>CM035234.1:32284757-32909757 GCA_020226215.1 Sindora glabra | reverse complement strand
AAACCATATTACATTACAACACAATCTCAAAATTTTTTTTAATAAAAGAAAATATTACTTAATTATTAATATCACATCACTAAAATTATTTTTAAACAACGATTTTTGTAAAATATCATCACTTTGTCATGATAAAGCTGAAATAGAAATTAATAATCTATCAAACTAAATGATGGTAAATTAATATTAAGTAAAAGTAGCAAATTATTATCAACCAACTAAATGTATAATATTTTTTTTACTTTATAATTCATGTAATAATTATTTTAGCATTAAATCTCAAAAGTAGTAAATAAGAATTGTAATAAATAATTATTGAAAATATAATATTTTTTAATTTTTACTAATAAAGTTCTCTTTGAGATATTAATTATCTAGAATACTTTCATTAATAAAAATAAATTAGTAAAGTTATGCATAGTATTTAAAAATGCAATATGGTAGCTTGTGGGCAAATTGATAATAAAAATATTTATGAGTATATAAAAAATTACTATATTCTTTCCTCTTTAAATAGAAAATATAGTTTTTAAATATTTTTCCATCATTAAAGTTAATCAGGATAATACTTTAATATTGATAATTTATTTCCTTTGAGCAAATAAATTCTTAATTATAAAATATATCCAAAAAATATTTTAATAAGTAAATTTCTAATTAAAATGCACAATTGCCACCTTTAGGCAGGTAATTGTATTAAATAATAAAAAACTAATCCAATAAACATTAATAATTCAAAGACCTTTTAAATTAATATGAATAATTTCACTTTAATAATAATTATTCTAAATCAACCTAAAATTCTCCTAAATAAAAATTCAAGATAATAATAAGAAAATATCCAAAACTAGTATTCAAATATTTTTTTTAAAATTAATAACAAATAAAATATGATCATTCCATAATATGGTGTTATACAAATTACACCTATATTGATCATGACAACCTCAAATTTCATTAAATTTTACAATTTTAAGTTCTATTCAATACAAAATATTTAAATAATTACTTTGAATGATTTAAATATATACATATATATAATTTATAAATCACAAAGGTTGAATTACACACATCTTAGCTAGATAAAAAGTTTTTTGTATAGCTTTCAAAGCAGATAACCTATAACTAATATTAGAAATAATGAATTAATAAAAAGGAAAAATATATGAGCAATTTTGATATATTACATTCTATTTCCTTTCGACTTTCTACGATTTAAGCCTGAATCAAGCACAACCAAAAATAGTAAAATCCGATCCACAAACTACAATTTTTAATAGCAAGCAATGTATTAAAAATAAAAAAAATTATACATATATATGATCTTGATACATCCAATTCATTTCTTATTATCAATGGATAAATTATGCACAATAAATCTCATAAAAATTATAAATTGAAATAGAGAATTTATGATAAAATAAAAGTAATAATTGATGAACTTAACTTACACTAAATCCAAATTTATCATAAAATCATTTTGAAATATTTTTCCAAATTATCCAATAAAATCAAACAAACTTATGGAATCATAATATTAGAATTTGTTCATCATTCAATCAATTTTTAAAATAATAATAATAATAATAATCATCTCAAATTATTGTAATTTTACAATTATGAAATTATCCAAAAGTAACTATAAAAATTGATCCTACAAAACTGATAAAATAATTAAATTAAAATAGAAGATAATTTCATACCATTCTAATAAAATTAATTAGATCAAAACAAATGATAAGATAAATATATAAAATAGGAGTTACTCATATCAAATCAATTCGAAATATATATATTTTTAAATTATATACATTACATATATAATTAATTCAAAATAGTAATAATTATTATTTATTTTAAAATATATTATGGCATTATTATTTTAATCATGAGTATATAATGATCGGTATAAAAGAGAATTATGCAACCCCTAAGGTTTTCATCATCTTCTTTACAATTTATTTCTACTGCTATCCAATTATAAAAATTGAATTCAAGTAAAATAAAGAATATTGAATTATTAT
This sequence comes from Sindora glabra, assembly GCA_020226215.1. Taxonomy (NCBI): domain Eukaryota; kingdom Viridiplantae; phylum Streptophyta; class Magnoliopsida; order Fabales; family Fabaceae; genus Sindora; species Sindora glabra. The sequence continues at coordinate 32,907,733 of CM035234.1, read as the reverse complement.
TTTATAAATACTTTATATATTATTGCTCAAATTTAATGGATACTTGTACATATGTAATACCTAAAATTCTATTTGCCAAACATATTTAAAGGCAAAATTTATTCTCCTTTATCAAAATAAGAATCTTGAATCAAAACCCTCCATTGTGGCCAATTTAAATTTTTTATGAATAATTCAAAATTGAAAATAGATGGTAGTTATTATTGAGCATTTTATATACATGATGACATACAATTAGATCCTACATCTATACAAGGTGGCTTTAAGAATTTAAATAAAGACTTGTATAGAATTTAGGATACCATCAAAATAAAATTAATATGGAAGCCTACTTTTATCATAGATTTAATTTTCTTTAACAAGTTAGTTTTTAAATGAATACTATAAATATAAATTTTTCTATCTTTTTCCTAGAGTGTGCAACTCTCAATAGGATAAGCTAATGAATAAATTAGGTTAGGAGTAAAGAGGGAACCTAACCAATTTGAATACAAATCAAGCCCTCCTATTATGGGTTAGAAAAGGTATAGGCCTATATTTTACCTATCAAATATATTAATCTAAAATTAAGTATCTATAAATTCAAGTAATAAATTATTTTAACAAATTGAGTTTAAAAAAAATAAAAATCTCTTGAATTATTATTCAAATAGTTTTATCAAAAATAAAATACTTACAATTAATTGATACCCACATAAAAATTCTGACAATATAAAAGTTGTAAAAATCTATTATGTATAAAATAATTTTTTTTCCAAAATAAATATATCTATTTTGACCCAAACAAGTGAAACCTTAATTGCAGAAAAATTGGGTGATTTTACTCTTAGAATTGTATAGAAATGAAATTTTATTACTTCGAAGGAGATGTGAAGTGTATAAAAATAGATTATACAGTAATTGGATCTAACAAATGGAATCTCATTCTACGTATCTATTTCCATTTTGTTCGAATAAAGAAATTTATGCTAAAACTTATCGGGAGTAGAATAGAATCCCTATTTTTTTTATTGTGTATGTGTTGTGGATATCATTAGCATAAATAAATAAAAAATATACATGTAATCATCGCAGAACACTAATACTATTTGTAATGTTACAAACTTAATTGGTTTAAGATAATTGTTAAGTTTGACTTACTGTCCCAACTACAATACTAATTCAAATTCTTTAAATGATTAAATTTAAGATCTTATATATCATAAAATCTAAAGGTTACGGACCTGCATCGGTTAAGATCGAGAACAAAAGGCTGTTTTACAGGGCCGCCATTCATAAGCAAAAACTGCGTTTTAGTCTTCTAGATGTCAATGCAACTGTGAGACAAGCCTCATGAATGAAAACGCTATAAAACAGCCTTCTGTTCTCAATTTGGCATTTCTTTCTTACTTGGAAAGAAGCTTCCTCAATTAGGTAGATAAACTTACATGACAACCAATTCAAAATTTTTAACCATTAAAGCTATAATAAAAAGGATGCAAAACACCAGTCAACTTTAAGAAAATTGAATTTTATCCCTCATTAAATTTAAAAATAACTATTTTATTAGATTATATAATTTTTTACAATTTTTTTAAACAAAAATCACTATATTACTCCATATTAATTTATTATGTTATTTTTTCATAGATAATTTTATATTATATAATTAATAGAAATTAAATTAGATATATAGAAGTTTAATTAAATACTTAAAAATAAGTTATGATATTATGTGTAAAAGAGGATATTGTAAACTAACATAAAATTATAACTTTTATTTAAAAAACTTATAAGAAAATTACTAAATCTAATAAAATAATTAATTAAATAAATAATAATTGGTTTAGTAATACCAAATCAATATTTTATTCTAAAAGTTACAAGTTTGACGTAGAAAGATATCAATTTAGGATTAATAAAAAGATAAGAAACTTTTAAGATTGTTTACACTTTAGTAGGAATATAATAATAAATTCACTCTTTGAATTGGTGATTATTGTTACTCTTTATTTTTCGTTAAAAAAATTACTTAAATAAATAATTGATGTCAATTTAAAGTTTCATTTTTTAAATTTTCAAAGTGAGTGAAATGAAATGTTAAGAAGAAGATAATTTGCATCAAAAATAAAAAAAAATTCACTTAGACGCATGGTTGAGTTCTATTCTAATCAAAGTGTTTAATGAAGTCAAATTTAAATGTTGCAGGATTGTAATAATCAATATAAGAATTTTCTCCTTTTGTTGAGCCCAGAGATCATGCTTTCCTCTGAGTTTGAGTTTAATACTAATGGAGTTCTAAGTTGTCAAGGGTATGAAACTGAACCTTTCCGATGGATTATTAATTAGATGCCATTCTGATACTTCCATTTTTTTTAGGAAATAAAGTGGAAACCATCTAGAAGTGGAGGAACCATTTCATTGTATATTTGGACAATGAAATTTTAATGTTAGTATAACAATGGCACATAGACGATTTTCTGCAAATTATTCAATTTATTTTCACCATTTGGTGAAAATGAAAAATAATTTTTTGAAATGCACAAATTTATAAACAAATATTGTATTATTTGTTGCATTTTAAATATAAATTTATATATTTTACTTCATTTATTCATATTAAAATTTAAAAATAAATAATTGAAACCTATTGTAAGTTTTCCTATGCTTTTTTTATACATTCATGTTAAAGTATGTGAGATTTTCATGTTTAATTCAATTTCTTTAAAAAATATTCCTAAAAATATTTATATTTTCAAAAATATTTTTAATTCATTATTTTCTTAAAATATTTCCATAAGAAAAGATGAGTATTCTATATTTCTATGATAAAAGAATATTTTAATAATATAAATAGATTATATTGTTCGCTTCACTATTAAAACTTTACTACTATTAATAATTTATTTCATCATAATCATTTACTATAATTAACCATAACTAATTATAATATATTATCATTAATTATTGTCTATCATTAATCACTATTAGTGATTGTCACCGCCATTATCTACCACCGGTAATGGTTGTCACTAACATTCATCTTTGAGGATTACCATCAATTACGACCTATCACAATATTACTGATGATACTGTTAATTATCACTTATTGTCAATTACAAGTAACCACCTTCACCAGTGCTTATTGTTAATAACTTTCATCAATAATTATTTATTATGAATGACTATTATTTATTGTTTATCATTATCTATTATTATTATTATTAATTATTTAATTTTTTATTATAATAATTTTATAATAATATTTTTATAAATATATAAATTAATTAAAATATGATATGATAATATTTTTAAAAATATTTTTAAATAAATTAAATATAATAACATCACATTATTAAGAATTAAATTTTTAAAAATTATATTCTTAAAAATAATAAAATTCATTTCAAATATGTATAATTTTTCGAATTAAATATTACTTATTTTTTATGAATCGAAAAAGCTATGTAATCATCAGTAATCATGGTGATGGTGTTGAGTGAAAACAAAAATTATCACATTTTCAGAGACATGATTTGCTGCTACATTGGACTTTCATCAGAATAGCTGATAGCCATAGGAGGCATAGGCCACATTTTTCAAAGTACATAATTACGAGTTAAAGTACTGGGCCATGAATCATGAATTATGACATGCAACATGCACCGACCGACTTTCACAGCCCAAACGGCTCTTTTCAGCCGACATGAACCGACCCGTTCACAAGTGCGGAGCGGTTGCAGATTAGCCTTTGAACCATTACATTCAACAAAGCCTGAATAAGAAAATTTTGCAGCTGGGAGAGGTTCTCGCTTCGGTTATATCTTCAGAAATTCTTTATGCAACTATGCATCATTTAAATTAAGCTGGCAACTGGTTCATAAAATTATATATTTTTTTAAAATTTTCATATTATCGAAAATATGATTTCAAACTAAGGTTCTATTTATTTTATCAAAAATATTTTTCATAAAATATAATAATAAAATATTAAAATGAATAGATAATATTTTATTTTTTTAATATTAAACATAAAAAATTTGAAGAAAGTAACTTCTCCTATTCAAAAATAAATTTACTTTCTTCTATTTTTAAATTTTTAAGTATCATTTTTTATTCATCAATATAAATAATATATCACTTCTTTATTAATATATATAAATGATATTTTCTTATAAAAATACTTTTCGATAAAATAAACGAGACCTAAAATCCTCCCCTTTTTTCTTTTGAAAAAAAAGAGATAAATTTTAGAGAGAGATAGATATAATTTTTTTTGAAATTGTGGGTCCTGGTACATAAAATAGTAAATTTTAGAGTAAAAATTATGAGTATATTTGAATATAATTTTATTTTTATATTTTTAAAAAAATTATTCTTAAAAATTATTTTCTTATTTTGAAAAACCGTATTTGGATTAAGGAAAGCAAAGAATAGAGGGTGGTCGATGTTGTACATAATAAAATATTTTATTTAATTACAAAAATTGACATTCAGAATAAGAAAATAAATTTAAAAAATAACTAAATATTATTTTTATTTTTTATTTTTAAGTTACACATTTAAAAAATAATTTTTAAAAGTAAATTCTAAAAATAAGTTATTAAACAAATTCTTCTATTTTAAAAAATAAAAATTATTCTTAAAAATAAAAACAAATAAATATTATATCCTTATCTTTTCAAAAATAATTAAAAAATGATAGAAGAAAAAAGAAAGGATTCAAATGTTATATGATTTTTAGGAATTTAATTCTTGAAAATATAAGATCACCATATTTGATTCAATTAAAAATATTCTTAGTAATGTTATAGTATTATATTTTAAATATTTTATATCTTTTAAAAATATTGTTAAATTATAAAAAATATTCTCATTAAAAATTAAATGGTAAACCATAATAAGTGATAGTAAATAATAAATGTTAATCGATGGCAGTTATTGATGATGAGTAATAATAATTTTGTAATGAATAGTGGTAAACAATAATCCCTAATAATAAGTTATGTCAATGGTGATAGTTGATGGTTAGTGATAGGTAATAATGATATAAGATAGTATGAGTAAGGTTTTACATATGCTTTCCATCAAATTTTGCATGAAAATATTTTAGATATATAAATTATTAATAGCTAAAGATACATATCGATGAATTTTAACATTTAAAATTACATGTAAATTAAATATAAAAAATTATAAATGGATGAAATATGATTTACTTTTAAATTAAAAAAAAGTGCACAAAGTGCCAAGAGTCTTGACTAAACTAATATTTGATTTTTCTTTTTTAAGGCTTTATCTTTTTATACAACTTGAATTAGATCCTATATACATTTTTTCTCTCCTACATGATTATTTTGATATGAATAAAAAATATGTTCCACATCAAAATACATAAACAGATTGAAATTAAATATATAAGCTAATCGGCTCCTCTTCTTTAATAGTTTGTCCCTTTAGGGATTGTAATATTTGTATTTGTATTGTATCATAACCAAAATTCATCCTTTTGCACTATAATTCAGAGAGCATGCTACTGATAAAAGGCTTACAAAATCTAAGAAAGTTACAAAGGTAAGGAATAGTGAGATCAAGTGAGATAAAACTACCTAAATTTCTTAAGCTTAACATTGGCACTCTTAAGAACATTTGATTACCTATGATTTTTTATTTTTCCATTAGGCCTCAAATGATTAGTTAATCAGGTGAGCTACTTGTATAAATGATAAATGTTAGGTGTATATGATAGGTGTGCATATTAAATAAACTCTAATGCTTAAATTAAAATATGTTTGCCAATGTTTAAATTAGTATGTATTTGGGTAGAATATTGATAAGTAACAATTACTTAAAATATAAAATATATATTTTAAACTTTTTAAAGGTATATACATGAGGCTTTAAGGCATCATTTGGTGTGATTCTAAAGATTAGTGAGGGGTGCATACATGAATTGGTAGTTTGAGTTAGCAAAATAATATAAGAATGCAAAACAAATTTATATGCTTAGGTAGCAATTTGGCAAAATGAGCCTTAGTTTTATCTTTGAAACCCATATTTATAAGGGTTAAAGTAATTTATTATAGAAGTTACTTTTGTTTCCTCCATCTCCATCATAATATGTGTCCTACTATGTTAGCTAAAATTAGGTGGGTGGTTCTAAATGATCCAATATTCAATATATCACTCTTAACTAAGCAATTTCCTTACTACACGTACTCAGTGTGCAATAATTAAAGCATCACATTTCTCCACATGCAACTAAGCCTAAGCATTTCAGTTGTTGAAGAAATATTATGACTTATCAAATTATGGAAGCCAAGTGACAACCTTTTCTAACCAAAATCTTCATAAATTGGGACCCTTATTAGTGAAAAATATCCTTTTTAAAGAAATAAAGGCCTTCTAATTAATTGTTGGTTGAATTAGGCAACCAATGAAGGTACGCTAAACTAATTTAGACATTTCAGAACTTTTGACTTCCAAAAGAGCTAAACAAGAAACAACACCTTTTTTATAGGTTTTGTTTCTTACTTAGCTTTAAACAAAAAATATTAACTATTAATGTTGCCAAAAATATTTGCAAGAATAAACAATCTAAGTTTTAATGGTAAAAGTATAAATATAACTATAGAATCCTTAAAATTGGCTTAAGAAAAAAAAGAATAAACATTTTCTGTAAAATATTTTTAGTAGAGCAAAAAGAGTTTGCTATAGGATAATTATGATTCTCTTAGATAGGTTAAAGTAGGATTTTTATAGGTGTTGATGGTGGAAGACTTGCATAGGAAGTATATGATAATTTGAATGCTTGTATAACATAATATAGCATAATTTAGCAAGAAAGAAATTTATAGTTATTTCGTCACCTTACAAGCGACCATACAAAGCATTTGAACTTTCATTTCCATATGTTTAATTACATGTCACATATCCATACATGATTTCACTATCATTCTCAAATACTTTTGCATATGACTTTATTAGTGCAAAAATAGTCACAGAATAAGTCAAATTACAACTCGTGCACTAATCAAGTAGTAAGCTTATAACTTAACATGTAACCTCTAAAGCAATGTCTATTTTATAGAATGTTTTTAAGTCAATTACTATATATAGTAATACGTCAACAATCAATCAACATATCAATTCTAAGATTGATATGACATTTAGTTTTTATCATAAATACTAGGAATTTACAACTTGAATTTCAAAGTTCTACAACTACTAAATTCAAGCAAATTCAATTATATTCTTTGTATAATATTCCAACAAGTAGCGAACTATTTTTCCTTACTAATTCAAAATTATTTAAGTGCTACCTAATAATGTAAAACTACCTAAAACTATCCCACACTAGTGCCAACTAGTTAGGTTAACAAGCACTAACTTTTACTAAGTTATAGTAAGCATCTTAAATATGTAAATACCAATTAAAATACTATTTATACCAATTAAAATACTATTTTTCTTTAATTTTCTAAAAATTTCCATGATAGAAGTTCGATATTAAGATAGAATTTTCATACCCTTTTTATACTAAAAACATATTACACAAATTACTCACACAGCATGGCACATCCTTTTCCATAGAATAAACTATAATTGCTTATTGATCTGATCATAGGTGAAATCCAATCCTTTCACCTCTTGGAAGCCTATCAAAATAACTTACAAGAGACATACTTGACTTTAAAATTCTATTTTAATATGTAAATATTTATGAAAATTTATAAAAAAATTTTAGAGTTGAACTAGTGATATAAAAGATCATTTTTCAATCTTTTCATATTCAAAATATATTATACTACTTACTACTTTAAGCAATTATCAAGTCGCTACAAAGAAAATAATACCATTTTCAAAATTGAAAAATAACATTTATATTCATTTTTGAAAATTTTCTTTATTCAAAACAAGTTATACAAATTATCCTTACACTCAATTATTAAAATAGTTTAAAAAAGGCATACTTAAATTAGAAATTTTATCTTAAATATTAAATTTTTAAAAAATTTCTCTAAAATTTTTAGAACCATTTAAGAGGCATAAAATACCATTTTTTTAGTTATTTTTACATCAAAACGAGTTACATAAATTATTCATAAGTTAAACTATCAAAACAATATGTAATAAGTCATATTTGGCTTGAAATTTTCACTTAAATTACAAAAATCTAGAAAATTTTAGAATAAAATTTAAATTTTAAAATATAATTTTCACTCCTTTTTATGTTAAAAACAACTAGCAAAAGTTGTCCAAATAATTATCAATCAAAACAATTAATAATGGAATTTTACTACTTGAAATCATAATTTTAAAAATAATTTTTTTAATGTTATTCCATAAGCTTTTAAACATGTTTTTAGACATATTCTTACTAAAAAATTTTAATATTGATGCTTAATAACACTAATTAAATAATTTAATATATAGCATAATAATTTTTTCTTACAAAAATAAAAATTTTCTTTCACAAAGCAACAAAAAGCTCGTGAGCTACACATTTCTATTTTAAAGTGATTTTTATTTGAAAACTTAGATATAGTCATTCTAAAACCTTCATATTAAAGTGTAGATAAGTGTTTTCTTAATTTAATCATGAAAAATAAAGTTTTTTTCCTTTAAATCATGAGAAAATTTTTTAGCCTTTAAAAGTAAAATCAATCCAAATTCCATGTCTAAAATTTGAATTTTTTTTTGGATTTTATCATCTTTATTTTAGAGTAGAATATAGTGTAATATCTTTTAAATATTAAAAATAAAATTTGCCTAATTTTAGGCATAAAAACCTATAATGCTTTCCTTTATTTTTCTTTCATTTCTATGTAAACGCATTTTTGTAAAACTTCATTATTTTAAAGAAATCATTTTCAATAATTTAGAAACTTTTTAAGAAAACTTTTTAATTAATCGACTATGATAGTCGTAGCTTTAGCATAACATCAACTATAGAACAAGAACAACATATATATATAAACATCATTAAAAAGAAAATTAAGAAGAAAAAAGTAGATATCTATTTACTTAAGGATGTTATAGAAATCGTTCCTTTCACCAAGAATCCAAAATATAGCATCCAAGACATCATGAAGTTAGTGAAGAATCTAAAGAAAGAATTATGAAAAGAAAATAAATTCATGAAAATTTTAAACTTATACCTTTAATAGAGGATCAAGAATGCTTCATTCTCTAACAACCTTTAAGAACTTTTAAAGGATTAATGAAAACTTACTAGAATTTAAAAAGAATACTTAAGAATAGCATTTCCTCTTTTTAATTCCGTTTTTAGCTGTGAGCCCTTCTTAGTATGAGAAAAAGTGAATTATGCTTAGCAATTTATAGAAAAATTTGGAGTAATCTATAAGTAAACGACACCATGCTTACATTATCAAGATGACATCATTTTGCTTACTTAAGACTTGCATTATCCAAGAATATTCGTTATTCTTTTTTTTGTGCCCAAATTTTCCTATTAAATCCTTCATCCATTATTTAATTGCTAATAAATCTAAAAACTAATTAAAAATCACTCTAATATCCTAAAGTTAAGTTATATTACCTTAAACTCCTTAAACTAAACCAAATTCCCTCCTTTCTCCCTAGTAACCATCCAAGCCCTTATGGATGTGTCTAAAATTACAATTTTACCATCTTTGGATTATTTTAGGATGCTTTTGGATTAAAATATTAAATTACTCCTAAACTTTATCAACCGTGAATTTTAAATACTTTCAATTTTTTTCCAAACTTTTTAAATAACTCCTATTACATTTCTTTTTTACTAAAACTAATAAATACTTCTAATAGAAAAAATTTATATTTCTATTTATTATCTATTAACATACATTATCTGACTTAGTTCTAACTATTTTTGTTTCCTAATATTTTTTTATCGATATTACAAAGAAATTGTAAAAGGCCAATCAAATTATGGTTGAATTTCATTGAAGCTACCTATAAATCTAGTGAAAATCTTTGTAAGTTCTAAAAAACAGACCTAGAGTTCTCTTGAAAATTGATTCATTTTGTTGTTATTAAAGACTTTAAGTAAGACATAGCTTGGTATTCACCAAACATACTAGCTAATTAAGCACTAGTGGATTTATACTCTTTGACTGCTTATTTGCCCTTTTGTTTTAGTTTCTATTCTTTGGCTTTAATAACCTTTAATTTAGTATCTAAAGTTAGCCAAAAATTTTCAACCTATTTTAATTCCTATTACTGATGAATCATTTTTTCTTTTAACTTTAAGATTTTATCATTATAGGCTAAGAAATTATGATTACAAGTTTGGTGTTTTGCAAGTAAGGCTTTTCAACATTCTTTGCCAATTTTATTGAAATCAAGTAATTATTACTTCCTTTTAAATAAGCTTTCATAAGTATTTTCAACAACCAAGGCTTTGCTTAAATCAGTCACTATAATTGGAAAGTCTTAACAATGTTTAAAAAATACATCTTAAAGCCAATAATTATGGGATAGTTGAACTTATTGACTTCTTTTAGGACTTATAAACTTTTCTCAAGTTTCTTTTGACTTTTTAAGTTTTCAACCATAACTTACAAATCTTGATCAATAATTTCTTGTAATGAGGTTATAATATCTTCGACTTGTTTAGCATATTCTTCTTTGATAGCTAGTTTATTAATTAATTCAATGGCTTAAGCAGTTAAAGCTAAAAGACTCTTTTTTGAAGTGAGCTTAATGAGAAAGGTGAAAAGGTCGTCATCATTATAAGCTTATTAGCTTCTTTCTTAAATGAATTTATTTTTTTAGTCACATCCAAAAATAAGTTTTATATATTAAGTGTGATGAGTGCATTAGAGTTATGTAAAGAGACTTCTAGATAAATAGGTTTTTTACCACTAAGGTAGTCGTTAATGTTTAAGAGCTATTATTCTAATTGTTGCTCAAAATTATTTTTATGTGATCCCTCTTTATTTTAGCTACTTTAAGAATTTAACGAGCTAGTTGTGGCTTTTTCGTGTCTTTGATAACTTTTGAGCCAAGTTCACTCCAATTTTGACTTGTATTTTTATTTCTTTAGGAAGTATTTCAATTAGAATTGAAATGTTAATTAAAATTACTTAGGATTGATACTCAAAGTTTTTATACAATGAAGTCTAAGAGGTTAAACATTACAATGAATATGTGTATTTAGAATTAGTCAAGGCAATAAGTGTTGACTTGTTCTTACCAGGACCTTGACCTAGAAAGAATTTGTAAAGATTATTTGTGGTAAGTCTACATTAAAAAAGATCGAATAAGTAAAATAAAACTTAATTTTAAAGTCATTTTGAAAATATCATAAGATAGCTATTTGGTTATAGGAGGATCGATATTAGTATTGGCCAAAGTAGTAATTAAAAAGAATGTATGGCTAGGTCATTATAATCTTCAATCATGATTTCTTAGGTTTTAGTTGCAATGTCTAGTTGATTTAGTGACTAATATCAATCCTAAATGTTTCTCTTTTGCTTTGTTTCCTTTTTTAAGAAGGTTAAAGAGTTCTTTCATCTTTTGTACAAAAAAATTTCAACTTCCTTATGCTATTTTTTTAGGCTTTGTTAGGCATCTTGTTAAGTCATAAACTTAGCACTAGATATTATTTGGGAGATATGAAAAAGGAATAACCGCACCCTCAATTAGAAGTTAATAGAGAAAATAACTTGGTGAGTTATTACATAAAGAGAAATAGATAAATATAAATGTTACTAGATGACAAGTTAAAAGTAATTTGAGGTGTGTGTAAAGGAATAAACAAGCAATAATCACTCTAAGAGTGCACATCTTTGACTTTATTGGTTTTATATGTTTGGCTAAGTTAAAAAGTACATTCAATAAAGCTACCATCTTAGGCTAAAAAGAAGGCTTTACTAAAGTGTTTTTTAGAATCAAGATTATTAATAGAAATGACTAAAAAACTTCTTTTGAAAAGCCCAATCATGAGCTTCTTTTTTATTTTTTAAAGATACTTCACTTTCCTAAAGTGTATATAGTATAGTATTCTATATTTTGTTTGTTATATTATATGAGAATGTATAAATTTTAAAATTAAATAATTTAACAAAAACATCCTTATGTATCAAAATTAATAAAATTATCCTCAATGATTTAAAGTATGTAGTTGGACTAAAATACCCTCCAATAATTAAATATTTTAAAAAACATGATAATATAAATTAAATAATTTCTATTATAATAAAATAATAGAGAGAGAAAGGGAGACATATGATATATATGTTAGATTTCCTACTGTGAACTTATTAATTCAATAATAAAATAAAATATAAAAAAATTTAGCCTAATATTAAAGTGATTAAATAGGATCAATCCATTAATGTTATTAATAAAAATAATGGTCACTATTCCTAAATCTTATAATTGATTCTCTACACTTTCCATTAGTGTCAGAAAGCTTCTTCAATCAAAATTTCATTTAGAGTTGATAGAAGTAGTAGATTCTTATTAAAATTCGTAATCAAAATCGATCATAAATAATTCACAGTAAGTCTTAATTCCACATTTATCTTATAATGGATTCATCATATTACAATAGAATTTTTTTATATTTAATATTATTTTTTTCACACAATCGAATTTAGATTATTATTTTTACAAAACTTTCATTTTAGCAATTGGTATCAGAGTTAATGAATCATGTAAATTGAATATATTATTATGTGGATTTAAGAATGCTATTTCATTTTTTCAATAATGTTATATTTTACGATGAATTATTTTGGATGGAAATTGCTATGAATATAAAAATATATCATAACTTTCAAAATTATTTATTGATTGTCATAAATATTATTTCATAATTATTGTGAATGTTTTGCAAATTTTTTTTTTTTACTTTTGCAAATTTTGGTTTCATCATGTTTATTGAATGCATGATGTTTTAAGAACATATGGTTTAATATGGGGTGAAATCATTAAGGAATCAGTGTAATTTTATTAAAGCCATTTTATTCATTTTTTTTTTCTGTTTCGTTGTACCATCTATGATCAATTTCCATTTTTTTTCTGCATGCTAGGTTTCAGATCATTGAACCTTTATTTGATGCCATGTTTAAGACATTCATTTAGTGTGCCTAGGTTGCATACATTAATCCTCTATTTTACACATTAAGTCTATTTTTCAATGCTTATGAAATTGATACACGATGGCTTTGAATCTATTACTGTTGCTCATCATCAATGTGTATTAGTGTCTTCATCCTTGGGTGTATATGGCGACAATTCATGTGACATAGTACTGTGTTCTTTTGCTGAAATTATGACTCTTGGTTTACTTATTTATTAACTTTATTGGCTATAAAAAATTGACTTTTATGTGAACAGTATGGTGAAACACTTTATCCAAGTACAAATACAGTAATTTTTTTGGCATTTTATAGTACAAATTATTTCGAAACTTTTTAAACCAAATCACGATTTATAATTTTCTTTTTTAGAAGAAATTTTAGCCATGAAAGGTTGAGTAAGAAAAAAAATTAATGGGAAAATTTTTTTTTTTAGTTTTAACAAAAGTTTTTGTATCATACTTTGTTTTGATTGAGAATCTATGGTTAGAATTAAAAAATGATCAATTTTGGAATGTTTTCCAATTTCAAAAAAAAATTCCAAGAATATAAATGTATTAAAAGTGCATTTTTTTTCCCGAAAATTTCTTCCTCTTTCAAATCGAAATTAAATGCACTTATTTTTTTGGAAATTTTGCAAATGCATTAAAGAACATTTATGTATAAAAATTGAGCTAAAAATAATAAAAATAAAATTGTGTTGGCTTTAGCTTCACTTTCCAAGCTGATTTATTTTATTTATTGGATATTTTTTAATTTTTTTGGAATTAAAATTATTTCAATATTTAATTTGATTGGCTAATTGATATTATTTTGGATTAAAAATTTTATTGTTACATTTCTATATATTGGGATTTTACATATATTTTGTAAATTTTTTGGATACTGATTGGTCCATTAATTATTTTTCTATGTATATGTATGTATAAAAAATTAATTTTAGAGAATTGATTAAGATTATGTTATACCATGAAATTTTGTATAATTATGAGCCCACCTATTGTGGGCCCAATTATATAAAATTTTGTTTGTTCTCAATAAAATGGTATATAGATTAAGGAGAGCATTATATTAATAATATTTTAATACTCTATTGGTATAATATTATCAATATGATTTGGTAGTGATAACATAAGTATAAGAATGAATATTATATTTCTAAAATTTTCATCATCCTATTGGAGTTAAAGTTTTAGGAATATGATATTTAGTCTTTGTATTATATTATAAAACCTTTAATATCTCATTGGTATTGAGCCTTCTAATGTAATATTAGGTTCAATTGCATAGTTACTAAGGAAAATTTCTAGCATAATTAAGGTTAAATATATATTAATATTTTAAAATTTATTTTCTCAAGTCCTTTACCTATACAATTAAATGCAATTAAGACACCATGAGGACTAAACTAAATTACTAAAGTTATATCTAGCAATCTTTGACCTTGACCTGACAATTAGGAAAGTAGAACCTTAAATCAATGCTAACTCTGTAGTAGATTAAGAGAATTATCATGAAAAGTGGACTCACTTTAACAAAGTGAGTTTGATGATAATGAAGTATATGATGGATAAAATAATAAAAGAAAGTATTCTCGAAATGACAGATGCAAAAAATTTCTTGGATTCTATAATTGAAAAGTATAAGAAGTTCAGTAAGGCTAAAAAAAGATGATATCTTTCATTATTTAAGATATCAATAACCTAGCAATTAAGAAAGTAGAATCTTAAATCAATTCTAAATCTGTAGTAAATTAAAAGAATTATCATGAAAAGTGAACTTACTTTAACAAAGTGAGTTTAATGATAATGAAGTATATGGTAGATAAAATAATAAAAGAAAGTATTCTCGAAATGACAGATGCAAAAAAGTTCTTAGATTCTATAATCGAAAAGTATAAGAAGTTCGGTAAGGTTAAGAAGAGATGATATCTTTCATTACTTAAGACATCAATATATAATGACGTCAACATGGTGAGAGAGCACATTTTGATATTGGTTAACTATTACAACAAGCTAAAAATCATGGAAGATGGTTTAGGTTAAAGTTATTTGACTTGATGTATATTGGAGTCTCTTCCACTTTAATTTAACATCCTAAAAACATCTTATAATAATAAAAAATCAGAATAGACTATCAAAAGGCTAATTTCAATCATTATACAAGTAAAGGAAGACATGAAGAAAGGAAAAGTTCAAGTAGTTAATTATGCTTCTCATGGCATACATTTAGATCATGGTGAAAGGTCTAATAAAAAAGACAATAAATGTTATAACAATAGAAGGAAGAAAGGTGAGAATGATGAATCTAGTGGACAACAACACCATAAACCCAATAAGACCCAATTTAAAGGTAATTATAGGTTTTGCAAGAAGTATTAGCATAAGAAACTGGACTGTCTTAAATACAAGAAATAGGGTGAGAAGAAAAAGAAAAGTATCCATCTAACTCTAGCTTATTTTAAGTCCAACATTATTAATGTATCATCAAACTTTTTGTGGTTAGATATTGGTGCAACTATTTATATAGCTACTTGGTTTCAAGTGCTGATAAATATAAGGAAACCAAATAAAGGAAAGCTAATTGTGAGATTTGATAATCGAGATAAAGTTAAAGTGGAGCACATAAGATCAGTAAAGTTGAAGTTGAAGATTGGATATGAGCTTTTATTGAATAATGTAATTTATATACCTTCCATAAGACGGAATTTAATTTTAGTTATTGCTTTGAGTTTTGTTGGATACTTTTATTATTTTGAAAATAGAAAAATTAAATGACTTTATAAATCTTTTGTTGTTAGTACTAGTTTTGCTTCTGATAGTTTATATGGAGTTAATTTAGATCTCAATTTTGTAAACTTAATAAACTCTATTATGAGCAAGAAAAGGTGTCAAATTGATGAAAGATCCTTAATATTGTGGCACTGATGATTAGGACATATCTTTAAAAATAGAATTTAAAATCTTATAAAGGGAGAAGTGCTTTATGATTTGGACTTATCAAATTTTAGTACATGTGCAGATTTCATTAAAGAAAAACTTACAATTATAGTTAGAAAAGGTAAAAGAAATAGAAAGAAGAATATTCTAAAACTAATTCACATTGACATTAATGGGCCTATCGCACCTAATGCTATGGGAAGCCACATATACTTCATCACATTCATAAGTTAGCTTCAATGCATAAAAATTAAGTGTAGGATCTAATGTAACTTCTTATAGGTTTTAAACTAGTTGGATGCAAATTGGTTTTCAAGACCAAAAAGGATGCTTGAGGTGAACTTGGGAGGTACAAGACTAGATTGATAGTAAAAGGCTACATCCAAAAGTAAGGCATAGATTACAAAGAAATTTTTTCACCAAATTTGACTAAAGACTTATTTCATGTTATAATAGCTTTGGTAGTTGATTTTGATTTACACCTACATTGGATGGATGTAAAGATAGTCTTCCTAAATGGTGATCTAATAGAAACTATTTATATAAACCAGTTAGATAGTTTCTAAGAGAAAAAAAAAATGAACATCTTGTGTGTCAACTTAAAAAGTCTATTTATAGCTTAAAACAAGTTTCTAGATAGTAGTACCTCAAGTTCAATAAGGTAGTAACTTCTCTTGGATTCACAGGGAATGCAATGGTCTAATATATTTATATGTTAATAAATGTGGGCAATTTTGTTATTTTGGTACTATACATGGATAACATTATCCTTACAAGAAATGATGTGAACATGCTAATTAAAATAAGATAAATGTTATCCAAATATTTTAATATGAAGGATCTTGAAAATACCTCTTATGTTCTAGGGATAGAGATCTATCATGACAAATCCAAAGATTTGCTTGATTTGTCTCAACAGACTTACATTGAGAAAGTAATGAAAAGATTCAACATGTTAACTTGCTCTCAAGTTTTCATACTTATTTCAGAAAGGATAATTTTCTCTAAGTCCCAGTATCCTTAAAATGATGTTGAAATAGAAAGAATGAAAAATATCCCATATGCGTCAATTGTTAGTAGCCTTATGTATACTTAAGTATGTAAACATCCTAATATAACTTATGTTAGTGGTGTATTAGGGAGATACTTGAATAATTCTGTCAGAGATATTAGATTATTGCAAGAAGAGTTATAAGATACCTATAACATAGAAAAGATTATATATTGACCTAAAAGGTACAAAAGAGTTATGAGATCTCACAGTTACAAGTTACTCGAACTTAAAATTTGTTAGTTATCCAGATGATTACAAATTTACATTTGGATACATCTTTATGATGATAGGAAGAGTTATGCCATAGAAAAGTGTTAATTAATCCTTAATAGTAACCTTTACTATGGAAGCAAAATATATTACATATTACGAAGCCACTTGCATTGCTGTATGGTTAAGGAATTTTATGGTTGGTTTCAAGATTATTGAGAGCATCTTAAGACCTTTGACCATTTATTATAATAATATTGCTGCTATAAACTTCTCTCATAACAATAAAAGTTGTACTCCTACAAAGTATTCTAATATAAGATACCAATTTATATGAAAGAAGGTACATGACCATATTAGAAGTATTGAACATATTTCCATAGATTGTATACCTACGGATCCACTGAACAAAGGCTTAGCAGTATGAATATATCATGATCATATAATCAATATAAGATTAGCTAAGTTTTTTAATGTTTTAGGTTAGTAAGAGCTTTATGATATAAATTGTTTTATTAAGATGTATATAAATGAAGTATTTATATTTTGTTATATATTATGCACATTTTTGTTATGACATATTTATAGAGATATTTAAATCCTATCCCAATATTATGTTGAAAAATTATGATTCTTATTTAGTATCATGGTAGATGCTTTAATTCAGTGTATAAAGATTTATATATAATTGTCATAATTTTTGTTATGTAAATTTTATTAAGCACAATTTTGTTATGTATATCCTTATTGGATATTGTATGTAGTCAATAAAATGTAAGTGTACAATATATATATTTTACTAACATCCCTATCAGATACTATATTTTATATTACTAAATATTTATGATCTCAAATTAGACTAATAGGTATAAAGATACCATAGTTTTCTTTTACATCTTATTAAAGTGACTACTATTATTGAATTATATGATTTAAGTGGGAGATTGTTAAAATTTTCTATTATAAAGTTATTAATTTAATAATAAAATAAGATGTAAAAAGGTTTAACTTAATATTAAAGTGACTAAATAATTTAGGTCCAATGGTAATTCAACACAACTAATGTGATAATAAGTGGTTCTTGACAATAGATCAATCTACCAATGTTATTAATATAAACAAGGGTTATTATTCTTAAACCCTATAATTGATTTTATACACTTCCCATCGGTGTTAAAAAGCTTTCCCAATTAAATTTTCATCTATGGTTGATAAGAGTATCAAATTTTTATTAGAATTCATGATCAAGACTAATCATAAATAATTTGCAATCTATAATAAATTATGATTCTACATTCATCTTATAATGAATTATCAGATAAAAATAATTTTTAATATTTAATATTATTCTTTTTATATGATTTAATTTGAATTATTATTTTTATAAAACTTTGATTTTAGCAACATATATGCGTGCCTGCGCGTATGTGTGTAGAGAGAGGGGAGACACGTCAGAGAGATATACAAAATAGTAGCTGTCCACAGGTCAGCTAAAATCGAATACAAGTTAAAAATTAATCAACCAATCCTTAGTATTCTAAACATTTGTGAAAATCTATAATTTTTCTTAAAAGCAATTTAAACCAAGTGTTTTGATTTTACAGTACTTTAGGTGATTGAATGCAATTTCAAATTTTTTCTTTTAATGTTAATGAATGTGTGAGCAGCAACAAATAAAAACTCAAATTTTTGTATCAAAAAATATATTTCAGAAGCATTACAATGAAATAAACCCAAATTATTCTTACAAAACAATAAAATATATCCTTTCGCTTACAAAATAGCATAGAATTATAATACAATAATAACAGAAGAAACAGAAAATTGAAAGAACACAAACTTTCATAGTTTGTGTGCAAATCTTAGCCCCAAGTCTTTCTTAAGCACTTGATCCCAAGCAAAGCTCTTAATTTCAGTTAAAAATGATATAAAAAAAAATTAAAATGATATCACAAACAATAATGACACATGCAATTAGTTGCATCTTGATGCCAAAGGGGAAAATGCAGTAACAAAGATGGAGAAGCCTTTGCATGATTGGAAAAGAAGTGGAAGATTAGGGTGAGAAAGGCAGCTTATGGTCCGATAGAAAAGTGGGAGTACCATAAAAGTAAGGGTGAGAGGAAAGTTAAAGTGGGAAAGATCATTAGTGCGGTTTTATACGTCAGCCCATCTTCTTTCCCTATGAAACGTATAAAACGATGTCGTCAATAGGAGAATTTTAGTAATCTTCCGATTGGCAATGAGTTTTCACGAATTGTGAAGTCACGCTCAAATAAATCATGTTAATTCACTTTTCTTAGTTAGACTTAACGGTGTTAAATTGCAAATCATTTTCTAATCAGTTCAAATCATTTTATTATTTGTTTTAGATTGGATAGTTTATGTCAATTGTTCAAAGCTTGGACAACCCTGATAGAGAGGGAAAGAGAGACGCGAGAGGGACAAGCTAGTATTGGTGAAAGAATTGAATACGAAGCGTTTTAATGTAAAACGAAGAAATGAGAGAGAGAGAGATGAAATTTTCTTAAGAAAGATAATGACATAACTTTTTTTAATTTTAATAAATTAAATTTTATCTTAATAACTTTTTTTAATTTTAATAAATTAAAATTTATCTTAATGTTATGGTATTATCTGTCTTTATCCCATCCCTAATATCCTTATCCTTCCCCTAATAGAATAGATAACTTTATACATAATTACACATACAGTAAAGGTTTCAAATAAATTATAAAATTTACTTGATAATCCTAAATATTTCATTAAGCTATAATTATATAACTTATCCTATTCTATAATGTGTCAAACAAGGTCAGAGTATATAGATGATATTACTTAACATATCTTACTAAATTAAATTAGGATCCGCGAAAATGGAGGGGGAAGAAATAAATTGAAGATTATCCTATCAATTTTTAGTGCATGGGTGTAACATATTTCTATTAATCTGGCGTTGAAAGAACCAGTATAACAACTTTACATGACAACGAAGATGCATTTTGATAATAGAATGAATTAGACAAAAAAAGACATCGTTATGATCAAGGTTATTAGAATCATGAGTTGCCTCATAGAATCGCATGAGTCTACAAGTTCAACTCCCCATTTCGTGCTAAATCACTTCCTCACTCACTTTGCCATCGAATCGATGAGCTTGACATCGTGAATCGGTGAGATCCGTAGGATCACACGTTTCTACTGATTTTTTCTGATTCCAACTTGCAGAGGGATGAGCATCATAGGCTGCTTGGCTTTTTCATATTGGAGCAATTTTTTTTTAATTGTTTGACACTTTGACTTGAAAAAAAAACTAGAAAACCTAAATAAAATTCCTAATTCTTAAATCTACCTTCTGATTGCAACTCCACCTCCGATAGAAACTCTGCTTTAACCTTCCTACTACTTCGATATCCATTACCCGCCTTTTTGCGGATCTCATCTTGTGTGTCGACGATGGAGCTTCTACATTGATGATGGAGCTTGTTCCAGCAGAAGACCAAACCAAAGTCGATGGCAACTCGTTGAACAACATTCTCGAGGATTTTTATTGACAAGCAGCGGCAAGTGCATGCAATCCAATCTTTGTTTGCACTTTTTTTTTTTTTTTCATATTTATAAAGTAACTAAGGAAGATAGGGCTGACCAAAGATTAAATTTTAAGTAATTAGTAATTAGAATTCCTAAAATAAAATGATGTCTTCATTAGTTGTGTGTATCAAAATGAAATGATGTGTTTGTAATTTTTTTCAAATAGCTTTTAATTATTTTTAAAAAATAACTTTTAATTATCATTATTTTCTTTCTTTAAATATTGTCCAAATTGTTAACAAAAACTCACTAAAAAATTATTATCAAATTGAAATGAATTTTTTTTTATTTTTTTTTATTTTAATTATTATTTATAAGATATATATAAAATATATAAGACTAAAATCTTACAATCCCATTACAATCCTACGATCCTAAGTAAGATTGCAATTCCAACAACCTTGGTTATGATAAATGCAATTACCATTAACAAGGTCGAAGACCTGAATAAAAATATTATGTAATTGATTAGAGCAAAACAATGAATTCAGGAAAATCAATTAGGAAATAAAGAAAAAAGGTGAACAAGTGGCCAAACAAATAAACAATAAAAGCCAGAAGTAATTATCAGGTCAAGGGGCTATAAATAAATAGTAAATAAGTCAACGTATATACAACCATCATAAGCATCAATGCATTAAGTATGTCGACCATAAACAATAAAGCATTACTTAAATAGTTTAAAAAAAAAAAAAAAGGAAACCACAGAAGTATGTTAATACTAAACAAGTGGAGGCAATAAACAAAATCTCGGGTCGATCGGCAAATTTCCGCGGGTTCCGTCTTACTTGGTCTGGTTCAACCGCAGCGCAAGGTGTCTAGCATCAACCTGAGCGGTCTGCGGGGGAGGGTGAATTGCGGTCGATAGCGAAAAAGGCCACACTCGAATTGACCAACGGGATGATAAATCATATCAGAGCGGTGACAGTATCCACAGCTAGAAAGAACTCCTACAACACACAGAAATAATATATCAACTAATAACATAAGAGTAACATAATCAGAGGAAATTGAAGAACTATCGGAGATATAATGAAGGCACAGCATACTTGATTTATTGTCAAGATCAACAATACTACATCTGCAAATAAAAGGATTTGGTGAATCTTCAGATCTGATTTGGTGATTTAGCTCAGCAAAAAAGAGCTTCGGAGATGAATCGCCACCGCAAGAAGCTTTAGGTTTTGCCGTGAAGTTGGCATGATACCAAAAACCATGATGAAGAAATCCGCTGCTACAAATGGCCTCCACAAGCTCGAACTCATCACCCTAATGCACACACAAATACTATAGTATTAGCACAATTCATTACAAGCTCAGATTTTCCACAAAAGATATGGAACAAAAACAAATTACTGGGTTTTGCTGATTGTAAACTTCCAATGCAGTATTTGCACAGTTTTCAGTTTGCATTCTATATTGCTTTATAGATTCAGGTTCGTTCATCACATCCTCGGACTCGCTAAGGGGCGTAGCAGCGATCTCTTCAAGAGCAAATTCACAATGACTCTCCACATCACGTGCTTCACCATAACGCACAAGACCTCTTGCCTCTTTCAAAAGTAGGGCACTGAATTAAGCAAAATGTTAAAAAATCTTCCTTTAGAACTAAGCAAAGCAAAACATGAAATAAGTACTACCCAGTACGATAGGCCCTCCAATTTTCTGGTCCCTCATAGCCTTGATCCCTCTGTTTCACCAAATCCACCAATGCCCTATGAAAAAAAATACAGCATTGATTGAAAAGTTACTATAAAAAACATAACGACAAGCAATCGAGAGAGGAGAGAGGAGAGAGGAGAGAGGAAACTCCAGTACCAATATTTTGGGCCCGCCTTCTTCAATATTTTCTGGTTTAATTTGGCTTTCCTCTCAGCACGGGTTGTTCTGCGTTTTCTACTGAGTTTCGAACGTTCGGATTTAAGTTCAGAGTCAGCCACGGTATGCTTATCTTCCGCTATTTTCCCACATCTAAGATAAAGAAGAAGAAAAAAAAAGATACAATTAATCAATGATTCGAACCGATCATAGAGGAAAGGAGTAGCACATAAGAATCAAATAGCCATGAAGAGAGTATTTAAAGTAGAACAACACCTTCGGAGGCGTTTAGTTTCTCGGCCACCCGACAACGGCGCACTCAGGTTAGGCTTCCCTTTCTCTTCAGAGCTCCTGTTCTTTTTCCGGGATCTGCCACTGCATTCTGCTACCTCCATCTCCAAACCAAGAAACTGGAAAGGAGAAACCCTACCACCCGCGGCGCCAGAGAATCAGTGCGATCATTAATTGAATTTCTATATCTTTATAGTGAAGTTTGAGAACGGGCTTTGCCAATTCGATACCACGATTAGACCCAGTACGTAACCCAAGTCCTTGATTAAAGGACGAGATGACCGAAAATAAAAAGAAGAAATTCCTCGGCCCAAAAAGGGACTAATTACCTGTTTTTGTTCATCCACAAGCATTAAGCCGTGCGATCTGCCACTTTTTCCTGGAGCTGCCCTATTTGACAATTAATTAATTATGAGTTTATTTGATATTATAATAAAAATAATTAATTATTAATTTATTATAATATATAATAACTGAAATTTTTTATTAATGACATGATTTTACTTAATAATTATATTTTTTGAAAAACAATTGATGAAAAACTTTTAAGTAGCGTTTGGTTTACGGAATCGTACAATCTCGCAAATATATACTACATTCCTAAATATTTTTTTTTTCAAATTTTGAACCAATCATGAGAATGTAGTATATGTAGTATACATTCTTAGGAATGTGATTCATGAAAATTTAATTAATGGGAATGTAACATTCCTATACTTGATTAACTATAAATTTTTTTGAGAATATTTTAATATCACATTCCCATTACATGAAAATATGAGATACTCATCTCTCCCTATGAGAATATCTTGGGAGAATGTTGGGTTAAAAAGATTATCGGGAATGTGACATTCCCAGATATTTTTTTTAAACTTTAAACCAAACATGAGAATGTAATATTCCCTTAAAACTTTTCCGAGAATGTTAAAAATATTCTGCGAACCAAACACCACCTTAATGAGACTGATCATGAGCAACATAGGCCTAATTTAACTTAGTTATTTAATTAAGTAAATTAAATTTAAATCAATATATTAACTTATTTATTAAATAGATTTAACTCATTTAACTTTAAATTTAGTTTGTTAGTTTATTAAGTTAATTTATTTAATTGATATGTTACTCTAATCAAGTTTAATTAGATTAATTGACTACTTATATTATAATTATTACTACTCTTTTATCATTATATTTTTTTTATTTTTCAATTTAGTCATCAATATTCTTAAATTTTAAAGTTTGTGAGTGATAAATTTATATTATTATATTATTTAATTTTTTTTATCTTAAATAAATATGATTATTATTTATTATGTCGAATTATTAAGACCTATATAAAAATAGAAACAAATTTTGGTTCAATGTCTTACTTATTTAACAAAATTATGATTCTTTTTTTTACTAAAGAATCTATTTACAACATATATATATATATATATATATATATATATATATATATATATATCTAAATTTATAAGTTTATCAATAATTTATTTAGATTTTAATAGTTAAGTTTAAATAAGTTAACAAGTTAAACTAAATTTTTTAAATTTTATAAACAAGTCGGGTTAATTCAAAATTTTAGTTTACAAATAAGTCACAAGTTAGGATTAGGCTAACAAAATTTGAAACAAGTCAAATCTATTTATCTTAAGGCTTGACTTGACTTAATTTGTTTCACTAAAGTCACACTACCCAACTCTCTCCTTACTTGTATTATATAAAATATAATATATAATAATATATATAAATTTGAGTATATAATAAAAAAATTAAAATTATGTATATAATTATTTCACTTAAAGACAAATTTTTTTAAGATAGAATTTAGCAAAAACTCATTTTATTCTTTATTATATTATTGCTTTTAAAATTTTTAAGTAAATAGTATTTTATTAAAAATAATAAAATACAAATAAATATGAATATAATAATATATAAATAAATTATAATTGGATGAATAGGATAAAAAATAATTAGATATCTTTAAATTTTATTAAAAATTATAATATAATATAGATAAAATTGCAACATTTAAATAAAATGGTAAAACGAGGGTGAGTATAAGGATAAAGATGGATATTCAACACTCTACTCATGTAGGCATAAGGACAAGAAAAGGGAAATATTTTAGAACAAGGATAGTTGCAAAGATCTTAACCCCTTACCCATACCCTCCCCATTATCATTCTTAATTTAATTAGCTATTAATTAATTATATTAACTAGTTTGACCATCTGCAAATATTAACTATTTGAATAAAAAAATTTAGTAAGATTAATTATTTGTTATTAGTTGTTATATACAGAAGGACATATAAGAATATAAATATATTTTATAATTAATTTAAGTATTCTTTTATTTCAATAATACTTTAGATTTTTTTATAATTTGTCAAATTAATTTTTCTTTTAGTAATATATCATTGTAATTTATCATTTGTTAAAATTTAAAAATAATTTTTTATATTTTTATATTTTATTTAAAGAAATAAATAATTATAATTTGTTATATTCATTTAATTTTCCTTTAAGAAATAAATAATTATGATTTATTATAGGTTTATGTTGAAACAAACAAGCTGGATGGTTAATTTATATATATGAATAAATTAGGAGATGATTTTTTATAAAACATTAAAAATATTATTCTTTTTTTAATAAATAAAAGGTATTAAATCCTAACAAAAAATTAAAATAAAACTAAAAATGAACTACATATAAGGTAAAATCTCCAAAAATCTATAATCATATACTGTAAATTCGTAAAAGGCCTACCCAAAGCTAATAAACCCAAATCATGCTTCAAGCTAAAAGATGTAAGCCAATCCTCACAAATGTTTACTCCCTATAAGTGCGGACCATAATTACCTTCCAATTATAAGCCAATAATTCATCACATTAATACAAGAAAGCCTTGAGCACATCTTTTTTTTTCTTTTGTTAGTTAATAATTCAACCAACACAAATGAATCTGATTCAAGAATAACTTGCATAAATCTCATTTGCTAAGCCAAGTTTAATCTATAAATAACTCCTTAAGGCTTAACAATCATGGAAGAGTAAATCCTTGAATTACATACAAAACCACTAAGCCAATCACTTTCATGATTTCTAAGGATGCTGCCACACTTAATATGCCTAGATTATTTTTGGATGGTGCATCAGTGTTAACCTTTACCTAACCAATAAGTAAAGGGTTTTATTTTACATTCGAATCAATGGAAATATGTTATTTTACATGCTTAAGCATGGAAGTGGTTGTTGTGACCTTTCTTGCATATTAAATCATAAAAAGTTCTAGTTTTAAAGGTTGTTAGAATAAAGGTTTGAAAATGTTTTTGTTTCACCACATTCATAAACACCAAATAACAATACCTAAAATAAGATCCCAATCAAACTCAATGTTTTTCTTGAGCTGCTAAAGTAGATTAATATCAAACTACTTATACTCGCTAATGCTATAAAAAAATTACCCTATGTTGTTAAGTTAATAGCTCATTCCACATGCATTAAGCTACATAATAGTCGCAAAAGACATAAAGAGTGTCCTTTGTTGTTGCATTACAAATGTTACACATAACAACCCCTGTTCTTCACCTATGTTTGGCCATATTTGTAATTTGACCATCACTATAACTCTGTCACAAGAAAAACTTGACTTTTTTTTGAACCTATCATGCCTATAGTTTTTCCTACCTAGAATCAATTTGTAAATTTGCATGATTGGTCCTTAAGATATATGCTGGCTTGATACTAAAATCTCCAATAATTAAATTTTTCCAATGAAAATTATCGAGCCCAACTTGAATAATAAAAAAGGAAATTGTAGGTATTCATAACAACATCTCTGAGGATAATGATTAGGGAAATAAATTAACATTTAAGGGCCATTTGTATTAACAAATTCATTAACTTTGCACCTTGTACCCTTTGAAATTGTCTGGGATTGGTCTAGATGCATGGTTATAAAGAATAACATCTCGTAACCAAAATCTTTTCAAAATAGTATAGCTTTGCTATCATTTATATTTTTACCAATACCTTCCTTTATATAATGTTGAGTTTTCCCTCAAGTTGTTTCATATAAATGAGTTTGATTTATGAACAATAGCATTTTCAAACCAATCACCATTTTTTCGATATTTAGCCTTCAGAATTTATGCCTGCAAGTCGCCCTTACCACTTACATGTCACATAGATCAATTTCATTAAACATGCTTCATTCATAAATTTTAAGTTATGAAAACCCAATCCACATGCCTATAAATGAAGGAATGTTGATGTTTTTCAATTTCATCAAGAGTAATAGTTGAAATGCTTATAAATGAAGGAATGTTGATGTTTTTCAATTTCATCAAGAGTAATAGTTGAAATGGCTATAGCCTATATCGTGTAAGTTAGTAAAGTTCCTATAACTGATTTAGTAAGGATTAGCCTTCTAGCCATGGATAGGCATTTTATTTTCCATCCTACAAGCTTATCCTAAACTTTCTTCATAAAACTAGAGTAAGTATATTTGGTCACCCTTTTATGAATAAGTGTAACACCTAAATACATGTTTAAATTAATTGAAATAGAGAAATTACACTTTTTTTTAAATTTATTAGTGGATTTCATTCTTAACATTTTTGGAGAAGAAAGCATTTGTTTTTGCTTGATTAACCTTCTAATCGGATATTTTTAAGAAATCATCAAGGCAATTAATGACAATTTAGATTTGTTTAAGAGAAACTTCTCCAAATATAAGAAGATCATTTGTAAATAAAAGATAAGAAATACCTAGACTGCATCTCTCCATTTAAATGGAATTTAACTTTTGTTTTCCTCTACTTTACAGATAATATGGGATAACTTATATATAAAGAGGATAAATAGATAAAGAAACATAGGATTTCTTGATAGGAAAAATTCTTCAATTTTATTTCCATTCCAGAGAACATTTAATGTTAATGATTAGACACATCTTATAATTAGTCCCACTAGATCTCTTGCCATATTTATTTGAATCAAAACCTCTGTTATAAAATCCCAATTTAGTTTATCATACACTTTTTCAAGATCTACTTTAATGGCAAAAAGCCTCTTTTTCTTTGCATTTTCTTTATAAAGTAGACCATTTCTTAGCCAATTATAATGTTGTCTTCTATGCATTTGCCTAAAACAAAGCTAGCTTAGAAGGTTGAGATCAAATTTGGTGACAATGGCTTAATGCAATGCATCATGATTTTAGTGATACATTTGTATAGGAAGTTATATCATGAGATTGGACATCATAGATTTCAAATTTTGGATTTTTTATTTTTGGCATAAGTAAACTATAACTTTATTCACATCATGTATATTCTCTCCTTAGAAAACTTGCTTAATGAACAAGAAAAAATATTTTTCACCTTCAATGCTTTAATTTTCCTAGTAAAATTTTGTTGGATAATTATCTTCTTCAAGAGCTATTGTAAAAATAGCTCTCTTAACCTTATTAAAAAAAATTCATACTTAACTTAAGATTCTAATCTTCAATTATTGTTGGATATGTGAGCTTTGTAACTTAAGATAAGTAATTTTTGAGATTACCTTGGAATAAATCTTTATAAAAATTACATATAATTTCTGCGAATTTCTAAGCATATTAATAGTTAGGGGTTAATTTATGAACTATAAACTTTGCCATCATTTATTATGTCCATTTAATTCAATAGAAAATATTTTTTATAAAATATAAAGATAAAAAATATTTTATGTATTTAATATTATAAATGAAAATTTAAAGAAATTAACTTCCTTTATATTAAAAAGAAATTTACATTTCTTTATTATCATACTTCTAACTATCATTTTTTTTACCATCAGTACAAGTGGCATATACTTTTTTTAATGATATATATATATAAATAATATTTTTCTAGAAAAATATTTTTTAATAAAATAAACAAAGCCTAAAATTTGATGTAAAATAATCCAATTAATTTAATCATAATTTAAGTATTTTATTACATATTTATATAATACTAAATATGTTGTAAATTACGTTATTTGGCTCCTCTAGACTATTTAAGCACGGCGAGTACCATCACATTATTGTTAGAAGCCGGTGCATTTGTGCTTTTTTATACTTGCACCATTATCTAATCCTTTCATATCTGCTTGGTTCTTTGGATTTTTGTTAGTTTTGTTTCATTTTGTATAATGGGCTAATGTGCCATTTATAAGTTGCAGGTTACAACTTAGCTTGTTAATGGGTTTGTTAGTTGCTTTTTGATTTGTTTAATTATTTTTTTTCCTTTTTAGTGTTCATGGATTTTGGTAATTTCAATTTATCTAAGGATAAGCTATTTCAATGATTAGGTTTTGTTTCTTTTCCTAATTTACCTTTCAATTGCATTGATTTATTATGTCAATTGTTTAATTTATTCATTTTGGTTTCAATCTGCCCTTATTCACTTCTTTTCAAATATGAAAATCTTAAATCAGGAAACCTTAATTCTTTATCATTAGATCATTTTGTTTATAATCCAATTCCTTTTGAGATATAATCTCTAAAACTTTTTGCTTTATTAAGGGTAATATTGCATCATGTTACAATAAATTATATTTTATACATTTATTAATTATGTGATTTGTTTTTCCGATTCTAATGAAATACAAAGATAGTCATTGAATTTGAATTTCAAACATGTAGGAAAATATTATATTATTTTCTTTTGTTAAAGTCATTTTTACTCAATTCATTCTATTAGCTCTATATATTTTTATTCCATTCTTTCTAAGTTATATTATATTTTGTTGTTACTATTGGATCTTTGAAACTTTTGCTCTATATTTTCCTTCAATCATTTGTTCTCTTGAGGTAAGCTTTCATTTCTTTATTTCTTAGATTTAATATACTTTTGCTTTGCTTTTCTAGGTGATTTCCATAGTCTATTCTCTTGAGTTACTTTGGCTTGATCTTATTTTGTTTTCCATCCTAATTTGTTGCATTAATTTTAAATATTTTTCTCTTCTGTTATGTTATAAGATTGCATTGGATGCCTTGTAAGCTTTTTTGACATAGAGATTTCTCTCTACCTTGCATTGCATTGGCACCAACTAGAAAAAGACTAATTACAAATCATTCTAACCCCTTCTAAACTATGGTAAGTTTGCTTTCTTTTTTTCTTTCTCTCTATAGTATTCCTTGGTTTACATCTTTACATTTACTTTAAAGATTAAGTTAAGGAGTATTCTTAAAATTGTTCTAACTTTTTAATCAGGCCTAATAAAAGATACAATGCATACTAGCTTTTAGAGTTTGAGTATTAAGATGCACTAGGAGAAGGATTTCTTACACTTGTATTATTCTCAAAATTATTCAAGTGTGTTCTATTTTGATTTAAGTTTTATTCCTTCCTAAGCCAAAATTTATCATTTCTTTTAACTAACATTTAATTTCTTTTAATTGATATTTAATCTTTTTAAAGTTTTATGTATCTCTTTTAATTATTAAAACAAGTGCAGATGAAATTAACTTTAACAAGAATACTGGTAAATAAACTAGCCAATAATTGGAGAAGGCTTTTGTATGGGACCTTATAGTACATCCATTAGATGGAGGAGGCTTCTATAGACGATCTTATGTAAGCGTATAGCTTTAGCTTATTCTTTTACTTAGGTTATCATCTGCCCTTTTCATATGCTACTTGTGCATTTTGTATGTACAATAAAGCAGAGCCTATGTCAATTACATCCAATCCTTTCAAAGATGTCCAAATTTATAGAGATGAATATGTCTTAGCATATAGGAAAAAATTAACAAATAGCCCTTATGTTTATGTTATTGCAGATGCAGCTTGCAGTGAAATGATGAGAGGTAGATGAAGTTCACTCTTCCTTTAACCTCCATTGCAATTTCTATATTGTATTTGTATGGTATGTTTCTAAGTGTTTTTTATTTGCTTTTGATATTTGTAGATGAACTAAATTAATTCATTATTATAAGGTTAACGCCATCTTAGTTTTTTGTACATTAGTAGAACTATTCTATTTAGAAATATTAAAATACATTCTTATTTAGTAGTATGAAACTTTCTTTGTAGGGACAAGAAGGGATTACTTATATGATTGTTAATAATCATCATTTAATTTTTTTTGTTTACAGTTATGAGAATGGAGTTGGGAAGACAATAATTGCTCTTAGTAGTAGTTGTTATAGGATAGAAAATGATGTTCTTCACACATGTTTTATATTTGAAGCTTTTAGGAATGAAAAAGTATTAAGGAATGAGACCTTCAGCAAATTTGTAAGTTTTCATTTTTCTTTTTCATTATCATGAAATTTAGGAATTATTTTGTATTTTTCTTGCTTTAAAGTCTTATCATTATGTTATCCATTAATTTTTGCAATGTTCAAGTTCTTTTTATTGCTTTAATTGTCTTTCAAAAAATAGATGCAACTCATTCCTCTAGGCTATTAAGCCTCTCCAAATCTGTAAGTAGTCTGTAAGTAGCACTATCTAAGTTTCTCCATAATCAATTTAATTAGCTCCAATTATAGCTAATAGCACTAACCCTATGAAAATTTTGCTATAGCTCTTTGAATTTGCAAGCAAATATAGAGGATCTTACTTTGCTTCTTGCCTAATTTAGTGCTCTTATTCAGGCTACCAAGTAAGCATTAATTGGAGATCATTCAAATATTTAAAGTGGGTGTTTGGAATTAATTTCACGGATTATTTTTGTTCATAAGTGGGCTTCTATTTATTAAAGACAACAATAACTTACAATACGCTATAAGTTCCACCATGGCAATTCACATTCTTAATGGTAAAGTAATACTAGAAGTTGTCATGATGTTGTTATAAATGGTATTAAAGATTATAAGAGTTCTAGTTAGTTATTCATCTAAGTGAGACTTAAAAATTATGCGAGCAAAATGTCCTACTTTGATAGTGTAAAGTAGGGTCATTGTAATACCAATACTTGATATATTTATTTATTGGTAATTGTGCTGATTGTTTTCTTATATAGATGTTTGTATATGGTTTTAAGTGGAGTTAAGAAAGAAATTCTTCAAAATCCAAACATATGTCATTATATGTATAGTTTATCTATTTATTTGTTTATATCTTTTTAGTTAACCTATGTTTATTATTCTTTTGGCATCATATGATTTTTCACCCCTAACCTTTATTTATAGCTAATGCCATTGAGTTTGTCTGTGAGGAGATTTGGAAGGAAAAAGAAATTGACAAACTCTTCTAACATTGTACCAAAAAATGAAAAAGAAATTAAGAACATGTAACATGATGTTTTTCATGTGTATGGGCTTTCATGGGAATTTCTACAACTCTTCTCATTACTATTATTGTCACAAAAAAGGATCATTTTTATTTATACCTTTTCTTTTTTATACAATTTCATTGTAAAATAACACCAATTTTCATGGTAAAAAAAGATCGTTATTATTGTCTTCTATTCCTGCATCTACTTGGTGTTCATAACTTAGAGAATTAGTAAAGAACATTAAGCAATATCTTGAAGAAGCTACATCTACATTGAAAGAAAAGCAACTTTTGTATGAAAACTATGCTAGGACTATTTATCAAATGCAGTCATTCTTAAAAGAACTCTATAATGTTTTGTAGTTCTACAAGTTAATGATTATCATCATAATTGATTTGACCAATTATAAGTGAATGTTGCTATCCATTAGTATGGTTATTAGAAATTGCAAATGTATAATTTTGTTTAAGAAATCAAATGTTATTATGTTAGTTTGTTTTGATATTAAGAGATGAAGTTTATGTAGGAAGGTTACTATATAACTTTTCTACTAGGATAGTAATTAGCTCTTATTAAAGTAGCTTTAATGTGTAATGATGAGAGCAAGTTTCTTTTTCACATTCTTTGAAATAGTTATTAGAATGTTTAACAATTATTTTTCTTTTTAACTTATTCTCAAAACATATGAAAACTTTGGATGATTTAGACAATAATTTTTTTAAATATTTTTCTCCAAAATAAATTATTAATTTTTTAAAGTATTTTTTATTAGTATTATTTTATTAATTAGACACCATAAATCTAAGATTTTTCATGTTTGTACAATATAATATACTTCCTAAAGTTTAAACTTAAAACTAAAACTTCAAATAATGGAAAATAAGAAAATAAGTCTAGAAACTTTAGGCTACATTTACATGTTTTAATTTTAATGTTTTTTTACATAACTTAAAATTAATTTCTATAAAATTATATAAATTTAGTATTAAAAATCAATTTTAATTGTTCTAATATAATAATTTTGTTACACAATCTACAAATATTTTTTTATGTAAATGTTAAGTTTGTGTTCTAGTTTTCCCACTTTACCTTTATTTTTAAGCTTTTATTACATTATATCAGTAAAATTCAATCATAGGTAATAATGAGTCTATGATCATTACTGCAAGTTAAGGCAGGCAATTGCTTAAAAATTAATTTAAGAAATTTGCATCTCTACACGCATGCTTAATTGCATAGTTTTCCCATGGATAACTCTTGTATTAGCATGACTATTAGTTAAGTGACCTGTTGAAGATACCTAATCATTAGGAACCTTTAAATGGATTAATATTTGTTCTTGCAATTTGGAACCTTTATGAGCTTTTTGTGAATGTTTGGTTATCTACTCACAGTTCGATCTTTTTAAAACAACATTAAAATAGATAGTCCATGTAGTGATCTATGAATATGACTAGCGTTGTATTTCCTTAACTATATTTCCATAATTCTGTATATGCTACTACCTGCCCTTCCTTTGTTATGCACTGTACACTTCTTAATCTCCTTTTTCTATAACTATACAAATTATTTTGATAGATAGAGATATTGTTAGTTTTTATCTTTGGCTGCATCACATTTAATCCATTCTTAGTAAAAATTTGTTACTTCACAAAGTAATATGACTCAGAAGTGCACCTTGGTCTCTCAAGATAGACATTCAAAGGGCTTTAAGTTGTAATGCACCATTTCAATTTAAAAACTATTCTTAGGAAAAGTGGCTTTGGGATAGTCTACAAGCGGCACCTAAATGATAGGTTTGTAGTTGTGGTTAAAAGATTGAAGGACTATTGCTACAGGTGGTGAACTCCAATTTTAGACAGAAGTCAAGATAGTAAGTTTAGCTGTCCATTAGAATCATCTCAGGCTTTATAGATTTTGTGATATTCAGAATGAAAGGCTTCTTATTTATCCATATATCTAAAGGAAGTGTAGCCTCACAATTAAAAGTTTAGCTCATGGGATTATTTTTATCTATGATGTTGCCCTACTATATACTTTTCTATTTCTTTTGGTTACTAGCCTAAGTAGTTGTTTGGGATGACCTATAATCTAAATGCAATTTTCTACATTTTTAAGGGCATTGGTACATGCAAATTGGATTTGTGTGGTGAAAGAACCTTAATTCTATATAATGTACTTTATACACCTGACATTTAATGGAATTTAGTTTCTATTTTTTCCTTATTTCAGTTTGGATTTTCAATTGATTTTTATGACAATGTTACTAACATTTTTAAGGATAATATACTTTATGGTTCTGACTTTATTTTCGATGATTTTATCATTTTGGATATTATTGAAAATGCTGCTTATGATTGCTTTATCACTTCTACTTTCAATTAAATGCTATATGGACATTTGACATAGTAGGCTAGGACATATAAATCAAAATAGAATGATTAAACTAGCAAAAAATGGATTGTTAGGTTTAATTTCAAAATTGGAGATGTTCTTATGTGAACATTATCTAACTAGTAAAGCAATTAGAAAACCATTTGGGAAAAGGACTAGGGTAAAAACTCTATTACAATTAATTCACTTTGATATATATGATCTTTTGAGTGTAAGGATAAGAAATGAAACTTGGAACTTTATTACTTTCATTAATGATTACTCATGATACGGTCATATCTATTTGATTTTACATAAGTTAAAAGCATTATAATGTTTTAGATATTATTTAAATAAAGTTAAAAATTAAATGGATAAGAAGGTTAAAACGCTCAAAACTGATCATGGACGTAAATATGTATCCAATTAATTTAAAGAGCTCTGTGAAGAAAAAATAATAAGACAATTAATAATCCTTGGAACTCTACAATGAAATAGAGTAGCTAAAAGAAGAAATAAAACACTTCTAAATATGGTTAGATCGATGATGACACATGCCAATTTACTATTTTCATATTGGAGAAATGCCATATTAACAATTACTTTTATACTTAACCGTTTCCTATCAAAGTCTATTACATCCATACCCTATAAATTGTGGACAAAATACAAACCTAATTTGAGCATTCTCAAACCATAAGGGTGTGTTGCATATGTCCATGATGCTTCCTATAGATATGAAAAATTAGGTCCTAGAGGGAAGAAATGTATCTTTATAAGATATTCAAAACTATATAAAGGATATATTTTCATTAGAGAAAATGAGGATAGAACAGTGATGGAACTTGAATCGAGGGATGCCACATTTTTAGAAAGTGAGTTTCCTAGCATAGGAGAAATTGATCGCACTGTATCCTTTTATGAGTTACAAAATTAAATGGATAATATTGAATTTTATCCGCTTTATCCGAGTAAGAGCTCTCAAAGAATACTTGCTAATTTGAATGAAAGTTTTAAGAGAGTGAGTGAGAATCTTGTATTCAGGGATGATGTAATATAGGGAACCCTACTATTAAAAAGTAAAAGAGGAAGTATATCCAAAAGATATTTTTCAATTGAGGGATCAAATTTTATGGTTATTCCTCAAGATGAAGAAGAGTCAAGAATAATTCAAGAGGCTTTAACTTGTCCTACTAAGGAACATTGGAAGAAAGCGATGAAGGAAGAAATAGACTCAATAAAAACTAACTAAGTTTGGGAGCTACTTAACCTACCATTTGGCTAAATGGTAATTGAGAACAAGTGAGTTCTTAAAATTAAAAGAAAGAAAGATGGATCAGTTGAAAGGTATAAGGCTTGACTAGTTGCAAAGAGGTATACATAATAGGAAGGAATAGATTATGAGGACACATTCTTACCTATTGTACATTTCAATTCAATAAGATTACTCCTAACCATAGTAGTAAATCTAGATTTAGAATTATATCAAATGAATGTGAAAATCACTTTTCTCAATGGAAAATTGGATGAAGAAATCTACATGGAACAACCAGTAGGTTTCATACAAAAGGGAGAGGAAAAGAAAGTTTGTAAACTCCAAAGGTCCATTTATAGACTCAAGTAGTCATCCAAATAATGGTATTTGAGGTTTCACTGAGTTGTAACCTCATATGACTTCCAAATGATTAAGGAAAACTAATGTGTTTACATTAAGCAGTGAGAAAGTAATCTTGTGATATTATCCCTTTACGTGAATGATATACACTTAGCTGAGAATAATTTGTATTCGATCATGGCTATTAAGGAATGACTATCCTCAAATTTTGAAATGAAAGACATGGGTGAAACAGATTATATTCTTGGAGTTAAAATCTTTAAGGATTGTTCTAAGACTTATTTCTCTTTTTTAAGAAAATTATATATGGAGAATCCTTGAGAAATTTAATATGAAAGATTATAAACTCATGGATACCCCTGAAATAAGAGTGAACCATTAAGTAAAAAAATGTGCCCTCAAAATGAATCTGAGAAGAAATTAATAGAAAAAGTCCCTTATTTTAGTGTAGTTGGTAGTCTGATGTATATAATAATGTGTACTAGATCAGATATTTATCATATGGTTGAACTTGTAAGTAGATACCAGTTAAACCCTGGGTAGAAATATTTGAAAGTTATCAAGAGAATATTAAGATATTTAAAATGCACAGTTGATTATGCATTATACTATCAAGGAAATAATTTATGCTTAGTTGGATATTTTAATACAGATTGGGTAGGAGACTTGGATGAGTGAAAATCCACATTAGGTTACTCATTCTTGTTAAACAATGCCACCATATCATGGTATAGCACAAAGCAAACATGCATTGCATTATCAACAATGGAAGCAGAGTTTGTAGCATGTTCTGCAGCAATAAAAAAAGGCTATATGGCTAAAAAGATTTATAGAATATTTGAGGATTTATAGTAAAAATTCAAACCCAATCTTGATATACTGTGATAATTAGGCAGCTATCACCTATACAAAAGATCTAAAGTATCATAGCAAGATTAAGCATATTGATATAAAGTATCATTTTGTGAGAAATGCTACAGCGCAGAAAAAGGTCACCATTCAACACATTCTTATGCAAAAGATTATAGCAGATCCTTTTACTAAACTTATACCTAGAGATGTATATATTGAACATGTAAAATCTCTTAGTGTGCATAGAATGTAATGGAACAATTTTCAAAATTGAAATGAATAAAGTATGTTTTATTCAATTACAAAATGTTATAATATGTGTATGAGTATACAAATGTCTAGTATGTCATATAGGTTGATAAGGTTAGTTTTTCTCACATGAACAACTGCCTTTGATGCTCATGAAGAATGAGTAGAGATGAGACATGTGTTCACCAATATAATAATGAGAAATATTATATTTTTATAGAGAATTAACATAAAATAAAATATGTCACCTCAACAAGATAAAGTCGAGATGAGATTTGAGATATAAATATGGATTGAATTATGAATTCTCTCACCTTCTACAATACTTGTAGTTAGACAATGAATTTTTCAAATACTGACGTCAAAAAGGAGTCTAGTGATGTAGAAGAATTTAGGTTAGGTATTATGTGTCCCTGAACTAGAGTTTATATGCTGTTACTAATAAAATCAATATACACCCTTGTGTTATAAAGGAAACACCATAACATGTGATTTATACCACATGTGTAAAAGAACCGCAAATGAGAAGCAAATAAAAGATCCTTGATTCATTATTGTGTGAGTCCCAGAAAAGAAAATTCTTTTCATGGATATCCTTTGACTTTGATGATATCATAAAGAAATGATATAGTGTTCGCTACCTTAGTATGCATTCTTTGATCATGATATATACAGTCCAAGAGGTAAAATGTTAGGAAAGCAATTGTTTCAAATCAAAGTAATATATGAGTAAATGAAAGATTTCCTAACATATACACAATTATGCAAGTGTCTGAGACATGTTCATTATAAAGTTAATTTTGGTAACATCATAAGCATAAATGCTATGTATATATGGATGACAATCTAAGCTTGTAATAAAGTTTTTAAGGGATTAGATTTGCAAATAAAAAGTGTATATGAGAAAATTTAGGGCATCCAAGGCATAATATAAATAAATAGAATATGAGGTTATTTTGTATTAATTATGTGTAAAAATTTCTAATATAAGAACACCCAGGATGATGTCATACCTACACAATCATAATAATGCACTGAGTATGAAAACCCAAAGAGAGGTAAATGTTATATGATGTGACTCATCCCATTATGTGTGAGTGAGAGATGATGAATGTGGAGACATCCATAATAGGTAATTCACATCATCATTATTTAAATTTTAATTTTAATTTAATAATAAGATAAACAAGAAATAAATCACTTTTTTAAATAACTGATAACAAAGTATTTAAATTTGAATTTTAATTTAATAATGATGATAAACAAGAATCAAATCAATTTTTGAATAACTAATAACAAAGTGGATAAAAGATAACTACCCACAAACAAAAAGGAAGATAACTACCCAAAAGCAAAAAGAAAGAACACATTTAGAAAATTTTTATAAACAGAAAACCTTTTCTCTCGAAGTAGTTTTTGGTGAAAGTTATTGTGAACAGAAAGTAAAAGTTCTTGGTGATTTTTTGTTACTGTGTAAAATACAACATCAAATCGACGAACAAAGAATGAGTATGTATATTTTTTATAATTGATTTAATTCATAAATTTTTCTTACATGTATTATCGAGAATCCAACAAATTGAAAGCTTGTCCAAATAAAATCGCTCTAAAGTGAATATTAATGAGCTCTTTTGATCAATAATCATAATTATTATTGTTACCACTATAAGTAATGCACTCAAGTTAGCAATGTTAACAAATTCAACAAGGTTGTTTAGCAAGAAATAAGAAAAAATTTCTCTTTTTTTGAGTTTTAGAATCATCATAATTTTTAATTAAGACAGTGAAAACTTGGTTGCAATAAGTATTGTATGATTGTTTTAATTTGCTTAGACAACTAATTTATTTTTCAAATTTTA
Organism: Sindora glabra; assembly: GCA_020226215.1. Classification (NCBI taxonomy): domain Eukaryota; kingdom Viridiplantae; phylum Streptophyta; class Magnoliopsida; order Fabales; family Fabaceae; genus Sindora; species Sindora glabra. The sequence goes on along the minus strand of CM035234.1, from coordinate 32,868,555 downwards.
AGAGAAAATAAAATGGACAAATATTTTTTTCCTCCCTATTGTATCCTTCTCTTAAAAATAAAATCAAGTTGGGTGAAGAAGGTATCATTTGAATTTTAAAGGTGTTTTAAAAGCAGACAACTGTATATTGAGTTATTATTATATTTATCTAGGAACACTCACCTTTTATGAAGTTTAGTATATTTATATTTATAATTTTTATTTTAGATATACATATTATTATTTTCTAAATATACATTCATCTCTTTTTATCTATAAAATTTTAAAAAAGTAAATACATATATCTAAAAATAAAAATATATATAAGTGTAATTAAATTTAAATTTTAAAGAAAGGATTGCAATTTGCTCAATATTTAAACAACAGGTAGTTTGAACAACTGAATAATGATAGCTTGTTAACATAACTTAAGAATAGTAACTATTTTAGGCTTTAAAAGTTAATTTCATCAGATGTTGCTATATAAAAATTTGTACTGAAAAAATGTGAAATTTGAAAAGTATGACAAAGAATTAGAAACAGAGGTAATTATTCACAATACCATAACTAATAATATTATTAAATTAAAAATGAAATCCATATCAAATAACTTCATGATTGCATGTGTTCCCCTACATACTTGTTCTACATAGTGATAGAAATAATATATAACAGAAATATATGTGCATTCTAAGGTGTCCATAGGGTTTGGTACCTGGGGTAATGTGGTAAAATATAAATCATTGAATGAAATTATTACGTCATTATTAAGATTTTTGTAATATCATTTAGTAACCTATATTTTGCCACACTATTTCGTATACTAAACCCTTGGAGGTACCTTAGTAAGCAACCAGAAATACATAGTAGAAAGGATGAAGGACATTCTGGTTTGTACAGGTTGCATTAGAACAAGCTGTTATTTATATAGGGCATTTCTTATACGATGCATCAATTTGACTTAAAGGGGATGGCCCTAATCACTATCTGATGGTACAGAGCTGCAAGTGCTGCCCCAATGAAAGGTCCTGCCCAGAAGATCCACTGCACCAAAAGATAATAATAATATAGTAAATTTCTCAATTTTTAGAATTAAAACCTAATTAAAAGGTGGATGCTAAGAATCATCATTGGAATAGTGAGGTTTATAAGGGCTTGCTATGATATCCTTAGAGGTTTGGAATTTAGAGTGATGTAGCAAAATGCAGGCCATTAGATGAGATTATTATAATTTTTTGATAATCTTATCTAATAACTTATATTTTACCATACCACCTCGCATTTTAAAATCCCAGGGTACCTTAGAATTCTCCAAATTAATAACTCCAATGGATTGTATAAGTAGTGTTTAAAGTCTTGACCAATTTAAAGAAAGTATAATTAAGTAGATGATCCAATATTTACGTTGAGTCTGCATACTCTTATATCAACTATTGAAATAAATAGTTGGTTATTTCTAAATACAATTAGACCTTTAGCAGTTAACTCGAGAGGCCCAGTAAAAAAAAGTATAAAATTTAATTTTTTTTATGATTTGAATATTTATTGAAAGTTTTTTTACAATTCAGTTAATATTTATACTAGATTATATAAATGTATTTTGTATCAATATAATTATATATTGTGAAAAATAATTATATTTAATTATTTTTAATATAAAATATCTAATTTGATATACTAAATATTTTATATCTTTAAATATTTTATTATCTATTTAAATGTATATTTTTATGCAAAATTTATTTTTATTTAAAATAAAAATAAAAATAATTAAAGTTTTGAATTGAGTCTTGGACTAGTTAGAATTTTAATCAAGCCACTAGACCAATTTTTTAAAATTAAATGGGTTAAGTTTGAGTTTATTCTCATGCTATTATATTTTATATAATTATATATAAAGTTTGGGACAAAGTACAACAGCCCAATTCATGTACATATCTAAATAAAAACATGAAAGGTGAGTGAGAAATTTTATTGAAATTTAGAAATATCATAATAAAATTTTTCATGAACCTTCTCATAATAACAGAAGCTTTTGAAAACAGCTGGCACTCAATAAAAAATAAATCAATTTAATACTATTTTAAATTTAATATTTAATTAAAATAAAATTAAAATAATAAAATTCCAAAGTAATTTTATGAAGAAAATGTTTGGCCAGCATAATTCAGACGTGAGATTGTGAAAATAACGTGAGAAGTAATATGTACAAACAAATAGAATGGTCGAATTAGAAATGAATTAGGCCACTCACATGGTCATCCCAAGCCTGTTCCTTGTTGTAAATAAGAGCAGCGCCAAGACTTCTCGCTGGGTTGATTCCAGTTCCAGTTACTGGAATTGTAGCCAAATGCACCAAGAACACAGCAAACCCAATAGGCAGTGGTGCCAAGATCTAGCCCGATCCATTTTCATGTAACCAAATTTATCATAAGATTAGTCTCGCTGTAAACAAAAATTGCTTGGGTAGCATGATGACTAGAATTCTCAACCAATTGTCTAATAATTGATTATAATATATTTTGGAGATGTTTGATTGTACATTTAAAATCTGCCAATACTCAATTATAAAAACTAATATCGATTAAATTAAAAATTATATAAAATAACTTTAATTTTAATTGGAGTTATAGAAGGACAAACAATAAAATTTGTATTTATATTAATTCTAAATATCTTACCTTTTTATCTCTATTGTCCTCGTTCTATTAGCCGAACAAAAACTTTATTTAAGTGATAATTAAGACGCACTATGATATATCAATAATCTTAAATTTTTAAATTTCATTTAATTTATATAATATTACATAAATTAATAAATCTAAATTATTAAATTCAGCTGTTCACCGTAAAAATGATGTTTCTTTCTCTTCTTTCATTGCTCTTTCAATAATTTAATACTAAAAAATAATTTTTTTATGAAAAACACTAAACAATCCGACGGTTGTGTATCGAATGGCGGTGCAGAAACGTACGAAGATGTAACGACCTTTGATTTGATAATTTAGCTTCCATTGCTTTTACATCTAACGGTTACGATAATTTCAGAATTGAATTTTTAAATAAAACTTCGGGTGAAATAACGAAATACCCTTTTTATACATCTTCCAAATAGAAATAGATTATATCTAACAAATTATTAAAATATTGATTTTATTAAACATAAAATAAATTGCGTTTAACCAATTATTTAAAAACTTATTATTAAAAATAAATTATATTTATAATCAGTTATCTCATGGTTATATAATACCAAACAAGTCCAGAATAGATCACAACACGCATTAGTAATTGAGTTTAAGATTTTGCTTACAGGAACATGAGAATCTCTGGCATTTCTCTTAGCATCAGTGGCAGAGAAGACAGTGTAAACAAGCACGAAGGTGCCAACAATCTCTGCACCAAGGCCACTGCCTTTGGAATATCCTTTGTTGAGAGTGTTGGCGCCACCACCAAGCCTCTCATATTGGGTTGATTGGAATCCCTTAACAACGGCAGCACCACATATAGCTCCCAAGCACTGCATAATTATGTAGAACACTGCCCTTGTCAAGGACAGCTTCCTTGCCAGGAACAACCCAAATGTCACTGCTGGGTTAATGTGCCCCCCTGCATTGGCATCGCTTGAAATGAGCCAAAGTTGCAAACTTTGGTACATAGTTATAAAATACGAGGCACTGCTAAAAAAAAACTCGATATCTTCATTTTTATGTTCAAAAAATTTTCATTAACTTCTCTAAAAACTTAAAAATTATATATATATTATACAGATTAAAATTCTTGATTTCACTGTTAAGTATATAAAGATGTGATAGACCTCTTTACTACTAGAATATGTTTGTGGAACTCAGTGTAAGGTATTAAGTTTCACATTACTCCAAAAGCCTAATTTGTTAGGTACCAGTTTAAGAATAATTATTATTACTTAAAATTGAGATCGTTTCTTTTTCTTTTTCTTTTCGAAAAATAACAAGAAAATAATTAGAAGAAAAATAGATGATCCAAATCTTATGATTTAAGACAACCATTTGAGTAAAAATCTAGTTATATTTAAAACTATAAAACAAAATAAAAATAAATAAATTACATTGACCTTTCCTGAAATTTAGCTCAATTACATTTAATAACTTTTATGTTTTAAAATTATATACAACTACTCCCCCTTCAACTTTCCACTATTACCAAATACTATAATTTTAAATTTTTAAGTGCAATTCCTTCCCTAATATTGTTTTTAATGATTAGAAGGCAATTTCTTTGCATATATATATATATATATATATATATACCCTTTATTTAAAAAAAATTATAAACCTATTATATTTTATTTGTCAATAAAAAGGCATATTTGTACATAACAATATAGAAAAATTATATTTCAATTATTAAAAATAATATTAGGAAACAAACTATAATTAGATAGTTAAAATTATGGAAGAGTGAAGAGGGGACAGATGCATATAATTTAAAAAAATGAGGGGTATTGAATATAATTAGATCAAACTTCAGGAGATCATATTAATATAATTTGCCTATTAAAAATTTATCAAAATGGAGTAATACTAATAAACTTATGATCTACCAATAAAAAAAATAAACTCTTGATCTCTCCTAGTTAAAGAAGCTTTGCTGTTAATTTCTTTATTATGCGTTAACGTTAAGTCAAATGTTTAATCATCCAAAAAATTTAAGTTAATAGGAAAATATCAAACTGCATTCCCACGTTTAATAATTAGTAGAGGCCCAAAAATGATAGATTGTAATATGACATGTAAAACGAGAATATCTACAAATCATATGGTAATTAAAACAAATTTTAATCGAATACTTTGTAACACTAAAAATATATTATGAATGTCACAAAACCTTGACTCATCATTTTGAGAGAACCCATCATTTTTCTTATTGGAACCATTAAAATAAAATGTTAGTATTTCGTAGTACTAATAGCATCATATATTCTTAAAACTTCGATAATCTATGCCTAAATTTATACTAAGTATAGTTTGATCCATATTTCGAAAGTAGAGATTTCCATAACTATAATGAAGTAATGTTATCAATACCATCGAATCTTAACTCTTGATTTTAGTACTTAAATATATATGTTGAAAGTGGACATTTTTATAATACGAATAAAATTATATTATCAATATTATCAAATTTTAACTATCTACTTACCGAATCCTTACAAAATAGAGGATCAAGAAAATAAAGGGTCAAGAATTGGTGCAATGGTTAGTACTATTTTATTGATGTTATGCTGGTCTTCACCTATTCCATAAGAAGAAAAGTTGGGGGTCAAATTTTACCTGAGATCCCAGCAGTGCAATATACAAGAGCAAAGATCATGCCACCAAAAGCCCAAGCAATGCCTTGAACACCAACTGTGGAACACTTGCTAGGAGATTTACTCACACCCATCACAGTCAGAACCGTGATGTAAAGGAACAAGAATGTGGCCACAAATTCTGCAATGCCAGCTCTATAGAAAGACCATGAGGACAGCTCCCCCGGTTCAAACAGCGGCGCCGGCGGTGGCTCTTTGTAGTCTTTGCCATCTAATGGTGTCTGAGCCGCCGTTCCTATTGGCTGCCTCTCTCTGTACCTGTTGGCTCCTACTCTTACATCTTCTTCTCTCCCCTCCATCTTTGTTTCTTTGTAGTATTTTGGATTTAGGCTTCGGGGAAGTGGGATTGGAGGGATTTAATAAAGTAGGGAGAAAACAAAGGCTCACTTGGTCACGAGGGGAAGTGCGTGTTTTTTGGCGTGAAGTTGGGACAAAGGTTGGGGCATTTGTAGATGGAGAAGCTATTGAAAAATATTTATACACTTAAATCGTAGCATCTTTGCTTACTTTGAGATAATAGAAAAATTTTAGCCATCAATTTTGTTATTCATATGTTTATTTGGTAGGATATATGTATATAAATATTTGTATTTTACAATTTTTTAAACATTAAAATTTATAATTAATATCTTACTGAAGGAGAGTAAAAGCATATATTATATTTGAAGTATTCAAATAGAACAATTAAAATGCAATCATTGTCTTCCCCCCCCCCCTCTCTCTTTTATTTTTCCTCTTTTGCACTAAAACCAACTTGCCCCTTATTCATATATTATGAGCATATATATGTTAGATCTTTAATTATCTTTGACAAATATGAATAGTTTTTGTTTAAATTTGACAAGAGTTATTCTTATTTCAAATGTTTAACATATTAGAAAAGGGGAGAAGAAGAGAGAGTTCTCCCTAAATTTTTATTTATGATGTTTGTTAGTTAGAAGAAGCCAAGAAGGGAATAGAACAAAAAATAATTAGAAAGGGAGGTAAAGAGAGGGAGTTGATGATAAATGGTTAAACCATGATTTCCTGACCTTTTATTTAGATCGTTAAAAATCCTTCAAAAACTTTTAAATTCGATGAATACAAAACAATGAACAGTAAAAAAAATTAAATTTTTTGAATGATTAATCATAAATTTCCAATCCTCATCTCTCATTAGTCAAAACTTTTAAATTAGGAGAAAACTTTCTTTTCCTTCTCGTGCTTCTTCATTCTCCCTTCCTTATCCATGAGTGAAATTGAATTTATCATTTGGCATAACTTTGTTTTTACTTCAACCTAATGAAATAAAAAAATTAAAGTTATATTATTCAACTATCAATTTTATGGAACCCAGAGTAACAAAAGTTAAAATTTTAAGATATTAAATAATCACAATTGATAAAATTGAGTGAAATAGAAACAAATTAAGGGTTTGTTTTATTTTTTTATTTTTATAAATTATTTGAAAAAATTATTTTTAAATTTTTTAATTTTTAAAAATTATTTTCAAATTTTTTAAAAAAAATCAAAAAACATTTGGATAAGTAAATAAAAAATATTTTTTAATTATAAAATTAACATTCAGAATAAAAAAATAAATTAAAAAACATAAATTTATTTTTTATTTTTAAATTATATATTCAAAATTACAATTTTTTAAAAAAATTATATAATAATTTATCAAATAAAAATTTATATTTTGAGAATAAAAAATTTAAAAGTATTGTAAAATAATAAACAAACAGTGATAATTTAATCACAGTACAGATATCGATTATCAATCGAAGTATCCTCTTTGAAGGCATGTGAGTAATTTGAAAGAGCAATGGGATGGGACAGCATTTTGGTGACAAGCCACCGACCAACGACAAGAGGGAAGGCTTTGAGAAATTCGCTTGTACGCTAGACATCATGGGAAGCCTCAGTTGTCATTCTCAGTTCAATTTAACTTTGCTTATTCGCCATTCCTTTTTGTTCCTTGCTTTTAATGCAAGTTCACATGACTTGCTTTCCTCATGAATATTGATGGCAAAGTAAACAGTAGTCTGAACCACTTTTGGTTTTGCTCTGGCTGGAAAGTGGTGATGCGGTTAGCTTGGTTTGATTGGACGGAATCCTAGCAGGAACGATCTTATATTATTTTATTTTTTTATTTTATTTTTTATTAAATAATATTTACTATTTTAAGATATTAAAAGAAAGTAAAATATTCTATTTTCTTCAATATTTTATGCGAGTTTGTATATTAAAAAATTATTATTATTATTCAAAACTAACAAAAAGTTAATCTAGCTGAAAACATATTAACCTTGAACGGATTTTATATGTTGATGGATAGATAGAAGATTGGGTCTTGAAAATAACGTTTTAGGAAAATCTATTAAAAGTGCAAATTATTGGAGTAATTTCCTTCTTTTATTGTGTATGCATTGTTGATATCATAATTAGAAATAAAAAAAATAATATACAACTTTGATATTATTTATCACATTATAAATTTGATTAACATAACATAATTACTAAACCTGATTTCTTGTTCTATCTAAAAGACTAATTCAAATTATTTACATAGCCAAATTTAATATCTTATATCTTATATATCATACTAAACTCCTACATTTAACCGATATATAGGCACATCGGTTAAGATTGAGAACAAAAGACGAGAGCAAAAGGCTGCTTTACAGGGCCACCGTTCATAAGCAAAAACTTCGTTCATAAGCATCATCCCGTAGTTGCATTGATATCTAAAAAACTAAAACGAAGTTTTCGCTTATGAACGGTGGCCCCAAAAAACAGGCTTTTGTTCTCAAATTGGCATTTCTTTCTTACTTGGAAAGAAGCGTCCTTAATTTGGTAGATAAACTTACATGACGAACAATTCAAAATTTATAACCGTTGAAGCTATTAAAAAAATGCAAAATACCTGTCAACTTTAAGAAAATTGAATTCTATCCACTGTTAACTTTAAAAAATTTTAAAATAAAAATTTTAATTTACAAAAAATTTAGAATTAACATTCATCACATACATAATTAACTATTTTACTAAATTATATAATTCTTACATATTTTTTAAAGCAAGCACTATATTAATTTATATTGACTTATTATGTTATTTTTTAATACATAACTTTTACATTATACAATTAATAGAAATTAAATTATATTTATTAATATTTAATTAGATACTTAAAGAGTTGTGATATTATGTGTAAAAGATGTTATGGTAAACTAACATTTAATATTATAACTTTTTACTTAAAAAGCTTAGAAAATTACTAAATTTAACAAAATAATTAATTAAATAAATGACCATCAATGTAGTTGGTCTAGTGATATTGGATTGTTACTTCATCCTAGAAATTACAATTCATTGCAAAAGACTATCAATTTATTATTAATAAAAGGATGGAAAATTCTTAAGACTGCTTATACTTTGATAGAGTTATGGTGACAAGTTCAACCATTAAGACTACTTATACTTTGGTGGTACTATGGTAATAAACTCGATCTTTAAATATTAATTACGCTTTAAGTCAAATATTTTATTGTGAGGGAATACTTTCATGATAATACTCAAGAAAGCTAACCAATGTTGATTGTTCATCCTCTCTATTTTTCATAGAAAAAAATTAATTAAATAAATTATTAGCAGTAATTCCAAAATTTTTGTTATTTAAAGTTTTAATTTTCAAATTGCTGAAATGCATTGTTAGAAATGAAATAATTTGCATTAAAAAAAAATTCACTCCGACGTAAGGTTGAGTTCTATTCTAATCTAAGTGATAAATGAAGTCAAATTTAAACGTTGTAGGGTGGTAATAATCAATATATGAATTTTCTCCTTCTGTTGAGCTTAGAGATCATGCTTTCCTGAGTTTAATACTAAAAGAGTTTCGAGTTGTAAAGTGTATGAACCGAACCTTTCTAATGAATTATTAATTAGACGTCATTCTGATATTTCCATTTATTTCAGGAAATAAAATAGAAAACGATGTAAAAGTGGAAGAATCATTTTATTGTATATTTGGACAATGAAATTTTAATTATAGTATAACAATGACACATAGACTTGTAATTACGATGTTCAGCAAATTATTCAATTTATTTTCACCCTTTAGTGAAAATGAAAAGGAATTTTTTGAAGTGCACAAATTTTTAAATGAATATTATACTATTTATTGAACTTTAAAAGTAAATTTTGTAACATTTAGTAAAAACTTAGTAGTTACAACCTAATAGGGGTAAATCAGACAGTTTTTATTAGTGAGTAGTCTATAAAAATACCCACTAATATTAACAAAAGGATTTATTAGAATAAGTAGATAGAAAATTTTTAGGAATTATTTAGACAAAATCTTAGAAAATAAAAGAATTCAAGATCTAAGGTTGGCAAAGGGTTGTACTCAAAAGCAATCTAAGAACCCTAAGTTGTCAAAATCATAAATATGGGCATTAGTCAGGGGGTTTACATGGTTTTGAGTGCAATAGAGGGAATATGATAATTTTAAAGGATATTGGTGGAAGGATTAGGAAAAATCCTTAATTTAAGTCCTAATGAAATTAAAAAGTGGGTAGGAAGTTTCGTATAAGGTTAGTCAAGATGTGGCATAAGTGATGATAAAAGCAAAAGATGTAAGCCGTGACAATAACAAAAAGACTATGAATAAGACATGGACTAGGAATAGTAAAATGAAGTCTAAGTGAAATTTCCATCATCTTTCTTGGTGGAAACTATGTGCTATGGTTTCCCTTGCCTAGTACAATCTTTTTTTTTTCTATAAATAGCTATGTTAAACTCCCTTTGTTGGACACAAAATACAATCCATAGTCATAGAGAGAATTTTGGAGAAAAAGTGAGTTCTTGATGAGATTTTACTAGTTTCTTTGGTATTCTTCAAAGGTATGGCAGAAGGAAGCTTTGGTTATCTTCTTAATAGAGGTACATGTTTTTAAACCTATCATAGATTTATTTCTTTTATGGTTCTTATTAAGAACTCCTTATTAATTTCATGTTATTTTGATAACATGCTTTGAATAATAAGTGAAGGAATCTAAGGATTGCAAGTTATTTTTGAGTGAGTAGAAAGCCATTATTTTTCTTCTTGATTTTTTTCTTCAAAAATATTTATGTATGAGATGTATAAGTAACTTTTGTGATTAGGTTGAAGCTGTGAATTTCATGGTGAGATAAGTGGTCAAAATGTTTTCTCAAAACTCAAGATAAGATTTTGGAAAAATGGTTTTGTTGTTACCATGTTTAAGCTCATGGTTTTCCTTGTTTTTGAAGGAAAATTTTTTGATTTTTATGGTAAAATTTAGTAAATACTAAGTTAGACTTTTCTAAGGATGGTTTAGAGTTGTTCCATTAAGGTTTTTAAACAAAAATCATTGTGAAACAAGCTTGGGAAGCCTATGGCCCTACTATTGTTTTAGCAAGAAAAAGTTTATTTTTATGAACAAAAATTGTTACATTAAATTCTAAATTTTTTTAGAAATTTTTGTTAACATTTTTGTTATGTTTTTGTTAAGAAAATAAGATTAAAAATATGTTTGAAAGTTTGAAGATTTATACTAGAAAACTATTTTTAAAACTAGCATTTTTAAGTGGAAAATAGTTTCTTTCAAGCTAGTTTTTCTAGTAAAATATTTTATTTATTTACAAACATGTTTTATGGTTAAAAATGGTTATTTAATGATGTTTTATGCCTTGGAAATTTGGTTGAAAATTTTCATAAAGTATGGTATACAAAAATGGTTTTTGAAAGCTAAAATAACCTTTTTTAAGCATATTAGTGGTTTGAGTTGTGGGAAGCTTGCGTAGCATGTTTTAGGCATGAAGTGGTTGAAAAATTATATTTTATGACTTATTCTTTATTCTGAAAATTTTCACAAAATTTCATGAAAATTTGATATTTAAAATAGAATTTTCAAGCTAAAAGTTTTTTTTTATGTATTTTGATGATTGGATATAAGAATACCTTGCATGACTTATTTGGGCAAAGAAAAGGCTTAATGAAGCTATTAAATTCCTAAATATTAATTCTAAATTTTTTTATTAAAATTTAATAATATTTTCTATTTTTAGTGAAATTTATAACAACAAGGGTGATTTTAAAATCTAGTACAATTTTGTGGCTATTTTTTTTAATTGTTGAGTGTTATTATATGATAAAATCATGCATTTTTATATTATTAGGAAGCAAGAAATTTTTCTTGAGCAAGTAATGAAAAATATTTTTCTTGATAAAATAATATGCAAAATAGAAGATTAACTTTGTTTAGAAATAAAAGTTATAGAACTTGGAAACTTCAAATTGAGAACTCTATGATTTTATGGTAAGAACCATGAGTTTAGTGACTATATTTGACTAATATTTCACTTATTTAATAGCATACTAATGTGCTATGAGTATGCTTAAATGGTGATGAAAATTTTATGAAAAAAATGAATACTTTTCTAAAGGTTCCATAGTGAAACCATGAGCATAGTGGAAAGGTTAGTGAATGAAATTTTATTTGAATTATTTTATAACTTATACTAATATATTCATACCAAAAAGCATTTCTGATTAAAGCTTTAAGTTGATGACCTCTTGAAGGTAATATAGTAATCTAGCATACAAAATGGAAGTACTTATATTTGTTGTGGTCACTAGAAATTATGACGAGGTATCTATAAAATATGTTATGTTAGATTATACTTAGATTATGGCTAATGGATGGTATTTTAACCTTATGTTGTGTATGTGAAAATAGATGGCAAGTGCCCCATATGAAGAAAGAGCCAGTAAGAGCTCTACATGAAATGACTTGAATGCCACATGTGATTTTTTAGCTTTAACACCATTCATGACAATATTGGTTTGAAATTGGCTTGATTGTCACATGTGATGTTATCACATGTTTATGTGATTATGAGATAGTATGGAAATTTATAGAGATTAGCTCGATGCTTTCTAGTCCAAGTCACACGAAATGATATGAAGCAAGAGGAAGGCATAAGGTTGGGATACATATGATTATAGTTAGTCTGGAGTAATAAGGAGAACCTTTGTGCCTCTATACCATTTAATAGTTTTTCAAACACTTATGTTTTTTTGGTTTATGAATAAATTATAATCTGTCTAATGGTATAGTATATAAAATTGTCTAATAAGAAATATTTTTTGATATAAAAATAAATTTTTATATGTGTCTTGTATATAAATGTTTTTTGGATTAAAATTGAGTGGAAAATTTGTGTGAGAGCAATCTCATTGAGTTGAGACATCTATTATATGATGGTGCTTATATAGGATTGCATTTAGTTGACTTTAAGGGTCCAACCCTAATAACTCTAACATATACATAGCTAATAGTTAATTTAAGGTAATAATTGTCATTTTCATTTGATTTAAAACATCTACTTTAATATTTTAATTTGATCTAGTTATCTTAGTTCATGTAATTGCTTTAAGAATCCTGCACCTGTAGTATAACCTAGGTAACTTTTTTTATAACTAATTTATGTGTGTGATGCATATTTTTATGCATATATAGTTTCTGATATTATTTTGATTAATTTATAATTATTTCAAATTTGATATTATGATAAAAAGTGAGTTAATCACACAATTTCATTCCAAAGGAAGAATAGTTTTCATCTTTATGAAAAGTTAATATGAAACTTTTTTAAACAATTTAATAATTTCTCAAATAATATTCATCATATCTTAAATTGAAATTATTTTTTTATCTATTTCATGTTATCTCCAAAGTATTTTAAGTCAAAAAAGAATCTTTTGATTTTTTTTTAGTTTTCTAACCTGATCTTACTTTATTGGGTTTGTTCATGGTTTAAACTTCTAAAATAAAAAGATTACTTACTATTTAAAAAGTTTCCTTTAAAATATGTTTCTAGTCTCTTAAGGCATATTCTCAAGAAAATGTAATTTAGACAAGTTTCATAAATTTGTCTTTGTAAATCTTCTATAATTCTTGTTTAACAAGTCATCCTTTCGAAAAATATTTCCTTGAGAAACTATCCATTTAAGAGTTTATTGAAAGTAATGACACTTAAGGATTGGATATGTTTCTAATACCACATCATTTGTATTCTTTATTTTGTCAAGGTCATTATATTTCTACTATTTCCTAATCATAAAAGTAATCTTTTTTTGTTCATCTTGAATTTGACTCCAAAAGAAGTCATTGCAAATCTAGTCCTAGAAATTTCTTTGGAAAGAAATGAAAAAGAAAGGTTTTTTTGGAAACATGTATAAATTTCTAATTTTATCAAACATTTTCAAAGAAAAATGTATTTAAACGATTGTATCTTATTAATTATGCATAAAAAAAGGAAAAAATTAATGAATTTTCAACTTTATATTTTTTGCATCATAGAAGTTTTCATAAAAATTGTTACACCCCTAAAATTTTAGGACATATTTCACTTATTGTAATATGTAATTATGAAAATTTTTAGAAAAGATGAGGATAAACATTTTATTACAGGAAATAGGGTTTTATGACTAAGTTAAATGTAATATTGTATGGAGCCAAAATTTAAATAGGAATGCTTGGAGGAGGTTTAGGAGAATTGTTTCCCAAAAGGCCTCTAAAAATATTAAAAATACGTAAATTGTCCCTAATCTTAATAAAACCCTAAATTTCTTTTTTCTTCCTTATTTGGTTGAAGAAATCAAGCTCCCATCTTCCAAAGTCCCTAATTCTTCTACCTTTAAATTCTTGCAATAAATGCTTTTATCTTAAGAACTTGTTGCTTGCACATTTATCTAGACAAAGACAATTTCCTTTATTTCTCTCCAATTTAAGGTAAGTTTACTCAACTATCTATAAAGATTGCATTTTTATGTTAATTTGTGTAAAAACTATGGATTCAATGTGGCAAAAATAATAAATGATGTTAAAGTGTGATATAGAATGGTAAAGCATGTGAATTGATGATTATATTATGATTTTGGTGTGATGATGTGATTGGTAGCATTTTAGGTTGCATAATGATAAAAGTCTCTCAAAAATTAAAAATATGCAAAGTAGAATCGATTATGGAATTGATTCTAGTCATCTAAAAGTAAATCTGGGTATTGAGAACTGATTACACAATCAATTCACGATGAACTTAGAAATTATTCATGTATGAATCAATTAAGTAATTAATTCACTTTGCTAAAAAGAAATTCTAGGCACGTGAATTGATTGATCAATTGATTTTATACATTTGAAACTAAAACCATATGTGAATCAATTATATAATTGATTTACATTACCCTATTTTATATTTTGCCATTCTAAACAATATAAATTGGATTCCTATGGTAAGATTAATCATATTAACAACAATCAACCACCTTATTTATTAAATATTATCTTTCTATCTTGTTATATGACTATTATATTATTTTATGATGATTTATGTATTTCCCCTTTACTAGTTGCATGAGATAAATGTTATGGTAATAAGTTCCTAAAAATTTGGATTAGATGATTCTGAATAGTGGTGGATGGGTGAAATAAGTCTAGGTTTGTGATGAATGATATATCAAGAGTTATAAGGTGAGTTATTTGTTATTGATTATTTATTATTTGTCACTTAAAATATTAATTATTATTTTATAGTTTGTGCAATGTCAATGAATAGTGATTGTTAGTTAAGAATTCAATGTTAAATAGATAAGATAAGTAAATTACATACTTACTAAGACTTAGAATCTCATTATTATGTTTTAAGTTTCTTTTTTTTTTTTAGATAATCAAGTTGAGGCTTTTTAACCATTTGGAAGTAAAAGTGCCTTGAGTAACTAGTGATTGTAGATATAAAGGTACAATAGAGTTTTATGGGGATTTTAGGGATATTTTATAGATATGTTAACTAGAACATATAACTAAACTTTTACAATAAATTCTTTTAGTAATGAAGTGAATTAAAAACCATATTTAGTCTAGTAGTCACTATGTGATGATACCATATGAAGTTTCAATAAGCTAGTAGATATTGATATCCATGTCAGTCATGGCTAAGTGGATTTTGACAAAATAGTTAGTTAAAGAAAATTTATTTGGTTGAGAGGGGCTTCTATAGATGTTTAAATGATGTTTTTACATCAGTCATGATAGTATAAAAATTAGGTTGTGACAAATTTATATATGTTATTTGATTTATTCATATTCAAACTTAAAAATAAATAGTTGAAACCCATCATAAGTTTTCCATTGCTTAGGAAATGAAGAAACATTTTTTATAATGATAAGAATAGTAATCAATTTAATGCACACATATAAAATTCTAAGTTTAAACTTAAAGTGGTATTTGGTTTGTGAAGTTTTTAATACATTTCTAGAAAACTATATTTCTTATGTTTGGTTCAAATTTTAAAAAAATTCCTAAGAATGTTTATATTTTCGAGAATATTTTTAGTCTGATATTCCCATCATGGAACAGGTATCTTGTATTCCCATAATATAAAATATTTTAGTAATATAAATAAACTATTTTGTCCACCATTTTACTAAAACTTTACTACTATTAACAACTCACTTCACCACTACCTCTACCCATTATTATTCACTATTATTTGCCACTAACCATTGTTGGCCACCATTTGCTACCGATGATTGCCACTATTGCCATTACCTATCGTGGGTGATGGTTGTTGCCATTATTTATCATCAGTGATGATCATTAACTACCATCCATGCCGATAACATTGTTGGCCACCATTTATTACCCACCATGGGTAAGTATTGTCATTGCCACCTATCATTTGTAAACCTTGTCAATAATTATCTATCATGGATGACCACCACCGGTTACCATTATCGATTACCACCATCTATTACTATTGATTACTCAATTTTTTATTAGAATATTTTTCATAATTTAATAGTATTTTAAAATATATATGAATTAATTAAAATATAATATTATAATAATCTTAAGAATTTTTTTAAACTAACTAAATATAGTAATGTCACATTATCAAGAGTTGCATTCTTAAGAATATTAAAATTCCTAAGAATGTATAATTTCATGAACTAAATGTCATTGAAAATAATATTAAATATCACTGCATTATTATAAACAAAAATAAAAACCTTTTTTGTGGGCCAAAATTATCATATCTTCAAGGTATGAATACCTTAACTTTATGTCTAAAAGTGAACTATGTCACTATACTAAATATTAGTCCAATAATTATCCTTGTAAAGTGGTTTATTGGTTTGACTAGAAAACCATCAATTTTTAAGTTAACTGCATCATTAATTATTTAATTATTATATTGATTATATTCTTATTAAAATTTTAGTAGGAGTCTAAAGCAATGAAATAAAAGAAAAATCTTAACAAAAACCATCTATTACTCAAGAGTGTAGCCTAACAAAATTATAGGGAGAGGGTGGAACAAAAAATTGGGGATTTATTTATATATGAAATATTACTTTCATATGTCATATCTAAATATTGATTTAAAAAATAGATTTCAATATATTTTGCAATTTATTTTACTAAAAGTTAGCATTTTTCATTGAAATTATAAATTTTGAATTTTTTAATACAATATTTTGTAAATAGAATTATAACTTTTTTTATGTTTATTAAATGTAAAGTTTGTATAAAATTGTTATTTATGTGAAAAAATAATGATATTCATATTTACAATTTATAGAAATCAAAATTATGAAATATAAATATTTACAATTCAAGAGAAAAAAATGATAATACTCCACAAAGCCTATGCATAAATTATAAGCATTAAAATATTATAAATTATTAGTTATTAATAACATGATAAAAAAATTAAATCATACTACATAATATTTTACTTCGATTATTTTTTTGGAGCTATTTGTTCAATTTTTTGTGGTGAATATATATATATATATATATATATATATATATATATATATATATATATATATATATATATATATATAATGTTTGTGAAAATATACTAGGCCCCTCCAAGACCTAGTGTAGTTTCGTTTTCATACGTAAGGGAAAACATTATAGATATCAAAAATGAGTTTTAGAATTAAATTTCAAATTTTTTATATTTATTAGATAGAACTTTATAAACTTGTCTTACTATTTTGTATTGAATGATAGTTATTAATTTTCATTTAAAACTTAATTTCGAATATAATTTTTTATGTCTATAGTATTACTTTTAATTGAGAGCACTATTTTTATATGAGACTAAAAAATATTATATTAATTATTATGATTAAAACATAATTGAAAATCAAATAATCATTTTAAAAAAGTGGCATCATTTTATATTTTAATCACATTCTATTAATAGAAGATCTAATCGTAAGAATTAACTTATGTCATTTTCATATAAAAATAATACTCTCGTTTAATATATATATATATATATATATATATATATATATATATATATATAATTATTATTATTTTTCAAAATACATCATACATCTTAGAGTAATAAAAATTTATGTTAGAGAGATTCAAACTATTCATGTAAAAAGAGCATTCTCTTTTCCTAATTTTCTATTTTTCATATAAAAAAATAAATATAACTCCCAAGTGAATTAACTAATAAATCTCGAACATAGGTCAATTTATAATTTCAATTCTTTAAAAAATAGTAAAAATTGCCACAAATAAGTAAATACACCAATTAGAAAGGTAGCTGTGCTACGTGTCCAGCTTATATTTGTTAACAAGTAAAGTTATTCATACTTTGACTCAAAGTGCGAAAGAAGTTACCTTTTTCATTTGATGAATTGAAAAAACCATGTAATGATGTAATAATCGGTAATCATGGTGTTGGCGGCAAGTGGAAACAAATATTATCACATTTTTGGAGTCATAATTTGCTGTCAAATTGGACTTTAGTTAGAATGGCTGGCAGCCATAGAAAGAATAGGCCATATTTTTCAAACGACATATTTACGAGTTAAAGTAGTAGGCCATGAATGATGAATCGTGACATGCAACGACCGACTTTCACCTCCCAAACGGCTCCTTTCAGCCGACATGAACCGACCCGTTCACAAGTGTGGAGCAATAGCAGATTAGCCCATGGGTCATTGGACCATTACGTTCACAAACCTGAGTAAGAAAATTTTTTAGCTGGGACAGACTTTTGCTTAGGTTATATCTTTAGAAATTCTTATATACGAAGTCAATTCAAGGATTTAAGGTGATTATCATATATTTCTGAAAGTTTTCATATTCCTCAAAATATGATTTCAAATTGAGATCTTTTTCATTTTTTAGGAAAAAATAGTTCAAATTTTAGAGAGATAAGTACAATTTATTTTTTGTTTGACATTGTAAATCTTAGGGATAAAAACAGTAGATCTTAAAATAAAAATTATGTCCTTATTTATTAAAAAATGACAGAAAAATAATAGAAAGAAAATGAGCGGATTTAGATCTTATGATTTCCAACTTTTAATTCTTGAAGATATGAAATTACCATATTTGGTTTAATTACAAATATTCTTAGTAATATTACAATATTGCATTTTAAATATTTTGTATTTCTTAAAAATATTATTAGACTAACAAAATGTCTTAACTTAAAATTGAGTAATTAATAATAATAAACGCTAATAATAGATGTTGGTCAATGGTGATAATTAGCAATGAATAGTGGTGCTTAATGATAAGTTGTAATAGATGATAATTATCAATGATAAGTTGTAATTAATAGCAGTGATTGATGACTAATGGTAAATAATGGTAAAATAAGGTATTAATGATGATAAAATTGTACTTTCCATCAAAATTTAAATGGAAAATAGTTTAAGTGTGCAAAATATTAATATTTAAATATACATATTGATGAATTTCAATATTTAAAATTATATGTGAATTAAATAAGAAAAGAAATCACAAACGAATAAAATATAATTTACTCTTAAATTAAAATAAAAAAAATGTGCACATAGTGCCTAGGGCGCTAACTCAACTAATATTTGATATGAATTAAGGTTTTTTTTTTATACAACTTGAATTAGATCCCATATATATATTTTTTCTCACCAACGTGATTATTTTTATATGAATAAATATATTCCATGTCAAAATACATAAACAAATTGAAATTAAATATATAAGTTAATAGGCTCCTCTTCCTTAATACTTTGTCATTAGAAACGAGTTCCCTTTAAGGATTGTAACATTGATATTAGGTATTAGTACCATAACCAAATTCATGCTATCAACCTACAACTTACAACTTAGAGCACCCGCTAACAACAAAGGGCCCACCAAAATCCAAGACAGTGACTGAGGCAAGGAATAAGGAGATTGGGTGAGATTAAACCGTTCAAATTTCACAGGCATAACATTGCCACTTATAACAACGGTTGATAACCGGTGACTTTTTTTTTGTCCATTAGGCTTCGAATGGTTGGTTAATCAGATGAGCTATATATACATGTAATAAATATCAGACGCATATGATGGGTGCCTGCTGATAAACTCTGTTACTTAAGTCAATATATGTTTATATGAAGTATTAGTAGGTAACAATTATTTAGGAAGAAATAGCATATACCTTTATTTTTTATAGGCATATGTGGGGTTTTGGGTATCATTTGTTGTGATTCTAAAGATTAGTAAGGAATGTATACGTAGATTGATAGTTTAAAAATGTTGCTAGGTGAACTCCTAGCTCGAAAGTATAAATCATCACATTTTCAATGTAACTTCGATAGGGGAGAGATCACACATGTGTGCATGAGTGAGATAAGCTAATTAAGGCCAAGCTAACTTGGAATGTACTGTGAGATGCCCAGTGGTTTTGTGAGTTGGGAGGCCAGTTTAAATATGAAATGAGGTTAATCCAACTGAACTAGTAGGGCTTGGATTGTTCAGCCATTTTGAGTAATATCAATCATCAAGTATATGCCTTGTCATACATTGAGAAGAAGGACTGATTATAACGTATAATTCAACTAACTCTTTCTTATTTAACAACTAGTTTTCAGAGGTGAGCTTTATTAAAATGATGCAGTATAATCATTATCATCTTTCTTCATAAATTTATTTAGTTTGTGTTTATAGTCGAAAATGCTTTGAATAGATCCAATTTTTTCCTCAAAGATGGATTGCAAACGGTTCACTTACTGTGTTTTGAACCGTCATATTGAGCAAATACAAAACCAGTACAATAAGTATATAAGAGCATAAAATGTAGAGAAACTTTGCATTAAATGCTTAAATAAAGTAATTAGTGTAATTGCTACTATTGCATACCAAGATTCCAATATAAGGTGCATCAAAAGGCACAATTGGATGCTTGTTTTGAAGTCTGGATCTCTCACTCACAATTACAAATAATGTTTAAATTAAAAAAATTGTAGGAAAGTTGGATTAATAACAAAAGAGGTTAGCAGAATGGTAGAAAAATGCAAAATGCATTTATATTCTTGGGTAGCAATTTGTAAAAATGAGCCTCTATTATGGCTCCTGAACCCATATTTATAAAGGCTTAAGCAATTTATCTTAGTAGTTACTTTTGTTCCCTCCATCTCCATCATAACGCGTCTTAGTATGTGAGTTAAAACTATAGGGTAGTTTTAAATTATTAGTTATTCCATTATACTAGTCTCAACTAGGAAATTTCCTCACTACACCCACTTATTATGTGATACCTAGGGCACCGGATTTCTCCGTCTGCAATTAGGTCCAAGCATCTTAACTGTTGAAGAAATATTTTAGCTTTTCAAATTGAAGAAGTGAATGTGCATTGCAATACAACAAGACAAAATATTATTAGTTTGATAAAAGGTTTTGCAATCAAAGGTGACAAACTTGGTCCAACTCTAGCAATCCATTTGAGACATCCTTCCTTAATGATTTACTAATTATGATTACCAAATTGTTTAAGTTTTTTATGTACTAAAAATAGAAAGGAAAAATGCAAATAGAATTGAAATGAAAATGTAAATAGAATTTAGATGGAATTCAGATAGAATGCAAAACAAAATAAACACAAAACTAAATTAAAAGGGGTTTTGATTTGAAATTAAGATAAATGCACTAAACAAAATAAAATACAAAAGTAAAAGAGAAAGAAAGAAAATCAATATAACAAAACAATTGATCCAAGGACTTTAAAGTTATTAGTGTAAATTAATCATAAATTGCAAATATATTTAATCATTTCAATTGATTTTTCAATCTTGAATTATCTAGAACCTTGTAATAATTCATGAATCCTGCATTAGATAACCATTTAAGATTTGATTCATTAAGATTAGTAGAATTAAATAACCATTATAATTCATAAAATTAAATCAAAATTAATTTAAAAATAAAATTCAATTAAATTGAAAAATTAAATCAGAAGCCTCTGATTTAATCTCTCAACCCTCTATCCAAGTATGATAAATCATGATTAACCAACTATAATTCAAATAAAAATACATAAAGATTAGATATCATAAAGTTGAATACAAATTGTATCAAATTAGTATTTAAGTCATGCAATTCCAAGGAATCAACATAAAGAATTAGGGAAAAGGGAAAATTAATTACAAGAAGTCAATATTACAACTTGAGATCTTATAATTTAGAAAGAGATGAGCCTTAAAATCTTTAAATTGACAAAAAAAATTTGCCTTCCATGGTTAAAAAAGAAGAAGAAACATGAAAAGTGAAGAAAAGTTATCTTTGTTGAATTGTGTGTAGGAGTAAAAGTTATTCTTATCTTTAGAGGCATAACCTTATATCTGACCTGCTAACTTTTAAAATCTACTAGACCTGAATCATATGCCTCTTAGGGTTATCAAGAATAAGATCTTTCTAGTTTTAGAAGTCCAAAAATTATTCTATAAAATAATGTATTACAAAAGTTATAGTATTGAAATTTTATAGGTTTGATTTTTACCCTATTTGAGACCATTAAAACTACATAATTTTGCAAAACTCTAAACATAAAACTTGTAGGTCCAAGTCTCTTAAAAAATTTAGTTACTAGTTTCACCTTGATTAAATCTCTGCAGCTTTAGATATAACCTTAAAACTAAAACTATCTCAATTAGGACAAAATTAAAACTTTAATGTCTTAGCTAAATTAGACCTTCCAAATGTTGGAACTAAACTTTAACTAAAACATAAAAATTATAAAGTTTTCTTTAAGCTTTTCAATGATATAAATGTCAATCAAATCTGATACCTAAAACTCAAGATGTACCAAAAAATCTAAAATAGTGTAAAAATTTAATATTAATCAAATAATTTCAAATCATTGCAAAACCAATCTCAAATCTCATAACAAGGCCAATTTTATAACATTAAGCGTATGCAACACAATAAAAGATATAAAATAAGAGGAAATAATATACATAAGATCTTGTATATTAAATTCTCCCACACTTAGCCTTACACTATTGGTATATATGTCCTAAAATCAATCATATTGATGATTGTATATTTGAATCATATTATTTTAATGGCAATTCTAATTATCATATTTATACATATATTATCTGCATAATATATTTAATTATGATAATAACCTTAGAATAATTATATTCTTAAATGTCCTTAGTCATATATCATTATGGATTAAATTGCTTTGATATGTTAAGACTAGCATGTGTAGTGACTTATATGAGATATTAAGTCTACACATGAGTATAAGTTAGAGAACTTGTATATTGGATCAACCTATCCTAAGAACACTACATAGATTATTATATGAGTGTTATGAGTGATTCTTAATAATTATCATTAATATGATCCTTTGACTTGAGATTGTCAAAGTTCCCTATATGTGAGTTTTATATTTTGATATTACTTTATATCACTTATGGTTAAGTGAATGCAAGGGTAGTTATTGGATATGTCACATATCATGTGGAGGGATTTATGTGATCAAGATGGAATTTGTCCTTCCTATATAATAGGAGTGACATCTGTGGGCCCCTTGATTAAGTAAAGTTAAAAAAATGCATGGTCATACTTAGATGAATTAATATGGAATGTTAATTACATTTGTTTTAATAAGTTTACTTAGGAATCAAGAAACCCTATGAATTAGGCTATATGGGAATGACATGGCCCATGTCTCGAGCTCAATCTAAATATTTAAGACAAAAGGATATAGATGATGATCATATGTAAAAGTTTAGTCAAATCACTGACTTTTTCATTACTTATGTAACAATGATGTGTTGCTAGATACTACTCATTATTTATATTCATTAATGTGATTTATGATCATTACTAATGTAATGAAAGCCTGTAGGGTTGCACACTTAGACCTAGTGGATTTGAAATTAATTGATCGAATTGTTTAAGCCTAATATATAGGAATTCTATGTTATAATTATAAAGCCTAATAATAAGCCTATAATTATATATGGAATAAAGCCTAATTAATTAGATTTTTTTATGCACATATTTAAATAAGCTTATTGGGTAATAATTTGATAATTCACGCATTCCCAAAAATACAGAAAAACCTAATAGCCCTTTTGAACTCTTGAAAGGCGTAGTTAGCACTACGAAAAAAAGGAGGTGAATTTCAATTAGTATATGTGAGATGTTTGCTAGTGATTCATAAGTTCATATGGATATCTTAGAATCTTTGATTTAAAGCAAGTCGAAAAGGGTGATTAGCAATTGAACCTCTAAAGTTTTTAAAAAGGTAATCAAATTCCTATCTTGATTTAATTATTTTACATGGATCCTTGGCTAAGATCGATTAATTACATGCCCTCAAGTAAGACATAACTTTATTCAAAACTAAGAAACAAAAGGCTTACTTTTCAAAAACATTAAAATCATAAATTCACAAGTAAGAAATAATTAAAGCCATAAAAAACATAACACATTATAAATAAAAATTTTAACAAATCTAAAACTAATTAACATAACAACTTCATTTAAAAAAAGTAGATCAACATAATTATTTCTTATAAAATTCACTTTCTAACTCTCAAGTATTTAGGGTGATTGTTTCACTTATGTTCATTCTATGAAATTGCTCTAATATAAGCTTACCGATCATCTAATCTCCACTATTTAATTTACATGCACAATACAAACTAAAAGAACTTTATTTAAGGTTAAAATATGGCTAAGGTAAAGGAAAGGAAAGGAAAAATTAAGATATGAAAGGGTAGAAACTAAAAAAATTAATAAGACACTTAAACTATAAACATATAGGCCAATTATGAAATAACCTCAACATAATAACCTAACTTCAAATTTAAACACTCATGAGTTGATAAACTTTGACAGCATATAGACACTCATTCATTTATTCAAGAGCCTATATTACAAAAATTCAAATGTTATACTAATTCTTAAAGTTAGGTAAAGACATTTTTTTTTCATTGAGAAATATGTATAAAGGCTGATTGACAAGGGCAAACAAGGGCAATTAAGCTTAAAGGAGGTTAACGAAGATAAAAATTTAAAGCTAATTATTTGTCTCCAATTTAAACAAAAAAGAATATATTTATCATTTTTGTACATGTATGTGCAAATATAATCTCGAAAAAAATTAAAGCGAATTCTAGAGAAATAAATCACGAAAGAATATCACATAAAAAAAAAAGAATAGCATAAAATTTTAACTTAAGGCTTAAATTCTCACAAGGAAAGTTATATTACTAAGTTTAATTCACCAATTCAAAATCCATCACTACATCAATCAATTTCAAAAAGAAAAATTATTCATTTTATCCTATTATAAATTCCATCTAATTTCAATTGAATCTTATTCATAAAAATGTAAAATTCTCCGTCAATGGAAAACAATTAAAATAGCTTTAAAAGACTAAAAAACAAGTGAAAGATATTTTTTTTCAATTTTTATATTTTTTAACTAAAAACATTAAATGAAGACACAAAGTATAAAATAAATCCTAGAAGTATCCCCTAAACTTAAATGTTATATATAAAACATATTAATATTACTAAGAAAGATAAAAAAACAAGTAAATAAAAGACAATGATAAAACAAAGCAAATCTAAAAAAATTAGGTTACCCCTTAATAAGTGCCTTTATTTAATATTTTTGGCTAGACATTGCTTAAGTATCTTCAACCAAGATCTATATGATGATTGACTACCCTTATTGCTTCCAAATTACTAACCTTCATATCATCCATTAAAGAGGTCATTTGAAAATTAAGATCATCGAGTACAATTTCTCCAAGTGCTATCCGTAAATCACTCCTTCTTGAATGTTTAGAATTATCGTCTATAATGAATTCAACATGATCAGTAAAATAACTACAATAATTAGTAAGAAAAGACTCTTTTGCCTTTAAAAGTCGAATATTTCCATCATCATTTTCTACAAATTTTGAAATAACAATATTTTTATCATTTATGAATGCATAAATCTTAACACATGTGCATACTTAGTGCCATTCTCGTAGCTAGTGTCATTCTCATAGCATGTACACTTAAAGCTATCCATACAATCCATAAATTTAGAAATCTTAGGAAATTCAGCAAGTATGTCATCATAAATAACAACAATATATACATCAAAATTAGCAAAACTAGAATCATCAATATCAAAAATAGTAACATCAAAATCTATAACATTAAAAATAGAATCAAAAGAATCATAATAAGGAACATCATGAAATAAATGCTTAAAAGTATGAAAATAAAGCATAGAATTGTGATATATAGCCTTAAAAATGTCAAAGTTAGCTATCACATAGTCAAACTCCGTAGTCAATATTCCATCTTAAATATTAATTATGATTTTTGCTATTTTGAAAAAAGGTGAGCTAAGAATGATTGGAAGAAGAATATCAAATATCTTATTTTTCATTTTCAAAATGTAAAAATATACTAGAAAATTAAGTTCGTTAACCTACACTAAAATATCTTTAATAACATCAAAAAGGTAAATGTTAGATCTACTTGTTAATTGCACATTCACCGTCGTTTATTTCAAAGGTCCAAAATTTAAAGTATTCAAATAGAAATAAGTAGGATATTAATTAAAACTCCTAAATTTAGCATGACATACTTAATTTTTATTTTCCCTATAACACATGAAATGGTGAATATGCTTGTATCTTTGCATTTTCTTTTGATTAAAGTAGACATATTCGCTCCTAAACTTATTTTCTTATCATCCCTTAATTTTCTTTTATTGATGCACAAAATTTTCAAAATGTTAGTATAACTCAAATTTTATTTTATCAAACCTAGTAAAGGTATGTTAACTTCTACTTCATTAAGGGAATAAAAAATCTATGTTTATTCCTCAATTTTCTTTGGTGGAATCACTTTTCTTAGAAAAGGAAAAGGGATAGAAAAGTCAATGTGAGATAGGGGTGTAAAAATAGAATTAACCTCACTTTTACTATGTATTTTCTCGTTTTCTAGTTGCTTTTGATTGTTTTCTTTTGGTTTATTGCTTGCTTTTTCTTAGAAGGATGAAAGCATATAAACTTGCTTACCATTATTAAGCATTATGGCATTCATAACCTTTTTACGCCTTACATTGGTAGAAAAAGGTTATCTTAAACTTTGTGCTTTAAGCTCTCTTATGGTAAAAGATAATTAGCCAATTTGAGTTTACAAATAAGTGATTGTGGCTCCTATTCTTTTTGAAATTATAGGTTATTTGTAACCATTTACTTGACTGAGAAGAATAAGAAGTTGAATTTGTGTTTGGTTTAGAAGCAAGACAAGTGGCATTTTGGTATGTAAAAGGATATTGAACTTAGCTTGAATTGTTACCATATTGAAGTTTTAGTTATCTTTCCAACCAAGATATTGAGGTTGTTACTACTAGTACTCATATTATGGTTTACTAAGGAAGATTGTTATTGCATAAGCTTGAGGTTGATACTCATTATCTTGCAATGTAAGGTAGAAATTAATACGATAAGTTGGATATGAGAAAATTCCATAATTTTTTGCAAAAAGAGAAGGAACTTGGATTTATTGTTGTCCCATTTCCATTTGCTTAACTAGGGAAGTTAATTCATCCAATCTATTATCCAATTTTTGCTAGTTTGAATGGAAGAAATTCATTTCATGTATACCTCTAGTAGCAATAATAATTCTGATTACAAATTATTAAGAGTTTACTGCCATGTTAGCTATTAAATCTTTTTCTCTCTCATAAGAGTTTTATCTACTAATGCTCCACCACTTGCTATGCTAATCATACTCAGATTCTTAGGAAAAAGTCATTTATAGAAATACTAGATAAGGAGTTACTCATTGATTTAGGGGTGTGGACAACTTGAACATAGCTTATTAAATCTTTCCTAATACCCATACAATGTCTTATCATTCAAGTACTTATGCCATATATTTCTTTTTTTTATTATAGCAACTCTTGAAGTAAGGAAGAATTTCTTTAGGAATAATTGCTTCATATCGTTCTAATGAGTAACAAAACCTAGTTATAGGTAGTATAGTCATTCCTTAGCTATATTAATAAGTGAGAAAGGAAATGCCCTCAATTTGATATGGTCTTTTAAAATGCCATTAGGCTTCATGGTTAAACAAATCACATAAAACTCTTTCAAGTGCTTATGAGGGTCCTCACTTGAAAGACTATGAAATCTAGAAAGCAAATATATTAGTTCAGATTTAACTTTAAAGTCAACATCAAGTTCAGTATATTGAATACCTAAAAGTTGGTGAGTAATATTAAATGCAACCAATTCCTTTAATATATTATTATTAGATTTATTATCTAAATTTTCTAGAAGATCAAAATGGGGGGTAAGGATGCTACAATTACTTGTATTTCTAGTAATACAAAGGAAATGAAAATTTTTATCTATTTTAAAATTAAATTCTCAGCAATTTATCAATAATTCTCTTAGTTATGTATTACACTACACTAGACTACATAAGATAGAACTATAAAATGAAAAATTACTCAAAATACATTTAATTAATCTATCTAAACATTTTTTAAAATTATAGGATCGCTATAAAATGAAAGCTATAACTATGCATAACCTAAAAATATAATGAAAAATGTTAAAAAAAATTAAAAAAATGTTCTAAATGATGTAATTTGGCTAAAAAGGGGGGATCATGAATAACAATTCTATTAGTAAACCTTGATCATAAAAATATTTTCTACCACTATAAAAATTTTTAACTTAATCAGAGATAGTCACTTTAATACCTATTCAAAAAAGTGGGGGCATTATATGTAACTTGTTTAAATAAGCCAAAATTTTTTATTAAAGTGTAAAATGAAGTAATATAAGATGGAAAAAGATGAAATGAAGTGGAGAAATATGCAATAGTTAAAGAATTCAACAGAATGCATGAAAATTTTGAAAGATGATAGATACAATAAAATGTAAACAAACATTAATTGATGTAAAAATTAACTAGAATGGTTAAGCAATTATGTAATGCTTAAAGATAAGAAGGGATGAATTCAAATGGATCCTTGACAATAGCACTAAAATTTTGAATGCATGTCACAACACACTAAAATTAAATGTTACTAGTTTGTTAAAAAGTTCTTTCTTAATGATTTACTAACTTTGATTGCTAGATTATTTAATCTTTTTATGTAGGAAAAATATAAAGGAGAAATACAAATAGAATTGAAATAGAAATGCCAAATGGAATTTAAACAGAATACAAAATAGAATTAACATAAAATTAAATTGGGGGTTTTTGATCGAAATTAAGACAAATGCACTAAATAAAATAAAATGCAAAAGTAAAATAGAAAGAAAGAAAATCAATATAGTAAAATAGTTAATCCAAGGATTTGAGAGCTTTAGTATAGATTAATAATATATCACAAAATATTTAATAATTCTAATTGATTTTTCAATCTTGAATTCTCTAGAACTTTTACAATAATTTATGAATAACCATATATGATTTGATCAATTAAGATTGGTAGAATTAAGTGACTATAATAATTTATAAAGCTAGATCGAAATTAATTTGAGAATAAAACTCAATTGACATGAAGGATTAAATTAAAAACTTTTAATTTAATCTTTCAATTCTCTATCCCTACATGAAAAATCATGATTAACCAAGCATAATTCAACATAAAAATAAACAAAGATTAGAAATTTCAAGGTTGAACACAAATTATACTAAATTAGTATCCAACTCATGTAATCCCAAGCAATCAGCATAGAGAATTAAAGAAAAAGAAAAATTAATTAGGAAAAGTCAATATTGCAAGCTAGGATCTCATAATCCAAATATAAATGAGCTTTAAAATTGTTGAATCAACTAGAAATTTAGTCTTCCATAGCTAAAGAAAAAAAACTTGAAAAGAAGGGAAAAATTATCTTTATTGAATTATGTGTAGAAGTAAAAATTATTCTTGCCTTTAAAGGCACAACCTTGTACTTGACTTCCTAACCTTTAAAACTTAATAGACCTAAATCATATGCCTTCTAGAGTTACAAAGAATAAGGTTTTGCTAATTTTAGAGACCTAGAACCTTTTTGAAAAAATAATGTACTAAAAGAGTTATAGTAATGAAATTTCATAAGTTCGCATGTGAGACTATCAAAACTATATGGTTTTATGGATTTCCAAACACAAAAGTTGTAGGGTAAAGTTTAAAAAAAAATTGGATACTAGTTTTATCTTGATTGGACCTCTAAAACACTAAATATGTCCTAAAAATTGAAACTAGCTTAGTTAGGATAAAAATAAAGCTTCAATTTCTAGGCTAAATTAGACTTTTAGATGTCTGAACTAGGTTTTAACTAAAACATAAAAGTTGTAAAGCTTTCTTTAAGCTTTCCATTAATTTAAAGATCAGTCAAATCAAATATTTACAACTTAAGATATAACTAAAAACTTAAAATAATGAAAAAAATAACATTAATTGAATAATTTCATATCTATTGGAAAACTAACTCTAAATCTCATAACAAGACTAATTTTATAAAATTAAGCATATGTAATATATTAAGAGATATAAAATAAGAGGAAATAATATTAACAAAATCTTACACATCAAGAAGCTAAGTTGCAGCCTTCTTTTATGCCAAAAATTTCACAAATGAAAAACCTTATTAGTAAAATATTTCCTTTTCATAGAAATAGAGGCCTTTCTACTTAATCATTGGCTAAATTAGGCAACTAGTGAATTTAGACATTTTAGAACTTTCAACTTTCAAAATAGTTGAACAAGAAATAACACTTTTTTGTATGGTTTCTATTTTTGATTTTGCTTTAGATATAGAATATCAACTTTTAATGTTGCTGAAAAATATGTAAGAATGAATAGTTGAGTTATAGTGTTAAAAGTATAAATACAATTATGGAATCTTTAAGAGTGGCTTAAGAGAAGAAGTAATTAGAACTTTTTGTGACATAGTTTTAGCAAGGGTAAAAATGGCTTGCTATATAATAATTTTAATCCCTTTTAATAGGTGAAAGTAAAGTTTTCCTTTTATAGGTATTGATAGTGAAAGACTTATGAAGGAATTCTATGATAATATAGAGATTGAGTTAGCAATTTGTTAGCTTGGATTAAGGATAATAATATAATAAGATATATGATAATCAATATGAATGATATCAAATAATCATAATAAGATGGTAATTGACATAGGTGATATCATATAGTTATAACAGGATTTATGATAATGGATAGGGATTAATATAGGTGATTTGTAAGGTTATAAGTGGTAAAAGTTATTTGGAGAAAAGGATAGGAGTTATCACAATCTCTTTTACTTATTTTAGCATAAAGGCTTTGTTATAAGGAAGCTTAGGCACGATGATCTGATTCTAAAAGGGGTGAACAATAAGAAGTAAAACTAAGAAGATCAAGAGTGTTATTCAAGATGCTTGTGTGGATAAAGAAGTGATCTCAGTCAAATGTGTTGAAATTATGCCTTATCACCATTATGTTATCAAGAAGATGACACTACAACATTGTCATGTCACTAAAGGAATGACATTACCACATGCTATATTAGCCCATTTAAGAATTTTATGATGCTTTATACTTTAAGTTATGTTTTTTTTTGTATTTAGCCATTTTGTACTACTTTGGATTTAATTTAGGTTGAACGTGTTTAGGTTCATTTTACTTTAAAATATTTACTATTTTATCTTAAATCATTTACCATATTATTTAGCATCATTTAAAGGCTTTTTTATTAAATTTAGGTTAGTGTTTTAATTTTAAGCTTATTTGTGTCGCCTATTTTTAATTAGGGTTTTAATGAGCTAGATAAGGAGGCTTGTTCCTTGTAAGAATTCAAATTATTCAAATTAGAGAAATGCATTAGGTAGCCATCTTTGTGTGCTTTTAAGAATGCAATTTTCTTATTAGTTTTTGAATGAACTTCTAGATTTATCAAAGGAATTCAACCTTTATGGTGCCTTCTATCACTTGTCAAAGAAATAGCATGAATTCATCACTTATCACTCCTTTTTTTCCCCTATTCTAGAATGTGGCATATATATTTTTTTTATTTGCTAAATTTTAGGATAATCCATCATAGATTCTCATCACATGACATGCCTAACACTTTTTTATATTAACGATAAAACCCTTATTCTAATCCACTTAAGCCACCTTTAAAGAAGTTTTTAGTAGTGTGGAGAAAGATATTTTTGCTCTTTATAGCCAAAGTAAAGCTTACCCTAAGTTAGATGACTACTAGATAGCTTTAAGCCTTTGTTGGACCCTATTTATTGAAACCTCCACAATGTCTTATTATTGTAGTGCTTTTTTCACATTTGGACTAACCTTTTAGGCTAATATAAATTAGGTCTCTTTAAGCCTTGGTATATTTTTAGTCCTCTTTTAAGGTGCCCTTTAGTGTAAGTTTTGCTAAATTTTATAGGTTAACTTATGTCATTGGCCTTTTAGAGCTATATGTCATGACCCACCTTATGGTTATCACGACTGATATAAAGATATTTAATTAGTATTAATATACCAAATAGATATCTTTACAAGTCTATACAATATTCTGACATCTATATTAAATTAGCATTATTAGAAGATACAAACATCTAGACTCAAAATATAAATTATATACATTACAAGTTTGAAGTTAAATATAGTGTATATATATATATATATATGTTTATACATTCAAAGTTATTTACATGAATATGTAATGTACATATAATATCAAATAGTATGGACTTTCAATTAGACCTATTGAGGTTCCATTCTTCTAGATTTGCTTCTATAGAGGAAAAAAAAAAGCCTCAATCTAGTAGAACTTTCTAGTAAGGAACCCAATAAAAAGGGTGTATTATGGTAGGGTTAGAGTTAAAGTCTATTATCTTAAAATTACTTTATAATATGCTTTTATATTTATAGGTATCGACTGTATTCTATAATAAAATAGTATTTCATAAGTGCCATAAAGAGACTAGAAGGTGCCTATGTTAGTATTAATTTGCACCCTTAGATCTATGATTAGTACTTATAATTTAAGTTTACAAAATAGTATACTTAATGAATGATTACTCATCACTTTATTCAAAGGATTTTTTACTATGAAAGATAAATCTTTTATTTAATTATAATCACTTATTATTTTCTTATGAAGAAATTTTTCATATGTATGTTATCAATGTATCTCATTATAGAAATAGTAATGGTAGGTATGCAAGTTTTACTTTATATATTCAATCCAATTTTATCCCTTACCATTTAGGCTTAAAACCACTAATATTTTGTCTCCACTACTAACTACTCCCCTCCTTTATTGCGAAGGATGTTATATCTCCTTCTCACAATTCATAATAAATAATAATGAGATTTTGGAACATTAATCCTTTAATTCATTTTAAAGGATATAGTTAAATACCAACTATGCCATAAATGTCTTATGTAATTTATAATTTTATTATATGCATTCAAATCCCTTTTCAATATTTTTAAATAATATTAAGTAAATACATTGTCATTTACTTGTATATATTAAGGTTTGGAGTTTTTTGGTTCTCCCAAATCAATTTAAAATTTTACAAAAATTTATTCTAATGCTCATAACATATTATTACGTAAGATACGATAATTAGATTGCATTAATTGTCTTTATAGGTACTATTCACATAGAACTTAAATGAGAAGTTCAAAAATAGGATAACATAAGGGCACTTGCAATCTAAGCCTCTTCTTAGTAATTAAATGGAAACCAATTCCTTCCATATTTTGCCAAAACATTTTCAACATATTAAATAAAGAATAACTTAAAGTGTTGTACAATAAATTTTGTGGTTTTGCTAGTGCATTAAAGGTCTGAACTCATAACTTCCAAATTCAGACTATACTAGAGCTGTAAAAGTAAAGCTATAATTTGGACAAATAAATTAACTTTGTTTACTACCAAATTTTGAAATAAGCTTAATAATATATGTTTGAGAAGTTTTATTATTTTTCTTATTCATTAGTGCCTTAAAAAATGAAATTTAAGACTAACCACAATAGGGTTCTGAAGTTACAAATTTGAGTATTTCATTACTAACTTGATTTTCCATGCACTTGAAATTTTTCAAAAAATTTTTCAAAATTTTTCAAATTTATCTATAATTATCCTAATACTAAATGTGATCTTAAAGTACTAAGCATTAAAATTTTAGAAATTTTTATCCCTTGAATACATTGGGTGATGAAAACTTTCATTTAATATCACTTGGAGGATTTGTTGTCATTCCAACAAAATTTATATCATCATCTATCATAACAATTTTCAATAATTCTTTTTTCCATCCTCCTTAAAATTAATATGTCAAGAAGAAGGCCTCATATTATCATTTATGAAATTTTAAAAGAAAAGCAAAACGAACATATTACAAATGATATCTAAAGAAACATAACCTAACAATGTCACCATCTTTTATGGAATAACCTTAAAATGAGGAGGAATGCTACTCACGTTTGATTGGTTGATGAAGGTTTAAATTCCCTTTACTCTTCTCTTCTTTTCCCATGGTTTTGGCTTACTAAAGGAGCAAAATTTTTGCTCCAAAATGGCCAGCCACATATATATATTATTATTTATTAATTTTTAAGAAAATTCTTGAAAAAATTATTGGTCTCTCTTAGCATCCAAATGGCCTAAAAAATTAGAAAATAATTAGTCTAAAAACTAATAAAAATAAGTTGCTTTAAAAAAGCAATTAGAGCTCACTGTAAAATAGCTTTAATTTTTCACTTTCCTACATTTTTGCCATTAGGCTTTGGGCCTTAATTTAGGCCTCCATTTTTGAATTTTTCATATACATTTTGAACCTAGAAAAATTGATTTAAGTTAACCTAAAAGGTTTTAAATTAATCCATTTAGTTTTTAGACTTGATTTCTCACTTTTTGTTTACGTAGGTTTTAGAAATTTAATAAATTCCTATAGAAAATTTTCTAAACATATAATTGGGTTTTTAATCAAATTTTTATTTACTTTGATAGCTAATATAATTTTATAAAAAGTCCTAGTAGGGAGCACATCCAAATTATTCTTACAATTTTCCTAAATTTTGTCCTTTTTTTATTCGGTCTTCTAATCCACATGTTTTCTATAGGATTTCTACTTAAAATTTCTCTTTTCTTAGGGCACTTTCTAAAGTAAACTCCTATATAAATTCCTTATCCTATTTTAGGATATGACAATAAAGTATCTACAACAATCATACATCTATTTAGGTCTATTTATTTCTTATTTTGATGATGACAATAATGACAATGATCATAATAATAATAATGACAATTCTCTTATTTATCACGACCTTTTATTCATAAAAAATCTTATCCTTATTTTCCTTTAATAAAAAAAGAAAAAAAAACTTTTCATAACTTGCGTTATGCCTCAGCTTGATACATTTCATGGTTTAATCATATTCAAGCCTAGAAAAGTAAAATCCAAAAATAATAGAGATTTTTGAAGTCATTTAACTCATTAGACTTTTTATTAGGTTCTTTTTCCTATATCAGGCACTGCTATGTCTTTTCAATCATTAATGACTTACTTAATGCATATTCCATAAAGGATGATAGGTCTATCTATCTTTTTATGTTTTAACCATTATTAGCCTTAACCTAATTGGATGAATGACATCTACTCTTTTGTTACCTTCAATTGAATCATACAAAACTTTTATCTTCACTTTGTTTAAAAGTCTAACTTGTACCACCTTTAGTAATACTTACAAAGGAGAAGATAATTCAATGATGATTGATGTCAAACATATAACCTTTCTGAGTTATTGGCTATACAAATACTTGTAATGTATACCTTTATTAAAAATTTCTTCCTTACTCATTTCTTTAGTTATAATTCTCCACAAAGATTGCTGCTTTGCTTTAACACTTTTAGTCTTAGCCTTTTTGTAAGAAAACATAAATCTAGCTATTAAATACCTAAAGCAGAATGAATCATTTTCCAATTTCAAAAGGGTTCTATTCTAGGTTTTTTTTTTTTTTTTGTAATCTTTAGTTACCAACCATATTCTAGCATCAATATAAGTTGACTAAAAAATCTTTTGTTAAAGCCTTGGTTAGCTAGCTTGAGGTGAGCTAGTACATGATCCTAAGTTAAAAAACCTTAAAGAACTTTTTATCACTTTTTTATTTTGTTTACTTATATTATGTTAGTGTATATGCCCAAAAATAAATCATATTAGTGATTGTCATTTTGAATCATGTTATTTTAATGGCAATTTCAATTATTATATTTATATATATTGTCTGCATAATATATTTAATTATGATAATAACCTTAGAATAATTATATTCTTAAATGTCCTTACTCATATATCATTGTGGATTCGATTATTTTGATATGTTAAGACTAGCATGTGTGATGACTTATATAGGATATTAAGTTTACACATGAGTACAAGTTAGAGAACTTGTATACTGGACCGACCCATCCTAAGAATACTACATAGATTATTATATAAATGTCATGAGTGATTCTTAGTGATAATTATTACTATGGCCTTTTGACCTGAGATCACCAAGGTTCCTTACATGTGAGTTTCATATTTTGATACTATTCTATGTCGCTCATGATTAAGTGAATGCAAGGGTAGTTATTGGATATGTCATATATCATGCTGAAGGATTTGTATAATCAAGATGGAATTTGTCCCTCCTATATAATAAAAGTAAAATTTATGGGTCCCTTGATTAAGTAAAGTTGAAGAAATGCATGGCCATGCGCAGATGAATTGACATGGGATGTTAATTATATTTGTTTCAATCAGCTTATTTAAGGATCAAGAAATCTTAAGATTAGGCTATATGGGAATGACACGATCCATATCTCGTGCTCAATCTAGATGTTTAAGAAAAAAGGACATAGATAATAATTACGTGTAAAGATTTAGTCAAATCACTGACTTTCTCATTACTTCTGTAACAATGATGTGTTGCTAGACACTGCTCATTGTTTATGATCATTAATATGATTAATGATCATTGCCAATGTAATGAGAGCTTGTAGGGTCGCATATTTGGAGCTTAGTGGATTTATAATTAATGGACCAAATTATTTGGACCTAATATTTGAGAATTCCATGTTATAATTATAAGGCCTAATAGTAAGCCTATAATTATACATGAAATAAAGCCCAAATAGGTTAGATTTTTTTATGCACCTATTTAAATAGGCTTGTTGAGTAATAATATAATGATTATTCACGCATCCCAAAAGGTATAGAAAAATCCTAGCACTTCTCTTTGACCAAAAACCCTTGAAGAGGTGTAGCTAACACTACGAGGCAAAAGAGAATAATTCCAACCGGTGTTCGTATAGACGTTCATCGATGATTCACGGGTTCATGTGGATACCTTAGAATTTTTTGCCAAAAAGGAAGCTGAAGAAGTGATCAACGATCGAGTTCTAGAGTCATCATTAAGGTATTAAACGAATCCTTGTTTTGATTTAATGTTTTGCATGGATCCGTTGGCTGGGATCGGTTTATTCTGCTGTGCTTTATGGCTCTCGATCCCAACATATTATACCTCTCCCTATGATTAAACTTAATCCTTTTTACTCTTATTTTAAAGGTGCAAGGTGGTTTAAGTTCAAACTTGACCTAAATAATACCCAAAATGCTAAAGTTTAGTCAAAATTCATTTTCTTATAACTTATTTGAATTAATTTTCCTCATGAACAAGCTTATTTGCTTTCAAAATCTTTCTAAACACTTTCACTCACCAATTTGGCCTCATTCAAGGTCACCTTTTTTACTTCTTTGACAAAAATTTTCAAGGGTAAGCTTTAAAATTGTCAAAAATACCAACTATTGAAGTTGTTAATGCTTCCTTGCTTACTTACTTTGAACTCTATGATTATTCACCTTGCTATGCCTATCCTTATGGCTTTGAGGATTGGTGGTTTAATCATATTAATAAGTTTTTTTTATATAACTATATCCCCAGCACTATGAAAGAAGTAGATTTAATTACTTAATAAGTTGAGCTCTTAAAGAAACAACATGATAAGGTTAATTAAAAGTTCCTAGCAAATAAAGATGCAAACATTTAACCATAAAAAAGTACATTAGGAAAAGTAAATCCAATACCACCAACAACTAACCAATTAATATAAAAAAATTCAATATAAAGCTTAAGAAGCCAAGAGTGAAGACTTATTAGCTACTTTTTAACCAATCATTCTAGCCATTTCTACTAATTCAATGGCATAAGAAAGCTAATTTTCAACTAAACAACAAGACTCAAACATTGTCCTTATTAATCTTAAGTTTATTTAACATCATTGCTTGTCATTTTATGGTTTTTTTAGCTTTTTACCTTGGCTTATAATTTCAAGTGGTTACTTTACAAGAAAAATTCAATAAGAAGACTTCTTAATTGATTCTGAACAAGCTAAGTTTGACACCAACCTAGTCATTGGTGATTTATTCTAAAAAAATCATAATCAAAACCTAAATGATTAGTATTCTTGCAACAACCATGGTAACTTTAGCCACCAATTTAACTTTCCAAATTATAGTGACTTCTTCTAAAATTGAGATTAGCATAAGAATAGCTAACATTATTGGCCATTAAGTAAAATCAAACATCAATCTTAAAAGATGATGAAGAAACCTATTTGTAGTGTGATAGTCTCTTATTTTGGTTGATAGCTTGTTAATATTGAACAATCAAAATTGTTGATATTCATAATGGGCTTATTTAATGAATGAATGCACCTTTTAAACAATTATAACATATTTTAATGGCTACATTTTGAATGGTCATAATTGTTAATCGTTCACAATAGATATATTTATAAACAATTGTGTTCTTTCACTAATATAAATAAGCCATTTGATTAAATTATTTCTACTACTTTAATCTTAAGAGTTTGTTGTTTTATTATATTTTAGAGGTATAAAAGCCTTTAAAAAAGTGTTTCACATGCCTTAAAATAGTTTCTTCATTTCTTTATTCTATCATTATTCATTTTTTTTTATTCCTTATTCTTATTGTTAACAATCTAAATGCTATTATCATGATATCTAATGTTAGTTCCAATGTTAAACTTCATTTTTAGAGTAAATAAAAACTAGATAAATTCAATGGTTCAAATTACATTAGATGGAAAGACAAAGTGGTTTCCCTATTAACTATATAGAAGTTTTGCTATGTGCTTGACTTAAATTTCTAACCACTAACAAAACTAACTTTTATTGATTCTAATGAAGTCAAGGTAGTGAGAAGCAAAACTTAGGAAGATGAACTTGTTTGTTATGGATACATTTTGGATTCCTTTACTAATCATCTCTATAATCTTTATAGAAATATGAACTCATTAAGGAAAATTTAAATAATGCTTAGGACTAAGTAAAAAAATGAGGAAAAAGGTACTAGTAAATTTCTAGCTAACAAACCAATTATAAACAAAATGATTGACTTGCAAATTAAGACCTCTGAATTAAGTGAATTATAAATAAAACTTCCTAATTCATTTTAAATGGGGGAAATCCTATGCAAATTATCTCTTTCTTGGAATGAATATAGAAAAAAAGTCCATCACTTTCTTGATACTTTTACCATTAAAGAATTTCAAACTTTCTTGCAAATTAATAAAAAAAACCATGTAAGTGGATCTCTCTATCTTGGTTTTAATGTGAATTATATGAGTTAAAAAGGTTTTACCAAGACTTAGAATAAATTAAAAGTTCAGAACAAGGGGTTCAAATCCAAGTTCAAAAAGAATAAATTGTGCTTTCATTATGGAAAGAAAGGACATCATATTAAATAGTGTAAGTATAAAGGTAAGCCAAAGATTACTACTAGTTCTTTACTAGACATTGCCAATCTTGTTGAACAAGATAGAAAAAAATTTATTGTAATAATTACAAAAAATTATATGGCTATTGCAAACAAGTCTTTTGAATGGTGGCAAGATTCTAGCACAATCATTCATGTGTGTAATGATAAAGTGTAGTTTAAGACCTATAGAGAATGTAACAAATTAGAAAAGATTTTAATTAAGATTCATGATTCAACTAAAGTGTTGGGCAAAGGATTTGTTGATCTTAAATTCACCTCTAGGTAGAAGTTAATGTTACTTAATATCTTTCATGTTCTTGAAATTAGAAAGAATCTTGTATTTGCAAGTTTGTTATATAAGGGAGGATTTAAAGTTGCACAAGAGTATGATAAGGTCATAGTTTCTAAGAATGTTCTATTTATTAGGAAAAGATGATTTCTACAAATGGTTTGTTTATTAGGAAAGGATATTCCAATGATGGAATGTTCATGTTCAGTATTAATGTAATAAATAATATGTTTATTTATACTATTAATTATTCTTCTACTTTATGAAATGCTAGATTAGGACATTTAAATTTTTAATTTATGAATTACATGTCAAAACGTGACTATATAACGATTGAAAAAAATCACAATGATAAATGTGAAATTTGTGTAGAAGTAAAAATAACAAAAAAAACCATTCTTAAAGTTGATAAAAATTAAGAATTATTAGAAGTTGTGCATTCTAATATATGTGAACTAAATGAGATTTCCATTAGAGGATGAAAAAGTTATTTTATAAACTTTATTAATGATTTTTTCTCATTACATTTTTGTATGTTTAATGAGAACAAAAATTGAAACTATTGAAAAATTTAAAGAATATAAGTCTATTATAGAAAATCAAAGAGATATTTAAATAAAAACTCTATATAGTGATAAAGGAGAATATTTCCTAAATTCTTTTAATTACTTTGGTGAAAAAAATGAAATCATTCACTAAAGAACATCCCCATATTCTTTTCAACAAAATTATTTAACTAAAAGAAAAAATAAGACTTTAGTTGATATGATAAATAGTATATTATTAAATGTTAAGATACCTTTTAATTTTTGGGGAGAAGCATTTTGTGCATCATGTCATGTAATTAATAGAGTTCCTTTAAAGAAAATTATTGTATCACCATATGAGTTATGGAACAATGGTAGAAAACTAAATTTAAATTACTTTAAAGTGTGGAGGTGTACTACATTTTATAAAGCATCTGACCCTTATAAAATAAAATTACAGCCTAGAAGGATAAAAAGTGTTTTTATTAGCTATTCACAAAATTCAAAAGCACATACATTGCTTGATTTAAGTTCTAATGTTATTATTGAGTCTATATACATTGAATTTTTTAAGAATAAGTTTCTATATGATTTTGTTACTCAATAGAGTATTATAAAAAAGTAAATTAGAATAACTTCTATACTTGGTAAAAATGAAAGATAAAATGATTATCATATTGAGCCAAGGATAAGTTAAAGAATAAAAGGAGAAAATACTTTTTACTCTAATTTTATTTCTTTAGATTCAATTTTCTTTGTAATTGATGGTGATAAAACCAAAATGCTTAATAAAACACCTATTCTTCTAAATGTAGATGAAGATCCAAAAGCTTTTAATGAATCAATGGCTTCTAGAGATGTAGCTTTTTGAAAAAAAAAAGCTATAAACAATGAAATAGACTTAAAAATATCAAATGATACATGGATCTTGGTTAATCTACCACTAGGTTCAAAACCTATTGGATATAAATGGGTGCTTTAAAGAATAGACAACACTAATGATTCCATTTAAACCTTTATAGTAAGATTGATTGCTAAGGGTTTTAAACAAGAGGAAGGTATAGATTACTTCAATACATATACATCAATGGCCAAAATAACATCTATTAGAAAGCCTATGGCTTTGGCGTCTATTTATAAATAATGTGTACATCAAATGGATGTTAAGACAACATTCTTGAATAATGACTTAAAGGAAGGAGTATATATGGAACAATTTAAAGTTTTTGTACTTCCTAGTAATAGGAAAAAATATAAATTGGTTAAGCCACTATATGGGTTAAAACAAGCACCTAATCAATGGCATGAAGAATTTGATCCAACCATATTATCAAATGATTTTAAACTCAATAGGGTTGACAAATGCATTTGCTTAAAATTTATAAACAGCTATAGAGTAATAATATATCTTTATGTAAATGATGTGCTTGTATTTAGTCTAAATATGATGGGCATAGATGAGACTAAAATAGATTTAACTTTTGTTTTCAAAAATGAAAGATTTAACTAAGGCTAATACAATTTTAAAAATCAAAATCAATATTCATAGCAATGGTTTTGTACTAAATCAAAGTCATTATATTAAGAAATTGATTAACAAATTTAGACATCTTAATATAAGGGAAGTTGTTATTCTATATGACTTAAGTATGAAATTAACTAAGAATCATGGTCGAGTAATTGCACAACTTAAATATACTAGTGTTATTGGAAGCATAATTTATGCTATGCAGTGTATTAGGATGGAAATTACTTTTGTTATATACAAATTGTCAAGATCTAGAAATAGGTGTGGTATACCTCATTGGATGGCCATTGCAAAAGTCCATTGATATTTAAAAGTATTAGTTTATATTACTCTAATTATCCAGTAGTATCAAAAAGATATTTGAATGCAAGTTAGATTACAATTAAAAATGATAATAATAAATCCATATTTAGGTTGATATTTACATAAGATGGTGGTGTTATTAGTTGGGCATCAAAGAAACATACTTGCATCTCACATGAAAATAAAGAATTTGAATTTACAGCATTAGCTATTGTACGTAAGGAAGCAGAATTGCTAAAATATTTGTTAATGGATATTAAGTTGTGGTTGTAACCAATGCAAGCTACTTCTTTATACTATGATAGTAAGGCTTAAATGTCAAAAGCATATAGTGATGTATATAATGATAAATCTAGAATATTAACCTAAAGCATGACTATATTAGAGAATTAATAGAAAAAAAGATAATTTCCATAACATATAAGAAGTCTAGAAATAATTTGGAGAATTCTCTTATGAAGGCATTACCTAGAAATTTGCTAAAGAATACAACTAGAGGAATATGTATAAATTTTTTTATATTGGACACTAATAATGGGAACCTAACTTTGAATTAGGAATTTTTAATTACAAATTTCATTAGGTAATAACAAATTATTGATATGTATTTGTTAACACTAGCTAATTCGTTCCATCTACATTGAAACTAGTGCTAACC
This sequence comes from Sindora glabra, assembly GCA_020226215.1. Lineage (NCBI taxonomy): Eukaryota > Viridiplantae > Streptophyta > Magnoliopsida > Fabales > Fabaceae > Sindora > Sindora glabra. The sequence goes on along the minus strand of CM035234.1, from coordinate 32,825,749 downwards.
ATTGTGAATAAATAGTTATAGGGGTTTTAGACTCTTAATTGAGTTACTAATTAATTATCCAAAGCAATAGAGACATAAAGAAAAGTATACATTTTATAAACATAGAAATGGTGCCATATCAACAAGAGAATTAAAGGTTTTTCTTGTAAATGTTTATAAAGAATAAGATAAATATATGATTATAATAGTGCAATCCAATTATAAACATCAGGATGAAGACAAATAAGTATTATGTATGTTATATCTTACATTCTAACACTATAAGTTAAGGTCCTATCTGTGAACACTGTTAACTTTGATAGAATTCTAAGAGATACATGCTAATTGAAAGTTTACATTGAGAGAAACCTTCTTATAAGCATAATAGTTATTTGTGTGAAAAGTTAACTATAAATATTAACATTCTAAAATGGTAGGAAATTATGTTGCAAATTTTATTATGGGCCTAACATTAATCTATAAATAATCATTAGTGTTAATATTAATTTTTATGGATCCAAATAAAGTAATTATAATGGTTTGGTTCATATATGGTATTAAGCTTAAAATATGAGTTAGTTAGGTATACATCTTGTAATGGATAGAATCTATGACTTAACCTAGTTTATTAGAAGGGTCTTTAACCTTTAGTAACCTAATCCTAAGTTGAATTATCCTATTAGTGTGATAAGTTAGTTTTCTTTCATATGAAAAAAAGGAAAGTGGGATGTTACAATAGAGAGAGTAAGAGCTATATGACAAATATCTTCTATGATTTCAAGAATCGATGAAGTTATGTTATTATTGATTAAAAGATCAAGGAACGATGAAGAATTACTTATGGATGTTAGGAATCCAAGTATTTAATTATCATTGTTCATCTTTTATTATTAAGATATGTTAACAAATTTCATATCACTCATACCATAATTTAAAGCCAAGATCTAGGTTTATTAATTAAACTAAAATAATTCTTGTAATTAGTATTAGAGTCAGGTCAAGATTTTGAACTATAATTGAGTTTTTAAGAAATTTGTGTGAAATTTATGAATTTTTCCATATTTCTTCTTTCTCTTTGGCTTAAAAACAACTTGATTATAATTTGTTAGGTATTGTGCTTTTGATTAACGAAGATAACTATTGCTATTTGGTATCTTGATGCTTCCTTTTGCTATGAGTATGCCCTATATCCATGCATAAGTTATAAGAATGTATAGCTTATATGAGTGAGGATTGCTAGAGAAATAAACTCGAAAGAAAGTCCAGTTCTGGTTCATGAACATAATCCTAATATAGAATGAACTAAAGTGCAAACAAACCTTTTAACAGTGTGTGCAATTACATGCATGTGTTATTAGAATAATGATTTCTACTTTTGGTGTATAATTTCCATGCATGTTAAGATGATGTTATTTTTTCTGTTATTGCATATCTAGAAAAGCATATAGAAACATTGCAATGTTATATTGCTGAACACATGACTTCTTATGGTGAATATGGTGTTGGCAAATTTTAGTTTTACAAAATTGGGTATGTATTAAAACCTTTTTTAATTCATGCTTAATATAACATACATACACTATTGAGTGTGGTCCTTCTAAACTTATGCCATTTATATAAGCATTTGCAAGCTTTTCCATATATATATGCTCCTTTTTATGTACATTGCTAGACAATTTGATGCATGAATGCATACATGCTTAGGAATGTGCATTAGTGCATAAAGTGAATGCAAAGAAACTCATAGAACCTTCATATAATCATTATGAATTGAAATATTTTTTAGAATTTGAATTTATGCATTTTTTATCAACTATTGATTAAATTTATGGAGGATAGAAAATGTTTTAAAGGTTACAATAGCTAGAAAATCACATAATGAATCATAGGTTTAGTGAAAGTGCATCGTTAAAAGTTTGAAAAACTTAGAAGTTAGTTTTAAAATGTGTTTTTTGGTGTAAAATTTTTTTCTAGAACAATGTTCGAGATAATAAGTAATGCTTTGGGATTTTTAAATTTCCTAGAGCCTTTAAATAATCTTTAGTTTTGAAAAAGATAAGGGTTAGGCAAGTTATGAAGCATGTTTTGTGTGGAATGGAACCATTTTTTAAGGTGAAGCATCACAAAAATTCCCCTAGTAACATCATGGATCTATGCCATTTTTATGGAAAATTGATTTTTAAATGCAATTTTAGATCAATTTTAGATTAGGTGAGTTAAGAAATCATTTTAAGGATAATGTGGAACAAAATTGCAACAAAATTCATGTAAAATTCATAAAAAAATGGCTTTAGGTTGAAATTGGATCACATCCAACTTGTTTATAATGAAACATGTCGAGAAGATAACGAGCATGGCATGTGCATTACCCAGTTGCACTAAAGGTGTGTGAGGGCTACACATCATCCTTTAAGTGACTGCTGGCACAATGAACATATGGTTATGCTCCATTTCTTGATCACATTTTTTGGCATTTTTTCAAATTTTTTTAAAACAAAAATTTTCATGATATTTTTCCTTAATTTAATTGAAATAATTTTAAGCCCAAAAATTTCATATATGATTTATATTAACTACCTATTAGAATTTTTGTAGCAAATTTAGACATTATTTGCATATTATAATAATTTAAAGGATTATTACATTTTTTAGGATTTACTATATACTCATATTATGTCACAAAAAATTTATATGATTATGTATCTAACTTCGTGGGACTAATTGCATAAAATTTTGTTCAACGTTTTAGAAAGGAAAAAATATTTTAAAAACTATAAAGGATAAGTTATATTAATAATATTAAATATCCTTTGATTATATTATTAATGAAGTAAGTTAGCTATAATATGAGTGCATAGTTAATGTTTTATTTCTAGAATTTTAAACATTGTTCGATGTTAGGTTTTAGGAGTATAATATTTAACTCCTGTATCATGATATAAAGTCTTAAATGTCTTTTAGTGTTAGATTTTATAATATGATACTAAATGTAGTTGCATAGTGTAATATTGTAAGGAAGAAAAAAATATTAAAATCATTAAGGTTTTAACTCAAATCAAGTGATTGTGATATTTTCCTTAATTTCATGTCTATGTAATAAAATGTTTAGGATACTAGACAGAATGAGTTATGATTAATGAGGCTTACTTCTAGAAAATGTATCTAGCAACCCTAATAATAGAACCCACTATTAGTATGAATTTAAGTATAGGGACAAAAGTGAAGCATAAAGTTGGTAACACTCAAATCAAGTTAGTTGGATGTTCATTTTAGACTAAACTATCTAATGAGCATTCCTAAACTGGTGAATGTGTTGACTTGTTTTTTTTTTTTCAATATGAAAAATCCATCAAATTTAATAAAGCAAGAAAAATTCATTATTTATCATCAGTTGAGGAAATGATCTGTAATGAGGTTAGGGGAGGAGGGAACACATTTTGGAATTTATTAAATACAATAAGAATAGAAGCTTAAATGGTTGATATAAGGAATAGTTTCTGACTTAGTGTGCATTGGAAATGTTTCTTCCAAATTTTGATGTTTTAAAAATGCATTAAAGCTAGAAATGGTGGTTTACTTTTATGTTTTATTTTGTACTTGAAACATAATATTTTTTCATTATGAAAATTTATTTTTCTTAGTCATAATATTTGAATAAACAAAATTTGTTTTGACATGATTATTTGAGTAAATATTTTGTTTGGGTTACATTAGGATTTTACAAAATCTATTTTTGAAACCTAATTCTAAAGCCATTTCTAGGATTTAGCAAGATTGATTTGTTTAAAGGATGTTTTGAGGTAGTGAAAGCTATAAAGTTAAAGTGAAGGATGGGCATTAGAAATGAATTTGATGTGCAATATTTTGTTTATATTATTTCCTCCTATTTTATGCCATATAGTATATTACATATGCTTATTTTTTTATAACTAACCTTGTTATGTGATTAGGTTTTGGTTTTTTAATGCTTTGAAATTATTTGATTGATTCTAGATTTTTACACTATTTTAGGTTTTCAATTATAACTTAAGTTTCAAATGTTAGAATTGGGCAATGTTTATATCATTGAAAATCTTAGAGGAAGCTCTAAAACTTCCATGTTTTGGCCAAAGCCTAATTTGGACATTTGGAAGGTTAAAAATAGCTATAAAGTTAATATTCTATTTTTATCGAAGTTAAGTCAATCTTGATTTTTGGGCTATATATGGAGCTCCAAGGGTTCAATCAAGGTGATACCAATGCCTAAAAGTTTCCTAGGACATGGCCAAATAATTTTAAGTTTGGAGTTTAATGAAACTACATCATTTGGATGGTTAAACATAGGTATAAAATTACTATAATAAAATATTTTTAGTAGATTAAATTATAAATTAGGCTATAAGCTTTTAAAATTAGCAAGGTCTTATTCTTTATAACTTTAAAAGGCATATTAACTTGGCCTATTAGGTTTTGTAGGAGTGGAAATCAGATTTATGAGTTTATGCCTCTAAAGGCTAGAATACATAATTCTGGGCAGCTTTCTTCTCTTCTCCAAGTTTCTTCCTCTCATCCATGAAAGGCTAAATTTTATATTGATTCAAGGATTTTAAGGCTTAACTTGCTTTGGATTATGAGATGTTGATTCATATTATTGGTTATTATTAATTGATTTTCCTCTTTCCTTAATTCTTTTTACTAATTTTTAAATTTGCATGATTTGGATCCAAATTTGTTGTAATCTATGTTCATTTATCTTATCTATGAATTCTATCAAGTTTTATGTTGAATTTTACTTAATTAATCATTATTCTTTATGTGAGAAGAGAGGATTGAATGATTAAATTAAATATTTCTAATTTAATTCTCTAATTAAATTGAATTCTACTTTCAAATTAATTTAAATATAACTTTATAGATTATAGTAGTTGTTTAATTCTGCTAACCTAAATTAATCAAATTTTATATGGTTATCTAGCATAGAATTCAGGAATCATTGCAAAAGGTTCCAAATGATTCTAGGTTGAAAAATCAATTGAGACTATCATTTATGTTATGATTTATTATTAATTTACCAAAAAGTTCTTAATTTCCTTAAATCAATTATGTTTTTCCATTTTTTGTGCTAATTTTATACTTTATGTCCAATTTTAAATCAAATCCCTTCAATTTAATTCTATTTCCATTCTTACATTTTGCTTACATATTGTTTACTTAATTGCTTCAGTGTGTGGGATTAGATTTCACTTTTTTTTCTTTATTTCTTATGTTTTTATTACATATAAGGCTTAAATACTTTTATAATCATAGTTAGTAAATGAATGTGAAAAGATGTCTTAAATGTATTACTAAGGGTTCGATCTAATTTGTTATCATAAGTTTTTCATTAAACTATTATTTTTTCTTAAATTTTGATTGGCTTTAATAATTATCAGAATATAACTTTCAATTCAATAGGATGCTCAAATGAATTTGTGGTTTCAAAATTAAGTTGATCACATTATAACAAATCAATGTTGTGCCATGGTCAAAATCACGGCACAAGATCAAAATTTCTATGGTTGTACTGTTTAACCACAGAAATATCAATTGAATAGTTTTGTGGTATAAATAAGTGTGGCAAGGAAATTGTCACAAGAAAAAATGGTCCTGTAACATAAATGATTTTTTTTGCCATGAGTTCATTCATGGTTAATAGATTCTTCTTACCAAGAGTACAAATGTGGTAAAAAAAGGGACATTAATGCTAGTAACTTATATTGCCACAAATAAAATCATAACAAAAAACATAAAATTATTATAAAAACTTGATATAGTTTTCTAAAATAATTTTTATATATCCAAATTGAATTAATTATTTAACCAATTCAATAAGATATTATCCTATTATTTTATTTGCATATATATTGAAACCTATTAATATTTCTAATGTATATCAAGCGAGAGTAAATCATTGAAATTCTATTTATCTAGAAATTATAAATTACATTTATTAGGAATCAAAACTGAATGTCTAAGTTGGGAAATGTTAAGCCTTATCATTACACTAATTTACTTCTTTAGTATTATAATATGATATATTTTATATAAAATTTTAATTAATTGATTAACTTTAAAAAAACAACTACACTCTTGTAATACTAATTATATAATAATAAAATATTACATAAATACATATAATAAAAATAAAATAATACTAAAATATTTTATAATTTTATTTTAAAAATTATTTTTATAAACTAAATTCTCATTTATTTTGTTATTAATTTTTCTTGTATTAAATTTATTCTTTAAAAATATCCTACATCAATTTTATTTCTTATAAATAATTAATTAGTTAATTTTATATTTTATTAATATTTCTCATTAATTATTATTAATTTATTTATTATAAAATAAAAGTAAATTTTCTATATCTTTCAAGTAATTTTTTATTATTTTTTCAATAAAGATTAAATTATATGAAATAAATATCCATATAAATCATAACTCTGAACTATTATGTATATTTAAATTTTAATTATAAATTAAAATTTAGGTTATTATAAATTATTTACTTTTAATTTTTTATTCATAATACATATTTTTGTCACTAAAGAATATAAGTTAAATCATTTGAACCTTCACAAATTTTTTATATTAATTTTATCTTTCATTTGTTATTTATATTTAATTGTTATCCTTCTATTTCTCAAGTAATCAACCTACCAATAAAATTATAAATGAATAGATTAAATTAATTAAATTATTATTTTGAAGGAAGAAAATTAATACAAAATATATGTGAGAAATAAAATAATATAATTGAAACTAATAAGAGATGAAAATAAAAATTTAGATTATTTTATATATATCACATCCTTAAATATAATTTATTTAAATTTTTTAATATGATAATTTAATTATAATTAAATTATACATAATTTTAGATAATTATTATTTTCAATTCTTTTAATAAAAGTTTGTTAATATTATGATGATGAATGTAAAATTTATTATTACATATTTCTATAATAAAACTTGTTATAAGTTATCTCACAAATTATACTATTTATATATAACATTATGATTTTAGTATTTTCATAATATATATCTTTTTTGTTAATGCATTTTTTAAGAATAATATGATGTGATAAAAAATAAATTTTTTTATAATATTTGATACCTTAAATGATCTATTTTTGTTTAATAGATATTTTATAAATTGGATTGAATAAAAAATTAAAAAATTATTATATATATATATATATATATATATATATATATATATATATATATATATATATATACATATATATATATATATGTATTATATATGTACATGTTAATTCTATTAATTTTTAATTTTAGTATGTAAAGAATTTAAATTTATTAAATAATTATATAATACAATCTTTAATATATTATAATATTTATTTTCTTGATATATATTAGTTTCATTATATAAATTTAATTGATGAAAAGTTAAATAGTTATTTATTATTTATGAAAAATTATTACATTCTAATAGATATTAAATTTAGTACACATGTAAATAAAAAAATTTAGAGGCTTAATAATTAAACTTTTTTTTTACATATCTTAAGGTTTGAGATTCAACTCCTATTTTTACTATTTGAAGAAAAATAATAAAAGCAGATAATTATATAATTTATAGTAATTCTATCATTTACATACATTTTATGAATCAATTAATTGAAACTATTATGTCCTATTACTTTTTTATTTTAATTGATTAGGGCTAATGAATTGATTAAATAGTTATTTCCTAAATTTCTAAAATAATTATTTGACTTAATTATTTAGTTAAAAGCCTCTAAATCAAGTGATGGATTAGTTATTTAGTAAAGACCCATAATACATAAATATTTGTATTCTTTTATTATCTATTATATTGTAGCATGTTGCACTTATTATAAATAATTTTTTTATATGTATAGTTACCAAATATGATATACTTGACCATGATTTTATTTATAAATTTAATTCATAGCATAAGTAATACTTTGTTACAAATAATATTTTTTGACTTATATGATAGAGTAAATAATACCTTGTCATAAGAATTACGTACTTGTAACTTAATTCATGGCATAAGTAATACTTTATTATATGGAATGTATTCTCATAGTTTAGTTTATAGTATTTTTTTCATAAATGATACTTTACCATGAGTAAAGTTTTCACTTGTGCCATAAGAAATATGTTCTTGTAGCTTAGTTTTGTGACACAAGTGACATTTTACTACGGACAAATTTTTTTCATAGCATAAGTGATACTTTGCCATAAAGATTTTCTTCCTATAGCTTAGTTTGTGACCTAAATAATATTTTATTATAGGTAAAGTTTTTTCATAGCATGATTTTTTATTCTTTTGTACATTTGTCTGAATTTTTTTATTTTTATGGTAAGAGGTAAAATTGCCAAAATTTTTAAATTTTCATGGCATAATTCGTATCACAAGTGTTAATTTTTTATAGTGTCAATAATTGATAATTATTTTAAAATGAAGGCGTAAATTGTCAAAAAAAAAACTCTCCTATCTTAATATTTTAAAATTGGCTTTCAGTTTAAAATAGCTTATCTTAGTAGAAGCCATGTTAATTGAAAAATAGAATAACCTTTTTAATTTGTGACCTAATAGCTAGATAGTTTCTATAAGAAAAAATTAGAAATGCCTATATATACATTTGTATCTCATTTGATGAGATTATAATTTCTCTCAAATACTAGAAGAGTAATGTAGATCAACGTATATCAATAAGTATGAGCATTTTGGTAATTCTAAATCTATGTGATGACAATGCCGATCATGATAAGGATGTATTGGTTGAAACAAAGCAAGTTAATTAAAATTTAAATAAAAGCATGGTAGGCCCATAATGCATAGTTTTTAAAGGTATTTAGCTTGTCTTGTTTATGGTACCAAAAAAAGGCCAAGATATTGTGTGCTCTCATTTTTTTAATCTAAAAGGATTAAATTTATTAGGCCTAAATATTTTCCAAATGATAAGAAAGGTGGCATATGTGTTAGTTTTAAGTAGCCTATTGTTAGTTTAAGTTAATATTTTTGGACTACAAATGGTATTATATCTAGGTGATACAAATGATTACATATTTACCTACCAAAGATTGAGAGATTTTTTATATATACGTGTTAATTAAACTCATTTTATCAATTATCCAAGTGGTTATAAATTTATTTGTAGATATGTGTTAGAAAGAGTTATATCTTGGAAAATATTATGCAGTCAATTATAGTAATTCCATTAAAGAGTAAGGCATGTCACATATTGTGAACATCCTTACTAACATATTAGGTTAGGGTTTCTAACCTTAACCAAATTTATATTATGACAATACTATTGCCATAATCTTTTCTTTGAGTAATAATAAATTTACCAATATAAAGGGCTTCAATTCGAAGTTTACTTTATGAAAGAGAAGATACACAGGTATATTACTTGTTTTTCCATGGATTGTGTGCTTATAAATCCACTTATCAAAGGCTTAGGGGTAAATATAAAGCATGCTTATGTGAATAATATGAATTTCCCTAAGTCTTTCTAGTGTTTTAGGTTAATAAGTGTTTTGATAATATAAACTTATTAATATTTTACGATATATTTAAAAAAGATACTTATAATAAGATATTTGTATTATCACCATATATTATGGACTTTTTAGTTATGGTATATGAGTATATTTTAACCTTATCTCATAATTGCAAATGGAAATATTTAGACCTTGTTTCATCATTGTATTGAGAATATTTATTCTCATTAGGCATCTTAGACAGATGCTAAGACCATTGTGTGGGGATTTATGTTCAATCAAATTAAAGTAATGGAAATCCTATTATGCACATTATTTTTGTATCCTTGACAAATATTAATTGTTTGGTCGCTGAAGTGTAGGCATTCAACATGTTTAATATTAATATCTTTTTAGATAAAATATTTAATATTGTTAAATACTTATCATCTCAATTAGACTTATTGGTGAAATAATACCATTGAATATTAATATTATTTTTCAAATGGTTGTTATTTATAAATTAATGTTGGCTTAAGTGGGAGATTGTTCAAAATTTTATTGTGGGCCTAACAATACTTTATATATATTCATTACTATCAATATTAATTTTTATAGATCTAAATGAAGTAACTGTAATGGTTTAGGTTATGTATGATATTAAGCTTAAAATGTAGGTTAATTAAGTATAAGTCCTATGATGGGTAGGATTCATGACTTAACATAGTTTATTAAAAAGGTCATCTACCTTTAATAACCTAACCTTAAGTTGTATTATCTTATTGGTGTATAAAGCTAGTTTCACTCATCAGAAAGAGAGGAAAGTGGGACAAAATGATAGGAAGAGCGAGAATCCTATAATTAATATCTTTTATAATTTCAAGAATCCATGAAGGTATGTTATTATTGATTAGAAAATCAAGGAATAATGAAGAATTACTTATGGATGTTAGGAATTTAGATATTTTTTTATCACTATTCCTTCCTTAATATTAAGCTATGTTCACAAATTTTATATGTCTTATACCATAATTTAAAGCCAAGATCTAGATTTATTAATTAAAGTAAATTAATTCTTTCAAATTATTAGTAGTTTGTTAATGTTGACCAGACATAATTGTTAACTACTCATAATAGATATATTTATGAATCATTGTGCTCTTGCCCTAATATAAATAGGCCATTTGATTTTATTATATCCATTACTTTAGTGTTGAGAGTTTGTTATATCTTGAAGGAATAAAAGCTTTTAGAAAAGTATTTCACATGCTTTAAAATAAATTCTACATTTCTTTGTTGCCTCATTATTCATCTTTTGTTTATTCTTTATTCTTGTTGTTAATAATTTTAGCTGAGAATAGTAAGTCAACTACATCAATGCAGCCATATGAGCTTATTGCTGCTTTGGATTAGTGCCAAGTCCAAACAAAGGTTATCATGATCATTATGAATTTCATAATTTAGATATAATGCTTATCAAAGTTGAGGACAAGGAGAAGTTCAAATTGAGTCTAAAACTTTTGAAAGAGACAAATGATTTAGATTTGCTTATCACATTTAGGTTTAAGTCTTGCTTCTTTAAGTTGGTTGACAACTTCCCTCACATGCTAGAAGATTTTAGTAAAGCTTTGGCTACAAAACAAGTATACAAGGCCTTTATTCAACTTAAACAAGGTTTGATGGATTTCTACAAATCTTATGAGCAATAAAGGAAGACTTTTACTAGCAAGTGATGAATTCATGTTAGAAAGGTTAAGGCTAAATCCAAATAAGTCTTGACTTTATAAGCCAAGATTCTCAAACTTTAGCAAGAGTTATAATAACTTGAAAATCCTTAACCAATTATTAAATTAGAATTAAAAGTTATGAATAAAGAGAAGTAAAGCCTTAGTTAATGTGCAAAAAATCTATTAAGGACTTTAAATCAGCTTATACTAAGATTGTAAAGGGAGAAATATAACACATAGTTGTGGTCGAATTAAAGATCCCAACTATGGCAAAATGGTAGAACTTCAAAGGCAATTTTAATTCCTCATTCAAAAATATTATATATAAATTTCTATTTTAGAGTTAAAATTATATATAACTCTTTTTTAATGTTTTATCATTTAAAAAAATTAATATTTGTATATTAAAACCATGAGAAATTATAATCAATAAGATGTCTTTAATTTAAAATATACTACTTAAAAGTAGATATTAAAATATATAATTTAAATTTAATTCACCATTAGTGTGAATTAACTTTTCACCATCATTTATTCTTATATTCTCATGTTAATAAAAAATTATTAAAACTTTTTTACAGTAGTAAAAAATTCTTAACTATTTATACTTTTTTAATGATATATCTTTTTCTTGTTTACTAACAATATAAAAAAATTTATACTAAGAGTGGATCAAATTTAAATTTTAAAATACATTACAAAGTAAAAATAATTTAGTTGCATTTTCATGTTAAAACTTTAACTTGCTATATAATATATATACTATTAACTTCACATATTAAATAAAACCATACTTATAATCAAATGGTTTTGAATTTGATTCATAGTTAGTGTAAAAAAAAATTAAACTATTACCCATCGATGTATTGTTGTGCTATTAAAAACTATTAACATTTTTTTACTTATAGTAAAAACTCTTAATTGATATTGGTTTTTTAATAAGTATCATCTTTTTATTCATTGATAGTGTTAAAGGTTTTATATTAGCAGTGAATCAAATTTAAACTCTAACTAAGTTAAATGTTTAATGATCATCTTGATTTTTTAAGTTATAATTAAAATGATTATTAACAATAACAATTCTAAAGCATAGCCTTCAATAACATGATAACTAAATGCTTTTGGTAATAATAATCCTTATTTTTCATATATAAGATATGCTTAATTATTAATTGGTATCTTCTTATAAAATAGATTTTTTATTCATAGAAAATATATTTTTCATGATAAATCTTTGAATTATTTAGGATTTTAACTAATTAAAATATAAATTAAGCCATAATAGTCACTTCTATTTTCATTCTCATCATAAGTTACAATTAAATCTTATAATTCTAATATGTTTTTTTTCTTCATATAACAATTTTTATGATAAATGTTTATGATAACTTGAACCTACACATAATATGGTTAGCATGTGAATGCAATATTTATTTGAATAGAATGGGTTTGACAAATCTTATTGGCATATAATAGATCTTTGAAAGACATTTCATACAATCTTTGTTGTGATTAATGCTAAAGGTTTAGGTTTTAACTATTTGGTGAAGTAATCTATAACTATGATCAAGAATTTAAATTGTCCACGAGTGATCAACAGTGATCCTATCAAATCTATATCTTACTTAGTGAGAAGCCATGAAGATATAGTGGGCTCCATTAGGGTTAATGGTAGCTTTTATCTAGTGGCAAACTTTTAGCATTTATCACATTTATAAACTAGTTCTATGGCTTCTTTCTTCATTTTAGGCTAGTAATATCCTAAATGAATGACTTTTAGGGCTAGAGTTGTTCCTTTTAAATGGCTTCCATATATCCCTTCATGTAACTCTCATAATACATAGATAGTTTCATCTGATTAGAGACATCAAGCATTGATAGATAAGAACTACATTTGTATAACCATTCATTATTAATAAAAAGAGTGAGATACTTGTCTCTAAATTCTCTATGCTTCATTTTTTTCTTTACTGTATGGGTGCCTTCGATTAGATTACTATCTGATAGACTTGAAAATATGGCTTGAGCTTTTTTAATGCAACTAGTAGAGCAAATATGAGTTTCTCAATTTTTTTATATCTACCTTTTGCCCTGTAAGGAACTTTACTAGCAAAATACACTAGCTTTTGTATTACTTCATATTTTTTGACTAAGGGTAAGTTAACATCCATTTCAAATGCTACCAAATATAAGAACAAGGTATCTTTCAATTTTGGTTGACACAATATTGGTGGTGTGGCCAAATATTCCTTTAATTTAACAAACATATCTTCACATTCATTGCACTATTTGGATTTTCCTACACTTTTTAATAAATTACAAAAATAAGAGCATTTGTTTACTAATTTAAATACAAATCTTGAAAACACTACTAGTTTTCCATTAAAGGCTTGTACTTCTTTGATGGTTAATGGGCTTTTCATTTGCATGATAGCTTAGCATTTGGTAAGGTTTACTTTAATTCCTCTTTCAGTGAGCATGAAACCCAATAACTTTCCTACCTCGACTTTGGGTGCATATTTTTTTATATTAATTCTCATTTCATCTTTTTTTAGATCTTCAAATGCTTCAACAATGTCTTTCTAGTATTGCTCATTCATTGTTGAATTTATGATTATGACATTTATGTATACCTTTATATACCCTCTTATTTAATCTATGAATACTTTGTTCATTATAAGTTAGTATGACAATCTTATATTCCTAAGGTTGAACAACATTACTTTGTAACAAAAAACTTCTTAGTTAGTTATGAACATTATTTTGTCTTCATCATTAAAGTGCATCTTCATCTAATTGTACCTTGAAAAAGCATTGTTAAAGTTAAGGATTTTGAATCCTAATGAGTATCCATTAATTGATCAATATTGGGAAATGGATAAGAATCCCTTGAGCAACCTTTATTTAGATTTGCATAGGTCATACACATTTTTGTTTGCTTTTTTTACTAATACAATATTTGTTAACAAAGTAGTATGAGGAACTTCTTTAATAAACATTGCTTCTGATAGCTTTCTTGTTTCATTTTTTTATCACAATTTGTCTCTCTTCTCTTATCTTTCTTTTCCTCTATTATACAACTTTTATCAATAAATCTATAGATAGTTTATAGTAGCCTACTAATGGATTGATGTCAATCATGTTAGTCGAGGAATATGCAAATACTATATTATTATCCTTTAGTAGTTGACTTAGTATATGTTTGTCTTACTTTTCCAACTCGACATTGATTTTTACTATTCTTTTATCATTGTTATCAAACAATTTGATTTCTTTCAATTCTATTTCATGTTCTAGCTTTATTATGTTATCCAATCAAACATCTAAGAAGGTTGAATTAATCATTTGGCGATCTTTTAGTGAATTACTTATCTTTGTTAGCCTCGAATTGACTTTTTCTTTCCTTTCAAACCCATCATATAACATTGGCATGCTATGTTTTTTATCGCCCCTCACTTTCTATATACCACTTGGAGCACTGAACTTTATTAACTATTAAGGAGTGAAGACAATGGCTCTTGCTAGATTTAAGGACGAGTGGCCTAGTGTATCGCTATATGTGTTATTTGAGGCTAAGACTATTAGAAAATCAACCTTAATGTATTTTTTTTTATAATTAGAACCTAAAATGACTTTTGATGTTATTATCCCTTTAACTTGCATTTGACTTCCTATGAATTTGATGAGTACTCAATTTATAAGGTTGATACATATCCTTTGAGATCTCTATGTTTTTTGTTGTTTTAAAGTATAAAACATTTGCCAAGCTCCCCTAGTTGATTAAGATCTACTTTATGAGATAGTTACCAAAATTGTTGTAATAACTATTAAGTTATCATAGTCTTTATTGATCTTTTCAAAGTCTTTTTTTGTGAAGGTAATCAATATAAACCTTTTTCTATAATGGTTTTATCCAATCATGAAGATTTTTCTGGCATGTTTTATTCTAGCTCTGTCTAAGTTGCCTCATTGTGCAAATTTTCTTGCTATTATTTCTATAACTATTTCACCTTTTGATCACTTGTGTGGCTATAGTCTAAATAGTCCTCCTTATCTACTTGCTTGGCTTCCTTCTCTTTTTGACATTGGCCATTTGACTTTTATTTCTTATATTTTGAAAGATACCCCCTCCTAATTAGGTTTTCCATTTCATGTTTTAATGTGATACACTTATTCTTATCATAACCATAATCCTTGTTAAACTTGTAATATTTATTCTAATTGGTTGGAGAATGTTTTCTTTTCTTTTGCTCTAGGAATTTCATAAATTTAATGACTTTTACATCATGCATTATCTTACTCAGAGGGGTAGACAAGTATTCATAATTATTTTATTAGCCTCGCAGGGCTATGCGATCCTAGTCCTTTGGTTTTATATTCTGATTGGCCTCTACATGCACCTATTTATGTTATTACTTATTCAAGTCTTGTTCTTCAACATTAATAATTTTTTTTGCCTGGGATAACAAATCAATTAAATTAAAGGTAGGTCACTCAGCCAAGGATAAAATGAAATGTCTAGGTTGTAAGCATGTTGTTATTATTGTTGTGTGTCCTAGGAGCCAATCATAGAGATGATTGCAATATTACATAATGTATTACATTTTGTTTTGACAATATAATTATTATATTATATTTTATTTTATTTTACACAAATTATAACGTAAATATAATAATTATCCTTGGAATAACTTTGCTATTTCTAAAATACTCCTAGTTAAGTATTATTATGAAAAGGATAGTAATAATACATTGAGACTGGCATGTATAGTAAATGATGATTATGAATCATGAATATTTGATATTAAATCAATACATGAGTACATTGTTAGTGAACAATATACTGGACTAACCTATTGTAAGAATATTGCATGGATAGGCATGTCATTAGTTATTCTCATATGATCACAAATGCACATAGTCCTTTAACTTGAAGTCACTACGGTTCCGTACATGAGTAGTTAATCACTTTAATGTCATCTTATATTACCTTTAATCGAGATGACAAGTAGGGCATTGATTGAGTGTGTCACGAATCATGCAGAGGGAGTGAGTGATGTAGATAAGATTTTGTTACTCTTGTATAAAAAAGAGAAATATCCTCGGGTTCCTTGATTGAGTGAATCTTAGAAATGCATGGCCATGCTTCATTGGATCAATATGTGATATTGATAATTTGTTTTAAGTCTACTTAGTATCAAGAAATATAAATTGAACATTGACGAGGATGACACACTCCATGCCTCCAATTTGATTTGGATATTATTATAAAAGGGATTATAATACAAAATATTGATTATGTATTAGGTAGATGTCGAATCATAGATATTCTTACTACTTGAGTGGTTGTGATGTATTGCTAAATACTGCTCACTATTTATGACCCAAAATGAGTCATTATCAACTTAGTAAGAACTTACAAGATCACACAAAAGGAGTATAAATAAGATAATAATTAATTGAATTTTAGTTGGATTAAAATTTAATTAATTGGATTTATTTTCGTGCATATATATTATTATTAAGATAATAATATGTTTTTCATGTAATATATATATATATATATATATATAATATTATGTGATATTAAAGTAATATTAGATAATTATGTTATTAGATATTAGATAATTATATTATGAGATAATACAATTATCTAATATTAAATAATTAATAGATAAGTCCTACCTCTCTTCACTCTCTCTAGGATAAGGATAAGGTAATAGTTATTTAGTATGATTAAGATTTTTTAAAGCATTATCCTAGTAGGACTAGGATTATGATATGCTTTAGTTCTATAAAAAGGACTTGAAGGCAGCACTTTGATTCACACACATAAGATTCAAGAAAATCCTAAATTACTTAGAAAATATCTAATCCTAATTTGAGTGAGAGAGAAGATGTTGGTGTATGTCCTAGAACCAATCATATAGATGATTGAAGTTATACACAATGTATTATATTTTTAGGCAATTTAATTATTATATTTTATTTTTATTATTATTATGCGCAATTTATAACTTAATATAATAATTATCCTTGGAATAGCTTTGCTATTCCTAAAATGCCCCTAGTCAAGTATTATTACGAAAAGGATAGTAATAATACATCGAGACTAGCATGTATAGTGACTGATGATTACGAATCATGAATATGTGATATCAAGTCAATACATGAGCACATTGCTAGTGAACAATGTACTGGACTGACCCACTATGAGAATATTGCATGGATAAACGTGTCATAAGTTATTCTTATATGATCACAAATACACATAAACCTTTGACTTGAAGTCACTACGATTCCCTACATGAGGAATTACTCACTTTAATATTGTCCTATGTCACCTTTAATTAGGATGACAAGTAGGGCATTGATTAGGTGTGTCATAAATCGTGCAGAGGGAAGTGAGTGATGTAAATGGGATTTTGTTACTCTTGTATAAAAGAGAAATACCATTGGGCCCCTTGATTGAGTGAGACTTAGAAATACATGGCCATGCTCAGTTGAATTAATATGTGATATTAATTATTTATTTTAAGTCTACTCAGTATCAAGAAATATAAATTGAACATTGATGAGGATGACACATTCCATGCCTCTAGTTCAATTTGGATATTATTACAAAAGGGTTATGATGCAAAACGTTGATCATATATTAGGTGGATGTTGAATCACAGAAATTCTTACTACTTGAGTGGCAGTGATGTATTGCTAGATACCGCTTACTGTCTATGGCTCAATAAATGAGTCATTGTCAACGTAGTAAGAACCTACAGGGTCACACAAAAGGAATAGGAATAAGACAATAATTAATTGGACTTTAATTATATTAATATTCAATTAATTAGACTTATTTTCGTGCATATATATTATTATTAAGAATAATAATAAGTTATTCACGTAATATATATATATATATATAATATTATGTGATATTATTTAATATTAAAGTAATATTAAATAATTACATTATCAGATATTAGATAAATATATTATGAGATAATATTATTATCTAATATTAGATAATTAATAGATAAGTCCTATCTCTTCCCATTATCTCTAGGATAAGGATAAGATGAGTTGTTAAGTGTGATTAGGATTTTGGAAGCACTATCTTAGTAGTACTAGGATTATAGCTTGCCTAAGTTCTATAAAAAGGGACTTGAGGGTAGCACTTTTACAAGACGTTCAAAGCTTCCATATAAACCCTAAATCACTCAGAAAACATCCAATCCTAATTCTTAGAGAGAAAAATGCATCCTAGCAGATTCGTGGAAGGTGAGAGGTCGTTGTTCACTCCGTGTGGATACCGTAGAGACGTTGTACCTTCCGGTCGGCGTTTGATTCATCCGCTCTTAAGTTTTGATCAGTAGAAACACGAGTGCCCAACAGGTAAAACCCTAATCATTGACTTATGCTTTTTGCATGGATCCTAGGTAGAATTCGTATCAAAATATTGAAATTCCGCTGCATGTAATAATCCGAATTCCCAACAGTGGTATCAGAGCTTCTTGCAAAAAAAATATAGTTCTGATTATGTGTTTTACCATCTTTGATGAATATTCATATGATAAATACATATCAAATCTATTTCAGTTTAAATTAGAAGTTACACGTTTTGATGAATGTTTATGTGATAAATTAATATCAAATTAGTTTCTGTCTAAACTAGATATATATGAGATATATGCAAACTCATGTATGGTTTTGATTTCGTAAATATATATATGATATATATGATCTGAATTTTGAATTTGATTATCAATTGATGAGATTAATTGTATGAATATGATCATGCATTTTTTTGCTTCATATATGCATAATTCTGAGTTTTACAAATGATAAACCCATGAATCTGTTTTGAATATGTGATGTTCTCTGCGTTTAATAGCATATAACCTAGTCAGCTTAGAATTAATGTGATTAATTCTAAATCTGTAAAGACTTGTTTAAATTCGTTAAGTTGAATTTAGTCTATGAGGTATATGTATGCATTAATTTAATCTGGTATGACTTGAATGTCAATCATATAGTTGAATTGTTCGACTTGGGGTGTGTCAATTGTTGGCAAAATGAATTAAAATTTGAATGTCAGATATATTCAATTTTTGGCCCAGGGGGCTCCGCCCCCACACCCTCGGCAAGGGGCGCTGCCCCCTTGACCCCCACCCGCTAACCAGCTAGTGGGATTGCTGTGCTAACTCTGCGTAGCGTTCAAAAATTATTTTTGTTCTTAAGGCATTATTTTAAAACATGATTTTTTTATGATGAATATGTTATGAAATATATATGTCAATCATCCTCCTTACCTTGGTCACATATATTTTTTAGCAATTATTATGTATGATGCATGAATGTATTGCATAGTATGGCCCTTGGAGTTTTTAATGGATGGATTTTAAAATACGACTTACGTGTCGTGTCTTCCTCTATTTCTCTAATGTATATTCTCTTCTCATCTCAATTCCCCCCAAATGTAACTCGGGGTTTCTGTTGTAAATTTGTAATTGCAATAGAGTATTCTTTGCTTGGAACAAGGAGAAGCTAAGGAGCTATAGGACAAGAAGAAGCTAAGGAGTTAGTTAAGAATGTTATTAGAAAATAGAATTTTGGGCCATACTATGTGACATTTTGATTTCTTTATTATGTGATGATATTGATGAGCATGCATTTATTATGTGATAGAATGTGTTCCTACTATGTGATAGTTCTATTCATTGCATGATATATGATATATGGTAGTCTATTTTATTCATTTACTTTATATAATATATGAGATATGCTAGATATATTGCATGAATAAATAGGCTAGTTATGGTGAGATCTGATAATAATTAAGTTGAAATCCCTCATCTAAAATATTAAGTCAGTAATAATTAATGATGCCTTCCAATATTTGGCACTCATCAAGGCCTCGATCGACATAAGGTAGGTTTGCCAAAGCAAGGTACCTCATTTATCTTGGTGAGATGCGATTGGATAATAGTGATATCCGAATGTCAGATATTGGGTCCGACTTAACTAGGATATCTCAATAGGATTAAGACCTAGAGGCATAGAGTTGGGCTTTAGTTCATAAGATGGACTAGAACAAGTGTTGTTCACCTAACTATCCAAGAGTTGTATATGATACAATTGGCAAGTGTTGCTTACTTAAATAACTAAGTTTTAAATGATTAGCCAAAGCTAACTTAAGGCTTGGTGAAATATGGATCTTGGCCCACTAGAAAGCTTAAACAATATGACTTTCCGAATTAATAGTGAGGGCTATTAATTTGAATGAAATAGTGGGAGGTACATTTAATAAAAGACCTTATTAAATGTTTTAAATTTAATACTTACTTTGCATATTTTTGTCGTAGATAACCAATGGCTAATACATCAAATAACTTATCACTGCGATCGGTCCTTGAGAAGGACAAACTGAATGGAACAAACTTTCTGGACTGGTACAAGAATTTGAGGATAGTCCTCAAACATGAGCATAAAATGTATGTCCTAGAGGGACCTGTTCCTCAAGAACCTGAAGCTACTGCCCCTCGAGCTCAAAAGGATGCTTATAAGAAGTATCATGATGACGCATTAGATGTCGGTTGTCTCATGTTGGCTACCATGGACTCTGAGCTTTAGAAGTAACATGAGAACATGGAAGCTTATGACATGCTTGAGCATCTTAAGAAGCTTTATGAAGGCCAAGCTTGGCATGAGAGGTTTGAGGTGACAAAAGCCTTGTTTCAGTGCAAATTGGCAGAAGGAAACCCTGTTGGGCCTCATGTACTCAAAATGATTGGGTATGTTAAGAACCTTGAGAGATTGGGTGCTCCACTAGGTCAAGAGTTGGCCACTGACTTAATTTTGTAATCGTTGCCACAAAGTTATGGTCAATTTATCATGAATTACAACATGAATGAAATTAACAAACCACTGCTAGAATTGTTAAGCATGTTAAGAACTGCTGAACGAAATTTGCAAAAGACTAAGCCTAATACCATAATGATGGTTCAAAAGGGCAAAGGAAAAGGAAAAGGCAAGGGCAAAAACAAGAAGGATTCCAAATCCAAAGGCAAGCCCAAGTCTAAATCCTCTACACTGAAACCAAAAGGGGGTATGGCTAAGGAAGGGACATGCTTCCATTGCGGTCAAACCGGACATTAGAAAAGAAACTGCAAGGTTTATCTAGAAGATCTGAAAAAGAAGAAGGGAAGTGAGACTTCCGCTTTAGGTATCTATGTTATAGAAATTAATGTTTCAACTTCTACATCTTAGGTATTAGATACCGGATGCAGTTCTCACATTTGTACAAATGTGCAGGAACTACAAAGGAGTAGGACTCTAACTAAAGACGAAGTGGACCTATGAGTTAGCAATGGAGCAAGAGTTGCTGCGCTAGCTGTAGGGACATATTATCTATCTTTACCTTTTGGTTTAGTAATAGAATTAGAGGATTATTATTTTGTGCCTGCTATCAACAGGAATATTATTTCTGTTTCTTGTTTGGACAAGAAAGGTTTTTCATTTATAATAAAGGACAAAAGTTGTTCAGTTTATTTAAATGAAATACTTTACTGCAGTGCACAAATGTTCAATGGGCTCTATATTCATGATCTTGAAATGCTTGTTTATAACATAAACACTAAGCGATTTAAATCAAATGATTTAAATCCAAGCTATCTCTAGCATTATCGTTTGGGCCATATAAATGAGAAGCGCATATCCAAGCTTCATAAGGATGGATTCTTGGATTCATTTGATTTTGAATCATATGAAATATGTGAATCTTGTTTGCTAGGAAAAATGACTAAAACACCATTCACTGGACACAGTGAAAGGGCTAATGATCTATTGAGTCTCATACATACTGATGTATGTGGGCCTATTAGTTCACCTGCTAGAGGAGGTTTCCAGTACTTCATTACATTTACTGATGATTTCAGTAGATATGGATATGTGTATCTTATGAAACACAAATCAGAAACCTTTGAAAAGTTCAAGGAATTCAAGAATGAAGTGCAAAACTAGCTTAGTAAAAGTATTAAAACACTTTGATCAGATCGAGGTGGAAAATACTTAAGCCAAGAATTTAATGACTATCTAAAGGAGTGTGGTATAGTATCACAACTCACTCCACCTGGAACGCCACAATGGAATGGTGTTTCAGAAAGGAGGAATCGTACCTTGTTAGACATGGTACGATCTATGATGAGTCATATAGATCTTCCAATCTCCTTTTGGGGGCATTCTCTAGAGACAGCTGCTTTTATGCTCAACCGTGTTCCCTCTAAAATGGTTCAAAAGACTCCATATGAGATATAGACTGGGAAACATCCTAGCTTATCTTTTATGAAGATTTGGGGTTGCGAGGCCTATATAAAACGTCAAGTTTCTGATAAGCTTGGACCCAAATCGGACAAGTGCTACTTTGTAGGGTATCCTAAGGAAACTAAGGGATACTATTTCTATAATCCTACTGAAGGCAAAGTATTTGTTGCACGAACTGGTGTTTTTCTGGAAAGAGAATTTATCTCTAAGAAAAACTATGGGAGAAAAGTAGAAATCGAAGAAGTGCGAGACTCACAAAGTAACACTGAACCTATAATAGAGCCTGAAAAGGGACCACAAGATGTTGTGGGTCAGGAACTAGCTCAAGTAACACAAGGCCCACGTAAGTCTGGTAGGATACGCTATGAGCCCAAGAGATATGGATTTCTTGTAACTCAAAATGGCGATGTTTTGCTCATGGATCAAGATAAGCCTACAACTTACTAAGAAGCTGTAAAAGGGCCAAACTCTGAGAAGTGACTTGAGGCCATGAAATCTGAGATGGATTCCATGTATACTAACCAAGTATGGACTTTGGTTGATCCACCTGAAGGGGTAAAACCCATTGGGTGCAAATGGATTTTCAAGAAGAAAATCGACATGGATGGTAACGTGCAAACCTTTAAGGGACGATTAGTCGCAAAAGGTTATAGGCAAGTTCATGGTATAGACTATGATGAGACCTATTCACCAGTTGCCATGCTTAAATCCATCCGGATTTTGCTTGCTATTGTAGCTTTTTATAATTACGAAATCTGGCAGATGGATGTCAAAACTGCTTTTCTTAATGGAAAGCTCCTCGAGGATGTGTACATGACACAGCCCGAGGGTTTTATCATTCCTGAAACTGTTGGAAAGGTATGTAAGCTACAACAATCCATTTATGGATTAAAGTAAGCTTCACGGAGTTGGAACTTTGTTTTGATGAGGCAATCAAAGAATTTGGTTTCATTAAAAATGAAGATGAATCTTACATTTACAAAAGGGTTAGTGAGAGCATAATTATTTTTCTTGTATTGTATGTGGATGACATACTACTCATCGGAAATGATATCCCTACATTGCAAACAATAAAGACTTGGTTAGGGAATTGTTTCTCGATGAAAGACTTAGGTGAAGCTGCCTATATACTAGGTATTAAGATCTATAGAGATAGATCAAGAAAATTGTTTGGCCTAAGTCAGAGTACATACATAGATAAAGTGTTAAAACGGTTTAACATACAAGAATCTAAAAGAGGATTTTTGCCTATGTCGCATGGCATAAAATTGTCCAAAGCTCAGTGTCCTTCAACACAAGATGAGAAGGACCGCATGAATAAGATACCATATGCGTCAGCAATTGGATCTATCATGTATGCCATGATATGTACTCGTCCTGATGTCTCGTATGCTTTAAGCATGACGAGTAGGTACCAGTCAAATCCAGGTGAACCTCATTGGACTGCCGTTAAGAATATCCTTAAGTACTTAAGAAAGACTAAGGATTCATTCTTAATTTATGGAGGAGAGGAAGAACTTGTTGTAAAAGGTTACACTGATGCCAGTTTCCAATCCGACAAGGATGACTTTAGATCACAGTCAGGTTATGTATTTAGCTTGAATGGTGGTGCTGTGTGCTGGAAGAATTCAAAGCAGGAAACAGTGGCTGACTCTACTACAGAGGCTGAGTATATTGCTGCATCTGATGCGTCAAAAGAGGCTGTTTGGATAAAAAAGTTCATTACTGAACTTAGCATTGTTCCTAGCATTGCAAACCCAGTGGATCTCTATTGTGACAACAATGGAGCCATTGCACAAGTTAAGGAACCCAAATCTCACCAGCGATCCAAACATATACTTAGGCGCTTCCATCTCATTCGAGAAATTATCGACAGAGGAGATGTGAAGATATGCAAAGTACCAACTGATGATAATATCGCCGACCCACTGACAAAGCCTTTAGCGCAGAAAAAGCATGATGGTCATACTATGTCACTTAGTATTAGATACATGAGTGATTAGCTCTAGTCCAAGTGGGAGATTGTTGGTGTATGTCCTAGAACCAATCATATAGATGATTGAAGTTATACATAATGTATTATGTTTTTAGGCAATTTAATTATTATATTTTGTTTTTATTATTATTATGCACAATTTATAACTTAATATAATAATTATCCTTAGAATAACTTTGCTATTCCTAAAATGCCCCTAGTCAAGTATTATTACGAAAAGGATAGTAATAATACATCGAGACTAGCATGTATAGTGACTGATGATTACGAATCATGGATATGTGATATCAAGTCAATACATGAGCACATTGCTAGTGAACAATGTACTGGACTGACCCACTATGAGAATATTGTATGGATAAACGTGTCATAAGTTATTCTTATATGATCACAAATACACATAAACCTTTGACTTGAAGTCACTACGATTCCCTACATGAGGAATTACTCACTTTAATATTGTCCTATGTCACCTTTAATTAGGATGACAAGTAGGGCATTGATTAGGTGTGTCATAAATCGTGCAGAGGGAAGTGAGTGATGTAAATGGGATTTTGTTACTCTTGTATAAAAGAGAAATACCCTTGGGTCCCTTGATTGAGTGAGACTTAGAAATACATGGCCATGCTCAGTTGAATTAATATGTGATATTAATTATTTATTTTAAGTCTACTCAGTATCAAGAAATATAAATTGAACATTGATGAGGATGACACATTCCATGTCTCCAGTTCAATTTGGATATTATTACAAAAGGGTTATGATGCAAAATGTTGATCATGTATTAGGTAGATGTCGAATCACAGGCATTCTTACTACTTGAGTGGCAGTGATGTATTGCTAGATACCGCTTACTGTCTATGGCTCAATAAATAAGTTATTGTCAACATAGTAAGAACCTACAGAGTCACACAAAAGGAGTAGGAATAAGATAATAATTAATTAGACTTTAATTATATTAATATCCAATTAATTGGACTTATTTTCGTGCATATATATTATTATTAAGAATAATAATAAGTTATTCATGTAATATATATATATATATATATATAATATTATGTGATATTATTTAATATTAAAATAATATTAAATAATTACATTATCAGATATTAGATAAATATATTATGAGATAATATTATTTTGATATTTGATAACTATATGCAATTATCTAATAATTAAGATATTTATATTATGAGATAATATTATTATCTAATATTAGATAATTAATAAATAAGTCATATCTCTTCCCATTATCTCTAGGATAAGGATAAGATGAGTTGTTAAGTGTGATTAGGATTTTGGAAGCATTATCCTAGTAGGACTAGGATTATAACTTGCCTAAGTTCTATAAAAAGGGACTTAAGGGCAGCACTTTTACAAGACGTTCAAAGCTTCCATATAAACCCTAAATCACTCAGAAAACATCCAATCCTAATTCTTAGAGAGAAAAACGCATCCTAGCAGATTCGTGGAGGGTGAAAGGTCGTTGTTCACTCCGTGTGGATACCGTAGAGGCGCTGTACCTTCTAGCCGGCGTTTGATTCATCCGCTCTCAAGTTTTGATCAGTAGAAACACGAGTGCCTAACAGGTAAAACCCTAATCATTGAATTATGCTTTTTGCATGGATCCTAGGTAGAATTCGAATCAAAATTTTGAAATTCCGCTGCATGTAATAATCCGAATTCCCAACAGAAGAATCCTAGTAGCTTCATGGAGGAGGGAAGTCATTGTTCACTCTATGTGGATACCGTAGAGACGCTGTACATTCCGGATGACATTTGATTCATCTTGGTCTCTCAAGGATTCGTTCAAAAAGAACACAAGCACAAAGAAAGTAAAATCCTAATACTGATTTATGTCGTTTTGCATGGATCCTTGGTAGGAATTGAATCAAAAATTTTAAAATTTCGTTGCATATATTGATCCAAATCCCAATAGTTATATGATGAATAGTTATACTTTTGTTAAGGTCTTTGATTTCTAATGTGAGTGAATTAAACCAAGCAAGATATTCTTACATAGTATTTTATTACCTTTGTTGAAAATTCACAAAGGTAGTAGATGTTTTTCAAAATGTTTGACTCTTTACAAAATGAGTTTGGAATAAATTGGCAAATTTTTTAAAATTTAAAATGGACCAACTTAACAATAAAGTGAAATATCATAGTCTCACCTTCTAGAAGGTTATGGAAGAGGCACGACACATGATTATCTCCACTACATTAAATAATAAAATTGAAGTTTGGAATGCTTCTAAGTGTTCAAAAGGATCTAAGGTGCCATCGTAAGCATCTAGGCATATTGGTGATTTGAATTAGGTGGGTAAAGGAGTGGTCATGATTTTGGAAGTAAAAGGGTGATTCTCTTTGATAGGAGGGAGAAAATTTTAGGAGAATCTATGGGAGTTGTAACTAATGGAAGGGAAGAATGGATCATATTCTTCATGTCAAAGAAGGTAGATTAGGGGATTCCTTCGAGCAACATCAAGGATAGAAGGTAGCAAAAATGGTTATGTCATGTTGTTTTTTACTAATAGGAGATTAATTAGTTGTGATAAAGGAATATATCTAATTTTAGCAGTGGAAGTGGTGATAGGAAAAGGCTAGAGTGGAATATAATAGGGTTTGTTTTCTTAGATGGAATATTTATATGTATATTTTGTAGATTCTCTAATTTGAAAGGTGGTATGTGTGGTATGACTATAATAGATTGATTTGATATGTTTGTTTAGTGTGGCTAGATTGTCTAGGGTTAGTGGTTTGAGTGACGTAGAGCACCCATTTTTATCTATAATTGTTAGATTTGCTCTACTAAAGCTTTATGTTTGATCTCCACAACTTTTCTCTGAGTTCTTTCTCTTATAAATTTTAATAAGCTTCTAATGCTTGACTTTCATGTTATGTTAGAAAGCAAAAATTGCACCTATGAGATTGTTAAGAAGTGATTTGGCTCTAAGAGTGGGTGATGGTCTTATTTGTGAGTGAATGAGAGTGTGAATGATTGCTATTTAACACAATGGCTAAGTAATCCATGGGAGGCACCAAATGATGATTCTAAAAAAGGCCTTGATCTTCTAATAATGGTTAAACTAAGTTAGTAGCTTGAACAAAGAATAAAGGTCAAATATACGTGGTAGAAAGGGATATGGAGCACCCTCTAATGCTTAAGTTAGTATGTAAGCAGTCTAATAGAATGCTAAAAAGGTCATGGTTTTGATGAAATGCTTTGGCTTTTTTATAAGGCTTGAGATATTTATAGGAGTGTTAAAGTTTAAGCTAATCTCAAGCCCTTGCTAATTGTTAATGATTGTGCATGATGACTACTTTTAAAGCTTGAGTTAAAGTGATAGAATTAGTATCTTAATTGTAGTTAACTAGATTGACAAGATTTAAAGTGAGATTAGTTCCCTTGTAAGGAATTTGCTTGGAGGCTAGATTTTTTGTAATCTTAGTGATTGGTCCAATCGGGTTTAGTCCAGTAGCTCAATTTGGTATTTATCAATATTCTTAGGGGTGGAGCCTATCTTTAAGGCAATGAAGAAATTGCTACCTTCTTCTATTAATATTGGTATAATATGATGTCTTAAAGAATGAAATAAGGTTGTACATGTTTAATATGATAGAATGGAATAGAAAGGAACAAAAAAAAAATTATTTACTACATACCATAGAATAAGAATGTCCATTTACTAGGGAATGGTCATTTCATCAAATGATGAAATTTTCATTTTATAATAAATGTTATGGACTAACATTCCATATTTTTTGGAATAGATTTTTATATTTTCACTCCCTATATTTTTTTTATACATTTCAATAGATCTTTCATATATTTTGGCATCACTCTTTATTAATAAATATTACAATAACATTTATTTTTCAAAATTACTTCATAAAAATTTTTAGTAACTGTATTTTTAAAAATAAATTTTAAAATAAAATAATTTTGTATTTTTTGTAAAAATTATTTAATATAAAAATTTGATAAATTAAATTTTTTATTCTTTTATTATATAAAATGTTGTGTTAGTTATAATTTTAATAATTAAATTTAAAATATAATAATTTTTAATTATTGATCTTGTCATATATTTTTTATTTAATAGATATTGTTATTTTACCATTTCATGTACATGTTCGACTGCAAATATTTTATATATATATATATATATATATATATATATATATATATATATATATGTATATATATAGTTATAAACGTAATTTCAATTTTACATTTCCTTTTTATCTTTAGTGGCATTATTGTCATTTACTCATTTTTTCCATTTTATTTCTTCAATATTTGTTGCACTAAACATAATTATGAAATAGAATGTACATTTCATTCCTAATCCTTAATAGTACAAAACATAATTATGGAATAGACATTCCATTCCATTCTATCCGATTCCTTTTCATTCCATTTCATTTTATTTCATCATACTAGTTACAATATTAGAGCATGATTAACACTAGTACAAAAATGTTTATCTCAAATTCTATCGGTTATTGAGATGCATGTTCTCCATAACATTCAATCCTAAGTTTGCTTTATTTCAATAATTATTTGTTAGAAAAAATGAATTATTTTCTTTTTTATGTTTTTAATATTTTTCAAATTTAAAGTAAAATTTTATTACTAAATTCCTTATTTAATATTATGATCATAATTTTAATGTAAAATATTATCATAAGTATTTTGGTGGAAAACTTTTTTATAAGAAATTGTTAGGTAACCCTTAGTAGTCTTCTATCTTCTATTTATATATAGAACAAAAAAAATATTTAGATATAGATATATTGATTGTTATAATTTTCCTACTCAAAACTAGGTTGAATACAATAACTAATGACATAATATGATGGAGACTAAATTATTTTTTCTTTGTATAATTCAATTATTATTTTTATGAAATATTTTTTATTAATTTTGTTCTATTAAGTAATAATTTGTTTAATTTTATCTCTCAATTAGTAAATTAATTTGTTTAATTCTATTATTTTTAGAAATGAAATGAAATAATTTAATATTTTATAAACATATATGAGATTTCGATAAAAATTTACATTGACTGTTGAAGCCTAAAACAATTTATAAGGTGAGAAGTGCTTTCACTTAGGTTACAAGCTGACGTTACCCAACTTAAAGGAGAGATAAAGGATTTGGAGATACAAAAGACTCCCGGAGGAAAGACAAAAGATTTTATTATAAGGATATGTTTATATCAAGGTTCAATGTTAAGTCCTTATTTATTTAATTTAGTCTTGGATGTTCTTACTAGAGACATGCAAAAGACTATCCCTAAATGTATACTACTAGATACATGCAAGAGACTATCCCTAAATGTATACTATTTATAGATAATATAGTCTTAATTGGGAAAGCACAGGAAGAATTTAACTATAAATTAAAGCTTTGAAGACAGATTTTAGAATCAAAGGGTTTTTGCTTGAGTAGGAGTAAGACATAATATATACATTATAAATTTAACAAGAAGTAAGATAGAAATAACTCGAAGATAAGAATTGAAGATCATATCATATCATAAATATTTAAATTTAAGTATTTGAGATCTATTTTACAAAGTGATGGGAAAATTGATTGAAATGTCACACATAGGATATAAGTTGGATGATTAAAATAAAAAAAGACATATAAAGTTATTTGTAACTGTAAAGTACCTACTAAGCATAAAAAAAAGTTTTATTAGATTGCTATACGATCAGTTATACTTTATAATAGTGAATGTTAGGCTCTAAAGGGATAACAAAAGTAAAAAATGAGGGTAGCAGAAATAAGATTGTTAAGATGAATGTGTAGTCATACAAGAAAGGATAAGATACAAAATAAATGCATATGAGGGTATATTAGCGTGGTACCTATTGAGAAAAAGATGAAAAAAAATCGATTAAGGTAGTTTAGTCATATATAAAGAAGGTTATTGGAAGTATCAGTGAAAAGAATTTATCATATGATCTTTAATTTTATGAAAAAGTGTAGAGGGAGGTCAAAAATAATATTGTAAAAAGTTATAAAAATAGATTTCTTAATGAATAATATCACTAAAAATTTAATTTCTGATATAATCTAATGGTATCATGCGATTTATGTAGTTAATTTCACTTAATGAGATAATACTTTATTGTTACTATTGTTATTACTGTTAGTTGTAATATTTTACAAACATAAACTGATAAAAAGTATTACAATGAGACAAAGGCATGCAGAAAAACCGAACTTCAACGGAAAAAGGGGTTTACTTTCCACGCTACAGAGAAATAGAAACATTCACTTTAGAGAGATAGAAGGATTCCTACGGTGAGAGAGACAAAATCATCGTTCGATTAGCTGAATACATTTCTAAGATCACTTCAGATAAATTCTAATTTTCTAGAGGTTACGAAGGTAGTTATTTGATAATTTCTTATCATATTTGCAATTATCTTGTAACCACCCTACTTTAAAAAATTTCCATGTAAATATTCATTATACGTTCATTAGTTAAATTATTTTTTCTTTACTATTTATTACTAATTTGAATGTCAAAATCTCCCCATCACTCCATTCTTCTCTTTTTGTCTTGGACGTTTACTGAAAATACAAAGAATCTTTCGTTAGCTCCATCTGTGGGGAATCCAGTCTAAATTTTCTCAACCTTTTCCATCATTTTCCCATCCATCTGAAAAAACAACAAAAACTAAAATTTTTTTGGTCTTTTCCTTTATTTTTCAAAAAAACCTGGTGAAAAAAACAAAGTTGATGTGAAAAATTACAAAGAAAATTGGAATTCAGGGGAATTGATCAGAAAGTTGATGTGAAAAATTACAAAGAAAATTGGAATTCAGGGAAACCGATGCCAATCCCTTTAGAGTAAATGGCGTTGTACCAAACCACTAACACTACCAGAGTGCACATTCTTCTTGTTCTGTTTTTTTTCTTTACTCTCTTGGGAAAGTCATTATGGTGAGGAAAAAAAGAAACGATTTTTGAATCTGGAAAATCTGAAGTTCGAATGTTGCAAATCTTGCATTTTTCCGACAGCCATCGCTCAGATTTTGGCATCTTTCTTGGAAAAATCTGAAATTCTTGAGAAGGCCATTGTCCTTGGGTTGAAAAGTCTGCTCGGGTCAAAACCGCTTGGCATAATCAACATTTCATGATCGAATTTTGAATTGGCTTAAAGAAAAGTTGGAATTCAACACTTATGATCAAAGTTCGGATGAGATGGAGCAATCATCAAGAATGATGGAGCAATAGAGCTGTTCACCAAGCTACACAATCAATGTGAAAATTGGAACCAACAACAGAGCACAATGACTTACAGGCGCAATTCAGAGGGCCAAGTTTTCGCAAGGTTCCAATTTCTTCACCAAATTAATCTCAACTCCTTCAGTACAAAAATGGATGTTTCAATATTCATTGGACACAAAAATGGCTGTACGCATCTGTAGTAAGATTATTAGATAATTGAAGATTTAAGCTACAATGGAAAATTTGGGCAAAATCTCATCCTAGGAAACTAACCCATTGGTTGTGGAGTCTACATCGTACCCGAAGAGCCGATTGCAATCGCAATCAGAACTCTATCATCAAAAGCCGATTAGAGAGAGAAGCCACGGTGAATATGAAATTGCGATTGCAACTAATAAAAATCAGAAGATTTCTTCCTTATAATCGTGAAAATCAAGGAACAATTATGGCAAAATTTGCCATTAGGGTACTGCATTTAGACCCTAACTTTAAGAATCCCATATACATTCTTTTTTCTGAAATCCATTGGCTCTAAATTGCATCTCTGGCTAATATAATAAGCAAAACACAGTAAGGATTGTCTAATTCTCTCCATGATCTTCTATAAACTTCTATTTTCTTTTGAATTATATTAGCATATGGTAGAACTTTCTATTCGAAATAATGAGACACACGAGTTGTATGGTGAAATGCCTATGGGTTAGTTTTATCTAGCCACATCTAAGTAATATGGCTAGAGGTAATCAATTTTATATTCTAATCTACATGTCCTATAAATACTTGAATTTGTTGACAACTTTCAGATATGCCGTGGATAATTCTCTGCGATAAAATTGACAGGCTTTACACACCTACGGTTTGTTAAAATGCCTCACTAGGCTTTTTACTATGCCAATTGGGACCAATTCACAATTGCGTTGATAGGAAGTACTAAAACACAAGGTAAACTTGCGACTTGTTATCCCTGATATTCAATCATATGTACACTGAAATGATTTGACACGTTTTAACTCGATATGATCACTATTTTTTCTTTTTCTCTGTAAGCCATATGATTACTGCAAAATTCAGTATAACATGGATTTAGTTTGCTTTATATTATGTCATAGATGAAATGAAGCAACTGCTCTGTTCAGAAGAAATAATGACTGCATGCCTTAAGGAATTACTTATTATTGAGGATTTTCATACATTGCTGCTACAAACCTGTGATAGAAAAACCAAAAGTGTAAATATTCAATATATGTAACGAGCTAAATGCATCAGGTATATTTGCAAGTTGGTGTAAACTCTTTAACTTGTCTTGGCTGTATAAAAGCAAAAAAAAAATCATTCTATGTTCTTAAATTAATCGAAGCTATATCTTCTATGTACACATATATGGTACCCTATCCCCCAGTCTCGCATCAAGGCTTTATCTCCATATAGTGCATGCTATTTTGACACTCCCATAAAATCTTTAAAAACTTTCTCATGGTTGTCTTGAACTTATTAAGGGATTCGAAAAAAACTCAATTCATGACAATTTCATATAGATATATCTTGTTTTTCTGCATTGAATATAAAGTTTGTATATTAGATTAAGCCAAGAGGCTACCCTTTATATATGCTCTGGCCATATTTCTTTAGCTTTCTCTGTTATGAAGTTAACTAGCATTTCATGATATACATTTTACTGATAATATTATCTACCTTTCATAATTTTAGCTTTCTCCATGTTCTAAGGTACAATGCATTTTACTTACTTTTTTGTGCAGTCTAACTATCTAATATAATTTAACGTCATGAGCAGTTCATATTGTACATTCCTAAGAATTTAGTGATTATATTATCTGCATCATTACTAGCTTCAAAATAAGCTTAAAGATATTATAATTATTTAGATAATTAATTCTAAAATTATGTTTTACTATAACAATCAATTCTCAAATGATAGATAGTGATAACTTTTGAGTAATTTAATTAGTTATGGTACTGTTTAGAAGTCTCAGCATTTTGCACCAAAAGATTGCTTACCTCACTAAGAATAAAATTTATATGATTACGTCAACATGGTTTGTATCATGGAATTGTTGGTCTTTATATGACAATTGTTTATGGCATATTGACATTATGAAACACTAACCATATATGACAAAATGTGGTGATATTTACAATAGTTATGTCTAATAATATCTATTGTATGTAATGGTATTATAAAACCAAGTAGGCACGCATTGACTTATTTGTTTATACAAATATATGTTACACTCTTTCTAAAATTTTAGAATTTTATTTAGTAAAAGGACTAATTAATTAATTTTAATGATAATAATTGAAATGGAAATTGTGTGAAATGGATAAATTTTGATTAAAAAAATAGAAATAGGATATTAGGCAAAGTAGAATTAATTAATTGAATGAAATTTGAGGTGAGTACTTTTCAAGAAATAGATAAGAAAAGATAGACAAAATGAAATATTTAAAGGTTATAAGTGCTCAGAACTAAATATGTAAGCATGGAAGGAATTTAAGAAAGTTTTCCATTTCACCCCTGCACTTATTTCCTATTTTATCCCTCTCAATTAGCCACCCTTGTTTTCCTAAAACACAAAATCCCTAACTCCAAAACCCTTTTCCCTTTCTTATTAACTTTTTCTTCTCTTTTCTTCAAATCTCTTCCTGGACTATGCTAAAGGAGCTAACATTTATCATTTCTTCAACCAAATTAAAGTAAGATTTCTTAAATATTGATCTTTTTTAAGCATTTCCTTACTTTCTTTTTGGAATTATCCAAGTTAAAGGATTTTGGTTCAAAAGGGATTTTTGAGCCTTAATTTGAAAATTCTAGGTGTTTAGGCGATTATAGCTAAGATACATTAAATCTAATTGGTTATCTTCTCCTTTATACCAAATGAGTGAATATTCTCACCCTAAATTGAAATTTTAATTGGATTTGTTTAGTTTGGGTTTAAATTTTAGGTTTTAGTGGATATATGAGGTAAATTATGATTTGTGATGTTTAATTTGATTTTGATATTGGAATTGACATAAATAGAGTGTTTTGAATGTGCATTAATGATTTGGCAAGGAGTAGTGGTGTAATAAATGCATCAGAGATGAATTTATGTTCATGAACAATGAAAATGTGTTAGAATATATAAAAACCCTTGCAATAGTTAACTACATAGTTGATTATAACTTGAAATTTGTTATTTAGGTGGTTATAATCAACTATATAGTTAAGTACCTAATGAGAATTTAGCATTGGAAGGCCTATAGTTGACTATAGTTAGAGGACTTGCCCTCTAAATGGCTATGGTGTTAGAAGGATTGTAGTTAATTATAAAGTTGAC
This sequence comes from Sindora glabra, assembly GCA_020226215.1. Taxonomy (NCBI): domain Eukaryota; kingdom Viridiplantae; phylum Streptophyta; class Magnoliopsida; order Fabales; family Fabaceae; genus Sindora; species Sindora glabra. The sequence goes on along the minus strand of CM035234.1, from coordinate 32,790,628 downwards.
TATAGTTAATTATATAATTCAATATCTAAATGGACCTCACTCTTTAGAGATCCATATTTGAATATATAGTGGACTATAGCTTACATGCTAAAAACTAATAGTTGATTATATAGTAAACTATCTAAGCTAATTTCTAACCCTTGGACCCCTCGTAGTCAATTACAAAGTCGACTATGCTCCCACTTTGGGATTGCATAGGTGAACACCCTTTCCAAATTTCATAATATGAAAGGGGTCAACTAAATTTGATAATATACAATACTAAGTATGCATAATTTGTGATTGTGATGATGGAAAATGAAAGGTATGACCATGCAATAAGGGAAAAAAATGTTATAATGTGAAATATGTGCTGTTGATGAGAATGAATGCATTGAAATCATGAAAAATATGATGGAAATGATATGATATGCATAATATTTGAACATTAGATTTGGTAACAACTCGTGAGGGATAAAGTAAATTGGAAAGCATAAAGATAAGTTAGTAAGGGATAAGAATAGAAAGGATTCACACAAAGATTCACCTACTTTTGTTGCTTTGTTATCTTTGCCCTTAATATAATAAGGATCCATTTGAATAAGGTATAATTGAATACATACAATTATGTGAGTGACATGTTAATGCTAATTATATTGTGAATTATGTGATTAATGTACTTATATATAAAAGAAGATAAATCCAGTTAGAAAGCTTTTAATTGTTTTCTATAGTTTATTTTTTTAGATTATTTACTTACTAAACCCTAGACTTACCTCTTCATGTTTTATTTTGTAAATTCTTAGGTTGACTCATCTCCACCATTAACTTAAAGCTAGACTTTTAAAAGTTTATTTGGTATGGCAAAAAGGTAGTAAGTGGATATTTTGATGTAAATAATTATTTTAGATCTTATTTTATATAGGGTTAAAGGTAAAAATGTAATCCTCTTGATGCTAGTTTTACCAATTTATCTTCAAGCTTAAATGGAATATAAATAGGTATAAGTCTTTTTGTAATTGAATTGTACATGATGAATGAAACCCTAATATTCCTTCTTATTGCATGTTTTCTTTCCTTATGTGTTACAATACTTTGATAAAGAAAGTAGGTTAAACTAGTGAACATTAGGTTATCAAGCTCCATACCGGTTATAATTAAGGTTTAGTCATAATAAGGGTGATATCAAAGAATGGTTTAAATTTCTAGTGGGATATTTAGGTTATATATATGTGTTACCTGAGTAGGTATTGATTGAAACTATACTAATGATATATGTATGCCCAATATTTGATATACCATTTTGATGGACCCTATAGTGTTCATTAATATTAGTGGTGGATTTTTTTCATGTTATATTACTTAATGATGTCTCAATTATTATTTGATTGTTTAGAAAATTTATGAATTAGTCAATGGTTGATACTATAAGTCATTTATGAGCTAATAAACTTGAGCACAAAAAATTTTCCATAAGCTCATAAGCATAAAGCAATAGATGAAAGGAAAGGAAAGATAATGAATAATAATAATTCCGTTTATGAGCTATAAACTTTATGCAACAAGTTATAAATTAGGTAACTAGGGCTCTTGAATAGAATTAAGGGCATGGTTAACATAAAAGCCAAGATAACCATGATAGGGATCATGATCAAGAGGAAAGGTAAGAAAAGAGTGTACCTCTCTTAAAAGAGGCACTGAGAATAAATTCTAAATATTTTGCTAGTTTCTGAAGTTGAAGTGTTCATAGTATATTGGTGTTAATTCCATAACAAATCCATACTAATTCTTTTACTAAATAAAGTGCTAAGGGAAAATGGTAGGATGCCCTAACTAACTATTAGATAATGTAGCACATTATTAGTTCACAAGTTCTATCGAGAATAGAGACCCATGTTTGGCACCTATGACTTAAGTGACTTTTTAAGAGAGTTTTATCAATTGTTTATTACCTCTACGCATCCACTAGGATAAGGTGAAGGAGTTTAAATACTAAAATAAGAAAGCCATTCCATTATTGAGCAAGATGTCTAACTTTTGAGATTAACTAGTTTTGTAATTTAGTTGCTTCCTATTGAAAAGGAAAAGGTTAAGAGATTTATACAAGGCTTACATGACTTATATTTTGAGCAAATCCACATAGATAATACTACAACTTACCAATAAGCTTTAGACTAAGCCTTAAGGCTTAAGTTTAAAATTAAATAGAAGTGCAAATTAGAGTTGCTTATGGGAGGAAAGAAGAGAATTATACCTGAGGGACCAAGTCATATTCAATTATAAAGAGGAATGTCTTTTCAAGTAACATCTAAAAGAGAGAGAGAGGTGGTTTCATTATGAAGCTAACACCATTCTATAATGCATAAAGTGGATTTTCTATATGGCAAAATACCAAGATCCAAATGAGACAATGAAATCCTCCATCAACCTATAAGCAAAATTGTCCTTTAACTCAAGACATGATAAGATTTGGGAGCACCTCCTTGCTCTTAAATGTCATTTTCACTATCACAATCTATGCAATCATTTTGAGAAAGTGTGCTTCAAAGGTTGATGTGAAGGGCATAGGCCTAGCAAATGTCTTGAAAATATTTTAAGATAAAATGCTAGCTACTTTATGTCCCAATAAAATGTTTTAACTTCACTACCTATAAATCTACCAAGGAATCACTTGACACCTTCAAAAGGTACAAATGTATACAATTGGGAAAGAGTTACAAATGGAAGTTAATCTAAAGTCTATGCATTGACATACCAAGATGTTTAAGCCTCTAATACCATAGTGATAGGTACCTTTAAAATCACTAATCTTCTTATTAGAGTTTTATTTAATCCTAGTGTTACTTATTCTTTTGTTTCCAAAAGATTTGTTACTACCCTTAATGAATACCCTAAGTCTATGAGTGCATTTTTAATTGTAATCAACTAAAAAATTCATAGTAGCCATTTGTAAAATAAAAGCTTGTCTTATAAGAATTCATGAATGTATATGGCTTGCAAACCTAGTTTTGCTTGATATGGTTAATTATTATGCGATTTTAGGGATGAATTGATTGTCCCAATTTCATGTATGCGTGAACTATTTTAACAAGTCTATTACATTTTTTTGTAAAAGGCTATTTAACCATTGAATTTTAGGGAGATAGATTGCTAGAATCTATCAGTTCAATTTCAAGTATTAAGACTAAAAAACTTATTGTGAAAGGAAATATAGCTTATTTAGTTATGATTCAAGATTTGAATTAACTTATTATGGATATCAATAATGTCACTATAGTACAAGAATTCCCTAACATGTTTTTGAAAGAATTGTCTAGATCACCACCTGACTAAGAAATATAATTCTATATTATTTTGATACCTAACATTGAACCCATTTCTATACTCCTCACATTAGATACCCTTAATAGAATTACAAAAGTTGAAGAAGTAGTTGTAGGACTTAATAGATAAGGTTTTTATTCATTCGCGTCCTTCTCTTTGAGAAGCTCTAATTTTAGTTATAAAAAAGGATGATTGATCAATTTAACTATACATATGTTATTATCAATTGAACATAGTCACCATTAAAAACATGTATCCCTTTCTTTGTATAGATGGCTTGTTCAACCAACTTTAAGGAGCTAAATACTCCTTAAAGATAAACTTGCATATTGGTTATTTTTAGTTGGAGATTTTCAAGGAAGACATTCCAAAAACCACTTTCCAAAATTAGTATGGCCACTTTGAATTTTTAATTATATCCTTTAAGTTAGCCAATATTCTAGCCATTCTTATGGATTTGATGAATCAAGGATTCAAGCCCTTGTTAAATAAGTTCATAATCATTTTCATAGATAACATTTTTGGTATACTCGAAAAGTAAAGGAGAATATCTTTAAAATTTAGAGTAGTATTGCAAGCTTTATGGAAGCATTAGTTGTATGCCAAAAATTTCAAATATGAGTCCTTAAGGAACATTGTAAAGTTTCTAAAGCACTTAGTATCTAAAAAAAAGAGTTTGGATAGATCCTCAAAAGATAGAAATAGTAGGGAATTGGCTAAGATCTTTAACTATTACAAAAATTAATAGTTTCCTTGGATTAATAGGGTGTTATTGAAGATTTGTAAAGGACTTCTCTAAGATTTCTATGTTATTAACCAAATTGACACAAAAGGGGGTTAAGTTCAAGTGGTTAAATATATATGAAAATAGTTCCAGAAATTGAAATTTTGTTTGATATTACACTAGTATTAGCACTACCTTCAAGCATTAGAGGGCATGTAGTGTATTATGATGCATCTAAGATTATCCTTGAATATGTTCTTATAAAACATGGCAAAGTGGTAGCATATGCTTTTCAATGGTTAAAGAAACATGTATAGAACTATCTTAGCTTTGATTAAAAAATGGCAACAATAATTTTTAGTTTGAAGATTTGAAAGCATTACATGTATGTGGAGACTATAGAGATTTATACAAGCCATAAGAGCTTAAAGCGTATTTTTAAGTATAAATAAATCTAAACTTAAAGTAATAAAGATGGATGAAACTTATCAAAGATCACAAATATTCAATCTTTTATTATCTTGTAAAGGCTAATGTGGTAACGGATGTGCTTAGTAGAAAATTAATAAATAAAGTGATAAAGGCACCTTCTAAAGATTAGGGCTTATTGTTTATTCATGCAATAGTTTAATTCATTCTTATTGAAAGAATAAAGGCTATTTAAAAGAATAATATGAGTTACATATCCTTAGTGAGAGAAGCAATTGAGAACTTGGAAATAGGGATAACCACTTATAAGATAGGATTAATTTGCCATCAAAGGCAATTTTAGGTTCCATTGAGTGAATAGAATGAATTGTTGCACAAACTCACAACACCTTGTACACCATGCACCTTAGAGCAACTAAAGTGTACCATGGTTTGAAAGATGTTTTATGGTAAAAAGGAATGAAAAGAAATGCACTGAATTATTTGGTAAAATGCTTTGCTTACCAATAAGTGAAAGGAAAACATTAATACCCATCCAAAATGCATCTACCAATTTTGATACCAAAAGGGAAATGGAAATCCATTATAGTGGCTTTCCTAACAATTTTACCAAGGATATACGTAGAATATAACTCCATATAGGTTATCATTGATAGGTTGAGTTCACGGTTAAATTATCATTGATAGGTTGACCAAATCAGCATATCTTTTACCTATTAAAATTACATTTTTAGTAGTGCAATACACGTAAGCATACCTCGATAAAATAATGTCACTACACTAGTTTCAATTACCATTATGTCAAATCAAAGTACCCAATTAACATGTCACTATTGGCAATTGATCCAGTAACCATTGAGGACTTAGTTATAATTCAATATGGCTTTCCACTTAAACTATCAAATAATCAGGGTAGACCATTTAGATCATAAAAGATATGCTTAGTGCCTACACTTTACACGTGAGAAGTACTAACACTAATTGAGTTTACTTATAATAACAATACTAATTAAGCATCCATATGAAGCTTTTTATGGTAAAAGGTGTTGATCTCTAATAGGATAGTTTAAATTAAGAGAAATAAAAATTCTAAAACTAGACTTAATGATTAATGCTTTAAAGAAGGTCTAGATCATCCATGACTAAATGAATATAGCTTAAGATAAGTAGAAATCACATGAAGATAAAAGGAAAAGAAAGTTAGAATTTTAAGAGAGAGATATGGTGTTCTTAAATGTTTTACCTATAAAAGGTGTAATAAGGTTTGGGCAAAAAAAAAAAGGGAAATTGAACCTTATTTCATTGGAAACTTTCCAATCCTTAAGTACATGGGAGATGTAGCTTATCATTTAGAGTTATCAAATAGTTCATAGGCTATTCACCTAGTGCTTTATATTTCTATGCTCAAAAAGTATATACTGGATGAATCTTATCTAATTCAAGTAATGTGCAAAATTTTATTTATATTATTTCCACATTTTTTTTATCTATTAGTGTGTTACATTTGCTTAATTTCATAGAATTGTCTTTGTTATGTGATTAAGTGATGATTTGTCAATGTTTATAAATTATTTGACTAATGTTTGATTTTTATACTATTTTAGATTTTTAGATATAATTTGAGATCCAAATATTGAAATTGGATGATTTTTATATCATTGAAAAGCTAAAAAATAGTTATAAAACTTTTATGTTTTGGTCAAAGTTTAGTTCAAATATTTGGAAGGTAAAAAATGGTTATGAAGTTAATGATCTATATTTCTCTAAGCTAAACCAATCTTAATTTAAGGGATTTACCTAAAGCTTCAAAGGTTTGATTAAGGTAAAACTAGTGTCCAAAGTTAGCTAAGACTAGGCCAACAACTTTTAATTTTTGACTTTAGCAAAATTATGCCATTTGGTGGCCAAACTTAACCTGCAAGCTGAGTGATGAAAACTACTACAATAAAATACTATTAGTAGATTAAATTGTAAAGTAGGCTGCAGATTTTCAAATTAGGAAAGGCTCTATACTTTATAAGTTTAAGAGGTATATTTATTTGGCTTATTAGGTTTTGTGGCTAAAGAAATCAAATTTGAAGGTTTTATGCCTCTAAGAGTAAGAGCATATATTCTACATAGCAAACATCCTTATCTCTATTTTTCTTTGTATTCCACCATGAATGACTAATTATTCTCCATCAATTCAGAGGTTAACAACTCTAACCTTGTTTTGATTTTGAGACTTAAATTCAATTCATATTACTTTTGATCCATTTATCTCTTACTTCTCTATTCTATTCTTTTGTTTTATGATTGTTTTAGGTTATTAGCTAATTTGGCCTATTAGTTGATTACTCTTGATAATCTATAGCTATATAATTGATTGCAATTAATTTTTGCATGTAAATTAGTTGCTTTCAATCAAAATCAATAGTAATTAGGTATTTAATTTTTACACATAAAATTATAATCACTCAAGAGAATGAGGATAGAACGATAATTTCTTGCAAGTAGGATTTTTTATTTATGCTTAACCATTTCTAAATTGATTGCTTTTGCTAGGTGATTAGGGATTGACATCAATCTTGAGTTAATTAGTATTGAAAAATTAATTTGCAATATTATTTAGGATTACTATAAGGCATTCGAATAATTTTGTAACTAAGTAGTTAAATATGGAATAATCTTACTAATATTAATGATAAATGCATATCTAGAGTGTAAAATCCATTTAAATGAGCTCTTTATATTCTATTTCATTTTATTTTAATCTTATTTTATTATGTATTTTAATCTATCTTCAAAACCTATTGTTTACATTTTTTTCATTAATTGGCTTCTATTCCATTAGATACAATTTGGGCTTTTAATTGACTATGATTTTGAGTTAGTTTGGTATTAAGTGTAAAATGACATGTATCAAAATTTTAACACCTTTGCTGAGGAATAAATTAACCAATTTTGTTATTATTTTCTTTTTTTTTACCTTTTTTGGTATTTTCAAGCTTGTTGGTAATGTTAGATAACAAAATCCATTGTGAAAGTTAGGGATGAAACTTTCTAGTTCATAGTCTTTTAGCATTCTAAGCAAGCTGAAGGCTTTTTTCCTATAACCTTGACCTTTTTTGGCCAAAAAATATCATTTCATACTATTTTCTAATCTTTTTGTATTTTTTATTCTTTGCATTTTCTGGTTTTTTGCTTTCATTTAATTCTTATTCCTCTTGGTGTATGAATTTTCTTTGTATGATTTTGACTTAAATTTTGATCCTAAAAGTACAAGAAACTTTAATGAATTAAGAGGTTATAATAAAAAATAAATTTTTATAATGATTTTAATGAGATACATGTACTTAGAATTGAGCGACAGCTTTTTAAGCTAACATTTCTTGTTGGTTAATTAGATGTAATGCAATTTTAGCAAACTTAGATTTGTATAGAAAGATTTCTAGGCCTATCCTAACATTGTTATACTCTATATTCCTATTCCTATAATTTAGGTTAGCAAAATCATTCAATATTCGACGATGGTAATCAAGAGAGTCGTTCTCAATATTAATCTCCCTCTTAAGAATATCGACCAATATACCAATTTCAAACTTCAAAGATGGAACTTAAGAAAATTGTTAAGGATCTAGCTAGAAACACCTTAAAATTTCAACAAGATTTGGCTACAAACATCTTAGAATTTCAATAAGAGATAGAAGCCAGTATTCTTAGATTAGGGACACAAATTAGCCATTATGCCATTAATGTAAGCAAATTAGAATAAATTGTTAGTGGCACATCATTAAGAAGTAAGGAAGAAATTGAGACCCTTTAACCTACCCCAACTAGATTTAGCAAGTGAAAAACTAAAACAAAAAAGGTTAAAAATCTTGGTATTTAAAAAGTTGAATTCAATATGCCCTAAAAAGAGTTTAAAGGAGAAAAATAAGGAAAAGAAGAAATTGATGTGCATATTAAAGTAACAGATAAACTTAATGTGTCCAAGGTTATGTTGGATCCTCCTAAAGTTTATTTTAATTTTTTTTATTGATTAGTTGATTTCATAATATAGGATGATTTTGAATTTAGAAGAAAAAATGATCTAAGGTTAGCATTTAAGAAAGGGCTGATGGATGTACCAAATTTGACAATGAATTCCCTTGATGACTGTTTAAAGTGTACCTTATTAGAATCATTTAAGACAATACTTTATAAATTGAAGCTTGATTGAAGAATTTAAAGCCAAGACATTAAAAAAATACTTTTTGGGAGGAAACTTAAGTGCTTTTAAATTTGATTTCTTTTTTCTTTTTCTCTATTTTACTTTTTTTTAATATTTCTTGTTGTTGATATGCTTTCTATTTAGGATAATGTAAATTTTAAATGTAAGGGAGAGAATTCTAGGATTTATTTTGTATTTTGCCTTATGTTTTCATATTTTCTTGTGTTTTTTAAAAAATAGATTTTTTCTAAAAGTATACTTTCTTATTTTTTTTATTCTTTTTGAGTCATTTTAATTATTTTTATTAGATTTTACATTTTTTATGAGTAGGAATCAATAGGAGTTTGATGATTTTGTAAATGATTGAATGAATTATTTTTGCATCTTAAGATTGATTATATAGTGATGGAGTTTGAATTAACAAATTGAATTTAGTAATATGACTTTTCTTATGAGACTTTGAGCTTTATGTGTGATGTTTTTCCATAATTTATTTTTTTAGAACTTATTTTGATTCTTTTTGAGATTATATTTGCATGTATATATATATATATATATATATATATGCATAAAAAGGATAAAGACATTTTTTATTTTGAACTAGTATCAAATAGCTAACTTTGAAGTTTTATCTTTGTTAAACCTCCTTAAGCTTAATTATCCTTTCTTTGTTATTTAACCTATTAACATATTTTCCAATAAAAAAGAAGTTTCTTTACCTAGCCTTAAGGGTTAGTATAGTCTTTGAATCTTTGTGAGATATGTTCTTAAATAAGTATAGGGCTATGTGTGTGTTATGAAAGAGAAAAAACTTAACTTCAATTTCAATGTTTGGTTTAAATAAAGGAAGAAAAAGAAAAAGAATGATAAAAAAAGTGAAAAAGTGGAATAAGGCAAAAAAATTAGGAAATAAAGGAAAAAAATAGTTAATAAGTGTTTGGATTAAAAAATTGAGTTATTATGTTGAATTATAATTGTCCATAATTTGTCCATATATTTATGGCTCAAATGTTAAATTGATTTTTTTAATTTTTAACCTTCACATCTTTATTTTTATTTTCTTTTTCTTAACCCCATTATAACATTAAATAAATTCATTTAATTTGTGTTGTACATGTAGTTTAAATAGTAAAAATTAGATGACAAATAAGATTATGGTAAAGCAATATTATGGAACAAATTTGAGTAAAACACTTAAAGTTAGAAAATGAATTTTGTGAGAGTTTATTATTTTGATATACCTTTTTTAAATGAAGTTGTTATATTAGTTGATTTCGAGTTTGTCAAAATTTTTGTTCAAGATATGTTATGTCTCTTGGTAGCTTTGACTGGTTTTTTCTTGTGAATTTTATGATTTTGAAATCTTTTGAAAGTAAGTATTTTATTCTTTAATTTTAGATAAAATTATGTTTATCCAAGGTTAAGCAAAGACTAAATGTAGGGGAATTTAATATGCAAGATTTTATCTATATTATTTTCTTTTGCTAAATTTTTATATTCTTTCAAGTTTACAATAACTTGAGTTTGAATGTCAAAATTGGTTGATCTTTATATCATAAAAAATCTAAGAAAGAGTTTTAAAACTTTCATGTTTTGGTTGAAGCTTAATTCGGATATTTGGAAGACCAAAAGTGATCATGAAGTTAATTCTTTATCTTTATTCATGCTAAGCTAGTCTTGGTTTCTAGGTTTTATCTAAAGCTCTAGAGCTCTAACTAAGGTGTAGTTAGTGCCTAAATTTAGCCAAGACAAGTTTAGCAAATCTATGTCATTTTATTGGTCAAACTTGAGCTGTAAGTTAAGTGATGAAAATTATTGTACTAAAACATTGTTAGTAGATTAAATTGTAAATTCAGCTACAGGTTTTCAAATTAAGTAAAGCCTCATTTTTTATAACCTTAGAAGGCATATTCATTTGGAACATTATATTTTTTTGCTAAAGGAATTAGATTTAAAGGTTTTGTGTCTCCAAGAGTAAGAACACACATTCTAGATAGCAAACACCATTTTCTTTTTTTATTTTTTATTCTATATTCCATTATGAGTGACTAATTCTTTTACATCAATTTAAGGGTTTAAGCACTTCAATCTTAGTTTGATTTTCAAACCCTAATTTAATTCATATTACTCTTGATTCATCTATCTTTGATCTACCTTTTTATTTTATGATTTTTTTAGGTTATTAAATAGTTAAGCCTATTAGTTAATTACTCTTAGTAATCCATAGCTATGACTGATTACAATTAATTCTTGGTGTAGACTAGTTGTTTTTAGTTATAATCAATTATATGTTTACTTTTTTGCATATAAAATTATAATCACTTAAGAGAATTAAAAGATAAATTTATAATTTCTTGCATGTTGGATTTTTTATTTAGGCTTAACTATTTTTAAATTAATTGTTGTTGCTAGTTGATTAAGGATTGACATTAATCTTAAGTTAATTAGTATTAGATGATTAATTTGCAATATTAATTAGGATTAATATAGGTATCTAGGTGATTTCATAGTTAAGTAATTAAATCAGAAGTAATCTTATTGATATCGATGATAAATCTATATTCAGAGTATGAAATCCTTTGAATTGAGCTCTTTATATTCTATTTCACTCTATTTTAATTTTATTTTCATTGTACATTTTAATCTATTTTGAAAACCCCCTGTTTGCATTCCATTTTCATTAATTGGCTTTTATTCCCTTGGATGCAACTCAAACTTGCCACTAATTATAATTTTGAACATGTTTAATATTAATTCTAGTGCAAAATGACATGCATAACTAAGATAATCCATTGCAATTGGATTCTAAATTATCATCGGAGAAGTAACTAATTGAAATTTTGGATCACAAGGTTTGAAAGTTAAGACCCAAAGAGGTGATGTCTATGAAGGTTCATTAGGACCGTTAAGGGTTAGAAGAAGCCACATGGGAGCTAGTGTCAGATATGTAGTAGAAATATCCATAACTTTTCTGTTAGTGTTAAGTTTAGCTTCAATGTATTCACATGGTATCATTAGATTAGTGAAACCTGAAGAATTTAAGGTTGAATTACTTTAAAGGGAAAATTATTATTACACCTTCTCTAGAATTTAAGAACATTATTTTATGAGGAGATTAATTAATTAATTAATTCTACTAGTAATAATTAAAGTGAAAATTATATGGAATGGATAATTTTGTATAAGAAAAATAGGAATTAGATATTTAGTAGAGTAGAAATAATTAATTGAATGAAATTTAAGATAAGAACCTTGCCCAAAAAAAGATGAGAAAAGAAAAATAAAATGAAATATTTAAAAGTTATAAGTGTTTAGAGGTTAATATATGAGTATGGAGGGGATTAAAGGTATTTTTGTACTTTACCTTTACATATATTTCCCATTTTATCCTTGTCAATTAACCACCCTTATTTCCCGAAAACAAAAACTCCCTAAATCCTAAACTCCTTTCCTACTCTTATTAACTCTTTCATCTCTTCTTCTTCAAATTTCTTGTTAGACTAAGCTAAGAGAGCTAACACCTATTAATCATTCAACTAAATCAAGGTAAAATTTTTTAAATATCGATTTCCTTTAAGCATTTCCTTACTTTCCTTTTGATATTAGCTAAGCTGAAACATTTTAGTTTAAAAGGGATTTCAATCTCAAACTTGCAATCTTTAAGGTTTTAGATGATTAAGGCAAAAAACATCAAATATGACCTTTAATCATCTTTTTCATACTAAGGTGATTAGACAATTTAGCTTAACTTGAAATTTAATCAAATTTGTTTGGTTGGGATTAAAGTTCTAGGTTTTAGTGGATATATGATGTATGTGATGATTTGTAATATTTAATTTGATATCGATGTTGGAATTTCACATATTAGGGTGTTTTGAATGTGCATTAATTATTTAAGAAGGATTTATTGTGTAATAAATGTATTATAGATGAATTTATGTCATATAAATAGTGAAAATCATATTAGAATTTGAAAAACCCTAACATTAGTTTACTATATAATCAACTATAACTTTAGAATTGCTCTCTAAGTAATGATAGTTGACTATATAATGATTACTTGGTAAGGATATAGCCTTAAGAGGCCTGTAGTTGACTATGTCCAGAAGACTTGCCCTCTAGGTAACCATAATTGAGTTTGTAATTGACTATCCAAGTGGACTTGACTCTTTAAAGATCTAAATTCGACTATGATCCACATTCTCAATGCTTATAATCGATTACCTAGTCAATAATTTAGGCTAGTTGCTAACCTTAGACACCTTAAAGTTGATTGTGCTTCTACTTTAGAAATGCATAGTTAACCATATAGTTAACAATTTAAAGTTGACTTTTCAAATTTCATAATATATAAGGCAAAAGGGGTTAACTTAATTTAGTAATATATGACACTAAGTATGCATAATTTTTTGTGTATGATAATGAAAAATAAGAGGTGTGGTCATTCAATAAGGCATAGAAATGTTGTGATGTGAAAAACATATTCTTGATGAAAATTAATGTTTTGAAATCATAAGAAATGTGATGAGGGTGATATGATATACATGATATTTAAACATTGGATCAAATAATGGCTTGTGAGAGATAAAGTTGATTAAGAGTGACAAGGATAAACTTTTGAAAGATAAAGATAGATGGCAAGTATAAGAAGATTTACCTATTTTTCTTAATTTTTTATTTTTACATTTTTATGATAAGGATGTGATATGAATCCATTTCAATGAGGTATAATTGAATCCATACAATTATATGAGTAATATATTGATGTTAGTTGTATTGTGAATTATATAATTAATGTCCTTAAGTACAAAAGAGGGTAAATCTACTCAGTAAACTTATAATTGCTTTCTAAATTTTATTATGATAGATTAATTACTCATTAAGCTTTAGACTTACCTATCTATATTTTATTTTTTATATTCTCAAGTTGAGGCCTTTTACCACAACCTCAAAGATAGACCCTTAGGATTTCACCTAGTATGGAAAAGGGACAACAAATGGATATTTTAATGTGGAAGATTATTTTAGTCCTTATTTTATACAAGATGAAGGTAAAAACTTGTTTCTTTTAAGTCTATTTAGGATAACTTATCCTTTAACTTAGGCTAATTATATGCAATCCTAACTTCTTTTGTAATTGAATCACATATGATGAATGAAATCTTGTAATTCTTTCTTATTATATGACTTCTTTCCTTAATATCCTATATGTTGTATAGTATTTTAAGAAGGAAATTATGTTATGATAGTGGAAATCAAGTTATTGAGTTTTATACCAATCACAATAAGGGTTAGATTATGATAATATATTTCATAACTTAATACATTGACTAAATTCTTTATTTATCTGACTCATAATATTTGCTATAGCATCAACTAGATTTGTTACATGTTAGGAAGACATTTAGAAATGTCAAATGACATAATTATAATTGGAAAAGGAATAGTAATAGTAACATATCTCATTTGAAGTTAAATGTCTTACCTTCTAACTTAAAACTTTTATCATATCCTAAAATCTAGGATCTAGGCTTCAGCATATCACATTACTTCATAGGTAGTTTAGAATAATCTAAATACTTAAAGATATTATTTTTAGTTCTCAAAATATTAAAATGTTGTTTTTGACATACTTATTACTATGATTTGCTTTATTTGTATAATTTTATACTAACACATTGTTAATTTTTTATGTGTGAGGAAATAAAATGTGCAAAGTGCACTACTCGTCTTCAAAGCATATTCGATAAGAATGACCAATTAACTAATATGGTCCTATGGCTCAAGGAGTCTAAAGATTTAAGAGCTAAAGGAGCTCTTACAACTAATCACCAATTAAATATGTAATAATTACCTGGTTCAAAGATCAAGGAGTCTAGAGAGCTCAAGGAGCTTTGACAACCGATCATTAATTAGGTATATAGAAATTATATGGTCCCAAAGCATAAGAAATCTAGAGACTTAAGAGCTTAAAGAACTCACAACATTCATATGGTTTTAAAGGCCTAAAGAGTCTAAAAATCCAAGAGTTCAGGGAGTTCACATAACCAATTATTGATCAAGTACATAACAACTTAATTAATCTCATTAAGGTTTCAACTAAGCTCGTTTAAGCTCCAATCAATTTCTCACAAACATTTGTTTAAGCCTCATTTATAGACTTAGAAGGAGCTAGTGATATATACTAATATTTCAAGGGGTTATAATGATAATTATTAGATAATGGCTTAATATACTTATAACTACCTTCCAATTCCATCCACCCTACTTAGGGAGACTCCTATATAATTTATCCATTATACCTTCATTGCTTAGATTATTATTCCTTTACTACACATTATTGGTTTAAGTATTAGTGTCTCCCCATGAACCTAGCTCTACTCTTTTCTTTTTGTCTTGTAAGTATACTAAAGATAGAAAGAATCTTTCAACTTCCATCATCAATTCATCACTCCATCAATCATTAACTTTGTCAAGGTATTATTTTTATGACCTTTTTAATCATTTTTTTCAAAGTATATTGCTTCGATTATGGATTAATTAGAGAGCATATAATAAATTTTCCTAAATTTAATTCCTTAGTTATAATTTACTTGGAGGGATTTTTAATGTCCTTTTCATTTTAGATTAGCTTTACTACAAGTGAAGATTTTGCACTACATATTAGCCTTATATGGAGTGATTGTATTATTATGTAGCCCTAAAATTATAATTTGAATTATTGAGAACTAAGATTGACTAGTTATGTGATGCTACATATTACCTTCCAAATTAAGTTTCAAATATGAATCATATATCATTTTAAGTTAAAATTAGCTATTAAGCTTCAAATATTATAGATATATAAACACATTTTCGGCTAAAGGAAAAATTGGTGAGATTTGTTCCTTCACGAAAAGAATAATTGATAATTCTATGGATGAACTACCAACATGTGTAATTGCTTTTGTAGCATATGTCTATCAGTAAACCTTACCATCCACATTTGGTAAGATGTTCATCTACTAGCACTACTATAGTTGTTACTGAGTTCAAAGATTTTTTTACATTAACGATCCTTATGAATGAGCTTTGGTCTGACAAATTAAGGGTTCTTCTTATTTATCTCATGTAGCTTTGAATGTCGTGAATCTTGAGATTACAACTTAGCTAAACTTTAACTTTCAAACTTATAGTTTTTTATGACCTCTAGGTTTTTGTGGTTGCTAGGTACTTACTATTATATATTTGTGATTGTTTTGTTTCTTAGCCTTCAAAGATACTATTTTTGTTTTCAATAACACTATTTATTGTATCTAATTCTAACTTAGTTCATATGTATGCAAACTTTGGCCCTAGTGAGTAATTTGGTTAAATTTTATTTTTGAATATGTTATCTCATATTAAGACCTTTACTATTTTATTTTTAGTTTGTCATATATGAATACCTTTTTCTAATTTATTTAATGCTTTGAATTAAACGTGTAATGACGGTGATATTAATTATGATAGATAAGAAAAAAAATTTACTTCTAATTTCACATAATTTGGTAGTACCCATCCTATGTTACAATTGCTAGTAGATAAGTAGCATTATATCCTATATCGCTTATGTTTTATGATATGTATTCTGTATTATATATAGTGATTGCCTAACTCAATTGATGATATGACATTATAAAATTTCCTCTAACCAACGTAGTATCTAAAGCCTTCTAGATATTTTTTCTTCCACCTTGATTTAAGGAAAAAAAGAGAAAACCTAGCTTTCTCTCTCTCTCTCTCTCTCTCTCTTTCTTTCTTTCTCCTTTTCTTTTCCATTTTTTTATAAGTGACTAAAGTAATGGTGGGGCCAATGGCAATCTAAGCTATATATTAGTGGAAGCCTACATTTCAAATGTGTTGTTTGCTAGTAGAGGAGAGCAACAAGGTGCAATTTGGCAACGTTGATGCGATTCTGGCCACCAAAGAAAGGATATGGGCACATGAGATGACAAATTGTGGCAAGGCGATCCAAGATAAGCGGCACATGACTCACATGCGAATGATATATAGTAATGTGTGAGGCTCACACGTAGAGGAGATTTGCAGCACGTGGCAATGCATGGAGGATTTGCAGGCGGTGATCTTCAGTGAGGCACTATTTCGAAAGTTTTTGAGTAGCCTTATGCAGTTCTTTTTTGTGATTTTATGATTCTAAGTAGTGTTTTCTATTTTTATGTAATTTTTTGGTTTTTAATTTGCTAGTTGGATAAGTTTATTTATCATAGTTGCTGGTTTTAATTTGACAAGCAAGTTTGGGGATCTTAATAGCCCAAAATATTAAGAAACAATGGTAAATTACTGTCTAATAGTGAATATGTTAAGCATTTTTAATTGAAGGGCTCTTTACAGTGACCACCGACTCAATCTACTACCTCAATAGTTCAAACATGTAATCCCATTGCATGTTTCTCTAATTTCAATTCTAGATGGGTCATTAATTTTAGGCCCATTGATCATATGACTGGTCAAATAGGTATCATGTCTTCCTTTAATACCTTTCATCCTTTTCATGTTAATTTAGCCAATGGTTCTACTGCTTCTATTATTGGAAGTGATATGGTTAATGTTACTTCCAATATTTCTTTATCCTATGTTTTGCGTCTCCCAAATTTTTCATTTAATTTTCTTTCAATCAATCAAATTACATGTACTCATAATTATGATATTTTCTTCTTTCCTGGTTATTGTATGTTTCAAGATCTATTGACAAAGAATATTTTTGATAGGGAATATGAATCTAGGGGATTATACATATTGGATGACAAAGTTACTCAATTAATTGCTACTACTGCTACCCCTACTTCACATTAATTGCATTATCGTTTTGGTCATCCCTCATTGATATCTTGACAATAGCTATGCCTTAACTTAGAATTTGTTTGTTATTTAGATTGTGAGTCTTATCAATTTGCTAAATAACATTATCAATCATATGTTCCTAGAATTAATAAGCGCGTTTCATCTCTATTTGAATTAGTACATTCAGATATTTGGGACTTTGCCTAGTTGCTTCAAAATTTAGTTTTCATTATTTTATGTCTTTTGTAGATGATTATTCAAGAATGACTTGACTCTATTTAATAAAAAATTGTTCAGAGTTATTTCATATATTTCATACTTTTAATACTGAAGTTACAAATTAGTTTCACATAATTATTCGTAATTTTCAAAGTGATAATGCTAAAGAGTATTTCTCTACATAGTTTTCAACCTATTTATCATAGCATTGTATAATTCATCAGTCATCTTATGCTGTTATTCCATAACAAAATAGAGTAGCTAAATGAAAAAATTGACATTTAATAGAAGTTTCTCGTGCCTTTTTATTTCAAATGAAGGTTCTTAAAGTTTTTTAAGCAGATGTAATTTTCACAACTTATTTTTTGATAAATCACATGCCTTTTTTAGTCCTTGATGGTTAGGTACCTTTTTCTACTTTACTTTCCTCTAAGTCTTTATTTCCTATTCTTCTATGTATTTTTGGGTGTACATGTTTTGTTCATAATAATCGTCCTCAGGTATCCAAATTAGATCCTCGGTCTTTAAAATGTGTTTTTCTTGGATATTCCTATACTAAAAAAGGGTATCAGTATTTTTTACTTAACTTAACTCGTTATATTGTATCTTTTGATGTTATATTTTTTGAATTTACTCCACTGTTTAGGTCTTCTCCATCTTCCTCCATTTTACTAGATTCAAAACCTGTTAATGAATACTTCCTTGTATCTTCTTTTTCACAAGATCTATAAGTTTTTCCATAATAGAATTAGTATCAACCTCTCATTAAATATATTTACTCTTGTAAAGTGCAAGTATCATCAGCAGTTCCTTTACTAGACAAGCCATAAACATCCGGTCTAGACTTCATTCTAAATGATCTATTAGCTTCATCTCCCCTACTGTCTCCTTCCTTATTAGATCCTTTTCCTATGTTTTTTAATTTGGATTTACCTATTACTCATCGAAAAGGTACTCATACTTATACTTAGAAAGGTAACTCTAATCACCCTTATTCCATTTCTAACCATGTGTCATATTCTTCTTTACCTACTTCTTCTCAATCTTTTATTACCTCTTTAGATATTATTACTATTCCTAAGTCATATTTTAAAGCTCTTTCTTATGATGGGTGGTGTGTTGCTATGGAGGAGGAAATGACAACTCTTGAGATAAATTAGACATGAGATCTTATGCCTTTAACTAATGGTAAACAATTCATTAGTTGTAAATGGATATTTACTGTGAAAGTGCATCTGGACGATTTTGTTACTCATTTAATAGCTAAGAGATATGCTCAGACTTATGGTATTGATTATTCAAAGACCTTTTCCCCCATGGCTAAAATTACTCTAGTTTGATTGCTTATCTCTCTTGTTATTACTAATAATTGGTATTTTCACCATTTAGATGTTAAAAATACCTTTTTATATAGAGATTTGCATGAAAAAATGTATATGGAGTAACCACCTAGGTTTATCGCTTAAGCGGAGCATAGGAAGGTACTATGTTTGAAAAAATCATTATATGGGTTGAAACAATCTTCTTAAGCTTGGTTTGGAAGATTCAATGAAGTGGTGACAGAATTTAGAATGAAAAAAAATGATCATGATCATTTTGTATTTTACAAGCAATCTAATTCAAGATGTACTCTTTTAGCTGTGTATATTGGCAATATTATGATTATTGGGAGTGACAAATTGTGCATTTCATAATTGAAAGCTTTTCTTTAAGATAAATTCTAGACTAAAGACCTAGGAGCACTTTGATATTTCTTAGGCATTGAGATTGCTCAAGGAAGAAAATGGATTTTCGTATCTTAAAGAAAATATATGCTTGATCTCTTGAATGAAAAGGGATAATTGGTGCTAAATCATGCGAAACTCCTATAATTACAAATGTTAAGCTTAGTCCAGAAGATGGGGAGTTACTTGAAAATCCTAAACAG
This sequence comes from Sindora glabra, assembly GCA_020226215.1. NCBI lineage: Eukaryota > Viridiplantae > Streptophyta > Magnoliopsida > Fabales > Fabaceae > Sindora > Sindora glabra. The sequence goes on along the minus strand of CM035234.1, from coordinate 32,771,011 downwards.
TATAGGAGATTGGTAGGAAAATTGAACTACCTTATTATAACTAGGCTTGACATTGCCTTTCCAATAAGTGTGGTTAGTCAATTTATGAACTCTCCAAGGACCTCTCACTAGGATGCTCTTACACACATTTTGAAGTATTTGAAGAAGGTACTTGGCTAAAGAGTTTTGTGTAAAAATTATGATTATTACATAGTGGAGGCTTTTTCTAATGTAGATTGGGCAGAATGTCCTATAGATAAGAGATTTAATTCTGGGTATTGTATGTTTGTTGAAGGAAACCTTATGTCATGAAAAAGTAAGAAATAAGCAGTTATATTTCGTTCCAGTGCAGAGTCTGAATATTGAGCTATAGCTCATGCTACATCTAAACTTATATGAGTTGCTTACCTTCTTCAGTAACTTGGCATTAAGACTTATGGAATTATGCAATTATAGTGTGACAATTAAGTTGCTACTCATATTGCTTTGAATTCAATTTTTTTATGAACGAACTAAGTATGTAGAGGTTAACTATCACTTTGTTAGGAAAAAGTTAAAAGAAAGGGTTATCAGTCTTAGACATATTAGAATTGGAGAACAATTAGCCGACTTATTTACTAAGGCTCTTCCAGGGAAACAGGTTGATGAAATTTGTAATAAGTTGGATATGATTGATATTTATAGCCTAACTTGAGAGAGAGTGTTAGTAGATAAGTAGTATTATGTCCCACATCACTTATATTTTATGATATGTATTCTGTATTATATTATATATAGTGACTACCTAATTCGATTGAGGATATGATATTATAAATTTTCCTCTAAGAAAAAATAGTGAAGTTGGGATTTGCTGATGATTAGATTATGTGAATTGTGTAATGCAATTTGACTAATTTCATTATTACTTAGAACCCATTGTTGTATTATATCTCTTTGGTATTATTTACTTAGTGTTATTATTGATGACTTCTCTTGATTCACAATAAGAATAGCGAAAGAAAGTAGTTATGATTCAATTTCATACTAGTATGTCTTGAAACCTTATTAGGTAACTTCATTTCAAGTCATATGCTTTATTAATTTTTGTATCATGTGATTATAACATAAGGATAATAAAAAAATTGAAATAAAATTGGAATTTGCATAAAACTTAGCCTTGGAGTAAGAAACTTCTGACAATACCCTTAAGTTGGAATCATTACTTAGATACCTTCAACGTGTATTTTATAAAAGCTCTAGTTCACATGACTTTATGTAATCTCCATAGTTTTGCAATATGCATTTCATTCATGATTTTGGCTTTTTGTTTGATATAGCACAATTTTTTTGTCCATATTAGTATTAGGTCTAGTTTTTGATCAATTACATTTTTTTTTCAATAATTATTTCAAATATTTTGTTTTAACTCCAATGAGATTCATAGTTTTAGCTCACTACATCCAAGGCAAAAGTGTGTTTCTCTTCATTTATTAAAACAAAACCTAAGAGTTTAATTCTTTACATACTTCAGGTGAAACTAAACTGGCTTATAAAAAACTAACCACCTCTATTTGTTTTCTCTTTATAGCTTTTTGGTTTATAATGTCAGTTCCTTATTTCATCTTATGGTGAGATGATTAATATATGGGGTATATTTTTGAACGCATTGAGTTTTTATTTTTGTGTCAATGTATCATGATGAAAAAAGATTGCTTGAACTATTGTTGTTGTTGGATTTTTTTGTATATATATATATATATATATATAAAGAAATCAACATAGGTTGAAATATGTATGATTCTAGGAAGAATGTTAGTGATTCTCGATTATAATTACCTCTTTCTTTTTATTTCCTAGGCTAGAATCAAGATTAATTAGCATCTAATTGGTTGTATTCTTTTATGTATAAATAAAGTCTAAGGTTGAAGTAAATTACTCAAGCTATTTAAAGACTTAAGAATTGTTCTCCATGGATATAACTTAATATGGCTCCTTGGCAGGCCTTTATTTCTGTTGTGTTATTTTTGTTTCCCTACTTTCTTTTTACATTGCCACATTGTTGTTTCAATAGTTCTTATTTTTTCTTTTTACAATGCCAAGAATAGTTCTGAATCTATGTCAACATCTTTTCAATATTTGTTTTTATAAGTTGGCGTGCTCTCTTTTGCAAAATAAAAGACTATTATTTGGTAATTTTTCACTCTTTAGTTTAGAGCTTTTATTAAATCCTAAATATTTCTGAAAATTGCTATAACTTTTGCTCTTGAACCTATAAAATCTAGTCATATTTTCCATTTGTGATTTCTAGAACTCACAGAATACAAAAAATTAATTTAATCCTACATTTGTCATAGGTATGTAGAGAAAAGATTGGGTTATTATTTAGATTGATGAGCAAAGTGTTGGAATTTTTAGTTGTTTAAGATATGCTTTAATCTATATATATTAATGAATCCACAGAACTATCTTTTTTTTTTAATCTTCAAGTTAAATTAGTTATAAAGAGAAGCAAGTGGAGAGTGGCCTGGAAGTGTAGATGATATGTGTTGATTCTTAGGGTTCTAGGATTACAAGTATAAGTATGATAATAAAATCTTTAAGAATGACTAAAATATGAAAAAAAAAAATGAGCATTCTTGATGAAGTATTTCTATAGGGTAAAAAGAGGCTATTATGTGATAATCTTTATAATAATTTTGTAATTCCAAAGAATTATGATATCTCAAAGATGTGATGGACTTGAACTCACATACTAGAGTAGGCAAACCAAATTACCTTTATTATGTGTAAATTGTAAAATTTGCATTCTTAAAAGTGGAGTATATCATAACTAAAGGTACATTCTATAATAGAAAAATTAAGGGTTTGATTGGTTTAGGAGAAAATGAAATTTCTAGAAAATATTTTTTTAAGAAAATATATTTATCAAAAATAAATTAATTTTTTGTTGTTTGGTGCATAAAGAGAAAATACTTTCCACTGCTTGGTGCTTAAAAAAAAACTAATTTCTTCTAATAAGGATTTTCCTAAATATAAACAATTTTATGAAGATAATTTTGTAATAATTAAACATTATACTCATTACTTATGTTAAATATGAAGGTAAAAAATTATAATCTCATTAATAAAAAAATATCACATCATGAAAATAATTTTAACATGCCATTACGTTTGATTCTATTCAAATTATCAAACAAAAATTAAACTTTTAATCATTATATCAACAAACAAAACTAATAAAATATTTTTTTAGGATAATCAATAAAAAAATGTTATTCTCAAGCCAATATATATCTTAATTATTGAAATATCAAATAGGTAGAACAATTAAAGATACATAGCAGAAACTGAATTTCCCTTTTCAAAACTATGAGTTGCTTTCTACAAAAATAATACAACTTTTCAATTGACTAAATTTTACTTTCCAGTTGACCAATTTTTTTAGTCCCCAAAAATACAATAGTTGAAAAATAAATTTCAAAAAATCATTTTTCCTCAAAGGACTTTAAGTTCAAGAGCACTTTATCTTTCAAATACTAGCTTATTATGCATGAATACATGATCAACAGCAGCTTAGATGGGATTTGGAACCTTTTTTCTCATTCCTTCAGTAGTATACTTTTACAATCTAATAATCTACCAACTCGGCACTTTCTACTTTAGTGGTTGATTGCAATCTAATAATTCACTCCTAAGACCATTTAAAACTAATTTTTTTAAATTTATTTTTAATATATTCTTTAGTATTATATACATTTCTATTATAATATATTTATTATTCAACATATACAAAATTCAAATAAATCTAGTAAAATGATTGTTGAGTAAGTTTGTTATGTAAATTTTATTTTGAAAATAGTTTAACTAGTAAGGATTCAATGTAGGGAAAAATAGTTTAAATGAAAAAAATTATTATTTGAAAATGATTGATGAGTAAATTTATTATGTAAACCTTATTTGAAAATAATTTAAGGGGTAAAGTTACACATAGAGAAAGAATGATGAATGACCTCTAAATGAACATATATATGTAAAATTGAAATTATTGAAATGACTTAAGAAATAAAATAATAATAATTTCAATTGAAATGGAAAGAAAATATGAATAATTTCAATTGAAACAAAAAGAAAATATTAAAATTTGTAGGAGTTTGGAGGGTATAGCCCACACTAAATAGAAAAAGACTTTGCTCTTGCTCTTGTGTTTATATTAAGAAATAAGTTTTATACCTTGTGTTTAGATTAATACAAGTGGCTCCTTGAATTTTATTTTAAATTTGTACAAATTTTATATTAATTCTATTATTATTTTTATCAAACAATCAATCGTAAGAAAATAAAAAAAATTATGTTAGCATGTAATTTCTCAATGATACTCAGTCAATTTGTGGCTTTTTATTTCTCATAATTAAACTGAGCCCATGGTCAATGGATTCATTTTTTTTTACAAATTATGCTTGCTTTATAGTCAAATACTTTTTTTTTATTTTCAAGTTATGCTAATTGTCATTTTTATTACTCTCACTTATCAATTTGTTATTCCCTCTTAATAAATACTATATTATGTAGAGTCACACATGCATAATTAATCTTTTTTTTAATGAATATTGTAATTAAACTTTTTTGAAATTTCACATTTACTCTTTGCAGATGATTTATTGCTTATTTCTAAAGCTTTTATTCCTTAAATGTAATGTATTAAGAGATGTCTGGATCATTTTTGTAGCCTTTTAGGCGGAAAGGTGAGTATTTCTAAGGCTTCTATATTTTTTCTCTAAGTCTATTAGAGAAGAAGATGCCTTGGCCATTTTATAGTTGAGCAGTTTTGAAAGAACTTATGATGTGGGAAGATATTAAGGGAGGAGTTAAAGAAACTTCAATGAAATTATTGCTAATATAGAAAAGAGATTAGCTAACTAGAAAATAAATTGTTTATCTATAACTGGGAGAGCAACTCATACCTCTTTAGTGACATCGACCTTTTCAATGTACATGATGCAAGTAGAGAAAATTCTCACAGTATTTCCTGTAAAATAGAAAGGTTGCAACAAGCTTTCTTACGGGGGCATGATATGGAGGTTCGAAAACATCATACTATTAGCTAGAATAGTATTTGACAACCAAAAGCTTAGGGTGGCTTGGATTTCAAGAGAATGAGTTCAAGGAATGATGCTTTTTTGCTCAAATAGAGTGCTAAACTTTATTAGAGGGATAATAATCTATGGAGCTAAGTTCTCATTGCCAAATATGGAAGGCGTGTGACTTTCAGAAGAAAATTATATGTAAAGATTTAGGTTTTATCTTTTGAAAAAAAATCTATCACATTTACATCTACATTGCCTTGAGAATCACCAATAGGCAATTGCGGATGGATCTCAAATGTCTTTTTGGAATGACTAATAGGTTGGAGAAGGTAAAATTTTAAAGGATCATGCTGTGGCTAATGTAACTCATTTGTATAATGATCTAATAGTGGACCAAGTTGCTTTAAATGGGGACTGGAGTTGGCAACTTCTCTAGTGGTTAGTGTCTAACCAAATAAGTGACCAATAACAACAACAACAATAATAAAGCTTTATCTCATTATATGAGGTCGGCTACATAGATTGTATGACACCATTGGACTCTATTAAAAATTAGATTTTTAGTGATACTATTCACTAAGAGATCATTTTTTATAACTTCCTCTAATGTTCTTTTTGGCCTTTCTCTACACTTTTTTACAGGACTAAATACTATGTGATCAACTCTTCTCACTGATACCTTTAATAGCCTTCTTTGCACATGACTAAATCACTTTAATTAATTTTTTTTATCATTTTCTCTTTAATAGGTGCCATTCTAATATGCCCTCATATGCATTCATTTTGTATTTTGTCCTTTCCTACATGAGCACACATCTATCTTAACATTCTCATTTCTACTACCCTTATTTTTTGCTTTTATTGTCCCTTTAAAGCCTAACATTCACTATCATAAAGCATAACTGGTCATATAATGATCTAATAAAACTTCCTTTTAAGTTTAGTAGGTACTTTATGGTCACAAATAACTCTAGATACCTTTCTCTATTTTAACCATCTAACTTGTATCTTGTGTGTAATATCTCCATTAATTTTTCCATCGCTTTGTAAAATAGATCCTAAATACTTAAATTTAGATATTTGCAGTATGATATATTCTCCAATTCTTATCTCTAAATCATTTCTATCTTACTTCTTGTTAAATTTGTAATGCATATACTCTATTTTACTCCTACTTAAGCAAAAACCCTTTGATTCCAAAGCCTGTCTCCAAAGCTCCAATTTATAGTTAACCTCTTCCCATAATTTTGCAATCAAAATTATATCATCTGCAAATAGCATACATTTAGGGATAATCTCTTGTATATCCCTAATAAGAATGTCACGATAAAAAATTAGGGGTCATGACCGGCGTATGACCTTAAGGAAAAATATGACCTTATAGCCATACTAGCCTAAAACATAAAGAAAATAACCTGTAACCTATTTCAAACTCAAGTGGGTACATGCCCAACACACAAACAATAACTTTTCACATACTCATAGTCCCACACGGACTTTCCAATTTTTCAACATTCACCTGATAAATCATATATATATATTAACATAAGATCCATATCATTTGGTAAAGAAACAATCCTTGCAAATATAACAAATGCATACATATAAGTATACAGAAGCATGCCCTGCCTGTGGGTTTAATGGAGCACATCTAAAAGTATTCACAATTTACAACTTTCAAAACACACAAAAGTTTTATATCAAGACCACACAAAACAAAGCGTGGCTCACCACCAAAGAAATGCTCCTCTCTCTTTAAGAAGCTGTAGATGACGGACTTGGAGCTAAGGCTCTATCTGAAAAATATTACAATAAAAAGAGTAAGCCGTTGACTCAGTGAATAGATAATGTAAATTTCCAACAAAAATAGGACAAGCCATGGCACGAGTTTTCCTGCAGAAATAGTTAGATAACCTTTCAATACTAAGAGATATAACAAAAGTTATGCAATCATATTTGTTAAAACAATACTTGAATTAAAAGTAGAATATGAAAACATACGTTTCAAATCAAGAAATAGGTAGTAAGTTTTTTTTTTAATCCAAAGAAATTGTCATAAACATTACATGGTAAAGATTTCGGTATAATATAATCACGATGAATAAATAAACACAATCAAAGTTAATAAGTTTCAAAATACATAAACCATCAAAATTACATTTTGAGGTAGGAGATTTCCAATTATGATTAACATAAGCATTCCACTTATGAATTAACAATTTCAAAGAGCTCTCAGCTCTAAGGCAACCTATTAGGCTACCATAAACCAATCCACATGTGTTGGCCGACACACAGAGTTGGTAACTCCTTGCTAACTGGGGTTCGAACTAAGGTGCACCAAGACTAACGTCATCACTGTCGTTAGTTATAGTTTCTAACTAGTCTTCTCCCAAAATAAATTTATAAAACAGAAAGACACTAAGCATATATATAAATAACAGTTATATGAGAAATTATTGAAAATAAATAGTTTCATACATCAATAGTTTAAAACAATCTCAAACCATACTTCTTTCAACTATATGTAATTCACCAAGGCTTTCAACCATGGTATTCAATATCTCTAACATCATATCATTCTAAACTCATTAAAAATCAAAATTTTCAAGCATATGTGAAACTTCAACACCTTATCAATTTATCCACAATAATCTTTCAAAGAATATTATACAATAAGATTCCAATAGTATACCATTTCAAAATAAGTCACATAAATCAATTTCCTCATCATAAAGTCATTTTAGCATTATTCTTATTTACTATAACTCAAAAAATTCTTAAGGTACTTGTCCTAAGAGTACCTAGAATTCTATATATATATATATATATATATATATATATATATATATATATATATATATATATATATATATAAAATTAAAATGCATAGAAAATAGTAACAATTAATGAATTAATAAAATTAATATTCAAAGTATAAAGAAGTGGAAATTATAAAAAAAGTGGAAATATACATTATCTACTCACAAAATGGCCAAAATGCTCAAGTTGATTTCTTCCCACTTCTTGAACCACCAATTCCACTAGGAAGTATTCCTTGACCTTAAGTAAGCGATCAAATAACAAATCAAACACAAATCAACACCCAATTCATTATCAAGCTTCCTATGTCAAAAATCCTCAAATTCCACACTTTGTGCATAATCTAAAAACAATCTAATCTTTACTATCTACTAACTAATTTAAGCTAATCTAACTCTTAATTAAGAGAATGAAGTTTGGAAAATACCTTATCAAGTAAATCAAGTGGATTTTCGTAGGTCGCAGCCTAAAACCCCTAAAATTCGAACAAACCCAAAACTGCAGCAAAAACAGGGGAAAATAGGGAGAGAATGGAAGAAAGCACGTTGAAATGTGATGAGAAGGAGTTGTTTTGCGTGATTAGTTATGGAAGATGAAGAAGAAGAGAAGAGGCATGTGCTCTGCCCTGCTGCCCTCTCGTGTTTTTGTTTCTGTGTTTTTTATTTCTGCATGGTTCTGTCTGATTTAAGGTTTCTGTTTGGGTTGGGCGTGCTGGGCACGAGTTCAGCATTCCCAACATTCCTTATTTACATTTATGTTTTAAGTAAATAGAGAGTAAAATGTAAATAAGGAAATACCCCCCATTTGGATTCAAAAAAAATTAAAACTCCAAAGAATAAAAATCTAGATTTTAGGTTTTAGTTCAAAATGTCAAATTTTGAAAAAATTTAAAAAATAGCGTCTTCTCAAAAAGGTCCTTTTAGGTCTCCAAAAATTTATTAAAAATCACTCTTTGATGCAAAAATACAAGAGGAACAATTACCAGGATTTTTTATATCCAAATAATACATATTTCTTATAGCTCTCCAAGGAAGGTACTCAAACTTAGAAAATTTTTTGAAATTCTAACAAACTCAGCTTTGTTTATGAAATTAAACTAAACGAGAGTATAAATCAATTTAAATCCTTTCAACATGTTGAAAAAGAAATAGTTTAAGGCCATTTAAGGTGATCCCAAGTTCATCTCAAAACTATTTAGCTGTATTTTTATGCTATAACGATTCTATATTACTTATTAACGATAGGGCTGTTACAAAGAACATCTAAGACTAGATTAAACAAATAAGGACTCAATACTAAACCATGATATAGATCTATTCTTATAGTAAAATTTTTTATCTTTCCTCCGAGAGTTCTTATGCTTGTAGTTACTCCATCGTACATTTCTTGTATAGCCCAGATATATGTTACATGAACTCCTTTTTTTTCCAGAGTCTTCCACAATACTTCTCTTGGTACTCGATCATAAGTTTTTTCTACGTCAATGAAAATCATATATAAGTCTCTTTCTTTATTTTGATACCATTCCATCAACCATTGTAGAAGATAAATAGCCTTTGTTGTCAACTTTCTTGGCATAAATCCAAATTGGTTCTCTGCAATTTTAGTCTCATCTCTTAATCTATGCTCAATCACTTTTTCCAATAGTTTCATAGTATTACTTATAAGTTTTATCCCTCAATAGTTTGCATAGTTTTAGATATTTCCTTTATTCTTATATATAAGCACCAAAATGCTCATCTTCTACTTATTTAGCATTTTCTTAGACCTTAATATCTCATTAAATAATTTAGTCAGTTAAAAGATACCCTACTCTCCTAAATATTTCCAAACTTCAATAGGAATACCATTAGGACTAATGGCTTTACCATTATCCATCCTCTTAAGAGCTTATTTTAACTCCCTAACTCCTAAAACAGATAAGTGACCATATAAAATAAAATCTTAACTTAATTTCCTCCACTAGATTTTTTGTTTTCATCATCAGATTTTGTTATCATTATGTTATTATTAGCTAATTATTACCATGTTGGGAATTCAGATTATCACATGCAGCGGAATTTTAATATTTTTTATCCGAATTCTACCTAGGATCCATGCAAAAAGCATAAGTCAATGATTAGGGTTTTACCTATTGGGCACTCGTGTTTCTATTGATCAAAATTTGAGAGCGGATGAATCAAACGCCGGCCGGAAGGTACAGCGTCTCTACGGTATCCACACGGAGTGAACAACAACCTCTCACCCTCCACACGTCTGCTAGGATGCGTTTTTCTCTCTAAGAATTAGGATTGGATGTTTTCTGAGTGATTTTAGAGTTTATATGGAAGCTTAAAAACGTGATTATTAAGTGCTGCCCTCAAGTCCCCTTTTATAGAACTTAAGCAAGCCATAATCCTAGTCCTACTAGGATAATGCTTCCAAAATCCTAATCACACTTAACAACTCATCTTATCCTTATCCTAGAGATAATGGGAAGAGATAAGACTTATCTATTAATTATCTAATATTAGATAATGATATTATCTCATAATATAAATATCTTAATATTAGATAATTGCATATAGTTATCAAATATCAAAATAATATTATCTCATAATATATTTATCTAATATCTGATAAGATAATTACTTGATATTACTTTAATATTAAATAATATCACATAATATATATATATATATATATATATATATATATATATATATATATATATATAACGTGAATTTATTATTCTTAATAATATATATGCACGAAAATAAGTCTAATTAATTGGATATTAATATAATTAAAGTCTAATTAATTATTGTCTTATTCCTACTCCTTTTATGTGACCCTGTAGGTTCTTACTACGTTGACAATGACTTATTATTGAGCTATAGACAGCGAGCGGTATCTAACAATACATCACTGCCACTCAAGTAGTAAGAATGTCTGTGATTCGACATCCACCTAATACATGATCAACGTTTTACATCATAACCTTTTTGTAATAATATCCAAATTGAACTAGAGGCATGGAATGTATCATCCTCATCAATGTTCAATTTATATTTCTTGATGCTGAGTAGACTTAAAATAAATAATTAATATCACATATTAATTTAACTGAGCATGGGCATGCATTTCTAAGTCTCACTCAATCAAGGGGCCCAAGGATATTTCTCTTTTATACAAGAGTAACAAAATCCCATTTACATCACTCACTTCCCTTTGCATGATTTATGACACACCCAATCAATGCCCTACTTGTCATCCTGATTAAAGGTGACATATGACAATATTAAAGTGAGTAATTCCTCATGTAGGGAACCGTAGTGACTTCAGGTCAAAGGTTTATGTGTAGTTATGATCATATGAGAATAACTTATGACACGTTTATCCATACAATATTCTCATAGTGGGTCAGTCCAGTACATTGTTCACTAGTAATGTACTCATGTATTGACTTGATATCACATATCCATGATTCGTAATCATCAGTCACTATACATGCTAGTCTCGATGTATTATTACTATCCTTTTCGTAATAATACTTGACTAGGGGTATTTTAGGAATAGCAAAGCTATTCCAAGGATAATTATTATATTAAGTTATAAATTGCGCATAATAATAATAAAAATAAAATATAATAATTAAATTGTCTAAAATAAAATAAAATACATTGTATATAACTTCAATCATTTATATGATTGGTTCTAGGACATACACCAACATACCATGATATCATTATGATATTATTAGCTAATTATTATTATGATTTCCCTTTTTTGTTGAGATTCAATCATATTCAAAGACTGTATTTATACCATTGTTGTGATCAAAAGAATCTACCACAATTTATCAAGCCAGTATTAGTTCTATTATCTACGTTCTTATTTTCTTTCTTGACATAATACGAGAAATTAAACCATTAGATGTGCAAGTTGGGAAGGATAGATTAGTATGTCTCCTTGGAAAATTTAAACTGGAAACCGAAGGATGATATATAACGGTCAGTATAGGGACGGCATGGACCCGAAAAGATATGGTTTTTTATATTGTGCGCTTTACATAACAAAATCCCTACGAATGATATGAGACATAGTATATTTAGTGTTTCCCCACTATGCAACAAATACCATAACCAAGTTGAATCAGTATTATGCGTCATATGTGATTGTGCTACTGTTGTGCAATGGTGGCGTCTTCTAAAACCTGCAGAACATCTAGCTGCGTTCTTCACTTGCGAGCATGAAGAGTGGTTTAAATGGAATTTGACAGAGAACGTCGGGAGGAATGATGATTTGAAATGGAGCTTGGTATGGGGTGTGGCTGTGAATAATTTGTGGGAATGGCACAGTGGAGAAGTATTTGACAACTCATTTCAAAGGCCGCGTAACCCAATGACAATTGTTTTGAAGCAATCTAGAGAAATACAACTTGCTCTGAATAAAAGTTAAATGGATGGACAGAGAAACCAAAGGACAATGGAAGTAGCATGGATGCTTCTGGATGATTACTGGGTAAAACTTGACACCGACGGAGATGAAAAAGGGGAGTTGATGATGATGCTGTATGGAGAGGTTTTATGAGGCTGTTGTGGCGAATGGATACATGGCTTTTGCTAAAAACGGGGGTAGATGCAATGCAATAAATTTGGAACTGTAGGATGTCTACGAGGGGCTTTTAATAGCTTGGGATATTAATTTTCAAAAAATAATTCTTAAATGTGATCCGCTCACTCTGGTGCAGTGTATTCGGAAAAATAGTAAGAACATAAGGATGGACCTGCTCTTATTCATGCCATAAAAGCTCATTTAAAGAGGGAATGGATTGCTCAAATATGTCATATGTATTGTGAGGGAAATAAATGTGTGGATCTAGGATTTAAAAAACGGTCTGCGACCACAATATTGCATTTTCGGGGGAGACCGCATCCGCGATTTTTCGTAATTTTAGACCGTTATGGCCGCATTTTTCCGCATTCGTCCGCATCGCGACATGACCGCGATCGTGACCGCAACCGCAATTTAAATCCCAGGTGTGGATTGACTTGCTAACTAGAGTCATTTTATATCATGAGAAAGGGATGCTTCTAGTTCCTCTTGCATAACTTCAGATTTTAGTATTGGCTGATATGATGAGGGTCTCCATGGCCAGTGTAGTGAATAGTAGATTTTATTCTTTTGTTTTTGTTTGTTTTCTATTTTGAATGTAGGCCCCTTGAATTCCAAAAAAAAAAAAAAGAATATTGCAATGCAATAAGTTATATTTGTGCAATTAATATAAGGGACTAAATTTTTTATTTATATATAGTAATTTATATTAAATTGAGAAAAAAATCACTAATTCCTATCCCTCATTTATTATATTTTATAATCTCTTTGATTTATTTTCCTAATCTATTGAATTTTCTAATTTTCATGCATTTTTTTACTCTTTGGAATAATCTCTTTGATTTCTTTTCTTTATTTATTATATTTTTGTAATCTTCTTGATCTCTTTTCCTAATTTACTACATTTTTTAAAAATGAATTTCTTATTTATATATAGAAATTTATATTAAATTGAGAAAAAAAATTCCTAATCTATTTTCCTCATTTATTATATTTTCACAATCTTTCTAATGTTTTCCTAATTTATTGATTATTGTTTCTAATTTTCATTAGTTTTCTTTTTTGTTTCTTGAATAATCTCTTTAATTTCTTTCCTTTATACATTACTAGTTGATTTTTACAAGCACTAGTTGATCATGAACAATTAATTCATTTATTTTAACAAAAATCGCACTTCATCTTTGATTGATTTCCATTTATATTTCTATGTTTCATTTGTATCATCAAAAAATATTTAAATCTTTATTGTCTATACATGTTGTTATTAATTTTTATTTCCAAATGAAATCTAATAGTCTCTTTGCCTTGTCTTTTTCCTATCATTTAACCTTCTTTTATCTCACCTCTCTCTTTGCTCTCTCTCTCTCTCTCTCATGTCTCTCATTCTTGAATCTTAAAACTTATAATTAGTCCGAAAAATTTTCTGGTCCTACGAGAGGACAGAAATCTCAGTCCTATCTCCATTAAATTTTTGCTATTTGTATTAATTCTCCACGTCAGCATTCCGATTTGGCCACTTTGCAGCTCTTTAACGCCATTATCTTCCTCCACTTTTATTTTCAGTTTTAATTTCATCAAAAAGTTAACTCTCAGTAGCAAAATTTACTGCCAAAAATTTTTCAGCTAAATGCGAAGATAATTGAGGAGTTCATGGGCCGAGTTATGTGGGAAAATCATTCACCCAGAAGGACAAAAATTAGGATTCCCTTGGTACCATTCTAAGCGCATCATCTTTCATCACAGACACTGGTTTTCTTTTGCATTATTTGATACGAATGCGGAATCATCATACATAATCCACTATTATAGTGAGGACTTTAATCTTCAATCTATTCCCTAAACAGCAGCAGTAGTGCACAATGCTTGGCCTCTGCATTTACCAAGCTCTTGTCACCCCATTCACTAAAAAAATATTAGGATCTTATGATCCTGCTAGGATAACTATAAACGAGTTACACCAAGGCTTACAATACTCCCCATGCTCTTGATTGGAGATCTCAATAACAGGGTGTACGTCTAATGGAATAACCACTTAATCAAAATCTTTTCCAGCACATCGATCTCTTCCCTCCTCCTTAAACATGTTCTCATCTGTAACAGGATTCTATGCAAATTTGCCTTGTTCACCTGGAAGTTTATCTCGACAAGATTGGTAATTCTCCTTCCCCATTAAAGTCTCATCCTACTTCAACCTGTCCTCCATAACAACTTTTTTTCCCTCCCTCATAGAATCTTCCATCCAGCTTTCAATAGGCTCAATCTTCTTAACATTGCATTTGATGCAATCTTTCTCCCCTGTAGTGAGAGCATCATCCTTTAAGAGAACGATCTCCATCATCCAAATTTTTGTCTAGTTTGTTTGGGCATGAAAATAGCATCACTTGTGTAATTACATATAGTTTATCCTTCTCTTAACACAATAGCAACGAAGCAAACTAAACCCAAATCAAACCAAATGCATTATGTTCACTGTTATGGAAAAAAATTAAAGAACAGAAAATGATTGTCTAGAGTCCATGTGAATTATCTAAAAATGTATATATGATATCATCCTACATGATTTTACGTTACTCACTGTACTTATAACTAGACAAATGCAAAAAACAGAGATAACCATTTGTTCCAAAAATTCTAAGAAGCCATTTGAAGTGCTTAATTTTTTTTAAGGCAATGTTAAAATATAAATAAAAGATTTATAAGTCTCGGGCAGACAACCATAAACCTTATAAAAAACCCTAAATCCAAATCAAGCTTGTAAAAAGAAATCTTCACAAGTTTTGCTAACAAAAAGCTTATGCTGAAAAGCTTCAAATTATATTATACCTAACCTTTTTCAATATTTAAATTTTTGTGAACCTAAGGCAATAAGCTTCCTCTTATAATTTCAAAGTAAATCATTAGAGCAATGGAGATTTTAGGGTAGAAATAGGATCATCATTAAATCGGATAAAAAATAGAGAAAAAATTAACGAAAGACATACTTGTGGCACTTTTGCAACGGTGAGCTTGGGAATCCGATGGATGGAATATTTCCATGGCTTTGGCTAGTCAAAGCTTAGAGAGTGGTCAAATGTGGTGTTTCAATAGCAAGCTTCAATAGCTACAATGGAAGAAGATCCCTGACGTATAAAAGTGGAGGAAGATAATGGTGTTAAAGAGCTGCAAAGTGGCCAAATCGGAATGCTGACGTGGAGAATTGATATAGATGGCAAAAATTTAATGGAGGTAGGACTGAGATTTCTATCCTCCCGTAGGATCAGAAAATTTTCCTAATTAGTCCCAACTCCTATCAAGTAAGCCATTTAATTTTTGAGCAACATTATTTTATTATTGATAGTACCCATCATCATGATTTCGTATCAACAAGCAATGACTGCTACCTTTAGTAATTCTTTCTAGCACATTTCTTCATTATGGTTGTTAATTGTTAAGTATTAATCTCTTTGAAGATTGTTCTCTCTCTCTCTTTATATATATTATTTTCTTCTACCAATATCATTTGCTTCTTTGATTATTTTTGGTATAGTTACATATAACATGGTTATGTTAGGGAATTTTTTAAGTAATACAAATAAAATTTACTTCTTAATTTTTAACATTTATTCATTCTACTATGTCAAAATACAATGTACAAAAATATCAAAATTTTAATACTATAATAAAATTAGACATTATTTTGTTTGGAAACATTAAACTCACAATGTTTGAAAACTTACAATACCATAAGTGAGAATGGATTTAGGTAGTGAGTTTAGATAATGATATTCTTCAATTAAAGGAGTAAGTAAAGGAGAATTATACTCCAACAAACAACCTTTTTGAACTCATAAGCCTTCTTTTGTAAGTTTTGTAGTTTGTATTGATTTTTTTAATGTAAAGTAAATTTATTATGTATGATTTGTTTCATTATATAAAATAAATTATTTTTATGATGTTCTCTTAAAAACTAATTAGTACTACTAGATTTAATTTTTTATATAATATAAAAATAAGATTAATATAAGTGGTTAGAACTAACTTTACTTCTTTAGATGAGAATTAGCACCATCACATATATAAGGATATCATGATAGTTCATTCAAGATATATAATTTTCAAATATTTAAATTTATATTGAATTATTAATATATATTTTTTATGAATAATTAGTAAGATATTCTAATATAATATTTTTTTATTTATAATATTTATTTGTATAATACATGAGTTAATTTCTTTTTTATATGTAAATGGATAAATAGTTATTATAGGTTAACAAATATTGACTTATTTGACAAGGTCAATAATAATCTAATCCATTTTAATTCTAAAACTAATATGGATAAGTTAAAATTAAGATGGATATGAGTTATAATTGCTAGCTTTATAAACAAATGTCCTACTATTTGATTTCAAATAATCATATGAAAAAACCCACATCTAAAGGCTTATGACATGGCAACTCTATAGCAATACATCAAAAGGATCATACATTATCCATATGTGAATCTTATGTCAAGGCTGTGAACATAATTTATATATTCAAATAACAAAATCTTTAAATTAAATTATAAAATTTAATTAAATTTAATGATACTTATAGATTTGTCATATAACTTCTTTGTTCTATTGTACTTAGTATGCATTTCATGGTAGTATTGGCTAAAAGTAAGCTATAATCAATGGCAAAAAGGGGTTCAAAAATAAATAAATAAATTAAACATAAAATATTTTAGTAGTATGTAATTTTAAACAAATCAAGATTCTCATTCATTTACCCTAAAAAATAGATTTTTTTTCATTTTTATCTTTTATTTTCAAATATTTGTATAACTATGAGATGAATATTAACATAAAACAAAAAACTTCACTTTAGCATTATAGAAAAATGGGCTAACTCCAAATTTTCTCCCAAAAATTGGAAGCATCATAAGAAGTACAAGACTTCAATAAAGAGTAACTTAATTTTAAAAAGGAGTGCATTCAAGCAATAAGATCACTTCTCAAAAAAAGAATTAGAGGCAATAAAAAGTAAATATGCTTTATCACTTCCTTAACAAAAAGTAAATATGCTTCATCACCTATAAGTTATAACATAAATATTCAAATCTCATGTTTTATAAGATTAGAAGGAGGAAAGATATTTTTATCACATGTACCAATAATCAATAAAGTATAATGAAAATTAATGTTATGATGTATGAAGTTCTAATTATAAATGTATGCATATGAATTTTAGAGGACCTTTGAAAATGAATACAATCTTGTTTAGAGTATTTTAGAATAAGCCTTCTATTTACATTCAATTAAAATATGAAACTAATAAGGAAATAAACAAAGTGTTAATAGTGAATTTCAATTGAAACTTAATGGAAAAGATGGATCTCCTTTCTTAAAGTAAAAAAAAAGGTAAAAAAAAATGTTAAAGTTCAATATGGTATATTATGAGGAAGAGTTGATGGCATTTTAAAAGGAAGTTATGGATGGTTCAGCTTGGTTGGTGAAGAAAGCTTCTCAAAAGGAAATGATGTCATACAAGGATACTTTGCCCTAATTTAATAGTGAAATCTCATTTAATGACTTTGTTATAGAAGAACCAAAGGATTTAGAGGATGAAAATCTTGGAGACAAGAAGGAAAATAAAGCTCATAATGCCTTTTTGTCTAGAAATTATTACATTTAAGGAACAAAGGAAATCTCTTTGTAAACCATGGAGATTTATATCTTCCAGTCCAACATTATCTCCCACCACCTTAGGCATCTGCAAAAGATGTAAATCTCCCATTACAAATTAGATACAAAATGAGTAATCATACTCACAATAAGCATTGATAGGATGCCATAAGCACATACAAGAATCAATCATGCATTTCATTATCATATATCATGAGTGTAGTCAAAATACCAATTATGTCATAAAAGTTTTATTAACAAAATTTGAAATTCTCATGTATTTTCCCTTTAACATCACATATTTTCAAGTTTAAGGTTGATATACAATCTTTCCATCTAAATAGCTCAAATATCATTAATTGTATTATAATTCTCAATAATAGAATCTATATGATCTTATACACAATTATATTTCAATAAAATATATTAAACACTAGTCACACAAAGTAGCATGACTACTCCATGGTTTAGAGCCTTTTTAGGCTTCCAAATCATATCTCATGTTTACTAAAATTTTATCTAATGCTTTTAATGCATTAATGAGCCTTAAACAACAATTTCTTCATAACCTAATCACTCTTGGTTATTGTTCACTCAGTACCAAAGTAGTGAAGTTCAAACAAGATAATATATGAACACTTATAATTCAAGCTATTTTTTATCATTCAAATGGAAACCAATTACTTCCAAACTTTGCTATGACATTCTGAATATGTTGAATAAGGAATAGCTTAGTTGTTATATACTAATTTTTGTGGCTTTTCCAATACACTAAAGGCAATAACCTAAAGTTATCAAATTTGAATAACACTAGAGCTACAAAAATGAAACTATCGTTTGGGCAACTAAATCAACTCCATTTATTATCAAATTTTGATATAAGTTTTGTAACATTATAGATGGAAAGTTTGATAATTTTGTCAATCATTTGATGCTTCAAATAATTTTAAAATATAAGACCTAACAGAACAAGGTTTTGAAATTGGTAATTTTAAGTGTTCCACATATAACTTAGTTTTTTCATGCATCTAAAAATTTTAAATTTCTTATACAATCATCCAACATTATTTGTAACATAATTATATCAAAAATTGAAATTTAAGTAACTTTTAACTTTTATTTCCATAAGGAAACAAAATATACCATTAAACCTTTTATAAAAGAATTTTGTTTCTATACTTTTCTAAAGTCATTTCCTATGGAAAAAACTTAATAAATAATCTCTTACTCAATTCACATCATAATACCAATATTATATCTTTATTTCAACATTTATACATTATCAAAATCAAATTGTATAACACCATCTTAGTTTTACATCCAACATGGTCAAAATCATTAATTTTTTTTAATCTTTCATAAGAAAACTACATAAAACAAAGGATAGTTGCCCTAAAAAAGGAGTAATTACTTGTTTTTGTTCTTCCACTAGTTAAGCAAAGAAATGATAAAATGCCCTAAATTGGCAATGCTCTACAATGATTGTTTCAATAAAACTTGGCCTGTTATGATTTTTTACTTCATAAAATAATGTATAAGGGAAATTTTTACCTCGAACAAAATGATGAAAATAAGACAATAATATCTTACTATGCCCCGTAAAGTGTTGTTATTATAAAATTATTATGTTTTTACTTTATAAATTAATACACACACACACATACATGTACAATTATTTTAGCCACTTTAATAATTTAATTGTTTAAAAACTAAAAATATATTAAGATTTCACTTGAGAAGATGAAGGTAGAAAGTAATAATGTTTAGTAAATTATATATCAACTTATTTTTTTAAATCTTAAATTATTTAAATCAATTTTATATGACTTTAAACCTATATTATAATATTTTCTTGATTATGTATAATTTGTAATATTTAAAGTTGTATTTTTTGTTTCTTATTTATTAATGTTTGAAATTTCTTAATAATTATATATAAATTTGACACCCTTAATTTTAAAATTTGTAATTTTTTTTGTAACTAAGATTTATATTTTTTTAATTTTTTATTTATTATCATTCCTTGTAAGTCCTCATGAGATATAAGGTAATGCGAATTTTATCCCCTAAGTGGGGCTAGCATAGAGCATGGAACAAGGCAAAATTTTATTTCCAACAATGGTATAGAGGGTAAGAAAAGGCTAATTTGCTTTTACCCCCCTTATTCTCAATTAAATTTGTGCGATTTACTACTTATGTTGGCCTTGTTTTAATTATGAGTTTGTTGATATAATAGTAAAAATAATTAATTATTAATTTATTTAATATGTAATAATTGTAAATTTTTTCTTACTAACGGCATGACTTTAAATAATGATTGCTTTTTTTAAAAGATAATTGGTGAAAAAATTTATTAAGAGAAAAATAATGATTAAAAAATAAATCATAAAAAATATTTTATTATTTAATCATAATTTTTCTCACACTAAATGCATTTAAAAACAATTCTCTCTATAAAATTAATTATTACTAAGATTTGTGTTAAATATAAAATTATAATGTATATTCAAATCTATCAATAACAATTATTTCATTATACCAAACAAGTCGTGCATTACCCATTAATTAATTCAATTATAATATTCTTGTTGCTGTTTTGTTTTATACAATATTATACTATTTTTGTGAGATCCTGTCGAGGGCATGAAAATATCTTTGGGTTATCCCTCGGTTTTTAATCCCAAGATTAAATATTTGAATGATGTCTTAGATTGCACAGAAGAGGGAGTAAAAGAAAAAAGAATAATATCAGATAAGGAGAGTATGAAAGTATCTTGGGAGTTTGGGAATTATTTCCTAAAGAAAGCATCATGAACTTCTGAGGCATTGACTCTTCTCTTGTGAGATACCTACTATCCTTTCCTTTTTTTTTTTTCCCCCAAAGAATATTTTGGACTTAAAAAATTGTTTTAAGTTTGTCCTGTTTTACTTAATTTCAGTATAGCACTTTTGATAGATGACTTTAACATTGTTGATTCTGTGAGAATATTTCACGCTCATTTGCTCCATTGAAATCTTAAACAGACTCTTTATAGAAAAAGTCAGCCCAGTTCTAAAAGTTGCAGTGAGTTCTTTAACCCCCCCTCCTGAAGAAGTTGCTTCTGGATTTCCCGTGGAATCCCCGACACCATAACAAGCTGTCAAAGTAGGTCTGGATCCCAAGTTACGGCAACAAAAGATCCTCTCATATCTGGTAAAGTGGCTGGCATGCATCGTCATATCAGGAGTTGCTAGTATTGACAGTCTTGACATACTTCAATCTGCTGCTTTGATTCCTGAGATGAATTTAAAGGTGAGACATTTATAATTTATAACAGTGACTATAGAAACTTGCATTATAAGATAATTGGTTGGTAGCAAAATTAAAAGAAAAGCCAGTTTTCCCATGAAGATTTTTACAAAGGATCCTACATAATAGTATTACATGTTACATTTCTTTAATTATATCAGTGCTAGAAGGTCTAGCTTAGGATTTAAAAAATGGTTCGCGATCGCAATATTGCATTTTCGAGGGAGATTGCATCCGCAATTTTTTACAATTTTAACTATTATGGCTGCATTTTTTTGCATTCGTCCGTATCGCGACGCGACCGTGATCGCGACTACAACCGCAATTTAAATCCCTGGGCTTAGCTTTTTTCTCTGAAAGTTTGCTTTACATAAATATATTTCATGGGAATAGAAACGAACAATTTATTGCTTAAGCTCAATATAGCCATTATTAATTGCAAATCTTTGTCATCAATATTTACTCCCATGATTTGCTTATGCTTAGTTTCATTTTTCACACGGAAGAGGCAATTGCCCTACTAAGGGATGCCTTCAAAGATTCTTACTGTTGATGAAAACTTCACTTGCATCCTCAACGTAGCAGATAAAATTTACGTATATATGCAACTAGACAAGGACACCAGTTCACACACAGATAGAGATAGACATACATATATTGAGAGTAGTTGTCCTCATATTGCAAGTTCTAACCAGATAAATTAACGTTGTTGCACGAATTTGTATTAATGCATTTCAGGTTGATTTAGCTGAAGGAATGTATGAAGATATCCTTGCATCTGCTGTAGCATGTGTAAAAGCTGAAGTAGCTATTGAAAATGCTATCCATACTCTCCCATCCTTCTACAATCATGATTGTGGTCAGAGTGTCTTTATTTTACTCTTCTTGGTATCTCTCATCAGGATGGGTCTTATTTCATTCACCATCTTATTTTCATGGTAATCTTCTACTAGAACAGATTATTCAATTATGCATGTAACGTTTATGACTTGAAGGGAAGAATTCAGTTCAGGTAAATAATGACATTCCTTGTTAAATGAGTTGTAAGAAAAGATTATACACAGGGAAAGAAAATTGCACATGATTCTTGAGAAAATTTTTCTTCCTTTTATGACACCTTACTTTTTCTTATTGCAGATTCCTAAATTCCTAATGCACAAATAATATAGATAGATAATGTCGATGCAAAAATTGAAGGCACCTCGGGATGTTGAAGAAGGTTTGTTCAAGATTCTCAGAATGAAAAAAGAAAGCCAACCAAAGTTAAGTTCCCAGGAATGTTAATCATGCCTAACTCTGAGAGATACGGACAGAAACAAATCAGCCCTACGAATCACTATCTTTCAGATGAAAAATGCGGGCCAATTGATAGGATGAGATATATCAGTGGGGTTATGCTATCAAATTCGGTGACAACTGTAGTAAATTTTCCAACATCTACATCAATTGCAAAGGCCAAATCATAAAAGAGGATAGCGTGGTTTCTGAAAACAATAAACATGATAAGACTAAATAAATAAAATAACATGCAATGCTATTTATGTTAACCAACTAAAGACACTCAATTTGTATTGTTTCCATGCAAATTCAAAGCCAATAAATCTAGGTAATTCCAACACTTACGGCTAAACATATGCACCCGCGAGTTCTGAAGAATATAAGATCCAAACCCTACACAATCAACTAAAGTTTGTTAAAAGCAAGAATGTGAAAGCAAAATCCAAAACATATGCAAAATGATTCGAATTTTTTGGAAAAAGATAAGTTAAACCAGGAGCATTTTAGCAGATTAAAGCCCACAGTGCATTGCAAGGAAACAGCCAGAAAAGGACTCGCTGTTGAAATTGAGCAATTGGGCGACTTTTTCAGTTTGCACTGGTTTGCAGAGGCTGTAGAATCCCCAAGTTCATAAAATTCAGCAGACCTCTCAAAATATAAGCTACCATTCTCTGTCCTGATCAAGCTCATACATACAACTCACCAATTTCCTAGATCCAAAAGTCGAATTGATTCGACTTCTAATTTATGACAAGCATGATGGGTGAATAAATCAAAAAATAAAAAAGAAGGTCAAACATGGGACTAGTGAAATTACTCTGTTGCCATTTCAGCAACCTTGCTAACATTCAAGTCACGTGAATTCTTCAACCCACCACGGCTTCGCTCATTTACTCTAGTGTTTTCCTTTGTTTAAATCAACACTGATCCCATCAAGTTCCATCCTAAAGTGCCAGTTGGATCTAATACTTGGAGACTTGTATTACATCAATTCATCCTCCTAACCCTAACTTAAATATGCTAAACAGTGGGCTATAGAGAGTAGCCTACAGTTAAGATGAATAATAGTAAAAAATTTTCTGTATTAGCCAACCAAGTGTATTAGCTTTTCCAATTAGAATCACAATTATAAAGCATGAGTTTGTGACCACTAATTTTTTGAAATGACTCTCAAGGAGAATACTTGCTATAGATAAAAATTACCTTTGGCTGCAACATATGGCTGCTTAAAACCAGTGGTCTTCATTGGCGTTGCAGCACCAATACACATTAACCTTATTGAGCAATAACCACCTTTCATTTCAGTCATAGCACGACTACTTTCAGTCTTGTTAGTAGATAAGTAGCATTATGTCCCACATCATTTATGTTTTATGATATGTATTCTGTATTATATTATATATAATGACTGCCTAACTCAATTGGGAATATGACATTACAAATTTTACTCTAATCAGCATGGTATCTAGAGCCTTCTAGATATTTTTTTTTCCACCCCGATTCAAGTAAAAAAAAAAAAAAGAAAACCCAGCTCTCTCTCTTTCTTCTTCTCTTTCTTTTTCATTTTTCTATGCGTGACTAAAGTCACGGTGGGGCCAACAACAATTTGAGTCACATATTAATGGGAGCCCGGATTTCAGAGGTGCTGTTTGGTGGCAAAGGAAAGTAGCAATGTGTTGTTTGGCAAAGTTGATGCAGTTCCAGCCACCGAAAGAAAGATTGGGCACATGAGATGATAGATCGCGGCAAGGTGATCCGGGATAGGTAGCGTGTGACTCACACGTGCATGGTGTATGGTGATGCATGAGGCCCACGCACAGAGGAGATCGACGATGCATGGAAGATCTGCAAGCAGGGATCTTCACTAAGGCACTATTTCGGAGGTTTCTGAGTAGCCCTGTGAGATTGTTTTTGCGATTCTGTGACTCCAAGTAGTGTTTTCTATTTTTCCAGTAATTTTCTAGTTTTTAATTTACTAGTTGGATAAGTTTATTCATCATGGATGCTGGTTTTAATTTGACAAGTAAGTTTGGGGGTCCTAATAGCCCAGAAAAATCAAGAAACAATGGTAAATTACTATCTGATAGTGAATATGCTAAGTATTTACAATTGAAGGCCTTTTTATAGTCGTCGCCTACTCAATCCATTGCCTTAATAGTTCAAACAGGTAATCCCATTATATGTCTCTTTAATTCCAATTCTAGATAGATCATTGATTCTGGAGTCACTAATCATATGACTAGTCAAATAGGTATCGTGTCTTCTTTTAATACCTCACATCCTTCTCATGTTACTTTAACTAATAGGTCTATTGCTTCTATTATTGGAAGTGGTGTGGTTAATTTTACTTTTGATATTTCTCAATTCAATGTTTTATGTCTCCTAAATTTTTCATTTAATTTACTTTCAGTTAACCAAATTACACGTACTTATAATTGTAGTATTTTCTTCTTTCCTGGTTATTATGTGTTTTAGGATCTATTGATGAAGAAGATTTTTAGTAGGAGATATAAATCTAGGGGATTATACATACTGGATGACAAAGTTACTTAATCAATTGTTGCTACTACTACCCCCACTCCACATTAGTTGCATTGTCGTTTTGATCACCGTTCATTGGTATCTTTAGGAAAATTATGCCTTAACTTAGAATCTCTTTCTCTTTTAGATTGTGAGTCTTGTCAATTTTCTAAATAGTATTGTCAATCATATGTTCCTAGAATTAAAAAGTGACTTTCATCTCCATTTGAGTTAGTACATTCAGATATTTAAGGGCCTTGCTCAGTTGCTTCAAAATCTAATTTTTGTTATTTTGCATCTTTCATGGATGATTATTAAAGAATAACTTGGCTCTATTTAATGAAAAATCATTTAGAATTGTTTCATATCTTTCGTACTTTTCATGTTGAAGTTACAAATCAGTTTCACGTAACTATTCGTAATTTTCGAAATGATAATGCTAAGGAATATTTCTCTGTATAGTTTTTAGCTTATTTATCATAGCATGGTATAATTCATCAGTCATCTTGTGCTGTTACTCCACAACAAAATAGAGTAGGTGAACGAAAAAATTGACATTTAATGGAAGTTTCTCATGCCCTTTTATTTCAAATGAAGGTTTCTAATGTTTTTTTGGGCAGATGCAATTTCTACAGCTTATTTTTTTATAAATCATATGCCTTCTTCAATCCTTGATGGTCAGGTACCTTTTTCTACTTTGTTCCCCTTTAAGTCCTTATTTCCTATTCCTCCACGTATTTTTGGGTGTACATGTTTCATTTATGATAATTGTTCATAGGTATCCAGATTGAATCCTCGGTCTTTGAAATGTATTTTTCTTGGATATTCTCGTACTTAAAAAGAGTATTGGTGTTTTTCCCCTTACTTAAATCATTACATTGTATCTTCTGATGTTACATTTTTCAAATTTACTTCATTCTTTGGGTCTTTTCCATCTTCCTCCACCTTGCCAGATTCATAACCTATTGATGAATACTTCCTTGTATCTTCTCCCTCACAAAATCTACAGGTTTCTCCACAACAGAATTGGATTCGACCTTCTATTAAATATGTTTACTCTCATAGAGTGCAGGTACCTTTAGTAGTTCCTCCACTAGACAAGCCACAATTATCCAGTCCAGACTTCATTCCAAACGATTCGTCAGCTTCATCTTCCTTACCGGCTTCTTCATCATCAAATCCTCCTCTTGTGTCTTTTGATTTGGATCTACCTATTACTCTTCAGAAAGGTATTCGTACTTGTACTCAAAGGTAATTCTAATCACCCGTATTCCATTTTCAACTATGTGTCATATTCTTCTTTATTTGCTTCTTCTCGATCTTTTATTGCCTCTTTAAATAGTATTACTATTCCTAAGTCATATTTCGAAGCTCTTTCTCATTATGGGTGGCGTGCTATTATGGAGGAAGAAATGATAGTTCTTGAGGCAAATCAAACATGGGATCTTGTGCCTTTACCTGATGGTAAATAATCCATTAGTTGTAAATGGGTATTTACTGTGAAAGTGCATTCGGATGGTTCTATTGCTCATTTAAAAGCTCATTTAGTAGCTAAGGGATATACTCAAACTTATGGTATTGATTATTCAATGACCTTTTCCCCCGTGGCTAAAATTACTTCAGTTCGATTACTTATCTCTCTTATTGCTACTAATAACTAGTTTCTTCACCAATTAGATGTTAAAAATGCCTTTTTACATGGAGATTTGCATGAAGAAATGTATATGGAGCAACCACCTAGGTTTGTTGCTCAGAGGAAACGTGAGAAGGTTTTGAGGAAATCATTATATGGGTTGAAACAATCTCCTCAAGCTTGGTTTGGAAGATTCGGTGAAGTAGTGACAGAATTCAAAATGAAAAAAAGTAATCATGAATCACTTTGTGTTTTACAGACAATCTGATTCAGGATGTATTCTTCTAGCTGTATATGTTGATGATATTGTGATTATTGGGAGTGATAAACTGGGCATTTCATAATTGAAAGCTTTCTCCAAGCTAAATTTCATACTAAAAACTTAGGAGCACTTCGATATTTCTTAGGTATTAAGATTGCTCAAGGAAGGAAAGGAATTTTCTTATCTCAAAGAAAATATATGCTTGTCCTCTTGAATGATACAGGGATAATTAGTACTAAACCATGCGAAACTCCTATGATTACAAGTGTGAAGCTTAGTCCAAAAGATAGGGAGTTACTTGAAGATCTTAAGCGATACAGTAGATTGGTAAGAAAATTGAACTACCTTACTATAACTAGGCCTGATATTGCCTTTCCGATAAGTATGATTAGTCATTTTATAAACTCTCCAAGAACCTTTCACTGGGATGCTCTTATACACATTTTGAAGTATTTGAAGAAGATACCTAGTCGAGGAGTTTTATATGAAAATTATGGTCATTACAGAGTGGAAGCTTTTTCTGATCCAGATTGAGCAAGATGTCCCATAGATCGAAGATCTACTTCTAGGTATTGTGTGTTTATTGGAAGAAATCTTATGTTGTGGAAAAATAAGAAACAAGCAGTTGTATCTCACTCCAGTGTAGAGTTTGAATACCGAGCTATTGCTCATGCTACATCTAAACTTGTATGGGTTGCTTACCTTCTTCAGCAACTTAGCATCAAAGCTCATGGAATTATGCAATTGTGGTGTGAAAATCGAACTACTACTCATATTGCTTTGAATTTTATTTTTCATGAACGAACTAAGCATGTAGAGGTTGATTGTCACTTTGTTAGGAAGAAGTTACAAGAAGGGGTTATCAATCTTAGACATATTGAAACTAGAGAATAATTAGTTGATTTATTTACTAAGGTTGAAATGGGTTGATGGAATTTGTAACAAGCTAGGCATGATTGATATCTATAACCTAGCTTGAGGGGGAGTAGTAGTAGATAAGTAGCATTATGTCCCACATCACTTATGTTTTATAATATGTATTCTGTATTATATTATATATAATGACTGTCTAACTCAGTTGAGGATATGGCATTACAAATTTTTCTCTAATCAACAAGTCTCGTCAGATAATTTAACAAACCCATATTTTTGAGTTGTAAATCTCTATTCTGACCAAGTTTGTAATTGCTCACATGATCATGCGCTTAGAATACCTAATTTTTTTTCCAATTGTTTAAACAATGAAATCACTTTTTAAATCGCAAATAGACAAATTTAATCTACAAACACATTCTTTGAGAATTACAATCAAGAAATCATTATTGCACATACCTTGGTAGTAGCCTTATCACTTCAAACAATCTAATACTAACTCCGCAAGAAAAAAATTGACATTATTTTTAAGATATTAAAATAATATATATATGCTAGATTATTCATTGATGCATCTAAATACAATTGAAATTGATGCCAGTAAGGGGTGAAAATTTGCATTATGACAGCAAGGTCCACCAAGCATCTCCATATATCTGAAGCAAGTCTACAGTCTTTTAAGACATGAATGACATTCTCCACTTGATTTAGGCAACTATGATAGTAAGGATTGGGATTTTTCCATTTACTTCTAACAACATTTAGAGGCAGTCTATCCTGAATGGCCCCCCATAAAAGCATCCCCATTCTCTCAATTCCCTCCCATTTCCTAGTTGGGTTCCATGCTTTTGCATAGATAAGAAAATAAATGTATATTCCCATTTGACATGGGGATAGGGATGTTATGATCCTAGCATTAACATAAAAAATCATATCATCTCTAGCTGGAAAGTTTAAGCAACAAAGGGAATGAGAGCAAAACCATACTCCTAAAATCAAAATGACTTATACAAGAAAATTGGAAATAGGTCTGAGTTTAAAAGAATACAATGACATTGAACTTAAGTTCTACTTAAGCATTTTTAGTAGTCCTCATTATTTGTGATCCCTATATCTTATTCATTGAAGTTGAAGATAAAAATGGCACCCTACTTTATTGGATGCTTCATACCTTTGCAAGCTCAATAGAAATAAGGTAGTGGCAGTAGCAGGATTAACACCTCTAGTTGTTAGTCATCAAAGAACAAGAATTTCATAAGTAACTTAATGAAAAACACCATATAAACCGACCTTATTATTTTAGATGCTATGAACTTACAGCCTTACAGAGACTTTGAATACATCATATATTCCTCATTGAGCACCAGTGAGGGTTTCAATCATCACAACATGGAAAGAAAGACCTTGAGTGAAGAGACCCTAGCAACCAAGATTTTTTCACAACCTGTGGCAGACAATAGATCACGTGTGAAAAACTATGATAGAAAAAGCACACAAGGTATAGCACTCACATAACCAACTATAGCCTCCTTGGCATAATTCACAAAAGAGACAAAGGTCTCAACAAGATGAGACACAATCATGCATAATACACAAGCTATATATCCACCAGCAAAACTGAAACCAAGTTGTAAACCTCTACTGCACTCATTCCTTAGAGCAGGGATTGCATAGTTACAAATCATCTTAACAACAGTATCAAAAGAAGCCAACTTCATCACTATATTTGCACAAAAAAAAAATTATATTACTAACATTCTTTTTAACTTTTTTTAGTAGAAGTAATATTCTTTAACATTTATAAATAGTTATCTTTTTAAGTTCTAACCAATAACTATAACTTCAAGGAGAAACAAGATTCAGAGCTTAACAGTAAAGCAACAAAATATAGAACAACATTAGGCATAATAAACAAACAACAAATTTTTACAATCAATAACATTTATATTAATATAATGATCTCAATGGAGGAAACCTAAAATAATGAATATAATTCAGGCCCTAACAGGGTCTTCTCAAATACCAAGAACCCGTTATGCGCCCACATTAAAAAAAGTAAATTAG
Source organism: Sindora glabra (assembly GCA_020226215.1). Lineage (NCBI taxonomy): Eukaryota > Viridiplantae > Streptophyta > Magnoliopsida > Fabales > Fabaceae > Sindora > Sindora glabra. Next base: position 32,740,982 of record CM035234.1, on the reverse strand, counting down.
TAGGTGAGTAATCACAATATCCAAATGAAACAAGTTGTACGAGTTAGTGCATTAAGACACTACATCAATAAGGAAAAAAAATAGAAGTATATGACCTTGGATGAAAGAACAAAGCCTAATCTGAATTATTGCCTCAAAATCCAAGGAGGCAAAATTGACCTAGATAAGGATCACAAATACAGGAGAACAAATACACTTTAATACATGGTCAACTAAAAATGCTTAACCCCTATCCAATTGGCTCCTGGCTAGCTTTCTTCAATTTATCCATAACAGATTCTTAAAGTTTGTCTCACTCATCCTCACTTTTTTTTCCAATTAGAGGTCCTTCAACTCGGAAGTAACGCGCTGTATGGCTCGAGTGCAGTGTCAAATGAGCTAGAGCCACTGCATCGGCGTCTAGATGTAGTGTTAAATAAGTAAGGGTCCTCACATTTTTCTGGACAGATGTGGGTAAAAAAATTAGTCTACGAGAATATAATTAGGTTTGGTATGTGGAATATCGGTATGCTAATAGGTAAATCTTTGGAGGTTGTGGACACCATGATTCGGAGAAGGATTAACATCATGTGTTTTTAAGAAACTAAATAGGTTAAAGAAAGAGCTAAGGAGCAAGACACTACAGGTTATAAGTTATGGTATACAGGAAAATTTAGAGGAAAGAATGGAGTTGGTATTATTGTAGATAAGTATTGGAAGATGAATGTGGTGGATGTAAAAAGGACGAGGGATAGGATCTTATCTTTAAAACTAATAGTTGCATAGGAGACTATTAATATTATTAGTGCCTATGCACCATAAATAAGATCAAAGACACATTTGAAGGAAAAGTTTTGGGAAGACCTAGAAGGATTGTTTCAAGGATTTTCACAAGAAAAAAAAATTTTCATCGGAGGTGATTTAAATGGACATGTTGCTACTGAGGTAAGGCAATTTTTAAGAGCACATGAAGGTTTTGGTTATGGAGCACTAAATGAGGAGGGGCAATCCATTCTTGATTTTTCGATGGCATATGATTTTAAGATTGCGAACACTTGTTTTAAGGAATGAGAGGAGCATTTAATCACGTACAAGAGTGGAACTTCGAGATCGCTTATTGATTTCTTTTTGGTAATGAGCTCAAATAAACGAATCTATAAGGATTGCAAAGTAATTTCAAGGGAGAGCTTTACTACACAATATAGGATTTAAAACCCGTAACAAGAAGAGACAACAAGTTATAAATTAAAAGATTAAGTGGTGGCAACTCAAGGATAAGAAACATATGACATTCAAGAGAATATTATTGGAGGAAGGTAATTGGGAAGCACAAGGAAGTGCCAATGATATTTGAGATCCGATGGCTAGGAAGGTTAGGATAGTTGCTAAGACAGTTTTAGGTGAATTAAAAGGTTTTGGACCGAGAGATAAAGAATCTTGGTGGTGGAATGAATGTGTGCAGGAAAAGGTCAAAACTAAAAGGAAATGTTTTAAGGCGTTGCATTTGTATGACAATGCTGAGAATTGGAAAAGGTACCGGACGGTTAGGAAGGAGACTAAAAAGGCAGTGAGCAAGGCACTATCTAAAGCTTTTAAGGAGTTCTACCGAGATCTAGGAATAAAGAATGAAGAATGAAAGATTTACAAGCTTGCTAAAAATAGGAAAAGAAAATTAAGAGACTTAGATCAAGTAAGGTGTATTAAGGATGAAGAAGGACAAGTTCTACTCACAAATGAAGATATCAAAGAGAAATGGGAGAAGTACTTTTATAAGCTTTACAATGATAAGGAAGGAGTGACTAGGGATATGGAAGGATTAGAAATCCAAGAGAACGAATAAAATTTAGCTTATTACTGCAAGATTCGAATTGGAGAGGTAAAAGAAGCTCTTAGGAGGATGGATAATGGTAAAGCCGTTGGTCCGGATGGTATTCCTATTGAAGTTTGGAAATGTTTAGGAAAACAAGATATTTTTTGGCTCACTAAGTTATTTAATAAAATCTTGAAGTCTAAGAAAATGCCAAATGAGTGGAGAAGGAGTATTTTGGTGCCTATATACAAGAATAAAGGAGATATCCAGAACTGTGCAAATTATCGAAGGATAAAACTTATGAGCCATATTATGAAGCTATGGGAAAAAGTAATTGAGCACAGATTAAGAGATGAGACTACGATTATAGAGAATCAATTTGGATTTATGCCAAAAAGGTCTACAACAGAGGCTATTTATCTTCTACGAGGATTGATGGAAAGGTATCGAAGTAAAGAAAGAGACGTACATATAGTTTTCATTGACCTAGAAAAAACCTATGATCATGTACCAAGAGAAGTGTTATGGAAGGCTTTGGAGAAAAAAAGGAGTTCATGTTGCATATATTCAGGCTATACAAGACATGTACAATAGAGTAACTACAAGTGTAAGAATTCCTAGAGGAGAAACAAAGGACTTTACTATAAGGATAGGTCTACATCAGGGTTCAGCCTTGAGTCTTTACTTGTTTAATCTAGTCTTAGATGTTCTTACTAGGGACATACAGGAGAATATCCCTAATGTATACTATATGCGGATGATATAATCTTAATTGAAGAATCGCGGGAGGAGGTTAACTATAAATTGGAGCATTGGAGACAAGCTTTGAAATCAAAGGATTTTCACTTAAGTAGGAGTAAGATGAAGTATATGCATTGCAAGTTTAGCAAGAAGCAAGATAGAAATGATTTGGAGATAAGAATTCAAGAGCATATCATACTGCAAATATCTAAATTTAAGTACTTGGGATCTTTTTTACAAAGCAATGGGGAAATTGACGGAGATATCACACACAGGATACAAGCTGGATGGTTAAAATGGAGAAAAGCATTTGGAGTGATTTGTGATCGTAAAGTATCTACTAAGCTTAAAAGGAAGTTTTATCGGATTGTTGTATGACTAACTATACTCTATGGTGGTGAATATTGGACTTTAAAAGGATAATAAAAGTAAAAAATAGGGGTAGTAAAAATAAGAATGTAAAGATGGATGTGTGGTTATACAAGAAAAGACAAGATATAAAATGATTGCATACGAGAGTATATTGGCGTGGCACTTATTGAGGAGAAGATGACAGAAAATCAGTTAAGGTGGATTGGTCATGTACAAAGAAGGTCATTGGAGGCACTAGTAAGAAGAGTTGATCACATGGTCTTTAGCCCTGTGAAAAAGTGTAGAGGGAAATAAAAAAGGACATTAAAAGAAGTTATAAAAAGAGATATCTCAATGAATAATATCATCAAAAACTTAGTTTTTAATAGAGTCCAATGGCATCGTGCGATCCATAGAGCCAACCTCACTTAGTGGGATGAAGCTTTGTTGTTGTTGTTGGAGGTCCTTCAACCCCTTTTGATTCATTGGAAATTTTTGAATTATTAGTAACATTTTGTAAGTATGAAATGTTCTTAGACACTGTCTACACAATTGCAAATTTTTTAAGGACATACGCCCTAACAGTAAACAATAATGAAATTACAAAGTGTATGTGAAATAGCAATGATGGTAGAAGTGTGATACAGAGAAATTATTTGGTATCATGTTGAGGAAGAGCAAGTTAACAACTAAAACAAAATATTATAATTTGGATATCTTATTTATAACACTCATATGCCATACATGGATCAAACAACTCAAATAAAATTCTGGCATGTAAAGCCTTTTTTTTTTATCACTATGTACACTTATGCCTAAATTAATTAGAAACCTCTTTCAAACTAAAAGCCTTTTTAACACCATGAACAAACATGCAACTTCTCTATCCCAAAATGGAGGGTTTTATGGGAGTGCAAGGGAGAAGAGAGAAGGAATACTCTAGCAAATGCACTAGAGAGTACAAACATGAGTGAGAACTCAAGCAACATTGATGGTTTTCCACCCAATCAACAAAACCAATAATGATAAAAATAGTATATGATTTCTATTAGGAAAAATTAATAGTAAATATGATGCAGTATCATGAAATATTGCTTTCCATAAGAATGTGCAACTCTGACAGTTTAACACACTACAACTTTTGGACATCAATAAATATATAACATACTTACCATTGATAACATAGCATGGTCAAAATCATTTAGCAAAAATCAAATATTTAAGAGGCCTTAGATATCATATCTTTCAAGATGTGACCAATCAACCTACTTTGGAGCTATGACCTTTATAGGCTTCACTTTTACACTAAGAATCATATCTTTTGAGATGATTTGAATTCTAAACATCTGTTACAAAAAGAAGTATACAACAAGCATACAGAAATAGAGAAAATATATTCTGCTAAAGACTAGAAACAAAAACGTTAGGGAAGCAGCAGCACCGGTTTGATATATTCAAAATATATATATATATATTACAAATATGACCAAAAATACACTAACTTGGGTTGTTGAATGGTACAACAGAAAAAACTAATATAACCATCCAAAAAATAAGGACTAACACTTTTTTTAGCTACCATATGCTAACATTGCAGCTATCACTCCTTAAAATAAGGATCAATACCCATTTTCACCTAACTTGTCCTACCAAAATAGATTTTAATAGAAACAAGCAAAAAATATCTAAGATTCACTTAAAGTATTTAGAAAAATCTTAATTCCTAACAAAACCCCTTGGGTGTTCAAATGCATCACACCACTATCACCACTGACAAGATCTTCAACAACCAACAAGTAGCTCCCTTTGTTCTTTAAGTAATTCCAAAAAATAAAATAAAGGAAGGAAAAGAGAAACAAGAGAGTTAGGAAGCTAAATAGAAGATAAAAACTAGCTATTCAATAGACAAATGCCTAGATGAAACAAGAGCAAATAGAAAAACATAAAGATTAAAGATCCTACCAAATTATTTTCAATTGTTAAAAGTTTTGTTGTTCAATTCCCAACTGCTAGAAGAATAAACAATCAGTTTGTTGCATATCTATTACAACATAGTGCAAGGCTTCTTAGCTGAAATGAAATGAAAAGCAAAAAAATAAAGTGAAAAAGGAGGGGAAATTTTTTTGCATTTCCCACTAAGATAATGGATGATGCAAGAAACTAATGCTTTGTTTGGATTAAAGAGAAGTGGGGGGAGAAAGAAATTAGGAGAGAAAGAAGTTGGGAGAGGAAAAAATTAGAGGAGAAATAGATTTCCTTTTAGTTGTTTAGAATGGGGAAAATAGGAGAGAAATAAATTGAACGATAAGTTACTTCTTTTGTTTGGAAAAAATAGGGAGGTTATGATAAGGAGAAATGACCAACATGCCCTTGTAAATGAAATATAGATATGGCAAACATTTTCCCAAAAAAATAATTTCAAGAAAATTTTTTAAAAATATATATATAATGAAATATCTCTAAAATTCACTTAAATATTTATAAAATTAAGTATTTCAACAAAAAATCTTGCTGGAACCCAAAAATTTGAAAGAAAATTAAAATAAAGGGAATGTAAGATCAATTGAAAAACATAATTTTACTTTCAATTATACATAAATACATGGGATTTGTTCACGTAGATGCAGTTCATCATTTAGGCTTACATGCCTGTGTACAATACAATCATATGTGAGCACCACTTCCCCTAGTAAATGTAGAGCCTACACATATATAGGGTGAAAAATATTACAATCTTACTTAAATTGTAATTCACTATCCATAACATTATCATCATTCCCTGTAGTTTCATATGTAAGACCTCAATCATTATCGTTGGGCTAGCAACCATTGTTGTTGGTGCATCCAGTAAGTGTGCATCAAAGCAAACTCATTAGGCATTTATTACAATGTAAAAAAACCATCAAATTGCATTGCTAGAAAGACATGTTCACTACTTGGTGCATAATAGTCATACAAACCACCATCTATTCATATGTCTGCTCACAATAAGCATACAAACTTGAATCTATTCATATCACAAATACTCAACTATTTTGCAATATAACAATATCAATTTCAATCTCCATAATATATTAGCACTTGATCACAATAATATATATCAAGAAAAGATAGTGTAAGTGCATACTGTCATTGAAGACTTAACCAAACCCTACATTAGCCATCAACTGATAAAACATCTATAACCATACATGTGGCAGGACCCCAAAAAAGTGCTTATTAGCTTTCTCATTTTTGCATAAGAAGTTGTACTACTTTAATTGAAAATCTATAGGTACTCTCATGTTCTCTAACTTTGCCCACATCTCTGCCTCATTGTAGTAATGAGGTCTACTACTTTTAAGTATCAAAAGGCTTCTTTTAGCTATATGCATTTTCTTTTCTACTACCTTTCTCATAACATTAGTTAAATTATCAATCCCCATGTGTAACTATTCACACCCCTTTTTAATAAAATTAACCACTGACACCTTTCACTTTGAACCCTTTGATAATGAGATTCCTTGAGAATTGTTTAAGTGGGATACTCATAGGATTGGTTAGAGAAAGCACCTTTAGGGCTAAACACTTCAACATTCCCTGCATAGTTAGGGGTATCACTTCCCTAATTAACATCAGAATCTAACATTAGATCAAAGTTATCATTCAGGTCAAGGACTTCTCTTTCCCATCTCTTCACTTTATCTATTGAACTTTAAGTGTATGCACCTATAGCCCTGTCTTTTCCAAATGGCTCCAATAGATTGTCGTAATTATGAATTGGAGTGCGCTTCCATCTTTAGACCTCGGGCTTTTCTTGTATACACATATGCAATCATATCATTACATAATATCATTAAACATCACCATATGCCATCACTAAGTTCTTTGTTCATTTATAAACATGATACTAGTTTCATTTCCTCACGAATTTCATTCCGTACTTCATTTTCAACTTCAAACATTTGCGTTGTCAGATTCCAAAAAATTCTACTCCATCTATGGAATAAGTCATGGCATTCATTGAAATTTTCCTTCAAAGTGTTCATTTGATTTTTTATGTGCTACTTTTGGAAGAAAATACTAATTAATTGCTTTAACTCTACCACCATAGTGGCATATGCCATGGAAGTAAATGTATCATCTAGTCAGTTCCCTTTATGGACCTCCTCTAATAATAAGTCTAACAACATCGTATCCATATCAAGCGTCCATTATAGTAAATCCCTGGAAGATGTATCTCCTCTATTATCGGACTTCTTGTTCTTCAGTGTACTTCAAATTGCAAAATGTTATACAACTAAGTCAAATTTGAGAATACTAGCTACACAGAAGTATACAATACATGCATGATAGTGAATTTTGTGTTTAAAAACAAATTCCAAACATATTTGTCACATTTAGGTTCAATGCAACTAAGGCATTCTTCTACTTTCATGCGTTACAAAATATACAATGATGTGCAAAAACACACAACTAATACGTACCAAACAAAAAATAGATTTTGTAACAAATTCAATGATGTGCCATAATACGTAATGTACAATTTAAAAGGCCTAAACATGAAATACAATTCATAATCTTATTTATGCCACAAGAATCACAAACATCACACAATAAGGTACAATGACTTCCAAAGACATAAATTACATGATTTATGACAAGCTTTGATTATGGTCATTCCACATATGGGCCATTATGGTTTCTTAAATGAATCCATGCCTATAGTCTTCCTCTGTGTTTTGTGATTCATAATCTCCCATAACTTCTATGTTACTATCTAGTAGCTCACGGTCCACCTCATCAATCAACTGTGGATCGAGATTAACATCCATTAGAAAGTTATGCAATATATAACAAGCAATAGTGATGTCCGTCATGGTCCTAAAAGAGTAATGTGATTTTATACCACAAGCTACTATTGGGAATCTTTTTTTAATACCTTAAATGCCCTTTCAATTACATTTCTCAAAGATGCATGCCCCTGGTTAAATATTTCCTTTGCATTTTGAGGACCACGAGTTGTGTACTTCTTCAGGTGATAATGCACACCTCTATAGGGTGTGAATACTCCCCCTTTTAGAGAAAAACCTACATCTCCTAGGTAGAATTTGCCTATAAATTACATCAATAAAATAAATACATGTTAGAAAACATAACCATAAAGAGAAATACCTTATAGGAATGACTTTAATGCACTTGTTGTGAATGACAAATAACATAAGAATCTTTCTTCTTGGAATTCTTAACTTATTCCCTCTCTTACTTAATGTCTGTTTAAGTATTCTAGAGTCAAATGTAGTTTCTTCCCAACCAGACAATGCATATGCAAACTTCATGTCAAAAGAACATATTGCTAACACATTTTGTGTTGGAAAATTTTTTCTTCCTCAAAAGCGAAAGGCATTTTTTCTTGACACTTTGACTTGTATATGTGTCCTGTCTAGAACACCAACATAGTTGTGTAATTTATTTTTTTTTAATTTACTCTTTTTTTAAATTCAAATATACATTATGAGAACTACACCTATTCATATAATTTTAATATTGGAACCTACACAATTTAATTTACCTTCAAATAAAGATAAAATATATTATTGTTAAGTATTTTTGGAGAAACCTCCAATCCAACTCGAGAAAAACTATAACACTCAAAAGTTATGAAAATGATGGCTAACTATCTCTCTTAATCAATGAAAGAAAAAAGACATAGTTCTGGTCTTCATATTGTGTGCCAGGATATGCAAGAATTTAGCAACTTATTCCTCCACTATAGAATAAGTGGAATCTCTCACTCTACCTTTTCCTCTTAACTTTTCACATAGTCGTAAGAAAGCATGGTGGCTCATGTGCAACATATCATGACATTTATCTACTTGTAATAGATTTTGTAATAATAGTTGTCACATGTAATCTCTTCTTTCAATAACCCCATTAATGGGTCTGTGCATAATACAGGCTTATAGTTGCAACAAATATATGAAATAACCAATATAGCAGATAAGTTACACCACACACATTTGACAAAATCTATCCCATTCCTTTATCATATGAACATTAAGGAAGTTATCTAGTTCCAACTCCTCCTCAAATATATTATCCATGTTATCTTCCATAATTACTTGTCAATTACCTTCAGATTGTAACTATTGAATAGGTCAAGGCACCAACCATCACACATATCAATTTACATGTTCATGAAAAACATAGAATATAGTCTAATAGACACTAATAATAGTAGATTTTTTATAGTTTAAGTGTGTAGACACTATGTCTAAGACTTTAGTATAGAATTTCTCCAATTACATTAAACATTGTTGTTTGAATTGTACAATCAAAAGTGCAGTACATATGTAAACCTAGTTATCAAGCTCAAAAAATATGGAATTAGGGAAGAATATCTCCAAGCATAACATGGCAAACACACATGATTAAAGTTCACACCCACAAGCATATGCATGGTGGAATATGAAGCCACCAGAGACATACCTTTGGGGAGATTAAGGGTTTATGCAAATAGACTGGAGATTTTCTCTCGATTTAGGTCCTTTCTCAAAGTGTGTCTTTGAATTTGTGATGTACCACGATATCAATTGAAATGAACAACCTATATCCTGTAAACAATAACATTACAAAGTTTTCATACAAGACATTTCATATGAAAACTATTAGAATTTTCCAACAAATTTAAAGTGCATGTATAATTATACAGATTAAATAAACCTTGAACTCGTATTGCAAAACTTCTATTTGATTTACATATTTATTTACATGATAGTCCACAAGTAACGTGATAGTTTTTATAAATTTGAAATATTTTAAATTGAGGCTGGACATTGTTTTAAGCCATAATATTATAATACAATAAGCATTGCGTTGAAATTTAAAATAAATTGAAGAATAGATTATACTTATGACTACAAGAGCGGGAACTTGGAGAATTAGTCACTTTGTTTGTTTTTGGTAGAAGATCATTTTTTAGTAAGATTTAATTTATTTGTATATAAATCAATTATATGGTTTAAAAAGCAATGCATAGGGTGATGATTATAGGGGAAAGGATAATCTTTCAAAATTAGGAAATATTATTTTGTACGACACTTATTATGTTTAATAATGAATAAATAGCATATTATTGTTCAAATATTACAACATTACAAATATAGAAAAATTATTTTTTTCACCATTATATTGGGGCCATACATTTTACTACAAAAAAATTCATTAACTTAGATAATGACATTCATCTATAATTCCATTTTGCAGACATCAATTTACTCCTGTTCCTTTTAAAATTTTTAAGAATGAAATATACATTAACTATATAGGAGCAAAAAAATAAACCTAAATTAATATAGAGGGTCATACATTTGTGGAATCTAGTGTGTTCAACTTTTAATACATATTTATCTATTTAATAAGAACCTCGGGAATGCATGCCCATTTTTGGGTTGGGAATTATCTAAAGTTGCAGTGGGAGGCCATTTTTGGGTTGGGAATTATCAATCTTTCTTCATGAAACCAATACCTACACGTCTCATAATGGCTTAATTCTATTTTAGTCAACAAAGGGATGTAATGGAAATATTTCAAAATTACAAGTAGTGAATAAAATTATATTTTTCTAAAAAATATGTGTAATAAATGCAATTTACTTTGCGACATGCCCATCCCATCTCTGTTTGTCACAAATCAACCTTCATCTTGTACGTGTTTCTTTGGATGAATAAGATTATGTTGGAAAGGAGATTTTTCACGTAATTGTTTCTATTATTCATCCCAATAATATGTGAATTGAAAATTTTAAATTATAATATTATATACAACAAAAATAAGATTAATAATTAAATTTTAAATATAATTAATGATTGCTAATAAGTATAAAATGATAAAATAAATTTATAAAATTTAATCTAATAGATATAAAGTATTCAAAATATAATTTCAAATTTTTTTATTTATAAATTTTTTTATTTTTAAATACACACCTAAATGATTTTTCAGTTAGTCTAAATAAGTTAATTTATGTGAAATCTAAAATTATAAGAATCATGTTATACTTGTTGATGTATCAAAATTATGTTTAAAGTTTTTTCTTTCAATTTCTCATACTTTGTTAAGATCCAAAACAACAAGTTGAGGAATAAATTTCTCTTATTTCAATTAATAGATGTTGGTAAAGATGATTGATTAACATTTATATACATGAAATACGATTTTAATCAAACTGATCTAACTCAATTTTACAAAAATGAAATTACTTTAATTTATATTATGCGTTGCAGATGGTTAATTATGAAAGAATTTATTTATATATAGATAAAAAATGCAAATAGTGCATTTGCTTAAACATTTAGGTATTGTGTTACAGAAATAAAGTATTAGTTTAAAACTTTAAAATTTTTTAATAAAAATTTAGCAACAAAAAAAAACCTACATATGGGTTGGATATCTTACTAAAACGAGTCTAGCTCAAATTGGGTTGAACCTGGACAACTCGGACCAAAGGACACTTAACCTAACTAAGCAGAGCACATCGATGTTAGGGACCCGACATTTTGCCAAGGCTATCAACGGCGAGCACTCACCATCATTAATCCATATTATCTTCCATAGATCGCCAGCCATGTGCATTTTCCAATCATTATGGAGACAAACCTAAACACAAAGATGACAAAAACAACAAAGATCGAATTGTTGCCACATTACCTGATCTGCTCTCTCGATTAAGCAAGGGCAATAGCTCTTCACTTCTATGAAGTACACACAAGAAGGATCGGGAGATTGGAACACTTTCCCGAAGTAGCAAACAAAGTAGCAAATAAAGAAGGATTAGGAGATCGAACTAGATGGTGGAGGAAGAAATTGCAGCAATAGCTACTGGGAGGATGTGAGGTGAGGGTAGAATCTAGAAAAGGGCAAAAAGTCTAGCCATTTCTCCTTGTTTCTCCCCACATCTAGATAGAAATTTTATCCATAGGCCCCATATCACTTTTTGGCCACCAACTTCTTTCTTCTCTCATTTCACCCCCGCATCTAAATGAGTGAATTTCACAATTTCCTCCCAACTTCTTCTCCCCTATTTCTTTCTCCTTTAACTTTTGCGATTCTAAATAAGCTACAAATTCAAAAAGAGGGAAGCCAAATGAAAATTTTATAGCAATGACTTCTAGTGGAAACTCAAAATTGAAAATGAGGGAAGGATTATTTTAGTATAGCATTTAGTAAGGGTGGTAATTTTTGACACAACACGCTAACCTGATATGAATACAATACGATTATTCGAGTTCGAGTTGATACGCTAATCTATTTAAAAATTTATATTAAATTTTTAAAAATTTTATTTAAGAAATAATTAATATTTTAATTATAAATAGATACATATAATAAAGATATAAAATTATTAATTTAATAAAATAATAACAAAATTTTAAAATAATATTTTATTAATAATTAAAAATATTTTTATAAAAATAATAAGTAATTAAATTTAATAAATAATTTTATAATATAAATTTTATTAATTAAAATTATCCAATAAGTTAAATGGGTGATCCGTTTTGACATGTTTAATAAATGGATTGATTTGGATTATATGAATTTGGATTTGGATTAAAAAAATGGAGTGAATCCATGAGAAAAGGCACGTCAGGACTCGGGAGGAGGAAAAGGGTATTCTATGGGATGATGTCTATATTTTAGAGAAGTGTTATTTCATATGCATATATTGAAAATTGAATTTCAAGTAAAAAAATGTAAAGATCGATATTAAATCTAAGATGATAAGTTATTTATAAAATTTCATTCAATGATATAGAAGATTTGTAATCTATTTCGATATTTATATTATTTTTTATTTTTAAAAATGATACAATTAATATTATGCATAATAAAATCTTTCATGTTCCAATGATATTATATTATTAAATTAAATTATTAGTAAATAATTATCTCAAATGACAGAATATTTTTTATCAAAAACTCTTTTTGGCTAGTAATTATGTATTATTTTATTAAAACAATATTCATATAAAAATAAAATTGCACCCTTTATTTACTTTTTATAATTAAATATAATATTTAAAATTATAATTTTATATAATTTAAAATTATGTGTAACATTATTTTACTATAATCTTATATTTATTATACTTATAGATTAGGACATTACACTCTCCTTAACAAAAGGTTGCCAACTAAATAGATTAGAGCTGATTAGTTCATTTAATCACATAATCAAGTAATAGATTTTAGATGTAAGTAATGAAATGAAATTGACCAATCCTCTTATTACAAAAATGAAATTGTATAATCAATTCATTTAATTACATAAATCAAATTACACACATAAGTGAATTAAGACATTATACTCTGTTCAATCGTAAATTGCTTACAAAGTATATTCAAGTTAACTAGCTCACTTAGTCACACAAATAAAAAAAATAGATTTTAGGTATTAGTGATGAAATGAAGATCGACTAATTCTCCAAATAATATAAATGAAGTCAAATAATTAATTTACTTAATTACAAAAATCCAATTACGTACAATGGTGAATTAGGATACTATACTCTAATCGCAAATTGCAAGTTAAATAGATTAGAATTGACTATTGCTCCTCTAATACACAAATTAAATAATAAAATTTTGGATATTAGGAAATGTCATTCACAAATCAAATGTGCACTACTAATGAAATGAAGATTAATTGACTCTCATAATAACATAAATCAAATAGTATAATTAATTCCTCTAATTACAAAAATCAAGTTATGCACATTAGTAAATTAGGACTTTGTGTTTTCAATTAAGGGTACAAATGAATCAAACCAACTAAACATCTATATGCTTAAACTTGAACTTCAGTCAAACATAATTAAAATTGAATAATTTGAATTCAAACTTAAGCTTAACTTGAACACAAGCTTAAATAAACTTACACAAGTTTATTCAAGTAATACATTATTAGACCTTAATTTTTTATCAAATTAAATAGTCAAATTCTAATTCAAGTTTATATAATCTTACTAGAATAGTTTGTTATTTCACATAAATTTGATATTTTATTTTTTATAAATAAATCGTATATCATATTTTTTATCTGATTTTACTTCTCAATATAAATTTTTATATAACCATTAAACATATTAAAAATATCAACACAATCATTACATAATAATAACAATTGCATTTTAGAAAGAGAAATATGTATTAGAAAGCTAGTTACTTCAACCAAAACATCATATTTCTCTATTCAATCTCAAGAATTACTAGCATGATTAAATTTTTTTATGCATCATATTATTTACATATGGTATAAAAATAAAAATATTATTTATATGTGTTATAAAAATAAAAATATATTTAATATTATTAGACTTGTTTAAACTTACAAACAATTTGATCCGAATAATATAGAGCTTAAGTTTAACTCATATATAAATCAAGCTAAGCTTATTTAGGCTCAAATCATTTAAATTTGAATTCAAATCAAACTTTTTGCAAATGGATCTCAAATCACTCATAAATAGCTTAATTTATTTGCATCCTTACTTTCAATTGCCAAATGCTGCCAACTAGGTAGATTAGAGTTGACTATTGTTCATATATTACACAAACTTACTAATAGATCTTAGGTATTAGGACATCCTATTGTAAACAGACATAATTGGTCTATTTTATTTCCATTTCATAAATTATGACTAATAAAAAAAATTTATTTATTAAAGCTTAAAATCTCACATGAAAAATAGGCAAACCTGCAAAAATATCTTGAATAACAAATTAAATTATGTTATGTGTACAATAACATAAGTTAACTAATCAAATAAGGCCTATTTATTTTTTATATCACTTAGTAAATAAGAAATTGCCATGTGTTATAACACATTATCCCAACCTAGAAGAGATTTTCACTTTTAATAAAGTAAAATGCAATAATATTTTTAAAAAAAAGATGTTTATCTCTAAGTATCCCTTGACAACTCTATAAATAGAGAATTCATTTGTGTCATTTAACAACAAAAACAACAAGTTAAGAGAAGAAATGTGGAGTCTAAAGCTCTACTAGTGAAATCTAAGCATATAAAGTCTCTAACCTTAATTAAAGACATCCATTTAAAGCAAAAGACTTTAACCACATTTAAATTTAACTTATTTTATCTCTTAAAGCATAAAGCCTTTGTGAATATTTAACATTAAATTTGAGATCAAGATACCTTCTGTTAAAGTCAAATGTTCAACATTCAAATGGACATCAAGCTTGTTCAAACCCTCCATTAAAGTCAAGCATTCAACCTTCAAGTCAATTAAACTTCTTCAAACCATCCATCAAAGTCAAGTTTTCAACATTTGAATGGAGATTAAGCTTCTTGAAACCTTTTATCAAAGTCAAGCATTCAACCTTTAAGTCAATCAAACTTCTTCAAGCCATCCATTAAAATCAAGTGTTCAATATTTGATTAGAGATCAAGCTTCTTCAAGCCCTCTATCGAAGCTATCAGAGCTAAGTGTTTAATATCTGAGCTAAAATCAAACTTCTTTAAGCCCTTATTTAGAGCCGAAATTTAACCATTCATTTGAGGTCAAGCTTGCTAAATGTACACTAAAACAAGGAAGCCCTCCTTCTTTAATAGTCCTTAAGCAAAATGACTATCAACTAGGTATCATAAAATCTCACTCATAAATGTACACTAGTGATGAAGTAAAGATTGACTAATTTTCCTAGTATAATAAATCACATCATTTGTTTTAGTCAGTTAAGGTACTAATCAAATACAATTACTTAGTTATATATAATAAAATTTTTCATACCTCAAAAATAAAGACTTCAAACTTATAGTGATATGAATAAAGTCATATGACTTAGTAATTAAGAATGCTTTACTTTCACTAGTTGTATGTCTACAAATAATGAAATTAAAGTTAACCAGATGAATTAGACAAACCCTAGGCCGCTTATGAATGATTTTTTTTTCACTCTTAGTAGTAAGTTCTAGTCACAAATCAAATATATGCCATTAATGAGATGAAGATTAATTAATTCTCTTCGTAACATTAATAAGATAATATAACTAACTTACCTAGTTATACATAAATAAAATTGTGCACATTAATAAATCAGGACATTGTACACTCACTAATCATATATCACTAACTAAGTTAATTAAAGTCAACTAGTTGTCATAATTAAACAAATTAAATAATATATTTTACATAGTTCTGGTGATGGCTAGATTGTGTTAGTTATGGTAATGGTGTTAGTTTTCATAGCAATGTTATTAGGAAAGGAAGTGGTGAGGTTGTTTATAATGATCATGTTAGGGATAATAACAATAATGATTATGCACTCTTAGTAATAACAATGATAGTGGTGATAGTGAAAGCAATAATGGTTGTGGTTACGGTGAAGTGAAAGTGGTGTCAATTATCAAGGGTTATGACAATGAATATGGTATTAGTGATAGTGGTGTCCATCGAGATGATTTTGATATTGGTGGCCACATCATAGGTGAAAGAAAATATTATAGGAAGAGAAAATAAAGACATGGTTTTAAACAAAAAGAATTGATATCTTTAGTTTTTTGTGATATAATTCTAATTTTAAGTATTTAAAAAGAAGAAATTAAAAGCTTAGAAAAGTCATCTTATTTTAAGTTTGTTAATATTTTCAATTTGTTTATAATATAGTTTTGAAAGGTGTAATGATCATTTTAATAATATTTATTCTAAAAGTTCAAAGTTAAACTCCTTAAAAATAGGAAACAAGAAGTTAATTCTTCAGAAACATCATCTTTTTTATGTAAACTAAACAATTTTCAATACCTTATGGAAAGTTCACTAGAAAGTTCATAGAGGAGTTTAGTAATTTACTTATTGGGAAGTTCAACCTCCCACAAGAACTTATTCCATATATGAATTAAATAACTCCTTAGTACTACATAACTCCTACATTGTTTCTCTATTTTTATTTTACTCCATTATTTTTTCCTTTTCTTTATGTCCACTTGTATTGTTTCTAATTCAAATATTAATATTATTAGCTAGTGTAGACATAGGATGTTTGCATAAAAAATTATTTTAGATTAGTTATTACATAATCTTTTTTTAAAAAAAAGAAAATGAAGGCCAAATTTATTTATTCAATTATTGTTAATGATATTAATTTTTAAGTTATTTAGATTTTCTTATATTTTTATAGCTCATGCATTATTTCTCTTCCTTATTTTTAATAAAATTTGCATTTCTTTCCTATTCATTCATGTTATTTACAATTCAAATGCTAATATTGCTTAGCATTATTGAGATAATGCTTTTTTTTGCTATAAATTACACTAAATGATATAAATTTTATTTAATTGAATTCATTTTCTATATATTATCATTATCATTTTAATTATTATTAATTGAATTCATTATTATATATTATAATTGTAAAGTGACTTATTTTGCAACTATGATATTTGCTTAGTTAGATGTGTTTTTTTGGCTTCATGTTCACTTGATGCTAATACTGTTAAATAAGTAATATAAATATAACATAACATATTTTACCATCACTATTATTAGCACCACCTACACCATCATTAAGAACACCACTTCTATCACTTACAAAACTTTTATCACTAATACCATTAATACCACCACAAGTACACTACCCTAAACCCTAAACCCTAAATCCTTATACTATTCTAATTACTCCCACCATCACCAAAATCGTCAATCCTACCTCTTCAATCATTAATCCTTATACTATTCTAATTACTCCCACCATCACCAATCCTATCCCTATTATCATCAAAACTACTACTATCATTAATGCTTCCACCATTACTAATCATATGCCTACTATTATTATCACCACTAGTATTTCTACTACCACCACTGCCACATAACAACAATAGTATCACCCACACCATTAACACTAAGTAGAAAATCATCTAGTACTATAACTGACACCCATGCTAGCGATTAAGAAATGATACTTGCACATGTAGCAATTCAATTCATGTTAGTGAAAAGAATAAAAGAATCCTAAAAGAATGATCCCCAATACCTTATTTTGATAAAAGAGGTGATAAAAAAACTAAAATTAATCTAACTAATGATGAAAAAAGGATAATTAGGTATCAAGGGCAACTATAGGTCCCTTTTAATGAAAAAAATGAATTGTTATACTAGTCACATTATTTGTTTTACATTGTGCATTCAAGAAAAGTCGAAATGTATTATGATTTACAAGAAACCTTCTATTTATCATGCCTCAACTTTGGACATGTGATTGGCATAGGAACCCACTATAGAGTGGACTCTTACAAGCCTAACATACTCCACTTATGATTTATTTAATTCACAAATAGACACTAACTAATGACTCATAATGCAATGTTAGGGTTTCAATCAAACTTGCTAAAATTTTGACAAAAGTGTTACCTACTATTCAATACGAGCTAAGGGGTAGCAAACTACCTTAATTGGTCCACATGCTTAAAATTAGAACCTATAACTTAAAACAAAATACAATGTCATATGCATGATAAATGGACACATATAGCACATAATCCTATTCCAACCGTCAAATGTCTTCAAGAAAATGCCTTTGATCTCCATAAGGGTAATAAAATTCTACAGGGTTAGTTTCAAGCTTGAAAATGTTAAAGATAGAAGAGTGAATTACATAAACTCAGTGAGTGAATAAACTACCAAAACCTTTAATTTAAGAGACAATTTATGAAAATTATAGCAAACTTTAATCCTTTCCATAAAATATAATAATGTTATAAATTCAATATGTTTAGATAAAAATTTAAATTCAACCTTTAAATTTTACTAGTTTAAGATACTAAATCTGATTCTTAAACTTCCAAATGAAATGTTCTTTACAGGATAAACTATTCTGATAATAGTAGTTATTTCATAATTCAAACTATTTCATATAAAATAGAACTCTTATACAAAATTTCAAGACACTTAGAAATTTGATATAGATAACATGATGACTCAACTAATTCATGTAAAACAAACATATGCAAAGGTAATTTCCTTTAGCCAACCATCAATTTTTCAATTCAATTATCAATAACAATACCTACTTTGTCTCTTAATCCCTCTAACAATTAACACCCCTTGTCCCTCCGGCAATTTAGTCACTTTCATTATATGGTCATTCAATAGTAGTTCTAAGTGCACTTAGGGGGTTTACTAAGGAAATTCTTGCAGGATCCATTCATTCAAATTTTATTTTCTAACTCAATCAATATTATGCTTTTGTAAACAGCACCTTTCTTTAAAAGAAGTTTCATAACATTTGAAAGTTAAGCATTTTGATTCGATTGCCAAAAACTAAATTTTTGTACTACACAAGTACATTTCCAATAACATAATTATTGAAATATTTGATAACAATCAATTCTCACTTTTTATAGAAGCCATTCATACACATCAATAGTTATCCAAAAATAGGTTTTAGAACAAAAAGCACATTCTAACAATTGGGAGTTTATAGACATACATACACAACACATTTTCCTATCAGACATTAACCTAATTCAATTTGCAAAATGTTCAAATTAAAAAATTCTAATCTTTGATATGATGAGCTATCCACTCACCTTAAAAGAGGCACCAAAATCACTTTAGTCATAATTCCAAATTTGAGTGACATTACTCTTTGATACATGTCATTCAAGTTTTATGAAAGGAAGAAAAGGATAGCTCCATTTGATATGGAGCACCCATTGGTGGCTTAACCCAAATAGGGTAGTTACAATGCACATTTACTGCTCCACCACCCCTATTATAAGGGTTTTCTCCAAACAAGCCCTAACATGAAGAATGAAGCAATTCCAAGCTACTTCGCACTAGCATGAAGATGGTAGACAAAGAAGAAGGAGGAGGTTATTGGTGGGGTAGGATTTAGGTTTTATCAAAGGGTGCGGAAGGGGTAGAGCTTTAGGTCCCTGTCTCTCTTTTAAGTGTTTAGTTAAAAAAGAAATATAAAAAAAAGAAACTAAGTACAAGCAATGAAATAAAATGGGAATGTGTTATATGTAAAATGGTGCATTTAGTTTACGAAAAAGAGTGAATTGTTATGTGTTAACTCAAAGTGAAAGAGTTATTTTTAATTTTGTGGCTACTTGATATGGGGATGAGAAAAGGGAAATGGGGAAATTGTGGTTAGTGTTCAAGCTTTTAAAATGTAAGGATAGAGAAAGGAAAAAAGTATGTTCAGAGAAGAGGGGATGATGAGAGAAAGGAGGATAAAGGAAAGGTATTTGTATTAAAATAATAAAAAAATTAAAAAATAATAAGAAATTTTTTGTGATAAGAAAGTGTCTATTTTAATGTAAATATAGCTTTAGAGCATATTGTTGATTCACATAAATTAAATACAATGAAAAGGCATAAGTTTTATACCCAAAATTTTTAAAATTGAAATATAGTTAATACACATTAAATATACAAATTAATAATATACTTTCATAATTTGTAAAATCTATTTAAATAAAATTTTAATAATCTTTAGATGTACTGAAGGCAGATTTTTATTGTAAAAAATATAAATAAGTACTTAAGATTTAAAATAATGATACTTTAATCATTTAAATCAACCATGCTTCAAACCTATATTTTATTTAATATATTTATACTAAACTATAATATCATTCAATAAAACTTAAAATATAGATATTTCATTATAACATGAAATAAAATAATTATTTAGTACTTAAAATAGATAATTAATGAAATCATTTGAACACGTATAGTTAACTTATATATTTCTCATAATATTTATTAGATTGATTTAATAATTTAAAATACTTAAAATAAGTTCCTTGAAAACATATATTTTTTATTATTTTTCTCAAATATAATTATTTATATAATCTTTACAAGATATATTTTATAAATCTCATAAAATTTCTACATATTTCAAATCTTATTACAAGAAATTTTATAAAGATTATTCAAAAGAATTTTAGTTGTTACACTAATGGAAAGGAACAAAGAAGGACATTAGAAAAGAATGAAGAGGGACATCTTTAACTATGTGATGAAATGCCTCATGTGCCAATAATAGAAAAGTAAAGTATTAATGATGGGCCAAAATGGACCAACCACTTTCCAATTCTAAAGTGGAAGTAAAAAGGTGTAAAAATGATTTTTCTAATAGGTTTTCCACAATTTAAAGAGGATACAACTCTATCTAGATTATTATTGATCGGTGACTAATATGGCTTACTTTTTGCCAATTAAAAGGCCTTTTCAACAACTTAATATGTTGAAACATATTTGGATAAGATAGTGTCACTTTATGGAGTTTCAATCACCATTAGTGTCATTTCATGGAGTTCCAATCACCATTCTTTCAAATTAGTGGATATAGTTTTTGGCTTATCTCTTATAGTCATTCTAGCAAGTTTTAAGGACTCAACTACGATTTAGTATAACTTTTCACCTATAAACAGATAAGCAATTGGAACTATTTAGATTTTAAAAGATATGCTTAGAGCTTACAATCTAAAGTTTGAAGGTAATTAGGAAAAGTACTAAGCGTTGATTGAGTTTGCTTACAAAAATAACTTCCAATCAAGTATTAAGATGGGCCATTATAAAGCTCCATATGGTTAGAGGTGTCAATATCTAGTAAGATAGTTCAAATCATGAAAGGCAAACCTCCTAAGACTTGAATTGGTAATAGATGCTTTGGGGAAAGTTTGAAACGTTATATACCAGTTAAAGATGGCTAAAGAGTGATAGAAATCATATATCAACAAGAGAATAAAAGAATTGGAATTTCTAAAGGGAGATATGGTCTTCCTTAAAATCTTACCTATGAATTGAGCCATGCAATTTAGGAATAGTGGCCCACCAATTTTAGAGTTATCAAATCCAATTCTAAAAGGATAAGATAGATTATGACGGGATAAAGATTGATTTATGAAAAGATAAGGATGGATGGAATACACAAGGAGATTTATTTGCTTTCTTTACATATTCCCTATGATATTATTGCATTATTATATGTGAATTGAATGAAACACGAAGTTGTACCTACATTACATATTGAAAAGAAATTACTATACTTTCTAATGATTAATTAAGAGATATATATATTAGCTTAGTATAATAAGGAAAAGTAAATCCTATTAGTAAGCTTTAGCTCATATTATTACATCAAATTTTTAGAATATTTACTTACTAAGTTCCATACTTAAACTTTTGTGTTTAATATTGCATATTCTCAAGTTAAGGTGCCTTCACCACCATTACAATAAGGATATATCTTTTAAGAATTTTCTATAAGCAACAATTAGACATTTTGCTTGTAAATAGGGTTGTAGCTTAGGCCTTGATCCATAAGGTTGGATTGTTGAATAAGGATTCTTTTGCTTATAGGATAGAATTAAACCAACTTATTAAGAACTCAATAGAGTCTATAACTGATTCTAACTTTTCTTATCTTGTAAAACTAATTTAACAAATGTTGTAGATATTTAATTGTCAATGTCTTATCTTATGTGTGTGTGTGTGTGTATGTTATTTTACATGTCTATAAGTTAAGCACGATTAGGAGAAGTTAGTGGAAACTAGTATAATAAGCTTTATGCCCATCATAACCTTGGGAATAAAGATAGCAAACGAATGAGTTATAATGGATACGGACAAGGCTAAAAGTAGTTGGGTCATTATTGACTTATTTTATCTATTTATGAATTAATATAAAATTTTAAATAGGTTATAGGTCATTCATGACTTTTGGACATATAGTTAATCTAACCTATCTATTTATTTATTAGATTATTATTTTATTTCTTATTATTCCTACCCATATTATTTTTTTACCACTTTATTGTATTTACCACCACTGTTTCAAAACAAAATTATGTTATTAAAAATTTTAAACTAAATTTTTATTCTCTTTAAAATTCTAAATTTTATTTATTTTTTACATAAATAAAATTTTTTAATATTATAATTTTTTAAAATTAAAATTCACAAAACTAAATATAGTTAACTAAATATTCTAATTACAAATTCTTCCGACTTGTAGAAGAATTAATATAATAATCATGTATCAAGAGATAATTTCTTAGCTCATCATTTTCTCCCTCCACATTTGATTAATGTTTTTTCTCAATTAGATTATAAAAGTTGGAAATGTAAATAGATTATAAAAAGCTTCATATGCACACACATATCATTTTTTTAATTGTTTATACCTAAAAACGATGTATTTAAAACCAGCAGAGCAATATTTCAGCGCTATCAAAACTAAAATCTTATAATATTATCATTTTGAGATATAAACTTCCAAGGAGTGTATGTAAAGCTAGAATAATACACATAATAAATTTTAAATACCATTTTTTATGTTTATATAAGGCTTTCAAACTTCATTAATTCGTTTTGAGATATTGATATGGAAATTTATTATAATATATATATATATATATATATATATATATATATATATATATATATATATATATATCATATGATAAAAAAAAAATATCTTTAATTAACAACAACAATATTTAATATTATTTTTTTATAAAGTTCTTTTAAAAACTAATTAGTACCACTAAAATTATTTTTATATAATGTAAAAATAAGATTAGTGTAAGTGGTTAGATTTGACTTTACTTTCTTTAGTGAAAAAATAATACCATCAAATATATAAGGATATTACGATAGTTTTTAATATATATAATTTTAAGATATTTAAATTTATATTAAATTATTAATATATTTTTTGAATAAATTAGTAAGATATTTTAATACAATATTTTCTTTATTTATAATATTAATTTGTATAATATATGAATTACTTTCTTTTATATATATAAATGGATAAATAGTAATCCATGAATTGACTCCATATTGATCCTTATTTCACAAGGTTAATAATGACCTAACTTATTTTAATCATAAAGCAAATATGGATGGATGTGAATGAATTAAAATAAAGGTGAATTTAGATGGGTAAATAGATATGACTGTAGCTTTACTTAGGAAGGTAACGACACCAATGAATCAAGTTCTTGACTGCTATCCCGCAAGTGCACGGATTAAGTCGATTTATAGTATAAAAAATTATCGTTCTCCACAGGGATTGTAGGTTGAGTACTAACTAAATCTCAAGTAAAATTATCTAGGCGGATCAATTGATTTTGAGAATCAAGAGTGAAATGTAAAACAGAGCTTAGCTATCAAAAATAAGGTTTGATTTAATGTAATAAAAGCGTACTCAGCTTAAGGATCCCTTGTACATTTCATTATGGAATGAATATAATTCTCTAACTTGGTTTACTGTTAATTAAGATTGTTATATTACCAAAATTAAGCTATACCTCATTGCAAGGCTACTAGCTACTAACCAAGAGATTAAGTGCCCACAATTACTCTAGTAATCACTCATCTAGGTTGCATTAACTTTGCTTAGAATCCATTCTTGGACATTTCATCCTTTGCAAAAGAATCCAATTAGCTTAATTCTTAAGTCTAATTGATATTCCCAATGATCATGCAAGATCCGATTAATTAATTGGTTATTTCAACCTAAAATCAATTAATCCATAACACAAATCCAATATTCCGGATATATTGGCTTGTTCCAGTCAAAACAACATAATCAAATCATAAATCAACAGTAAATCAAGCTAAATTATATAAAATTCAATTCCATAACTCCATGAACAAGTTCACCTAAGCTGAGCACAAGGGTTTAGTGTGAAAACATTACAAAATCAGAAGAAAACTAGAAAACAGAGAAGGAAGTCAAACAATTCATGAAGATTTACAAATTTCTTGCTTGATTCTTCAATTCCTTGCTTGAATCCACGTTAGAAGATGCCCTTGGTGAGTTTGGGTCTCCCCTAGAGTTTCTCCTAATAGCTCTCCTTGTTAATTCTCAGTTTCTCCTCCGCTCCATTTGAAATTTTGCGCAAAACTTATATTGGTGATGTACACGGGGGTCAACACGGCCCATGTTGTACCCCGTGTTTCTCAGCGAAAGTTGAGCAGCACGAAACACGTTGTGCGACACGCCCCATGTTCTTCTCCGAAGTGTCAAGCAGTAATGTACATGGGGTAGAACACGTCCCATGTTGTACCCCGTGTTCTTCAACGAAGACTGATCAGCATGTTACACGGGGTGTGACATTCCCCGTGTTTACCTCAGAAGCGAATGGCAGTAAGATACACGGGGTATGACACGTCCTGTGTTTAATCCCGTGTTCTTCTCTGAGCAGCCCAGTGAAGCCTCGAAGCAATCCAGAAGGAAACATGGCCCTAAACATGGGGTTCCCATACCCCGTGTTCTTTGTCAAGTGAACAAATTTGCTTCAATTCTTCATAATTTGAATGGTTTTGCTTCCGGATCCTTTTCTAATGCTCATATGTGTCATTTCAAGACCTGAAAGTAAAATATAGAGCATCTAAGTATCCTTTTCAATCAATTTGCACAAAATACTAAGTAAATGAGTGATGAAACACATAGAATTTAGGTGCATTTGTGTATTTATCAATTCTACTCAATTGTTTAATTATTAAAATAATGACTATATTCAAGGAAATTTGTCTTTAACTATATTTCATGGAAGTAGGCTAATCAACCAGGCCATAGTTACTAACTAATGAGGTACTCCATACCTAATAGGTTAGTTAATGGTACTAGAAATTTTTTGTAAAATAAGTTGTTAAACTGGATGAAAACGTAAAATGATATAAATTAATAAATAAATGATATAAATGAAAATACTAATATAAATTAATAAATAAATAAAATTAATTCATATTAATTTTAAGATCAAATTATATTAATGCAATCAAGATTTTAAAATTTAAAAATAATTATCAAACATTAAATTAATTATAATTTGTGGCATTACATAAATAAATGATATAAATGAAAATATTAATATAAATTAATAAATAAATAAAATTAATTCATATTAATTTTAAGATCAAATTATATTAATGCAATCAAGATTTTAAAATTTAAAAATAATTATCAAACATTAAATTAATTATAATTTGTGGCATTACATATTTATATATTTATTTACATGATTTTTATTATTTCTAAATAAAATTAATTAATTATATTTAATGACATTATAAAAAATTTTAAATAATTTTTTACTTACAGTTTAAAATAAAGATATAGTTGCCTAAATTTAATTTATTATATTAGGTTTACATTATTAAAGACACGAGTTGTCAATTAAGTAAATAAAAAAGCATAAATTATCAAAAAAACTAATGATAAACTATCATCTATAAACTACTTTATGAAGATTCTTAGATTAATACTTATTATTTTTAGAAAGTTAGTGCATAAATACCTTTAGAAACAAACTTGTATCTTATTAACTAGGTTAATAAGGTATAAGATAGTTTATTTATTGCAAGAAATACAATTATAATTTTTACCATTATTAGAAAAAGTATCTTATTGTTCTATATATTGGCTATGTTTAGTATAAGTAACTTATAACTTACCTTATAGTTGATAATCTAACTAGTAGTTAATAAATTAACTCATAATAGACACTTGTCAGATGATAACTAATAAGTTAGTTAATTACATCAAAATTATTTAATAAAACTAGTTGTTAAGTTATGTGAAAAATATAAAATGACATAAGAATTTATGTTCACATAAGAAAATATATGAACCAAATTAATTATTGTTTATTTTTAGATCAAGTCAGATTGATACAATAAATATATTTGAATAAAAATTATAATTACTTAGCTTCAATAAATTTTATTTTTTACATTACATTTTTATTTATTTATATACTTGTTATTTGTTTATTTACTATTTAAAACAATAATAAAATTACTTAAATTACAATTAATCATGATTATTGTCAATTAGTTAAAAAAACAATGATTATATCTCTGAAAAAAATTGATAAGTTATAATCAATTAGCTATAAGGTATCCATGGTAACTTACTAATTAAATCATAACTTTTTTTAATAATTTATCATGTTGAACATCTTTAAAGCTAAACTTATAATTTATTAATAATTTATTGATTAAATTAATAAATTATGAATTAACTTATTTGACATGTTAAACATCTACATTATCTTAATATTTGTTGTCAACACTTTACATTCCTATCTTTTAAGAATTATTATTACTGTTACTACTATTTTATTTAATTCTTTTACCACCATTATTTAGTTTAATATTTGTTATTGTTCTTACTATTTCTAATTTTTTTTATTTTATTGTTAATGATTATTATAATCAACTTTAACTTGACAATTTATGAATTTTTCTTTGAAATCCTTTGTTGACATTAAAATTGATTGCCCAAAAACTCTAAACTAAGCAATATACAATGATAAGTCCATTTTCCAAATTATGAAGCTATCAATAAAGTGTCAACAAGATAACAAGATAACAAGATAACAAATATTAAAGAAGATAATAATTTACTTTTATTGTCCAATCTATGAATAATTATTAGTCTAGTTTCCTTCACGCAACCTATTTAAAAGTTAGTTTTTGCAAGTTTAATTTCTAGTGCAAGTTACATTCAAAAAACCCATATCACTTTAGCACATGGGATGCTACTTCACTAAGAGACAAAGCAAACCGCTTCTTGCTACAAGCATTCATTTTAGCAGACCACACGTAAAATGAAATCTTTTTCTTTGGAGTCATTTTCAAATTTCGGCAATAGTTATGTTAGTTTTCCAATTTTTCCCTCCAAACTAAAACTCTTTTTATAATTAAATGGCCTAGCACTGCAAATAAGATGTTTCACAAAAAGCTAAGGAAACTTTTGTTTTGATTCAATGGTTGGAAATTAATTGCTTGCTTAATGTGTTTTTGTTGTTAAGCTTGAATGATTTGTCTTACTCAAGAGTATAATACAATGCTTAATGCTTTGTTGCCTTAATTGACCAAATCAACTGCAACTAATTTAAAGGAGACTGGGAGGGTGCTAAAAGGAATTAAAATTAGAAGTTAGATACAATGGTAGCTTCAATTGAACTTTTAAAACTGAAGCTTAGTTTGTTGTTTGAATTTTTAGTACCTAAAAATCTATATCCCAAGTTGTAAATCTAGTCACCATAGGTCTCAATCATAGGATATAGACCATTTGATTTCTTTGATTATTTGACATGCCTTTAACTTTTGTTAAGGCCATTTTCATATTGTTTATTTAATTTAGATACTTAGTTATGATAATTATGTCATTCCAAAGAATTATTATTTTTCAAATTTGTGATGGACTTCGATCAATATACTAAAGTAGGTAAGCTATGACTCCATTTGTTTTAGTGAAAAATATCTTTCATAAGAATATAGTTATAAATTATTAAGAAGGTGGAAAATATTCCATATATTCCATGCTAAATATAGAGAATTTGATAGAAAATAACTTCATTACTTTCAAAAAGAAAGTTGTTTTCCTCCATTACCAACTCTAAATATCATTTTTTTAGTAATAAGGTATGAAGATAATGTGTCATTCCTTGATCTGTATAGGAACATATGAAATTTTCCTATAGAAAATGCCTTTCGAAAAACAAATGAACCATAAAGTACATTTATTTTCTCATATATAAAATTTGCATTCTTATAAATATAGTATGTTAACAAGGGTACGTCCTCTAATAGAATGTTATACATCATTAAATCTAATGATGGATTAGTGTAATTTAATTAACAATATCTCAATATGTTATGTTTGCTTATGAATTATGTATTAGATTAATATGATAGGTTTTTTATATATATTAAGGTGTGTAAATGTGGAGGTTATGTGCTTGCCTTTATACCTTCCCCAAATACGAATTTTGAAATTTTGATTTCTTTTATGAAGTTTGAAGTTCTTATATTACTTATACTACTATGCATGACCTATTGTAGATGTTCTATCATCTTTAACTTGATGGCTTTGATCTTTATTTGTTTCATTTGTGCCTTCATTAACAAAAGGAATGATCAATTGCTTACTTATCCAATAATAGGAAGGATTTGTAATTGGTATGTATGGCATTTACACTTTGGAAGTTTGCATCTTTTTATGTTTTATACATAAAAAAGGTCTTGTGATTTCATTTGAATTATTTTTTGTTGTTTAAAATTTTTTAATTATTTCAAGAGAAATATATATGATATTAACATCAGTTTTAAATTTAAACAAAAATTAAAAGTGTAATCTACCATTTGATATAATAAATGGTATGTGATCAAAGCCTCAAGATAAGTATATCAAACTTATGGGCCTTTTTCTTCACTTATGTGTGTTCCTTCAATGCTAAGTATATAATTTTGAATCCATCTACTCTTATAGTTAAAGTTGTGCTAAATGTTCTACATACTTGCATCCATGTTGACATATCATACAACTAGTTTACATTTATAAACCTTATATTTGCATTAAGTAATGTGATGGTCTTGGATATTATTTTCTTAAAGTGCTATTATAGGAAATAGGTGGGAAATTGAATAGACTTATTTGTAGAAGTTTATTGAAAATTGAATTCTTTGGTTTGTAAGAAGCTAGTTACTAGTGTACACTTTTGTCATTAGTGCTAAAGTAATAAATTGATTAATGGAAGAAAATAATTAAAATTTATGATTGAAAGTTATAAGAATGCATGAATAACTTATCTTTTTAATGTGCATGGAATACCTAAAGACTTAGTTCTTATAGTTTCTTTAATTACTAGCTCTATTTATTTCTATTGGTAGTATTTTGCTTACTTTCTCATCTCTATGAGATTAGCTTGATTATACAAATGAAGTTTTAGTTATTTATTTTCTATTTTCCTTTTCATTTCTTGCTTATGTGAGGCTCATTACTCTCTAATGACTTATAAGAAATAGTGATAGTGGAGGAGTGAAAATTACACTTAGAAGTTAACCCTTGAAATATTGTAGTTGTGTGCTTTTTACTTCTTTCAAACTTATTTTAAAGTTTTCATTTTACTACTCTAACATATGAATACTAGATTGTCCTTTTGTTCTAATGTATTCATTTATGCAAGTATAAGAAAAATATATTTATTTGTTTAAATATAGAAACCTAACCTTGTATTGTTTATTTATTGCTATGGTAAGTTTAGAAGTATTTTGAATGTGTTGTATTTAACTATAATATCATGCTTGACTTGAATATCATTTTCTATATACTATTACAACTATCAATATGTTCTTTGATAAGGAATATTGTGTACCTAAGGATTCCACTCGAGGGAATGAATTGGGTTTTGGAATTTTACTCCTTTCTAAGGATTTTTCAATCACTAAAAACTTGGAAACACTAAATAAGTATTTAGCTTTTAGAGCAATCAATCTTAGGACAAACAAAATAAACTAATCACCATACCATCATGAAAAAATCATAAAAATTATGGAAAAAATATAAAAAGATAGGGTTAGGAAGATCAAATATAAGGATTTATAGTAGTTTGGCTTCGAAAATCTAATACTCCAAAGATTGCATCCACTATCAAGCCTACTTGACTTAAATTTTGCTAATTATTATCTCTTCAATTTTAATCTAGGAACTTAAAGAAGCTTCTTACAATATTGATCTTAAATACAAGCAAATCCCTTTAAGTTTCCTTACTTAAAGCATATTCTACTAAGAGATAGCACACTTTTGGACAAGAAATGAGTATTTTGATTACACAATGAAGAGTTAGAATAGAAAAATTAGAATCTAAAAGGTTTAAGGAATTTTGGTCATTGAAGAGCAAAAAGATTATAAAGTTTGTGTCAATGTAATAGTGAATGCTCTTAATAATATTTTGAAATTAAGTTCTAGGTTTTATATAAGGGTTAAAACCCTTAAATGCCCATTTGACACATTAAAACCCTTTATAATTGCAGCAACACAAAGGGAATCACTTTATAAAATGATTTATGTGCTAGAAAATTCAAAATTTTCAAAGGGTGAAGTGCTTCATAAAACATTTCTCCTTACACGGGCTAACTTATTATAACAAATGAAGTGCTTCACAAAGCACTTCCTTAAGGCATTTTGAAAAAGTGAGACAAGACACATGAAGCACTTTGCAAAATGCTTTTGGACTATCCTAAAAGGGCTGAAGCACTTTGCAAAGTGCATCATCAACTCCAGTATTGAAAAACTTATTTCAAAATCATTTCAAGACATTTTTCAAAACTTTAAACAAATTATTTTCAAATAAAATTTAGACAATTTAAAACATTTATAAAATTATTTTGCCATTTCAAAATGAATGACTTTGCCCTAATTATAATGCCTTTTTCTAAAGTCAAAATTTGACACAAGATTTAAGTATTTTGGAAATATTTTCTTTAGTTTTAATCAAAATATTTTTGAATCTAATTTTCTCTTTTACAATTGAATTTAATTAAGATAAAAAGAACCTAACTAAGGGTCTTCATCAATCCTTAAGCATTGCTCTAGGTTTAGTGTAATAAGTGTTCTTGAAACATATTTATGCAAATTAAAATGTTTTGTTGTCATCAAAATTATTGATCTAAATAGGGCTAAAGTTAACATATTGAAGATGCTCCTTGTCCATTGAAGGATATTGTACTTGTTTCTTATGAAAGAATTTGCAAGGTAGATGCAACTACCATAAGGATAAAATAAAAAGTGTTATATTACATTTGGTTTTATAACCAATTCTTTTCTGGACATTCTAGCTTGA
The DNA here is from genome assembly GCA_020226215.1 of Sindora glabra. Classification (NCBI taxonomy): domain Eukaryota; kingdom Viridiplantae; phylum Streptophyta; class Magnoliopsida; order Fabales; family Fabaceae; genus Sindora; species Sindora glabra. The sequence goes on along the minus strand of CM035234.1, from coordinate 32,709,440 downwards.
GATTATTTTTTTAAAGAAAGTCTAGATATTTGCCTTTTTTAGGTTGCAAAGCATCATGTATGCTACAAATTAGGATGTAATATTAAATACTATTTGATCTTGCCACCTCTATATGTAGATAGAATAACTAGGTAGTGGTGGCCTTAGAATATACAACCTCACTTTGCCTTTTTTTTTTCAATTTGATTTTATAGGTAATGTCAATATTTCCTTTGGTGATTATGCTGACAAGAAAAGTGGTCAACAAATTTTATTTTAAACTCTTTTAGAAAAAAAAAATTCTTTTTGTATTATACCATCATTAAATCTTGGTGTAGATAATGATGGCAATGTCTCCTAATTCAATAAGATATCCATTATGAACTTATCTTTTATTTTCAATGTTTATACATTGTTGAATTGTAATCCATGGATAGATTGAAGCTACTGACATTACAAATGCAAGGATATTGAGGTTGGAAATTGGATTTATAATGATGTGCCGTTGGCATTTGCTTAGTTTATGTCTCTTAATACTTGTAATAAATAATCCTAGTGGAACTAAATAATTGGATTTTGCAAATAATCTTAGTGGAACTAAATAATTGGATTTTGCACTAACAAATTAACCAAAGCACAATATTAATCACTAGTTCTTCATATAGGCTTTATTTGTTTCATTAGAGAGTATTTTTTTCATAAAAAAATGTCATTTATATATATGTATATATATTAATGGAAGAGTGATATAGTACTTGTATTTATGATTAAAAAATGATAGTAGAAGCATGATAATAAAGAAAAGCAAATTTCTTTTTAAAATGAAAGAAATTGCTTTTCCTAAATTTTTTATATTTAACATTAAATAAATAAAACATTTGATAACTATATATTGTAAAAATTATTTTCCATTAAAACAAACAAAGCCACAAGGTGGAACTAAAAGTTTCTTTTGATTTAAGGACTACTATTCTACCTAAGCCATGTTAAATCAATGAAGAATAATTAATCTTCTGTGAATCATTTGGGCAATGCCTATCAAAATCTTACAAGCCTATTGTTCCAACTTCTAAACATTTATAAAGATTTTATCTTCTGTTTCTAGATGATACAAAATTTAAGTGCTTATCATTAAAAATCTCAAAGTAGTTTTCTTATGAGGTAACTTTGCTATAAAATTTTATCTAATAATGTTTTAGTGTATATAAATAATATTTTTAACAAAACATAAAATTCAATTAAATTGTAAAAAAAAGGCTATTGTTAATCATTGACGTAACTAGATAAAAAAATGAAACTAAAGGCATAGAATGTAATTTATATATAGTTATATCACTCAAAATTTAATTGGTAATCAAAAGTAGGAGTTTCCAAAAATGTCTATAAAAAAAGGAGAACTAGTTATGTTAGGATTCCAATTCACATTTCTATCTTCCATCATTTAGTAAGTGGCAAAGTTAACTCCTATCCAACTTGTTAATTTTAAGAGAAATAAGAGCACTTTATTCTTACTTCATTAACCTATCTTACATGAATACATGATTTGTATCTTCCTAGGTGACTCTAGCACTATCTCCCTTGGCTTGTATAATCTTGATGCATAAACCAATGTAAGAATATATGGCTCCATATGTCCAAAATCATTAATTCCCCATTTCCTACTTCAATTGTTATCCAATACATAATTCTTCCATTGAGTCCATATCTAACAATACAAATTATATGCCTCAATTGTTGATCTGTTGGTTTCTTTACCAAAAATTGATCATGATCCTTATAAACAAATAGAAGTGGCAAATAAATAGGTTATGATAGATATGGATTGAGTCAAAAGTGGATGGATCATTGTTAACATATTTATCCATTTATGATCCAATGTAAAACTTCAAATAGGTCATAGAAAACTTATGATCTTTAGATATATGGTTAACTTGATCTATTATTTTATTCATTAAATTAATATTATTTTATTTTTTATAATTTCTGCTAATATTATTTTTCATCACTATGTTTTATTAGCCACCACTATTTCAAAATAAAATTGTGCTATTATAAATTTTAAACTAAATTTTTATTCTCTTTTTTATGACATAAATAATCATTTTTTAGTATTATATCTCTTAAAATTGAAATTTATAAAATTTAAAATAGTTAACCAAAATTTACCATAATTGATTTAAAAGCATGTAAAGTAAGAGAAAATTAAAAATAATTTACTAAAATTTAGCATTTACAAGGAAAAAGGAAGTTAATTTGAAAGCATGTAAAGCAAGAGAAATATAATGATGTTTTTTTCATGAAGCTAATTATTCTTGACTTGGAAAATTTTATTGAGTTTATTAATTGGAAACCTACAAGGTTTTAATTTTTCCAAGAAAATTTACAAGGAAAGTTCTTAGAAAGCAACATTGATTTCTTAATGCCTATATTAGTTGTCACATCATATCTATTTTTCCTTAGCTTTATTGCATCTACTAAGGCCTATAATATTTTTCTACTAATTCAATGCTGAAAAACTCCTTCTTTCACATGATAGAATATGATCATTTGAAGTAGATTTGTTCCCATTAATATTTAATGGATAAAAAAAAGAGTGTATAAACTTTTTATAGGATTTTACAATTATTTTGTAAGATTTTTGCAATTTTTAAATAAAAATTTATAACTTTTTCATAAAATACATAATTATTTTTGTGTTATAGGTATGATTATACAATATTTAAGAATATTTTTATGATATTCTTTAAAAACTAATTAGTATTGCTAGATTTAATATTTATATAATATAAAAATAAGATTAATATAAGTGACTAGACTTAACTTTACTTGTTTAGATAAGAATTAGTACCATCACATATATAAGGATATTATGATAGTTAATTTAAGATATATAATTTTTAAATATTTAAATTTATATTGAATTATTAATATATATTTTTATGAATAAATTAGTAAGATATTTTAATATAATATTTTTTTATTTATAATATTGATTTGTATAATGCAAAAGTTAATTTCTTTTTTATATATAAATGGACAAATGGTTATTTATATGTTAACATATAGTGACTTATTTGACAAGGTTAATAATAACCTAACCCATTTTAATCCTAAAACTAATATGGATGAGTTAAAATTGATATGGATACAGATAGATAAATGTATATGAGTTACAATTGCTAGCTTTATAAAAAAATATCCTATTATCTGATTTCAAATCTTCATAGATAAAAAAAAACCCACATTTAAAGGCCTATAACATTGTAGCTCTATAACAATACATCAAAAGGATCATACATGATCCATATGTGAACCTTGTAATGAGGCTATAAACATAATTTATAGAGTTAGATAACAAAATCCTTAAATTAAATTATAAAATTTAATCAAAATTAATAATACTTGTAAATTCATCATATAACTTCTTTGCTTTATTTTAATTAGCATGCATTTCATAACAGGATTGGCTAAAAGTAAGGTATAATTGATGGCAAAAAGGAACCTTTAGGAAAAAAATAAATCAAACACTAAATTTTAAACAAATTAGGATTCTCTTTCATTTGCCCTAAAAAATAGGATTTTTATTTTCATTTTTATCTCTTATTTTCAAATTTTTGTATGACTATAAGATGAATATTAACATAAAACAAAAAACTTCACATTAACATCATAGAAAAATGGGCTAACTCTAGATTTTCTTCCAAAAATTAGAAACATCATAAGACTTTAGTAAAGAATAAGTTAATTTTCAAAAAGAGTGCTTCCAAGTAATAGGATCACTTCCTAAAAAAGGATTTAGAGGCAACAAAAAAGTAAATATGCTTCATCACTTAAAAGCTATAACATAAAGATTCAAATCTTATGTTTTCTAAGATTAGAAGTAGGATAGATATTTTTATCACATGTACTGATAATCAATCAAGCATAATGAAAATTAATGTTATGATGTATGAAGTCGTAACTACAAATGTATGCATATGAATTTGAGAAGATCTTTGAAAACAAATAAAATCTAGTTTAGAGTATTTTAGAATAAGCCTTCTATTTACATTCAATTAAAATATGAGACTAATAAGGAAATAAAGAAAATGTTCATGGCAAATTTCTATTGAAAAATCTTGATGGAAGAGAAGGATTTTGTCTCTTAGAGTAAAAAAGAAGGGAAAAAGAAAGAAGAAGTGTTAAAGTTTAATATGATATATTATGAGGAAAAGTCAATGGCATTTTAGAAGGAAGTTGCTAGTGGTTCAATTGAGTGAGTGGAGAAAGCTCCTTAAAGGGAAATGATGTCATACAAGGATGCTTGGCCTAAATTTAATGGTGAAATCTCATCTAATGACTTTGTTATGGAGGAACTAGAAGATTTCGAGGATGAAAATCTTGGAGACAAAAAGGAAAATGAAGCCCATAATGCCTTTTTTTTCCAGAAATTGTTACATTTAAGGAAGAAATGAAATCTCTTTGTAAACTATAGAGGCTTATATCTTTGGACTAATCTTATTTTCCACCACCTTAAGCATCTATGAAGAATAATGTAAATCTCCCTTTATAAATCAAATACAAAATAAGCAATCATACTTACAATAAGCATTGATAGGATGCCATAAACATACACAGGCATTAATCATGCATTTCATTATCATATATCATGAGTATGGTCAAAACACTAACTATGCCATAAGGGTTTTATTAAAAAATTTATCATTCTCATGTATTTAACCTTTAACATCACATATCATCATGTCTAAGGTTGATATACAAACTTTCTATCTATGATAGATAGATCAAATATGATCAATTGTATCATAATTCTCAATCATAAAATCTAGCCAATCTTATACACAATCACATTTCAATCCAATATATTAAACACTAGTCATGTTGAGTAGCATGACTATTCCATAGTTTAGAGCCTTTTTAAGCTTCCAAATCATCTCACATGTTTACTAAAATTTTATCTGAAATTTCTAACACATTCATAAGTATCAAAAAATAATTTCATCATAACTTAATCACTCTTAGGTATTGTTCACTCAATACTAAAGTAGTGAAGTTCAAACAGATAGCATATAAACACTTATAATTCAAGTCACTTTTTATCATTCAAATAGAAACCAATTGCTTCCAAACTTTGCCATGATATTCTCAACATGCTAAATAAGGAATAACTTAGTTGTTGCACACTAACTTTCATGGCCTTGCTAATACACTAAAGGTAATAACCCAAAGTTGCCAAATTTGAATAGCATTAGAGTTATAAAAATGAAACTATCATTTAGGCAACCAAATCAACTCCATTTACAATCAAATTTTAATACAAGCTTATAATATCCTACATATCACATTTAGAAAGTTTCATAATTTTTCTTAATTATTTGGTACTTCAAATAATTTAAAATTCAAGGCCTAACAGAATAAAGTTTTGAAATTGATAATTTTAAGTATTTCTCATATAACTTAGTTTTTTATTTATCTAAAAATTTTCAAAGGTGTTCAATTTCTTCTACAATCATCTTAACATTATTTGTAACATAATTATACTAAAAATTCAAATTTAATCAACTCTTAACTATTATTTCCAAAGGGAAATAGAATGTACCATTAAACCTTTTTCTTAATAGAATTTTGTTTTTACACTTTTCTAAACCCATTTCTTATGGAAAAAACTTAATAAATCATCTCCTACTCAATTCAACATCATAATACTAAGATTATATCTTTATTTCAACATCTATATATTATCAAAATCAAATCATACAGCACTATCTCAATTTTACATCTAACATGGCCCAAATCATTAATTTTTTTATTTTTCATAAGAAAACTCCATAGAACAAAGGATAGTTGTCACTCACCTCAACTTCTTGAATTTCTAACTACTTGAAAACCTCTTAGAATGGCAAGAAATAAATTTCACTAAAATAAACCAAATTTTAGAAATTAGAGAGAAGATTATTATAAAAACTTAAAAAGATGATAGAAAACCCTAGTTACATTGTTACAATTTCAAAATTCTAGTTAAAGAATTTCTTGGAATTTCTTGAAGACTTGAAAATTCTAATGAAATGCCTTGGAGAAAGTCATGGCTCTTATTGGAAAAAGGAGCAAAAATTTATCCTAAAATAGCCCCAAATGGTTTATATAGAGATTTTATTTCAAGCTTCCACTAAAAGCTTCTTAATTTGTAAAATTTTCTTTAAAAAATCCAATGATTATTTTGCACCAGGAAATGGTTTTCTTACTAGGAGGTTAAAATATTTTTTCCTCAAAACCAATAAATTTTAACCAAATAAAATACCTTAAAAAACTTGCTAATAAAAACTCTTGATTTCTCACATTTTTACCAATTTACCAAATCAAGTTTAGGCCTCATTATTTTTTTTTATAGTTTTAACTTTAACTTGGGCTTTAAAAGTTAGCCTAAATTATTTCAAATAAAAAAATAATTTATTTCAATTTTGGTCCTAATATCTATATTTTGGGACATTCAGGCAATTTTTCGACTACCTAAGCCCCTAATTTCCTATCCGATCTTCATAAATTTTTTCCAAACTTAATATTAGGCTTTTTATAATATTTTGACCCAAATTAATGGGTAATGCAAATTTTACAAAAATTCTAGATAGATATACCTTTAAATTATCTTTATGGTTCAACTAAATTTTACCTAATTATATTTTTAGGTTTTTATTAGGCTAATTTCTATCTAAAATTTCTTCTTGGTGTATTATAAGTTCTTTCCCCTTAAGAAAATTTGTCCCTAAATTTTCAAGAAATTAGATATTAATATACAAATTGTCAATGGCCTGTATATAAATCTTAGATAGAATTTTTTATCTAGTTCTACTAGTACTTCTTTCAATACATAGGATTCATCTAGAACATATTTTCTTAATATTGACACATGAAAAACTGGATGAATTGCTTTCATGTCTTCAAAAATTCCAATTAGTAAGCAACTTTTCCAATTTGTTTAATGATTTCATATGAACCAATATACCTTGGGGTTAACTTTCCTTTCTTTTCAATTCTCATTATTTCTTTTTTTAGCAAAGCTTTTATGAATATATGATCACCTACTTGGAATTATGATTCCCTTCATCTATTATTTGTATAAGATTTTTATTGACTTTGATATGCTTGTAATTTTTTTTGATAATTTGAACTTTATCAATAGCATCCTCAATCAAGTCAAGGTTAATTATTTTAACTTTCCTTGTTCAAATCATCCAGTGGGTGATCTATATTTTTTATTATATAGAGCTTTAAATAGAGCCATCTGTATACTGGTATGGTAACTATTGTATACAAACCCCATTAATGACAAGTGTTTATCCTAACTCCTTTCAAACTTAATTACATAGGCTTTTAGCATGTCTTCTAAAGTCTGAATTGTTCTTTTAGACTATCTATCTGCTTATGGATGTAATAATATACTAAATTATAATCAAGTACCTTGCTTTCTTGAAATGATTACCAAAATTAAGAAGTAAACTATGATCCTTAATCTAAAATGATTGTAAGTAGTCATCATGTAATGGAATAATTTTATCCTCATATAACTATGCATATTCAGATACGGTATATGTCATTTTTATTAGTAAAGAATGTGCAATCTTTGTAAAGTGACCTACGATTACCCATATAGAATTATAACCTTTATTAGTTCATGGCAATTTGACTATATAATTCATCGCAATACTTTTCTATTTCCATTCAGGAATGTATATGTTTTGGTAAAGTCGTGTTCAGTATTCATTACAACAAATTAATACTTGTGCGATGAATTATGCCACAAAAATTAAAAATCGTGATAATTTTATCATTTGCCAGGGGAACAAAAAATTCAAATAAATGTCCAAAAAATTAAAAAATTTATCCACAAGAAAACTTTACTTAAGGTAAAATATCACACCTATAGCAAAATATCACTTATGCTATGAACAAAGCTACAAGAACACAATTTCTGTGGCAAAGTATTACTTGTGCTATGAAAAAATTTTATTTGTGGCGAAATATTACTTGCGGCACAAGATTAAGCTATAGGAACATAATTTTTGTGGCAAAGTATTACTTGTACTATGAAAAAATTTTACTCGTGGCAAAGTATTACTTGTGCCATAAATTAAATTATGAGAAAATATTCCTTATAACAAAGTATCATTTGCGTCACAAATTAAATTATAAGTATGCATTTCATGTGACAAAGTATCACTTATTTTATTATATAAGTTAAAAAAATTTATTTATAGCAAAGTATTACTTATGCCACGAATTACTTCTATGAATAAAATTATAGTCAAATATATCATTTTTAATAACTATACATATAAAAATATTATTTATAATAAGTACAACATGCTGCAATATAGTAGATAAAAAAATATAAATATTTATATATTATGAATATTTAGCAAATAACTAATTCATCATTTGATCAACTAATTAGCCCTATCGATTAAAATAAACAAAATTATAAAATTTAGCATTTTCAATTAGCTGATTCATAAAATATATTTAAAAATATAGAACTACTTGAAAATTGTATAATTATGTACTTTTATTATTTTTCTTAAAATAATTTAAATAGGAGTTAAACTCTAAACTTTAAGATATGTAAGAAAGAATTTAAATGTGAAGCTCCTAAAAGAATTTAAATGTGAAGCTCCTAAGTATTTTTATATACATATGTACTAAATTTAATATTTATTAAAATGTAACTATTTTTTATAAATAATAAATAATTATTTAAATTTTCATTAATTAAATTTATATAATAAAATTAATATACATTAATAAAATAAATATTATAATATATTAAAGATTGTATTGTATAATTATTCAATGAATTTAAATTCTATACATACTAAATTAAAAATTAATAAGATTTACATATACATATAAATAATATATACGTATATAAAATTTTTTTCAATTTATTATTTAGTCCAATTTTTAAAATATCAATTAAACAAAAAAATCATTCAAAGTATAAAATATTATAAAAATTTATTTTTTATCTCATCACATTATTCAAAAAGAATGTGATAACAAAGAAGATATATATTATGAAAATACTAAAAGTATTATATTATATATAAATAGTATAATTTATGAGATAAGTTATAATAAGTTTTATTATAGAAATATATAATAATAAATTTTACATTCATCACTGCAATATTAACAAAACTTTCATTAAAAAATTGAAAATAATAGTTATGTAATGTATAATTTAATATTAATAATAAAATTATTATATTAAAATATTTTAAACAAATTATATTTAAGAGAGTGATATATATAAAATAGTGTAAATTTTCATTTTCATATTTTATTAATTCCAATTGTATTAATTTTATTTCTTACATATATTTTGTAATAATTTCTTTCCCTCTAAATAATAATTTAATTAATTTAGGCTATTCATTTATAATTATATTGATAAGTTAATCAATTGATAAATGAAAGAATAAAAATTAAATATAAATAACACATGAGAAAAGAAATTAATATAAAAAATCTATGAAAGTTTGAATGATTAAACTTATATTTGTGAATGATAAAATATGTATTATTAATAAAAATTAAAATTAAATAATTTATAATAATTTAAATTTTAATTTATAATTAAAATTTAAATATACATAATAGTTCAAAATTATGATTTTTATGGATATTTATTTTATATAATTCAACCTTTATTGAAGGAATTTTAGAAAATAAAAAAAAATTACTTGAAAGATGCAAAAATTTTACTTTTATTGAGTAATAACTCAATTAATAATAACTAATGAAAAATATTAATAAAAAGATAAAATTAACTAATTAATTATTTATGAGAGATAAATTTAATATAAAATATTTGTAAAGAATAAATTTGATATAAGCATAATTAGTAACAAAATAAATAGAAATTTAGTTTATAAAAAATAAATTTTAAAATAAAATCATAAAATATTTTAGCATTAGTGCATTTTTATTATATGTATTTATGTAATATTTTATTATATAATTAGTATTACATAAATGTAGTTTTATTTTTGAAGTCAATCCGTCAATTAAAACTTTATATAAAATATATTGTATTATAATAATAAAGAAGCAAACTAGCATAATGGTAAAGTATGATATTCCTCAACTTGGAGATTTAGGTTCAATTCTCGATAAATACAATTTAGAATTTCTAGATAAATAGAATTTTAATAATTTATCCTATCTAGATATGGGTCAAAAGTATTAACAGATTTCAACAGATGTATAAATAAAATAATACAATAACACCTAATTGAATTATATAGATAATTGATTTAATTTATATATATATATATAACTATTTTAACTTTTAATTATTTTATTTTATTATTTACCATGATTTTATTCATGGCAATCTGAATTGTTAGCCACATATGTGCCTTTCTTGCCACATTTGTACTTGTGGCTAAAATAATCTATTAGCCACAAGTGAACTTGTGGCAAAAAAATCATTTATGCTATAAGACCTTTTTCTCCGTGGCAATTTCCTTGCCACGCTTACTTGTACCACGAAACCATTTAACCAGTATTTCCATGGCTAAATAGCATAGCCAAAGAAATTTTAATCTTGTGCCACGATTTTAATCGTGGCACAAGTGTTAATTTATTATAGTAGTTAATGCTTCATTTTTATTTGCTAATAGGTTAAGAATTTCATCATATATTCTTGTATATCTCTCTTCATTCCATCCTACTAGTATGCATTTTTTGGATCTTGGTATATCTTATTGGCACTAGGATGTATCATATAAGATGATTCATGAACTCTTTTTAATACTCCTTTCTTAAAATTTTAGGTGCCTATAATCGACTTATGTTTCTTATTACTTTGTTTTTATTCACTATTAGATTGGTCTCCTCTTTAGTTTTAACTTTACTCTTTGATTGTTCATATTGAGGATTTTCTTTTTAAGTTACTTTGATATAATCTATTATGATGGAATGCACCATTATACAAGCTAAATTTGCTTTTCTATTTTTCTTTCAACTTCTTCCTTATCTTTAAGAGCTTTTGAGCTTAAAGCATTAGCAATTATTGGCTCTACCCAGAAGATAGTGAATAGAGTAATCATAATCCTTCACAAGATTTATCCATCTTTTTATCTTATATTGAGTTTTTTTTGCTCAAAAATATACTTAATACTTTTATAATCTATGTAGATTTCACAAATGGCCACACATAAGTAATGTCCTCATATTTTTTTAAGCAAACACTACTGTTGCCATATTTAAGTCATAAGTGGGATAATTCATCTTATGCTTCTTCAATTAATAAAATGTGTAAGCTATTACTTTACTTTGCTACATTAACACATATTCTAACCCTATTTTGGAAGCATCACATTACATTATATATCCTTTTGCATTATTAGGCAATGCTAACACTAGGGTAAAAGTTAGACATTCTTTTAATTTCCAAAAACTTTGCTCATATTCATCATTTCACATAAACTTGACTCTTTTATAAGTTAGCTTAGTTAATGGTGCAACCATTTTCAAAAAGTCTTTTACAATTTCATAATACCTAGCTAACTTAAGAAAATTGCATATCTTAGTCACTAAGGATAGTTATGGCCATTTAAGTACGACTTTAATTTTTTAGGGATCTACTTGTATTCCTTCTTGCAACACCACATGGCCTAATAAATGTACTTTTTTCAACTAAAATTCACACTTTGAAATTTTAGCATATAACTTATACTCCTTCAACATTTGTAGTGTGATCCTTAAATGTTTTGCATGCTCCTCCTTAATTTTAGAATATATCAAGATATTATTAATAAACACCACAATAAATTTATTTAGGAAAGGTTTGAAAACATAATCTATTAAATTCACAAATGCTATAGGAGCATTAGTCAGTCTAAACAATATATCTAAGAACTTTTAATGGTTGTAATGTGCCATCTTTTTTCTTTACAAACAATATTGGTACTTTTATGGTGTTGAATTGGGTTGTATAAAATCTATTCATATCATGCAACCTTTAACACCGTAAGTTGCAGAGATAATGTCTCCTATCAATGTATTTACTAAAAAGGGTCCATCTAATTCATTTAATAGTTTTGAAAGTTTAATCCCTAAATTCCTATATATAAACAAATGCATAGCATTAGAATCAATGACACTTTTATTAGAAAAGTTCCAACTAAACTAATATAGTACTAATCATTATTGCATTAGAAGCTTAGGCCTTTTTGTGTGTCATGGCAAACACTTTTGCTTAGGTCCCAGCCAGTTCCTTCCCTTTGTTCTCTCTATTTGACATTATTGGTCGTTTTGCTGCAATTATATTTTGAGTAGGTTACACACTAGGGGCAATAATGTTGCTTCTTTGCTAGGTAGTCCTAGATTCAAAGGCTCGATGTCCTATTATCTATATTTAAAGTAGGATTCGCATGCCCCAAAATAACTAAGATTATATTGTTAATAATAAGGAGGTCTATTGGGTGGATTTGGAAATAAATAAGTCTTATTAGAATTATCAAGACTCATTGCAAATTAGCTACCTTTTTTTTTTTTGGAAAACTTCCTTGATTTTGAAATTTATTTCCCCTTATTTGCTTAATTTTTGTTAACACATTTTGAGTAATTACTGCTTTCCTCATATCTCAGCTATTTCCTTTCTAATACTTTGTTTTTGTCTTTCCAAGGTGGTCACCTATCCTAGTACTATCCTTGTCCAATCACACTTAACTTCAAATTTTTATTAGGATCTAGTGCATTAGTGCTAGTATGATTGCACTTAATCATAGAGATAATCCCAAGGACTAAATATAAATTGATTCACCCTATCTTTCTCTATAGGTTCTAGGTGCTCCACATATCAAGACAGCTAAGTAAACTATACATCATATTAGGTTATTGTCATTGACCCTTTATTTAATCTTTCAAAATTATAAGCTTTTGCTTTTTAGATACTTGGCAGTAAAAAACTATCCTTCAACTTAGCTTGAAATTACTTCTAAATAATTAGTTCATTAGCAGCCATTATGGGTTTAATATTATGGTCATACCAGAAATAGGCCATACTTTTTAATTTGTAACCTACGAATTCCACCATCATGTTCTGATTACACCTCAACAATTTACAAGTTATTTTTGTTTGATTCAAGAATTAATAAAAATCCACAGTTGGATTCTTATCATCATATTTTAAGGAGTTTAGTTTTTTTTAAAACTCATATACCATCTATAACCTTTCTATTAAAGGCAATAGGGGATTTGTTATCTAAGTGCTAGCAAGATTAAAGGTAAAGTATGAGGGTCCTAATTTTAAGTTAAGACTCTTTCTAGAGTTTGCTATAGCATCATAATTTTCATTGGAGTCTTAAGTTATTTTTGTTCTACCTTATGGAGGTTTTCTAAAGACATGTTCATGAAGGCTTCATGTTTTGACATTTTTCAATGCACTCTAGCTTGAGTTTGCTTGTTTCTAATCATAATTATTTAAAATAGCTTTAACTAATAAATACTACTTTCTCTAAAAGAGAAATAACTAAAAACAATACCTATCTAGTTTCATGGATCCACCTGATTGACAATTGTTCTTCCTTCAACCGTATATAGATTACATATTCTGACTAGTCCCTCTTTTATTTCTATTGTAATAACTATCCCAGACTATGCTTTAATACCAACTCTATCATGTCCTAATTTTTAGGTATCATATCTAACATAAAGACACCAAACTAGTGTTAATATACTAATATTAATATCAATAAATTATCTTTACATGTCTTTAAGACATTCATAACTCTTTCTCTTTCATAACTCTAGCAAAGTATAAATAAGTACTTATAAAAAATAGTGTGAATGTACATGCACATAAAGAAGTTCAAAACGTAAATTATATATATTAAATATTATTTATGCAAGAGTGTAAAATTTTTGAAAACATAATTCTATATATAATTACTATTAAAAAATAAGACTTCTAATTAAGATGCTGCAAAATGTTGTATAAAAGATTCTCAAAAGTGAGATGAAGGTTCACGCATAAATCTTAGTCATCTTTAGGATCTATGCTTCATATTCGTAAATGAAAATTTGATAGAAGGTGTGTGAATATTAAAATACTCAATGAGTGACTACTATTTTCTCTTCTTTTTAGAAAGAATCCATCATATTAGGTTAGTTATATATATTATTGCATAATAATTTATTAAATCTCTTAGGTACCATCTATAATTTTTATACATAACTATAACTCTAGAATACTGTTAGAAATTCTTGCATGTTTAGCAATAATTCTCATGCACTAACAGTAACTTTTATTGTACATGTAGCAATTTTATATGTACTATATACAAAATCTATCTAAAGAATGGCTGTAGTAATTACTTATAAAATTCACCGAATGGCTATAGTAATTATTTGTAAAATTCATCCAATGACTATAATTGATATCAAGGTTTTTTCTTATGTTTTCAATCTAACCTTATCTCCCACCACCTTAAGCATTAAGCCATCAACCTTGTCCCTCTAACCTTTACCATTCCTCCCCCTTCTCTCATAACGAGCATCGAGAGGATGCTATAAGCATATATAAGCATCAATCATGTATTTCATTATCATATATCATGGGTATAATCAAAATACTAACTATGCTGTAAAGGTTTTATTGACAAAATTTTCCACTCACATGTATTTAACCTCTAACATCACATATTGTCATTTCTAAAGTTGATATACAATCTTTCTATACAAGATAAATAGCTCAAATATCATTAATTATATCACAATTCTCAATCATAAAATTTAGCTGGTCTTATACATAATCACATTTCAATCTAATATATTAAACACTAGTCATGTAGAGTAGAATGACTACTCCATAGTTTGGAGCCTTTTTTGGCTTCCAAATCATCTTACATGTTTAATAAATTTTTTTCTAATACCTCTAGCATATGAATGAGTATCAAACAATAATTTCTTCATAAATTAATCACTCTTGAGTACTATTCACCTAGGACAACATTTGAACACTTATAATTCAAGTCACTTTTCATCATCCAAATAGAAACTAATTGCTTCCAAATTTTGCCATGACATTATCAACATGTTGAATAAGGAATAAATTAATTGTAATACAATAAATTTTGTGGCCTTTCCAATACACTAAAGGCAATAACTTAGAGCAATCAAATTCAAATAGCATTGGAGCTATTAAAATGAAACTATTATATGGGCAACTAAATCAACTCTATTACCATCAAATTTTAACATAAGCTTAGTAATATTCTAGATGTCATATCTGAAATGTTTCATAACTTTTCTAAATTATTTAATGATTCAAATAATTCAAAATTCAAGACCCAATAGAGTAAGGTTTTGAAATTGGTAATTTTAAGTATTTGACTATAACTTGGTCTTTCGTCTATCTAAAAATTTTCAAAATTTTCTAATTTTTTCTACAATCATCTTAATATTATTTGTAACATAATTATACCAAAAATTAAAATTTAAGCAACTCCTAACTTTTTTTTGCAAAGGAAAATAGAATATATCATTAAACCCTTTTTAATAGAATTTTGTTTCTACACTTTCCTAAAGCCATTTCCTATGGAAAAACTTAATAAATTATCTCCTACTTAATTCAATATCATAATACTAATATTATATCTTCATTTCAGCATTTATGCATTATCTTCTCTTACTCAATTCAATATCATAATACCAATATTATATCTTTATTCCAATATTTAGACATTATCAAAGTTAAATCATACGACACCATCTCAGTTTCACATCCAACATGGCTAAAATCATCAATTTTTTTTATCTTTTATAAGAAAACTCCATAAAATAAAGGAAAGTTGCACTCATATTAACTTTTTTAGTCTCTAACTACCTAAAAGCCTTTTAGAATAGCAAGAAAGAAATTTCACTAAAATAAATCAAATTTTAGAAATTAGAGAGAAGACTATTATAAAAACTTGAAGAAAATGATAGATAACCTTAGTTACCTCAATAGAATTTGAAGAATTCAATTAGAGAATTTCTTAAAATTTCTTGAAGACTTAGAAATCCTAATGAAATACCTTAGAGAAACTCATAGCTTTTACTAGAAAAAGGAGTAGAAATTGTCCCAAAATAACCTTAAATGGTTGATATAGAAATCCTATTTCAAGCTTCCACTAAAAACTTCTTAACTTGTAAAATTTTCTTAAAAAAATTTAGTGATTATTCAGCCCTAGGGCATGGTTTTCCTGTTGGGAGGTTAGAATATTTTTTCCTCAAAAATAATAAATATTAGCCAAATAAAATACATTGTAAAGCTTACTGACAAAAGCCCTTAATTTCCTAATTATTTACCAATTTACCAAATTGAGTTTAGGCATTATTGGGCTTTTTTCCTAGTTTCAACATCACATTAGGCCTAAAAAGTTAGGGTAAGTTAGCCTAAGAAAAATGAAATGGTTTATTTTAATTTTGCTCTTGATCTCTAATTTTTCGCATAACTTGGGCCATTTTTTAACTACCCAAGCCTTTAATTTCGTATCAAACCTTCATAAAAAATTTTCAAACTTAATGTTAGGATTTTTATAATATTTTGACCCATACTAATGGCTGATATAAGTTCTACAAAAATTCTAGATAGATTTGCCCTTAAACTATCATTATGATTTAGTCAAATTTTAACTGATTATATTTTTAGGTTTCTATTAGGTAGTTTCTATCTAAAATTTTTTCTTATATTTTCTTGCTTTGTTGGGGGTACATAGAAGAAGCTTATGATGCATAGATGCTTGTAAAAAAATAGAAGAAATAATAAATAATATAGAAAAAAGGAATTTGCTTTGAGGAAGGAAGGTTCAAATAATTCCCCAAAAAATAAAGATAGAGATATTTCCACAAAAAAAAGGGTTAGAATAGTTCACGATTTAGGATTTTCAATGGAATGGATGTGGATAGGGGAGACTTAATGGGTTAAGAGCATTGCTATAGTAAGGAATTAGGAGTTATTAAATAGGTTAGAGGTAATAAGCCTATATTAAAATCTCCTATCAATGTTTTTTTTCCAAGAAAGGGGCTAAAGAGAAAGCAAATGCTAGTTCTAGTAGTTAGCAAGCTTAAAGAGGAATTTTTAGGTTAGAAAAAAGATAACATAAGACCAACTAGGGGGTATAAGTATGTTTTAAGTCTTTCAAGGAATAATGGAGGGAAAGAGTCTTTAATTTTTAATAGAAATGGGAATTCCTCATTCTCTTTTGAAGAATATGAAAGTGAAAAATAATTAGAATAAGAAAAGGTTGGAGACTAGTCTTTTCAAAGTTACAAAACCAAAACCTTTAACATTACGCAAATGTTAATTTGAAAACAAATGAATACAAACTTACAAATGATGGAAAAAGAGGATATGGTGGCATATTTAGGTATCATTAACGTTTTTCATGAAGTCTTTAAGGTTTAAACATTTCCCAATCTTGCACTATTATCAATTGTTTAGTTTAATATTAGAGGAACTAGTTTCAAAAACTTCTTTTCATTTGCTCATGTTTGGATATTTTAATAAAATAAAGTTAGTATCACTTTTGGAAACTAGAGCTAATGTTATTAAAGCTTAGAAAATGATTAGTTTGATTGAAAAGGTTAGATGGTGTTGATTTTTTAAAATTAATGGAATTTGGTTATCATGGAATGATAGGGAAATCTAGGTTTAGGTGCTAAGAATTCATCATCAATTTGAGCATACTAGAGTGATGAATAAAAATGATGACTTTAATTCCTTAATGACATTTGTATCTAGAATTCAGAGACAAGTGGAGATAAAGGAATTGTTGTTAAGGTTAAAAGGTCTATCAAGGAGCCTTGGATTGTTATGGGAAACTTTAATGCTTACATTTCTCCTTGTGCAAAGATTGAATGGGCTTTTCCTAATTAGTCTTCTATGAACAAGTTTTTCAATTGTTTTCCTTTTTGTAATTTATGTGGTGTGGGTTTTAAGGGACTTAAATTTACTTGGGAATGTAAAAGTCTAAAGGAAAGAATAGGTAGGGAAGTGTGTGATTCCTAATGGATATTGAAATTTTTAACACCTCTATTTTCCATATATCATCTTTTAAATAAAGTTATAAACCTTTATTTTTAAAAATTCATAAAAGAGATAGGAAGGAAAAAAATCTTTCAAGTTTTTGGTAGGATTGTTATTGTAGGAGTCATTTCTTGATTTAATTAAGAAATGTTAGAAAGGGAATATTAATTGGTAGAAAGCTACTGAGATATTCATTAAGAAAGTTATTAACTAGAATAGTAATTTATATAACATTATTAGCAAAATAAAAAAAAGATTCTTATAGCAGGAATGCAAGGAATTGATTATAAGTTAGCCTTTATGCCTAATAAATTTCTAGAACAACTTTAAAGGAAGTTATGAGAGGAATATGGGAAATTTTTTTTTAAGGAAGAGCTATTATGATTTCAGAAATCTAGATGTAATTAGCTAAAATTCGAGAATACAAACTTATTTGATTTGTCCACTATGGTAAGGATGAAAAGAAATAAGATTAAAGCTTTGTTGAATAAGAGGGGAAATTAGATGATGGATGACATCAGTTTGAAGAATATGGTTGTTAATTTATATGAGAAGCCATTTTCTAGGGAAGGCAACTATAATCCTAACTTTTAATTGATAGTTGGTTTTCTTACATTATAGGAAGATGCCATGAAGAATTAGGTTTTCTTATTAAGAGAGAAGAAGTTAAAAAGGTTATTTCAGTATAGGATCCTTGAAAGCTCTAAGGCTATATGGGTTACTTGCAACATTTATTCAAAGTCAATGGAAGTTAATAGGGAATTCTATTTAGAGGTTAATTGATGAGATTTTTCATAATCTAACTAAATTGAAAGACATTAACCAAACTTTGTAATGTTAATTCCTAAAGTTTATAAGCCTTTGAACTTAGAATAATATAGACCTATAAGTTTGTGTAATGTGGTGTACACATTAGTGACTAAAGTGCTTATTAATAAATTAAAGCCTTATATAAGCTTTCATATCTCTTCTAATCAAAGCAATTTTGTTCCTAAGAGACACAATTCTAACAATATTACTATTGCCAAGAAAGTGGTACATTATTTGAGGTTGAAGAAAGGTAATAAAGGATGGATGGCTATTAAAGTGAATCTTGAGCGAGTCTATGTCATGACACACAAAGCCATAATTGGCGTTGAACCTATTCCTAATTTCCATTAGCCTAAGTTAACTTTAAAATTTATATCATTACACAAATTTTGGGAAATAAACATTTTTAATATATATTTCCAAAGTATTTACATTAATTTCCAAGTAGTCATAATTCAACATTTTTCTATAAGGCCTAAAACACTTTACTTACAATGAGTATTAACTAGATTTGCCTTACAAAACAAGCTTGGAGGTATCTTACACCTAAGCTATCAATAAAGGTAGAGGTGCTTCTACTAGAGCCTCTGAAGTGAAAACAACTAAAAGAAATGAGTTAACAACTTAACAAGTAAATAACTTATTTAATGAATACATTAATATACTTTATTTCATACACATTTCCTCATGTTTAATAATATTCAT
This sequence comes from Sindora glabra, assembly GCA_020226215.1. Lineage (NCBI taxonomy): Eukaryota > Viridiplantae > Streptophyta > Magnoliopsida > Fabales > Fabaceae > Sindora > Sindora glabra. The sequence goes on along the minus strand of CM035234.1, from coordinate 32,689,873 downwards.
GTTCTTAATAAATGTAAACAGAAAATGTATATTTCCAAAGGTAAATAAAGAAAATAATTTAATAATCTTGTGACTTTTAGGTGAACCTTATTCCATTATAAATCCATTGTTATTCCTTTAAGGCCAACCTTATTCCTTCATCAACATTTCTCGAATTTGGTATTATTTTCATTTTGATCATAATAACTCCTCTAATCACAATCTCATATAGTACCATATCCTTATATAGGCTTTATCACCTCAATCTTAAATATACACATTCATAAGTTATTTCTATTAACATACATCTATAAAACTTACTATGCAACATCAATATAATAGCCTTATAAGGATCTAGGATATTTGACTAGAATAGTTGAATATAAAGCTTCATGAAGCCCATATTCGATTATAGTTATCAAATATCTTCAAGCAAATAGCACCACTTTATAATACATTTGACTATAGTACTCAGTTATAGGCTTTTGGTATGGCCATAACCGAGTACCACACTTAGAATTTTAATTTGGAGGTGAAGCTTTATTTAAATACTTGATTATGATATTTGAATATAGCTTGTTGGGCTTTAATCCAAGGACTATATTTAGGTATCAAACTCAAGGATGAATTAGAATCTTCCAACTTTTCACCAAATATCATTGCATTAGAAATCATTCTTGCCAAATCAATCATCAAATCCAACTACAACCTAAAATCTCTCCATAAATCATCATTCACACTTATATTGAAACTCAATTTAACAACTAGTTAAGAAAATTAACAAATTTTTGTACCATGATTAACAATTCCCTAATTTTTGCATTTTAATAATTAAATCTATAATTATACAATTTAAAAGGATTTAAGTTATTTACTTTGTTAGGTGTTGGAAGACATTTGGAGAGTTAAGATGAAGGAATGTTTGAACCCTTATTCAACATAAATTTGAATAAGATTGGCTAGAAGCCTTAAACCCCTAATTTCATCTCATAACTCAAATTCTTAACAAACACTTATCAAAAGCTAGAAACCTAGAGAAATTACTTTGGATTAGTTGAAGATTATAGGCAATCCCTTGAGTTTCTTAGCTAATTATTGTTAGAGTTAAGTGAAGATAATGTGGAGAAGCAAAAGGTAGAGGTAAAATGAAGAAGGAAATAAGTTTGGGAGGTTTTTGTATGATTGAGGGTAGTTTAGTAATTTTAGAAGATTTTATGAATAAAATGGGAAAATAGTTCTCTAAATCTCTTTATATACCCATACTCAAATCTAATATTACATAAACCTTTGATTAATTTAACCTTTTCTATCTTTGGCATAAAATTCTATTTTTTTTCTTAAAGTAATTCTTATCTAAATCTCATTCATAATAATTTAACAACCAACACATATACAATAATAATAATAAATAAATAAATAAATAAAAGTTAAATTTCTAAAAGGCATAATAATTCTTCCCCCTTCAAATAATTCTTTCTTGATTCTTAAAATATAACAAATTAGCTAACAAATCAAATAATTCTAAAATCTTACTAAATAGGTAAGGGGTATTTTTGTTGCATTTCTATTTTGGATTCCCAAATAGCTTTTTCCATTCCTTGGATTTAAGCTTTTGAATTTGGCAATCTAAAGCCTTTATTAGTCATTATTCATAAGATAACTTCATGTCTAGCTAAAGTGGATCATGCTAAATGATATGCGATACATCTAGAAGTTATTTATGAAGCATAGACATATAGGATACTAGAAAATAAGATGCAAATTATTTGATAAATTTAATCAACAAGCATTATTCTAACACATTTGGTGATATAAAAAGGTCCTATGAAACAAGGTGTTAATTACCTTTTTTACTAAAATGCATTATTTCTTTCATCGGTGACATTTTTAGGAAGACTATATCTCCTTCTTAAAAATTTATCTTTTATCTTTTTTTGTTTGCATATGATTTTTGATGATCTTGAGCTATTTTCAATCTATCTTGGATTATTTTCATTTTCTCTAAAGTATTAATGGTAAAGTTGGGCTTGAGAAGTTTGACTTCTTTTAATTCAAACCATCCTATAAAAGAGCTACATCTTTTGCCATACAAAGCTTTATAAGGTGCCATTTTGATGAAAATTGATGGCTATTGTTTTATGCAAATTCAATTAGAGGTAAGTATTTTCCTAAACACCTTTAAACTTTAAAGTGCAAGCTTATAGCATATCTTCCAAAATCTAAATTGTATCTTGGATTAGCCATCAATCTGAGGATGGAAAGTTATAGTGAAATGTAATTGTGTTCCTAAAGCTTATTGAAAAGACTGCAAAAAAAAAGGGTTATGAACTATATGCCTTGATATAAGATAATGGTAAGTAGGACTCTGTGTAAAGGAACTATCTTATTCAAGTAAAGTTATGTATATTAAACTACAAAATAGGTGGTTTTAATAGGAAGAAAATGAGCTATCTTATTTAGCCTATCAATAATTACCCAAATTGAATCAATTATTTTTTTTAGCTTTGAGTAAGATTAGTTAAGAAATTTATGGTAACATTTTCCTATTTCCATTCATGAATAAGAAGGAGTTGGTGCAAACTAGCAGACTTTTAATGTTCATTTTTAACTTGTTAACATGTAAAGCATTTTAACCTAAAATTGAGCACGTCCCTTTTCATACCTTTCTAATAAAAATTTTACTACAAGTCATGGTATATCTTTACCATACCATACTAGGATGCATAGTATAAAATAAGTTATGAGTTTAATGTAGTAATTCATTTCTTTCGTGCATAAGGACCTAAAACTAATTTTGAAATCTAACTACCCCTTGCTCATCTATAACCAAGTTTGCATTCTGATTTGAGAGTGATTTTATTAACATAAATTGAACTACCATTCAAACAACTATCACCATTTAATCTTCAAATTAAATGTTAATTAAAGCTCTTAATTTTTTTTGCTTAGTGCATATGCCATTACATTAGCTTTACTCAAATGATAATGAATGGTGTAGTCATAGTCATTTACTAGTTCTATCCACCTCCATTGTATTCAAATCTTTTCAATCGAAAATGTACTTAAAGCTTTTATGATTAGTATACATTTTATAAGTTTTCTCATTTAGATAGTTCCTTTATATATATAATGTGAATATCATTACAACCATTTCAAGGTCATGAGTAGGATAATTTAATTTGTGTTTCTTTAATTGTTAAGATGCATAAGTGGTGACTTTTTCATTTTCTATTAACACATAACCTAAACTAACATAAAACACATAATAATAAATTGTAAATCTGCCTAAACCCAAAGAGAAAGTTAAAACTAGAGCTAAAATCAAACAAGTTTTCAATTGTTGGAAACTACTTTCATATTTATCTAATCATTCAAATTTAACTCCTTTTTTTAGTAAGCTTAGGTAATAAGGAAGCTATTTGAGAAAAAGTCTTTTTTAAATTGCTAATGGTAACCTACTAGTCTAAGGAAATTTTTGAATTTCTAACATAATTATTAATCATGGCCAAGTTTGGATTTTTTTTTTAATCTTTTATGGATAAACTTGAATACCATTTTAAGAGATCAAATGTCTCAAAACTTTGCATTCACACTTTAAGAATTTAGCATAAAGTTAATTTTCTTGTAGGATTTGTAAGATAGTTTTTAATACATTAAGCCTATTTTTCCTCATTTTTAGAGTAAATAAGGATGTCATTAATGAAAACAACCACAAATTTATCTAGGAATGGTTTGAAAACTCTACTCATTAGATTCATAAATACTACAAGAACATTAATAAATCTAAAGGACATAACAAGGATAAACCTATTATTACTTGGCTTTTGTAGCTATTTATTAAGCTTTTTCAATTTTGCTAAAGCCATTTAATATGGGGTAATGAGGATTGGATTTGTACGAGGGTGACTTCAATATTGAATTTAATTTCATGGACTTGGGGCCAATCTTGGCAATTTTTTTAAGAATACATCCAAAAATTCTCACATAATAGAAACATCATTAATACTCAAAGAAGGTTAATATAGATTTCATATTACTACTAGATACATGGTGCATCCATTCTTGATAAGCTTTTGAGCTTTGATATTAGGGATAATTCCAGCAATCCTAGAGTTTTTTTTCATAAAACATAATAGAATAGGCTCCTTTTATGATAAAAGTGATTATCTTGTTAAAGTAATCCATTTGTGCATGAAATGTTGATAACTAATCCATTTTTATGATGATATCATAATTTACCATCTCTAACAAAATCAGATTAACAAGCATCACTTGATCACATACATAAGCAAGATAAACATATATAAACTGAGTGATTATTAAGGTTTTATCTATAGGTGTTGTTACTAACAATAGATTTAGTAATCTACTAGAAGATTTAATTATCAAAGAAGTAAATTCCATTGAGAAAAAAAGAATGTGAAGCTTTTGGATCGATCAAAACATAAGCTTGGAAGTTATTAGTAAAAAAAAATACTTGCAATAATAGCATTAAAGGCATGTTAGGGTGAATGCTTAAGCTTAATTCTTTAGTGTATTTCTTCCCTTGTTACTTCCATTGCAACTTAATCCTTAGGTAATCTAAAGTCTGGAATCTATTAATGGTGTCATTTTGTTAGGGTGTTAGGTAGTTCATACTATAGATAAAGGGTTTTTTATGCAATTTTTCTTCTTATGGCCTAATTGATCACATTGGTAACACAAGATATTCAGTTGGTTTCAAGGTCCTTGATGTTTATTCCTATACTAAACATATTTGGGAGGTTCCTTTTTAGAATTGCCTCTATCTTGAAACTATCCTCTTCCAAAATTGACTAGATCATTAGGACAAAGTTAAAGATTTCCTTGACCTTTCCTTCTTGGAGGTTTACTAAAGGTGCCTCTAGGATATAAGCTTAAAAAAGATTGATTTCTTCCACTGTAAGGAATGTTGTAAAGAGACATTCCTTTTTTTGCTAATTAGATGAGTAAATCCTTTTGACCTATTATGCTTTCTTCTAGATTGCACTTTCCTTTCTTTTTTTATCTTTTATTCTATACTCCGTTTAAAGTTTCTAATCAACTATATCTCAGAAACTAGTTCTTTGGGTGACATGAGTGACATTGAAAAAGTGGTTCTAGAGGTTATGCGCAATATCTATACTTTAGCTCTTTTATTTGGAATTAAGTATTTAACATAGTGTGATAAATGGATGATTATGTAATATATTCACTGATGGACATGGATCCTTGCTTTAAGTATTTAAACTTCTTAATTTTAGCTTCTCGTATAGTGGGTGGTAGGAATTAATCTATGAAGAGTTCTTGAAACTTTACCTAGGTTAAAGATGGAAAGGTCGCTTCTCTATTTTCTATAGTGCTAGTGAACCAATAGTGTGTAATGCCTTCCACCTTGAAGCTTACTAATTTGATAAGCATTTGGTTTATACAAGAAAGTATTCTCCTATATCTTTTAATCTAAGTAAGGAATGGCATAGGTTAACATCTAGATTCATTTTAGTGAAATGAGGAGTTTTTAGTTTATTGAATTCATGGATGATTTGAAGTTTGTTTGCCAGGTTTTCTTGCAGTAGGGATTGATTTCTCTTTCCTTCCTTTCATTGATTGGAGGCTTGATCCTTTTAGTCCTTATGTTGTTCCCACTTTTTTTCTTGGCAAAGAACTCGTACTATGCCAGTTACGATTTGTTATCTAAAGGTAGTCACCCTCAAAGAGATATTCTAATCATTATTTCCTTTACACTAACCACTATGAACTTGTAACCCTTTGAATAATTCTCCATCACTAAGATCCTTGGCTTAGTGATAACTAGATTTTGCCATTACTTAATTCAAAGAATATTCAAATAATTAAATACACATTCATTATCAATAGCTATTTTATAAAAACTCCACTATTACATCATTAAAGCCATTTAATGTTCATTGAAATGGTATTAGTAATATATGTTTCTAGGTAAACATATACCTTTGATGAACTTTTAGCTAACATCCTAATAGGTAGTCATAATCACATCCTATTTATTCTATTTTATGGCTTTTCTTTCCTACTAAACTATAGACCATGCTCTAATATCAACATTATCATGGCCTACAAGGTTGTGATTTGCATAGAACTTATTCTTAGTTTCCATAAGCTTAAGCTAACCTTAAAATTAGTATCATTACACAGATTTAGGAAACAAACATATTTAACAAATATTTCCAATGTATTTACATTATTTTATATGAAGTCATAATTCAACATTTTCTTGTAAGCATCAAAACACTTTAATTACAATGAGCACTAATTATGGCTGCCCTACAAGATAGGCTTGGATGTAACTCATTATTGAATTGCTGGTGAAGGAGAAGGTGCTTCTATTGGAGCCTCTAAAAAGAAAAGTGACTAAAAGAAGTGAATTAATGACTTAGTAAGTAAATAACCTAGTTAATTAATAAATACAAAAATATACTTTATTTCACATATATTTCCTCATGTTTAATAACATTCACATTGTTAATAAATGTCAATAGATGATGTATATTTTCTAAAGTAAATAAGGAAAATAATTGAACAACCTTCTGACTCTCAAGTAAACTTTATCCTATTAAAAATCCATTTTTATTCCTGTGAAACTAATTTTGTCCTTCATAAACGTTTCTTAAATATAATATTATTCTCATTTTGATCATAATAATTCAATTATAATCTTACACAATAACACATATCCATATAGGACTTATCACCTCAATCCCAAATATACATATTCATAAGTTAAATTTATTTGTATACATCTTTATAGCTCAATATAGGCATATAGTATTAATACAATAGCTTTACAAGGATTGGAATGAGGATACTTAATTATAATAGTTGAAAATGAGTCTTTATTAAGCTAATATTTTATTATAGTAGTTGAATATATTTAGGTAGAGAGCACCACTACATAATATATTCAACTATAGTACTTAGTTGTAGGCTTTTTATATAGCCATAATCAAGTACTACACTTAAATATTCTAATACAAAGGTGAAATCTCATTTAAATACTTAACTATGATAATTGAATATGCTTTATTAGGCTTCACTCCCAAGCTTATATTTAAGTATCATACTTAACTATGAGCGAGAGTGTTACACCTCCTTTAATTATAAATAAATTAAAAGTCATTTTATGAGAAAAAATGATTAAGGCAACTGGTAAATTTAGTTAAATTAGGAATCTTATATATGAAATATGAAATAAAATAGAGTCAATAAAAAGTAAGAATATAGGAATATGAATTAGGTGAATATGGAAGAGCTTTAGGAGTAATTTTTCAAAAATGCACCTAAGGCCTTGTTATCTCTCATTTCAACCCTAAGCCCTATCTCCCTCATTCCTCTTCATTTTTCTAGTTCCTTCACCTTTCTCAACTTTCTCTCTACACAATCCCTTTAATCATATAAGGGGACTTCAAATCTTCTTGATTTCTAATTTGGGTAAGAATATTATTTTTGTCAAGAAGCTTTCCTATTTCTTCTTAGATGATGAAAAATTTAGGGTTTATTTGGTATTCTAAGCCCTAACTCTATAACTCATGCATTTTGACACGATTAGGGTTGGAAGATCTTCAAATTAGCTTTTTACTATCTTTTTCCATACAAAGTGAGTGGATAATCTATTTAAATTTATGAATTTTATGGTTATATGAGGTATTGATAAAATATAGGTTATTTTATGATTTGGCTTGAATTTAGTTTATTTTGATGTGGTGGAAGTAATAAACGATGGAAAGAGGTGATATGATATATTAGATAATTGTATTAATGATTATATTAAGGTTTGGTGTATAATATATGTGTTTAAGGGGTATTTAGAGTTGGATAAATAGTAAATTTTTCACAAAAAGTTAATCTTTTCATGTCTGAATTAATTGGTCAATCAATTCTGAGGATTCAAAGGCAAAACTGGGCTTTAGAATTAAGTGACCAATTAATTCTAATAGTCTAGAGGAGAAACTCAGATGTGTGAATTAATTGGTTAATCAATTTTTAGGGCTCAGAGGTGAAACTGGGCTTTATAATCGAATGACCAATAGATTTCAAGGGTCCCAATGCAAAATTGAGATAGGTGAATTGGTTGGTCAATTGATTCCCAAATCTAAAATTTTTATACTAACTTTAAAGAGATATAACTTTTTTGTCTTATGTCTATTTTACACAAATTACCTATTGTTTTAAAGATAATTGACTCTACTTTCAATTAAAACTTGTTTCAAATCACAATCTTGTGTATATTTTGATATATCATCAAAATAATAGATAAAGGTCAATAACTCAAGATTTTAAAAAATAAACTTCTTGTATCTATCTTTAAAAAAAGCATAACCTTTTTAAATATTAACTTATTTTAGCAAATGACCTATCTATAAAAGCTAATTGAGTCTATTTTCATATAAAATAAGTTTCATAAATAACATCTTTATAATTTTTGAGTTATTCCTAAAGTATCACTTAAAGATAATGGTCTAACATGGGATGTTTTATCTTTAAGCATTAAAATAGAGTGATTTATGATAAATATAAGATGATTGCATAAGTTATGTAATCATAACATAAGAAACTAGAAATTATATGATGTAATATGTATTGTAATGAACTTACTACATTACTCATGGGATGAGATGTATTGAGAAATATTTATGAATTGATTATTATGATACGTGTATATACTTGTAACCAGATAAGAAGGCATAATGATGCTGATAAGTATTGTAATGTATGTTGGAATTGAAATGCAATTGTATTGGATAGAGCTTGAGCTCTAATATTTGAAATTGTATTATAAATCCTACCATAAGTGGCAATAAAGATGAGATATGTGATAAGGCAATGTTATGAATACTAGATAGAAAATTCTTGGTGACATGCTTATAGAGGGTATAAGGTAGACCTTGGAAAGACAAGGATGGAAAGCTTATGGAGAGTATAAGGCTGACCTTAGAGACAAAAGGTGGATGATTGTATTTTATCTATTGTTTACTATTTCAAATAAGATATGACTTAATTAGATATCCTTGAGTATTCTTATATAAGGTATTGAAAATGAAATGATCATGTGTTAATTTCATTATTATTGGCCCTTACTTTCTAATATGCTTAAATGTGATATGAATGATCAAAGAATGATAGTTAAATGGATAATTTAATATGAAATGTTATTATTCCTATATATTATTCACTCACTGATCCCTACACTCACTCTTTCTTAATTTGTTTTGTAGATTCTTTAATTGAGCCTCTACCTCCACCTCCACTTCTCAAAGCTAGATTTCACAAGAGCTCATTGATAGTAGTTTGGTAGCATAGATACATGCACTTAGAATATTTTAGGCCTCTTATTTTGTCATAGACTTAGGAAGAAGAAATATCTGAACTGATCTTTTATGAGTTAGATTTACTTATCTTCATTTTAGGAGGACTATAAGTATATCTAACTTTTTTATCTTTTGTAGAAATCTCAATGAATGTTTTCTTTCTAAAGTACCACTTTCTTTTATATATGCATGATATTTGTTAATTAAGACCCAATTAGAAAATTTGAATTAGGCTAGTAGGAATTAGAAATGGGTTCTACGTCAGTCATAATTAGGTTAGGGTTATGACATGGAGTCTTCCAACTCTTCATTGAATATCATTGCACTAAAACTCATTCTTGCTAAATCAATCCTCAAATCTAACTATGACATAAAATCCCTCCATAAATCATCATTCACATTCAATATACAACTTAACATAACAATTATTCAAGATATTTAACAAATTTTGTTACTATGATCACTAATTCCTTAATTTTAGCATTTTAATAACTAAATTTACAATTATAAAATTTAAAAGGATTTAAGTAAGTTATTTACTTTGTTAGGTGTTAGAGGAGATTAATAGAGTTAAGATGAAGGAATGTTTGAACCTTATTTAACATAATTTTGGAAAAGATTAGCTAGAAGCCCTCAACCCTTAATTTCTTCTCAATCCTCAAATTCTTAACAAACATTTTTCAAAAGATAGAAACTTAAAGGAGTTACCTTAGATTAGTTGAAGATTATGGGTAATCCCTTGAGTTTCTTGGTCAATTGTTGTTAAAGTTGAATGAAGATAATGTGGAGAAACAAGAGAAGGAAGAACCTAAGAGCCTTTAGCAAAAGGAAGAAGGGAATGGATTTTGGAGTTTTTTATATGATTAAGGGTGGTTTGTAATGTTAGAAGGTTTTAGGGATAAAATGGGAAAAAAGTTCTCTAAATCTCCCTTTTATATCCCTACTCTCTATTTTCAGTGTAAAATTCCATATTTTTTCTTAAATTAGTTCTCATGCAAATCTTATTCATAATAATTTAATAATAGTCATGTATAAAATAATATTAATGAAAATAAATAAATAAATTCTTCATTTGTAAGTGGCATTATAGATTATGACAAAATATCTTGGGAATTTTTAAAAAATATTCTCAAGAATGCTAGATTTCCATATAATTTTGTAGATTTGATCATGGCTTATGTAACTACCAATAGTATGCAACTGGCTTGGAATATATGAAAAATTTATGTCTTTTCTCCTCTTAAGGAATTAGATAAAGGGATCTTTTTTGTTCTTACTTATTTGTATCTTGTATTGAAAAGATATCTTAATTAATTGCTCATGAGGTAGGAATTGATAGATGGAAGCCTATTAATATCATAAGAAGTGGCATCCAATGTCACTCTCATTCTTTATAATTGACTTAATATTGTTTAGTAAGGCTTTTTTGGGGTAGACTGAGGTGATTTTTGAGTGTCATGATAAATTTCGGTCAAGTTTCTAGGCAATTAGTGAATAAAGAGAAAAGTCTTATATGCTTTTGTTTCTTTGGGAATGTTAACCACACCAAGGCTCTTTGGATAATTTAATATCTTAGTTTTCTTTCACTACTGATGTAAGGAAGTTTCTTTCTTTCAAAAGAGAGATTTTAAAAGTTCTTTCATTATTAAGAAAGCTTAGAAAAGGTTGGCTAGGTGGAAAGCTTCCACTTTATCTATTGCTAGTAGACTTACCTTTTCTCAAGTGGTGATTTCTACTATCCTTACATAATTAATATAGACCTCTTTACTTCTTATTATTGTTTGCAAGGATATTGAGAAAAGAACAAGGGCTTTTATGTGGGGGTCTTCTCATGATGGTAGGAAACCTTATTTGGTGAATTAGGAGTAGGTTTGTCTTCTTAAGAAGAGAGGAGGTTTAAGCCTTAAAAAATTAAGAATTCAAAACTCTACTTTCCTTATGAAGTTAGGATTTAATCTTGTGCATGTTAAGGATAACAGGCCATTAGGCTTCTAGCCACAATTATAAGCTAACATAAGTCAATCAAAACTAGCAAGCACACACCCATTTTGAACTTCTTGTTGTTGTTTTTCTATTCAATTCTACCAAGACTTTCCTTTTTTTATTTTTTTCCTTCTTTTTCCTTTTTCTTTCATTTAAAACTAAAAAATAATAACTAAAGAATAAATAAACCTAATGATAATAACTCTAATTGTTTTCTCCTTTTTTTAATTAAAACTCAAAAAATAAATAAACTTAAATTTCACATCATTAGCCATTTAACCTATTAAGGTTGTTGACAATGGTATAACCCATAAGCTTATGGCAGATGATACCTCTTTGATACCATTTTGAGAAATATGGTTAGGATTTAGAGAAAGAAAGAGTACAAATAAACTAAATAATCAAAGGAAAAAGTAAAATATTATTGAATGAATTAAGAGGCTGAATTATCACATGAGACTTATCCTAACTATGATGATGCTTGAACTTGACATTTTCCCTATCATACCAGTGTTGGCACAACATAATGCTAGTATGGACATATGATATGCATTGGATTCATCCAAAAATTTTTGCATGCAACTATCGAGATGAAGTAGACAAAATAAGAAAAATGTAAAAATGAAAATTAGAAAGAAGAATTTAAAGCTTGTGACTACAAAGAACAATTGATCAATTAAGATCTAGTGGCAATCATTCCAAATTGAGAAACTCTGGTAATATTCATATGGTGTTAGCAACACAAGTAACAAGAAGGAGACCAAAGGATATTTATTAGAAAGAGGACTTGAAGGGAAAGAAAGGATGACTGAAGAAGTTTTAAAAGGTTTTTTAATTGTTAAAACATAGAGTTAAAAGTATATTTATTAGATATTAGGAAGATAAGTTTTAAAGAAGATAGATATTATTAGTTAGTAGCTAAGTTTCAAAACAGATATTTAATATTTTATTATTCATTTAATAATTTTTTAATAATTGATATCAATATTTTATTTTATAAGATGTGAAATTACAATATTTGTTCATGTCTTTATGTCCATATCCTAAATTTTAATGCTTATCAATTGTGTCCTTGTATTTTCAAATTAAGAAATTTTCATGTCAAATTCTTGGATCCACACCCAAATTTAACATCTAGATTCGAGTTTAAGCATCATAGCATAGTAATCCTAATACTCTTTATATATAGCTATTAATAAATATAACGACTTTGATATCTTTTAATTTTGCATACAAGACAACCAAACCCATAATTTAGAATCAATAATAATTAATCTAAGATAATTCATTGTATAACATTATTTTCAATCTAAGATAATTTCTTAATATGTTCTAACAACTGAGTTAGAAGTAAGCTTGTCTTCCTAAGGAGAAAGGTGGTCTAGGCCTTAGTAAATTAAAAATGAAAAACTTCACTTTCCTTATGAAGTTAGGATCTAATATTATGCATGAGAATGATAAGCCTTGGGTGAGGATTTTGAGATTTAAATATAAAGGTGGAAATGATTTAATTACCAAAATTAAAAAAGGTAGGAATGTTTCCAATGTGTGGAAGGGAATTTGTAGGATTTGGAAAGATGTTTTGGCTAATACTAGAATGGTTGTGGAAAATGGATCTTTGATTAAGTTCTATTCTAATAAACAGTTACATAGGTGTGATGCACCAATTAATCTTGCTTCTAAAGATATTATAGAATATAGATAGGAGATTGAATAAAACTATTTGCAAAATTTAATTAAAATTGAATTCTTTGATCTGTAAGGAGTTGGCTACTGAAATATATTTTCATCATTATCATTGAAGCAATGAATTGATTAATGGAAGAAAATAATTAAAAATTGTGATTGAGGGTTGTTAGAATGTGTGAACAACTTATCTTTTTAGTGTGCATGGAATACAAAGAGTTAGTTCTTATAATTTCTTTAATTACTAGCTCTATTTATTTTTGTTAGCAACTTGATATCTAATATTCTACCATAAATGTAGGTAGTATTTTGCTTACTCATTCATTTCTAATTGTGGGATTAGTTTAATTATATAAATAAATTTTTTAGTCATTTGTTTTCTATTTGTTTTTCCTTTTCTTACGTGTGTGGGACTCATTACTTTCTAATAACTAATGAGAAATGACAGTAATGAGGCAATGAAAACTATGCTTAGAATTTAACCTTTGAAAATATTATCATTGTATACTTATTCCTTATTCCTTCTTTAAAACTTATTTGATAGTTTCATTTTTACTTCTCTAACATATTAATCATTTATAGTTATGCATTACTTCTATAAGTTCTAGAATATTGCAAGTACAAGAAAAGTATATTTATTGGTTTAAATATAAAGACATTATTTTGTATTGTTTATTTATAACTATGGTAGGTTTAGAATTATTTTGAATGTGTTATATTTAACTACATTATTATGCATGACTTGAATATCATATTCTCGATATTATTGCAATTGCCTGCATGACTCCTTGTTCATTGAAGGATGCCATACTTGTTTCTTATGAGAAAATATGTAAGATAGATCTAGCAACTACTAGGGTAAAATAAAAGGTGTAATATTACCTATGGTGTTATAGTTGGCTCTTTTCTAGACATTCTAGTTCTAGATTCTATTTTCTTTTAAGCAAGTTTAGATATTTGCTCCTTCTAGGTTGCAATGCATCATGTCTGCTACAAACCTAGGTGTAATATTAAAAGTTATTTGCTTTATATAAGAAGTAAATTTTCATGGAAAACTAAGGAATAGGATCCTTTGTGAACTTCCTAGGATGTACATAAATTTATTTGGTTAACACTAATAAATTAATATTTCTGATTATTTAGCTTAACTTTGATTGAACTTCTAGTATTATCAAAATTGTAATACAAAGAAAAAGAATATCAATAAATTTTAATTGGTTCTAATTATTTTTTCAAATGATATTTCTAAGAGTTATGCAAATTATAACCTTTAAGGATATGCTTAAGAATCAATATCAATGAATATCCTTTTTTATTATTTTTAATTTTCAAGAGAATTTTATACAATAATATTAATTAAAAATATTTACAATATATTTAAAAATTAAATTATTAATTAAAACAATTAATAAGATTTTTTTAAAAATTGAACGTAATAATAAATGAACAGTATTAACTAAATCTTAAGCCTAGGTCTTAGGACTACGGTTAGCAATTGCATATTTCTAATATCCTTTTCCATTATAATTTTTCTAAATTTATGATTTATGATTTTTTAATTTACTATAATAAAGTAAAATAAATTTAGAGAAAAATTAAGATGTTTTATATATATTTTAAATTATCTTAATATAATTAAAATAGAATATAATTTAAATGGAGAAAATGATTTAAATAATTAAGATAATAAATAATTGAAAATTTCAAGTTAATATGAAATAGATAAGAAATACATAATTTTTTATTTTTTATAATTCAATATTAAAATAATAAATAATAAAGATAAAAAATATAAAATAATAAATAATATAATATAATATAATGAATATAACTCTATTTGGAATTAAATTTCTATTATAAATATATTTATGATTATATTTATAATTTATAATTATAACTTATATTCATGATGTAATATGTAATATTAATTTTACATAATTTTATATAATGCACATCACATTTATTATATAATTGATAAAATAATTATATTTTATATAATTAATAATTAAATTTTAATAATTATTTAAATTTTATAATTAATAAATTATACTTATTATATTTTAAATAAAATATTAAAATAATTATTAGTTAAATTGAGTAGGAATAATTTTTATTTCTTTCTATAAATGATATGAGAAGTTCTTTTGAGAGATATGCGTAAGCAATTTTTTATAATTTGTAAGAAGTAAAACTTTTTAGGAATTTTTACTTTGTCCATTTTAATAATTAGTGAGCCAATCAAACATTTCAAAAATTTTCTACTACCTTGTAAATTGCGTTTCTCACACTAATTCTATGAACCAAACAATCTCTTGAACTTCATATGATTTTGCCACCACCAAGCAACTAAGCAGCCGTGGCTCTAGAATATCCAACCTTGCTTTAGCTTTTGTTTCAATTTGATTTTACAGGTAGTTAGTGCCGGTGTTTCTTTCAAAGATTGTATAAAAGAAGTTTGGCGAGCAAATTTTATTTTAGACTCTTTCAAAAAAAAAAATTCTTTATGTATTACACCATGATTAAGTCTTGATGTAGATAATGATGGCAGTGTCTCTTGAATCCACAAGATAGTGATTATGAACTCATTTCTTGTGTTTTAAGTTTATACATTATTGAGTTGATCAACTTATGTTCGAGATTTCAATTGATTAAAATGAACATAGATTGAATTAAAAGTGAAGAGATTATTGTTTACTTATTTATCTATTTATAATATAATATAAAATTTTAAATAGATCATGAGTAGCCCATAATTTTTAAATATATGGTTAATATAATTCATTTATTTATTCATCAAATTATTATTATTATTTTATATCTTATTATTTCTATTGATATATTATTTTTCAATACTATATTATATTTGCCACTATCATTTCAAAATAAATTTATATTGCTAGATCTTTTAAATTAAAATTTATTCTTTTTTAAAATTTTAATTTTTTGTCTTTTGTAATAGAAATAACCATTTTCTTAATTTTAAATTTCCTAAATTGAAATTCATAAAATTAAATATAATTAACCAAATATTTTAATATTGACATATATTAAATAAAACATATTTAATTCAAATTTAATAGTACAATAAAATAAAAAAATTAAAAATAATAAAAAATTATCCATCTTTTCTTTTATGTTGATTAATTAAGATTCTACCCATTAAATCATGATAGAATATATCACAATATAACTTAAAAGCTAATTAGTACCACTAAATTTATTTTTAAATTTAATTTTATATAGTGTTAAAATAAGATTAATACAAGTGGTTAAACTTGATTTTACTTTTTTTTAGATACAAATTTATTTTTTAAACTTTATTTTTATATAATATTAAAATAAGATTAATACAAGTGGTTAGATTTGATTTTACTCTTTTTAGATAAAAATTTATAACATTACATATATAAGGATATTGTGATATGCTAGTTCATTCAAGAAATATATAATTTTAAGAAATTTAAATTTACATTTATTAAGATATATATTTTGTAATAAATTAGTAAGGTATTTTAAAATAATATTTCTTTACTTATAATATTAATTTGTATAATATACAAATCAATTTATTATATGTATATAAATAGATAAATAATTATTTATTATTTAATTTATTATCACCCTTATTTAACAACGTTAATAATGACTCAAACCTATTTTAACTCTAAAGTTAATATAAATGAATTAAGATAAAGGCCAATATCAACGGATAAAAAACAAAAATAATTGAACAATCACTAGCAAATAAACAAGGATTATCTATTCTCAACAATGAAACTAATTGTAAAGTAGAAGCTTCCCATCCCTTACTTTTATCAATGGAGTGTCTTATAATTTTTTCTCATGGGAACTCTGAAAGAAAAGTTCAGAAACATGTCTTTAATAAAGATGAATATGTAAAATTGCAATGGGTTTTTTCACCAGAAAAAATGGTTTAGAATGTCTTTACTGACTACCTCAATCTACCTTGAGTATGTAAAATCGCAATGGGCTTTTTTTACCAGAAAAAATGGTTTAGAATTCCTTTACCGACTACCTCAATCTACCTTTTTCATGCAAGAAGGAACTTTTTCCCTTTTTACATGTAAAATTCTCAGTTTAAATGTAAAAATTCATAATTTTGAGATTTATAGATAACTATTTATTATTTGGCTAATATTTGATGTTAAATTTATGTTTCATATTAAAGGTTCTAGAACCTTAAAAATGATAACTATGATAATATTTGAAAATTATTTATTTTATATATGGCCATTATTAAATTAAAGTTTTATTTAAGATTAGTTTATAATGATTTTTTTATAAGGAATATTCTATGAGTCAAAATTAATTTTAGTGGTTATGGGCATAATGATTTATGGAATAATTACTTGTATTTTTTGAATTATTTTGAAATTGAGGAATTTTAAAATATTCATTTTACAACTTTCAATTTTATTAAGTTATTTTAAATATATATATATATATATATATATATATATATATATATATATATATATATATATATCTATAAAAAGATAAATATTAGAGGAAAAATAAAAATAAAATCAGTTTTATAAAGATTAAGCCTTAGAGAGAAATAAAGGATAGGATGAAGGGCTAGATATAAAAGAAGTTTAGGAAGTCAAACCATTGGATGGTTGAGATTAAAGGAAAAAGTGTACTTATCGTGTATGTGATACATAGAATCATAACCCACAGTTACCTTATTTTTTTTTATTTCCTTCTCTTTTCCATTTCTAAAAGCCTTTTCTCCCTTCTCTTAACCAACTTCACCCTCTCCCTACTTCATCAATTTTCTCTCTATCTAGTTGCTTTTCTATCAATCTTGTACTATTGATGTGGCACGATTATAAGCTTATGGTGCTTTCTCCTCTAGCTGAGCAACTTCATGGTGTAAGAAAGGGAGCTTAGAACGGTGTTGGGTTTTATAGTGGAGCAAAAAACCAACTTGCATTTTTTTGGCAACTCTACCATTTTTTAGTGTTGACAAGCTACCAACAACCTTTTTTTATGTTGGTGAGCATTCATAGATCATAAAATTTTAATTTTTATAAAGATTTAAGGCTTAACCCAAGAAAATCATTTTTGTGAAATTTTGAGATAAATGTTGATTTATATTAAAAATGGAATTTTTATGCAATAAAACGTTAAAATAGATGATATATATATATATATAGATATATATATATATGTATAATATATGTATACATATATATGTATACATATATATGTATACATATATGTGTACATATATATGTATACATATATATGTATACATATATATGTATACATATATATGTACATATATATGTATACATATATGTATACATATATATGTACATATATATGTATATATATATGGATGTTGAAATGCTTTGGTAGGAATGTATATATACGTGTATATGGGACTTAAGCTATAAAATGTCAGTATAATATGATTAATGCAATGTTTAAATATTGTATCATAAGATTTTGAGAGGATTGGAGGTTAATTCAAAGATCTCTATAGTTATATATATATATATATATATATATATATATAACTATAGTTTGTAAACATAATTTTCTATGCTATAAATTGTTAAAGGAAAGCAATTAGAGCTTGTATAGAATGTCATATTCCAAATAGATTGTTAATGGTTCAAGGAAGCCTCCAATTATATGAAACATGATATCGATTATCTTGAATTTAAGTTAAGGGTATTGTGGGTATAATGATATAAATGGGATCTACCAAGATTATTAAGTATCCTACATGTGTAAATTGAATAAAATAATATATTGTAATTTCACTAGCTAGTATTATAAAATATAAGAAGTGATGATATAGGATAATAGAATGAAGTAAATAGATACTTTTTATAGCATTAAGCTTCAATATTTTATCTATAAGGGTTGATCTAAGGATCTTCACGCTATGATATAATATTCTTGGTTTCTTGAAGTTGACCTAAACAAAGACAATAAGATGTATTATAGGAGATTATAATAAATTGAGAAGAAAATAAGTGAACCCGACGAATTTATAAAATGTTCTTGTAATTTGTAAAATAGAAAGGAGAAATATTTGTATAGAGAATTTGGACTTCTAAGAGAGGAGAAGTGCTTCAAATGAGTGTATATCTCATCACATCTTAATATTTTAATAAATGATAGCTTAAATGTTGTGAATTGTATTATTTTACTTCATAGAATAGATTTCTTATTCATACATATAAATTCATATGTAAATTTAATATCATAAAATAAAAATTATTAGCTATTTAAATAAATATTAAATGATCTGAGTGGTGCAATGAAAGCTTCGTTGTGGTAGTTATACTTAGTGATGAAATGTGTTTGAGTTTCCATGATTTCTATATGGTTTGGCTGTGAGTGAACATGATGGTATTAGCATGTATATATTTTGCACTACGCTTGACATTGTTCTATGATAAATTAGAAAGTCTTACAAATTAACTTGAAATGAGAGCTAAGCTCTTCTCTAGATACTATTTGTGGATCATGCCCACAGTGACATTGGAAATAATGAACAATGAAAGATCGATTTGAGAATCAGATGGAGAATTCCTGATAGATAACTTATGATTGGGCTTGACAACCATGTGAATGTTTAGTGGCTATTCAAATAGTGTTTTGAATGTTATATAAAGAGATATTAAGAACCATGTTTGTGTTTGAATATCATTACTTGATATGCTTGTGATTGTGTGTTGGTGCTTAAGCCTTATTGGTGGTTTTTCATTGTAGTGGTTACCTAGAATGGGTAATGTGTGATCTGATCACGATGGTGTGTGCCATCAGATAATTGAAAAATTTTATGATTTATGACAAGTAGTGTAGACTTTAAGTTGTGTGCAAGTGGATATCTCATTTGAAGCTCAGATTTACACACTCAAAATCTCAAGATGATTGAATTATATTTATCTAGCCTGTGATCACTTAATAATTCTGAACAAAGAGTTATTAATAGTAGATATGTGCTCATTAAGTTTCTGTAACTCACTTTGCCTTATTTCCAATGTTTTCAGGTTAAGGTAAGAGCCCTTGAACCCTGTTGCATCTATGGAGACTCAAGATCATTTTATGAAAAGATTTGACAGTTAGAATTAGAAATAGTATTCAGAAAGAGATTTATTGATTTATATAATGCGATGAATTGATTATGTGTGTACAAGTGTGAAACTGTACTGTTCTATGTGCAAGTTGATTCTATCGTATCTGAAAAATATCCAAGTTCTATATTTTAAGGTGTATAACCCTTAGGAAGTATTCAAAAATAGGAGAGGTTTTGTCCATTTTTCTATAAAAATTTCAAAGAAGATTCCAAGTTTTCCTAAAATTTGGAAACTCCTGTTAGATAGAAAGAATGAAAAATATTAAGGTTTATAGAAATTGTAATGTAATCCACGCTAGTTACAATCAAGATCAGGTCGTGACATTACATAATGAAATGAAAATGAATTTAGTTATTAGCATGGACTAACCTGTGACACTGCTGAGCCCCTCACTATTTCTTTAAAGATTAAACAATTTTATAAGTTTTTGATAGATTCTCTTTGAATCAATTTCATTATTTAAAAAATGTGAGTATTATTTTGGTTTCTAATTAATAATTTTGTGTAATATTTTAGTTCTTCTATTAATTTTATGTCAAAAAATATGCTATTAGTTAGGGACCAAATGATACTCACATTTTCCAAGAGATGAAATTGATACAAGAAGAATCTTTCAAGAATTTAAGGACGTGTTTACTCTTTTTTAAATAAAATTCTTGTAAATACATAAATTAATGAATAATATATTTAAAGATCTGAGGTTCTTCGTGTATCAATTCCTTACTCTACTCCCGTGTACTCAAGGCCAATTACTCACTGCTTAGATGTAATGTCATCCTTGGACAAAAAGACCTATTGATGTCGGTTAACTTGAGGGCCAAAAAAATAAAAAATGTTATATTACATTTGGTACAATGGAATGAAAAGAAATGAAATAAAATGATTATTCTATAATTATGTTTAGTATTGTTAGATATGGAATAATCATTCCATTGTATTATAATATAATATTATAATGTTTGGTATAACAAATATTTAAGAAATGAAATAGAAAAAAATGGGTCAATTAATATATATATTTATATAATTTACAGTTGAACATGTATATTAAATAGTAAAATAATAATATACATTAAATAAAAAATATATGATGTGATCAATAATTTAAAATTTAATTATCAAAATTATAGTTAACATAAAATTTTATATAGTAAAAAATAAAAAAATAAATTTATCAATTTTTATATTACGTAGTTTCTATAAAAATTATAAAAATATATTGTTTTAAATTTTATTATTAAAAAATAATTAATAAAATATTTTAATAAAATTTACATTCTTGAAAACGGAGTATGTTATAACCAAGGGTACATCCAGGAGTACAATGTTATACATCATCAAATCTCATTAGGGATTAGTGTAATGTGTAATTCAATTTGCTTATGAATTATGAATTAGATTAATATGGTAGGTCTGTGCTATATATTAGGTGCATAAACGAGGAGGTCATGTGCTTACCTTCTTATTCCCTTGATATGAACTGAAGGTACCAACTCCTGAAGAATTGGTTTCTTTTATTTAAAAATTTTGTAAAAATAGTAATCCTCATTTGTTTGAAAATAAATTATTTTATTTGGAATGTATTAAAAAGTATGAAATTTAATTAAAAAATAGATTTTGATAATATTATGATAAATACAATATTAGAAGGAGGATAAATCTTTCATATAATATAAATTTTAAGTTAAATAAAATGAATTTTAGTGGAATCCTTATTAAATTTAATACATTTTATAATGATATAAATGTAATTAAAATAAAAATTATAAATGTAATGAAATTCTTTTTTACTTAAAACCAAATATCCTTTTAAAATATTATTTAAAAATAAAATAAATATTATTTTTAATTATACCGGTTAATAATTGCTTTAGAATTTTGAAGTCTGAATTTCTTACATTGCCTATACTACTGTGCATGACTTATCGCAGATGTTCTATCACCTTCAAATTAGTGGCTTTGATTTTCATTTGCATGTTTCATTTGCACTACTACAAGAATGTAATTATCTTGGTTGTGGTTAACCATTTCCCACAAATATTACCTCCAGATTTCACATGGGATATTAGTTGCTCCAAATTTTTAAAAAAACGGGGAAAGAAAAAAAAACTACCTCCAATGAAAAAGTTTGTGGGAAGGCCGTCTCAAAATTATTAAAAATTAAAAAAATCAAATGTTAAATTATCTAACAATCAAAAATATTTTTAAAAAATAATTTTAACGTTTAATTATTTTAAAAAGCAAAGTTAAAATTGTCTAATACTTGAAAATTTTATAAAAATTACAAAATTAATTAATAAATTATTATAATAAAAAATAAATTAATACTATAAAAATTAGAAAATCAATAAGCAAATCCTTCCTAAGAGAATTCAACAGTTGGGGAAAAAAAGGCATATTTTAACATATTTAACTATGATGTAATGAAATTCATTTTTTGAATAATGTTTGGTCATGGCCGAAAGGAGCTACAAATCAAGAGGTAGCATGCCTCATATCTTCCTGCATAGAAGCAGTACACTCTAGCGGAGGAAGAAAAACACAATGGAAACCCAAAGGAACCTGTAAACCATGCTTAGCTAAAGCATAGGCTATCTTATTTTGCTCCTCGTACATATAGGATAAATGCATCGCCCAATCACGAGCCAACAAATTAGTAATAGCTCCCACTAAAAGAGCATTAGGATCAGTGAAGCTGCAACCATGTTCAACAAGAGCAATGGCTTGCTCGGAATCTGTCTAACTGTAACCCATCCAATATTCTCTGAAGCTCTCCGATGAGAGAATCCCTGCTGATTCTAATCTGTGCATAAAACCATTAATCCATTTTCCAGACCAGTCCCTTAGGACTCCACCCGAATCCTCCGTTAGAACAGGTCCATCAGTACTAATTTTAATCCACCCACAACTAGGAGCCTTCCTTTTACGGTCTATATCCGCAGACAACACTAAATTAAGACCAATTTTATTCAAAGTGGCAGTAGATTGAAGAAATTCATTCAATTTAATAGCTATCTCTGTTAGCAGAAGAATTTGCTCCATTGAGCACTGGATCATTTCTCTTTAACCATATCAACCTACAAGCAATGCCAAAGCACAATTTCAAATGGCCATCCTTGTATCTAGATAAGTCATATCTCATATTCAACTCAAATTAAGAGGGAAAAAGCGGTTCCAATACTTGGGAGAAAGAAGCCTGACCAAGTATCCTGAACAATCTCGAATCCTGTGAAGACTTGTCTCTGATTCAGACCCACATCTTGGATAACCACACGTTTCACATTGGTGAGGAGCTTGTCGTCCATCAACAACCATAAAAATTTTTGAACTCTTTCTGGACCTTTCCATTTCCAGGGGGAGCGCCAGATTCTTCTGTTGGGATGAGCCTCAGAATTAGATGAGGAATCATATGCAGATTTGATCGAAAAACCGCCATCACATGACTTATTCTAGATCACTTTTGGCTGATTATCATTTTGGACAATGTTTATTGAATCTATCAGCCTAGGCCAAATCTTATTAGTCCCCTTCCCCACAAGTTTGAAGAATTAGCTTTGTGATTCTGTTGGAAAATGTTAATCTAGAAAAAACATTATGAAATATGTCATATATTCTGTCAAAGAGTTGGTGAAAGTGTGTTGTAAAAGAAAAGAAAGTGTATTAGGTTTGGTTAACTTGTAAAATAGGAAATGGAATATTGGATGTCTATAAATAGACATTTTGCAGAATGCTGTAATTGGAGCTCTCAAAGAAGAGAGAAAACTCCCCAAGTGCAGCAACACTTGGTAAAAAATGCAATGATATAATGTTATGTTTCTGCTGCCATAGCCTCTCTACGTTTCTGTTTTTCTTTCTGCATCTCTGTTTCTGTTTGTGTTTCTGCATTTCTGTTTCTGCGTTTTTGGCTCTATTTTTTCCTATGTTTCTTTTGGTTTTTCCAACAGATTCACCGTAGCAATAAGATTGTCCCCCACAACCATATTTGTGTCGAACAACCTGAGCCCTAAGGACTCCTTATCAGCTATAAGATTGAAGCCATTCTTCATTAAAAATGTTTCATTTAACTTACATAGATCACGGATTCCAAGGCCTGGATATAATGAAGTTCTAAATATGTGTGTGCGCGCGTGTGTATATATATATATATATTGGGGCAGTGCCACGAACATGAATAAAATATAAAAATATGACCTAATTTATGCATACAAATACATAGATATATTTTTCATAAAAAAGAACATAGGTTGTGCAAAATAAAGGAAAAAAAAACCAAATTAAGAAAACTAAATAAATAAAGATGACCAAACAAAAATTGGAAAATATTCAGGATGATATACCAGCAAAGCATAAAAAGGGGAAAGCCTCCTCCCCTAATGTAGGTAATATAGGACAACAGAAAAGAGAACTAGTAAGCCAAAAGCCTTCACTTCAGGATTAGGCAGAAAGAAATTTCCTTGCTTTCCTAACAATAAAATATCTGTTGTGACTTCTATCAATATATGTGTGTGTATCACAATGTTTATCCACAAAATTCCATCTCTGTCAAAGGCTCATCTATTCATACAAAATCGCGACCAAAACAATCCAACAGGGGAGGTAGAATTGCAAACCTTGATCACTTCCTGAAATCCAATTCCTCCAACCAAAGCAACTACAACATGAAGCTCAGCAGCACCAAATTGACACATCTCATTGATAAGGTCCCTACCAGAGTGGCACCATTGCATCCTAAGTCATTAAGTAGGCCAATGTGCTCTTCGATCGAGGTTTGTCTTCATCCATCGCACTGCAGAACATGAATCACATATTGATTATATATAAGCCAAAAAATGTAGCGGCTGTCTATATTAAGTATTTATAAGCAATTAAACAGTACGAGACATTGCCCGTCAAATTACCCAGGAAAATTGTTGTAGGTAGCGGCAAATCGATCAACAGCTCGAAGCAATACATAGACTCCCACAACTAAGCCGCCAAAAATATACAGAGGAAACCAGATTTTCGGTAAAATGAAATACTTCTCACAGAATAACATCTTTTTATGATTACATTTTTATCTTAATCAACCAGAAAAATTAAGCATAAAGTGGGCATCACCTGTAATCCTCATCAGTTAAACACTTCTGCAACTCAGGTACATTTGGAGAAGTAAACTCATCTTAATTAAGCGGTACCTGCAAACCTTCAAAGCAGAAACTAGCATCTACCCATAAGTAGCAGAACTCTGAGCTTGCAGTTGCTCCCACAAAAAAAAGGTTGAAACAATACCCATTATCTGTGGCTAATAAAAATATCACACAAGACCAGAAGGAAAAATAACTTTTTGGGAAAAAAAGGTCTCTATGGTCATCCATGCTAAAATATTAAACTCCTCATGCATACCTAAACATATATACCTTGCTGTAGATATGGGGATGCAACGGGGCAGGATGCAAAAATATGACCTGTTAAACCATCCATACTAGATTTCAAAGCAGATTAGCATCCGTGAACACTGGGCAAGACTTGCAACTAATTTGAGCTCATTCATATTACATAATAGAATTCTGTGACTAATGGTTCACTTGTGGAGCATCCATTGGGTAATGCTCAGGAAAATAAACCTGAAGCTGATAAGTTTCTTCATTGGCATAGAGAGTCCTAGGGGCTCCGGTGACCACAATAACCCATCTTTGAGTTAAAAAAAAAAAAAATAGCCGATTTAACGGGGTTATGAGGCATGTAATCAAAACATCAACAAACTTGATAAAAACAATGAGAATCTAATCGCATTGGGGCTGAGATAAACTTATAAAGTCAATTCTGATCCCCAGTACACACAATGAATAAAAAACTGGAGCATTAAGCCATTGACTTTGCAGTTTGCAGACATAGCAATCCACACGTGCGAAACTAGCACAATAGTGCTCGTACTATTTTGAATCTCTTCAAAATATATGAACTACAGTAAATTGCCCGGACATGAGAAGACAAATTTTAAGAAACTCCAATCCTCAACATTACATCAAATGATGACTTTACAACATATATTGCAACTTATGGCCATTGACTTCGCAGATACTGTAGTTTACATGACAATTAATGATGAGACTCCTAAAGCAAAAATGAGTTGCACAAATTCAACAAAACCCAGGGAGAGAAAGAGCTTGAAATTAAGATGTACCTCTCAATGTTGTTCTTGGTTGAAGACAAGCGCTTGTGACTGAGCCTTCGGACTTAAGGAGGTAGAATCCATCGCAACAACTAACTCAGAAGAATAGCTTTCTCTTATCTCTCTGCCTCAGCTTGCTAGCTCTGTAGATTCTGAGATCAGAATCAGAAATATAAGAGAGACAATGATATGCCATTCCATTTTTGTGGAATATATTTGTGAAAATAGAAATGAGATCGCTAGAGAAAGAATAGTGTGAAACGGCATTCTTAAGGCATACCATCGCTTTATGAGGATGCATTGATTGTAATCATCATTTGCCAAAAAATAAAAAAAAGAACACAATTTCCATGTTAGTCAGGTGAACAAGAGCTCTATAGCTTGACTAATGTATAATGAACTGAAGTCATAATCACTAACACTAATCAACACACATTTTTTGCCCAATTAAACTGGATACCAAACTTTTGAAACAGCATCTTCTTCAACTCTGATCCCAACTTCATGAAATCTGTTTACCAGATCGTTCAGGTCCTCAACATGCCCATATTTGATATACAAAATGAGAGTAACAAGTGACAAGCAGTGGTTGCTTTTCCTTTAAGAATATGCATTTACGTTGGTTTACATTATCACTAACGTTAATAAAGAATATAACCAACAATGCAATGGTATTTTCAAAATTACTGGGAGTCTTATTATGCCAGACTGAGGAAAAAAGGATGTCAAAACTTTTATGCCAAAAATTAAGATGTTGAATTTTTTCTTAACCGTTGTCTAAAAAATGTCAACATGTCAAATTTTTTTATAATTGGTGTTGAAAGTTATGGCTACCAACTTTATTCTTTGAAAGGGTGAAGCATTTGGTATTAATTTACTTTACTAACTAAAGTCTATTGTTTTTTATCACATAGTTTAGGATTTTACTCTTACTCTTTTTCTTTTTTTTTTGTATTTGTGTTTGGGTTAATCCATTGGACTCAGACTCTAATGTCTCTTGTTTGACAACTATTTGTATCATTATAAGAAAAATATGCAAAAAGAAAATATAATTTATTATAAATTTTTTGATATTTAATAAATTACATAAATACACTTTATTCAAACTTACAAAAATTAATGTCTCAAAATATAATAAACCTCTCATCTTATTTATATAAATTTTAATTTTTTCGTAATTGATACATTTCTTGAGTAATTTGTAGAATAGTCTATTTTTTTATATTAGTCATTGTAATTTTTTAAAACTTGATGTGGTATTTTAGTTACATTAAAATATATGGCAGAGTCATTTACAAAAAGACATTAGTTGTATACAAATAACCAATTTTTAAAAATATATAACAATAGTTTCTTGAATATAACAAATGTTATATTATATTTATTAGAATGATGTTTCTTTAATATAGATGATGGTTATTGTAACTAAAGAGACACTTAATAATAGTTTAACTAGCATCTATTTTTTCATCATTTGTTATTAGAAATTGATGGGAAAAGTACAAAAAAAATACAAAAACACTAGTAGGAGTATGAAATACAAGATTCAATTGCTTTGGTGTCATTTGCAAAATTAGAATTCCTCCAACATGAAGCTTTATCCTATGAACTCTCGTAGAATTGTGAAGTGCAAGTTGTTCTTCTACTCTTTTGCTCAAACAAGGTCCACCCACCAAATCTTCTCAAGTTTTCATTCTTTACATGTCTGGATATTTTCAATGTAGATGTGTGATTTTTTTTCTTGAGTTTGTCTTAGTATATTTAGTTTAGAATGATTAAGGTTAAGATTATGATGCTATACTAAAATATTTCTGATTCTCTATTAGTTAATGAACATATATCATAACCTTAGGCATAATATATTACATATAGAAGATTCCCTTTTATTAATGAATGGAAATATTTTAGCTTTGGTATGTACTTAAGAAATGTTCTATTCTATATGATTTTGGTTGCATTATTGATACATATAAGTGTATGAATATGTATGTGTTTTAGACATATATATGAAAATATGTACAAATTATAAAGATAAAGGGTTCAATTAATGTTTTTATATGTATAGTTCTCACTAGATTGACTAGTTATGGATCAAAGATGAATGTGTGTTAATCAGCTTAATGTTAAATATGAAAATGACATTGATGAATTCATTAAATTTGTAGTCTCTTAGAGGATAAAATTTAGTGATGGCCTTTAAGGTACCTATATGTAAGCTATTATTGTGTGAAAAGGGGGACAATGAATCAAGTATGAGACTATCCATTTGTCTATGGCATTGACATTGGGTATATGCAATGGATATGGCACATTGAAAGTAAACTTTGTCACATATATATTGATTATGAAGATAAAGGTTTCAATGATCATTTAGAAGATATATTGCATGATGTTGAAGGTAATGTTATTCAACGTCCACAAGTCTTTGATAGCTTGTTAAGTGGCATAGAAAAGCTATTGTATCTGGTTTATATTGAATTCACATATTTATCTACCATATTGAAATTGTTCAACTTAAGAGTAGTTAATAGGTTAAGTGATAAGAGCTTTACAAAATTGCTATAGTTGTTAAAAGATATGCTTTTTGAAGGCAATGTAATTATTGACTTATCCTTACAAGATGAAGAAAGTGATGTGCTTGATGTGTATAAAGTGTAAAAAGATTCATATTTATCCTAATCACTGCATATTGTATCAAAAAGAGTAAAAAGATTGCATAAATGTCTAAAATGCAAGGCGTCCTATTACAAATTAAAAAAGCATGATGGTAGCATTAAGAAAGAGGTTTTGGCTAAGGCATTGTGGTATCTTCCTAAAATACTAAGGTTTGAACGCATGTCTGTTAATGCTAATGATGCCAAGAACTTAGTGTAGCATGCTAAGTGGGTGGTTCTCGCCATTTGGTGGATTTTTCTTAATAAAGAATGATCGACTTATTGTTCCTTGAATTTAATAGTAAAGTAAGAAACCCCAAACTTGCATTATCTACTAAAGAAATGAACTTTTATGGTAACATAAGTAGCAAACATAGCACATGATTTGTAATATTGATGATTTATAACCTCCCTCCTTAGTTATGCATGAAGTGAAAGTATGTAATGTTAAAATCATTAATATGAGGGAACAAGTAACTAAGAGATGACATAGATATCATCTTAGCACTACTTAATAAAGACTCATAACTTATATGGGATGAAGGTATGTCAATGTTTGAAACATGCAAGTAAGAATCCTTCAAGTTATATGCAATTATCTTTGGAACAATCAATGGCTTCCTAGTTATAGAAACTTGTTAGGTTATCATGTTAAATGGCATAAAGCATGCCTTACTTATGAATATGACACATGTTCTTATCAACTTATACATTAAAAGAAAACAATATATCTTGGCCATAAGAGATTTTTACTTCATTTTCACAACTATTACAAGCCAAGAAAGGCTTTCAATGGTTTACCTAAGGAAGTAATGGCTTCAAATTCCTTATCTAGGACAGACATTTATGAGATGGTGAAAAATATTAATATCATCTTGAGCAAACCCAGTGCTTCAACAAGCAGTGACACTACGTGGAATAAGAGCTTTATATTCTTCGATTTTCAATATTGAAAGGACTTGGATATTAAACATAACATTAATGTTATAAATATAGGGAAAATATAGGTGATATTCTATTTGAAACATTTTTGAACAAGCTAGGTAAGACAAAGGATGAAATTAAGGCCTAACTAGACTTTTAAGAGATGATCATATGGGAGAACTAGCATTGAAAAAAAGAGGTAACATACTTATTTGTTCCATACTTGTTATACCTTGTTCTAGAAAGAGAAAATAAGTTTTTGTAAAAGAACCCTAGGTTTATTCTTCCTAAATAAAAAAACTTATTTTAATGAAAGATATAAAACTAATTGACTTAAAATTTCACAGTTGTCATGCTTTGGTGCAACAACTTTTATAAGTTATATTCAAAAAATATCACTTAAATATTTGAAATAAGCTATCATAAATTTTTTTTTTATCAATACAATATGTGCTGAGGTTATTAACCTAAAGGATTTGGATAAGTAGTAAAGGGATATTATCCTCATACTATACTAACTTGAGATGTATTTCAACCCTTATTCTTTGACATCATTGCATTTGGTAAAGGAGGTAAGATTCCATGGTTTAGTTTACTTAAAGTGGATGCACCTGATGGATCATTATATAAAGATCTTAAAGGGATATATGCAAAAATGGAATAAGCCCAAATGATATATTGTTAAGAGGTACATTGATGAGGAAGTTGTTAAGTTTTACACTTTATACTTGTCAAATGTGAAAATTATTGAATATCCTAAGCCTTACTATGAAAGAAGAATTTCAATGAAAGACATATTAAAGAACTACGTAGAGAGCATAAACTAATGTGGGAACAAATATACCTTTACATTTTGCAAAATCATGTAAAGGTTAAGCTTTATATGAACGAGCATATTACTCTCATAAAAAAGCTCCATCATAGCAAAAATGAGAAATTGATTCTAGTTAAATATAATCAATTATTCATATATAGTTTTATAATTGGATAGGTAACATGATACATATTTATTTAAGACTATAAGATGGTTGACTAATGACTCTCGCATGCTTGTCATATCTTATCAAAGATATAATATCAATAGATATTCATTTTACACTAAAAGATAAGATAAGATGAGCACCATGAAAAATAATGGGGTCATTTTAGTGACCTATGTCTCTAGTATCAAAGATAAAAACTCCATCTATGTAATAATGTCATATTACATGATCATTAAAGACATATAAAAGTTGACTACAACCAATTTAGGGAGCCTATCTTTTGATGTAAGTGGGTGGAAAAAAATAAGGGCATCTGAGTGGATGAGCTAGAATTTATATTGGTGGATCTTAGCAAAGAATGTCATAAGGTGGAGCCATTCATAATGGCATCCCAAGCAAAACAAGTTTTCTATGTGTTAGACTATATTGATAACAAGTAGTCTATAGTTCTTTAAAGGAAGAAACAAATTATTAATAGTGAGAATGAAGAAGATGTAGCTATTAATGTTGAACATACATCTTTTTTCTCATCATCATTACCCTCAATTAATCATGAAGGCAATATGGAAGGGTTTTATATGCATCAAGATTATGAATAAGCAATATAGATACATGATCTTTCCATATAAATTTATTATACTACAAGTTCAAGATGCTAATATTTTTATTTTTGAAGTTATTCTTACATACATAATTGTTTAGTTATTAGTTTATATAATAAAGAAAATTTTAGTTAATACAAGTCTCATTTGAAAGATTACATCAATAATAAAGTAAACATACTCAGATGAATGATCTATATCTACGACAAATTAAAAGGTAATTTTTCTTTCATTATCATAAGCTTTTTCTTTGTAATTATTGCAACACTCAAATTTTCATTTATTTTTTTTCTTTGTAGTTTGAAAATGATCTGGATCTATGTCATTCAATAGTGCAAATCATTAGATATTTCCTAATGTTATATCCAAATTGTATAAAATTAATATGGAAGGAAATTTATCTTTTGTTTATTATGAATTATATTTATTGAATTTGGGATTGTTTACTATAACCAATATGAAACATACATTAATTTTTAATCCATTTAGGGTGTGTATGTATTATAAAGTTAGAGTATTATGTTTTTGGGGATTCTGGATGTATTTTAGGTTAAAAGTAGTATAGTAAGAAGTATTCTAAGATGTTGTATAAAATAGAAAGGGTTTAAGGAATATTTTTTTAATTTTTTTAGGGAAGGTAATACAACTTCAATTATGTAAATCAATGATGTGTTATATAACACATTCCATATTGGTTAATAATATAAGTTAATGTTAAATTTTAATTTTTAATGATGATTACAACCCTAAAAATCAATGTATTTAATTATGATTAGTTATTGAATTATATGTCTTATAAGAAACAACAATTTATTTATTATAGGAATTGATATAATTTTTATTTTCATGATGATTTTATAATTAATATCATAAATTATTTATAATGACACTCAATAAAATGATAGTTTGAAACTGACATCTAATCCTTTAAGTAATTGATGCAAATAAATAATTTTGTTGTAGTGATAGTTTATTCCTCATATATTGAATAGCTACTAAACTTATGAAAAAATATTGTTAATCACTTAAGTGAATGAGTGAAGATAATAAAAAAAATCGCTTGAAAACTCCATTTGCTTTCAAATTAAGCAATTCACCTAACTTTGGCCCTTATATCAGATAATTAAAAGATATTTAGCATTTACAATGACGAATAGTTTTAATATCATGCATGTAATTTAAATTATACAAATCATTTTATATGTATACTTTAGGTGAAATAGGCTTTGTGGGTAATGGTAACCAAATTATAATGAAACCAAGTGATGCTAGCTCTATAGCATTCTCTTTAAGCTTTATATATTGTCTTCTATATTTATAGGATTCCAAATTAAAGCCTTTGGCGCCTTATTTATTATAAAGAACCACTTTTAACTAGTTAATGTTACAAATGACTATATCATAATAACATCTAAATATAAATTCGAAAAGGAAAAAATGGTTTATCACTCTCACCTCATAAGCACTTATGTTTAAGAATAGAATCTACAAGAAAATCACCATCGGTAACAATTAAACCATATTTCAACAAGCCCTAACGTAATATCCCATGTTAAAATTTAAAGTTTTATAAATTTTAATGCTTGTGGATAATTATTTATTTATTTTGTTAATATTTAATTTTAAATTCATTTTCCATATTAATGGTTTTAGAATAATGAAAATAATACTTGTGAAAATATTTGAAATTTATTTATCTTACACATATATGGTCATTATTAACTTAATATCAATTTAAAATAATTTTTTAAAGAATTTTTTACAAGTTGAAAATATTTTAGGGATTATGGGTGCACAGATATATGAAATAATTTATTAATAATTGATAAATTATTTTTGGGAACTATGAAAATTTGAAATAATTATTTCAAGAAATTTAAATTTGTCGACTTAGTATAAATATAAATACTTATTAATGGAGGATTGAAAATACATAGAGTGAGATTTTAAATAAAATCAATTTTATGGAAATGTTTAAGATAAATTAACAATTAAGATTTTATTAAAAAAAAAGTGAGCTTATCATGAGTTGAGAAGTATTTAAACAATACACACAGCCTACCATTTTGCATTTTCTCTTTCTTTCCTTTTTCCACCACCTCTCTCTTCTCTCTCTTTTTTTATTTTTGGTAACTTTCTCACACACACTAAGAGCTCCCTCTCTTTCAACTCACCATGGCCTCTCTCTTCTTTCTTTCTTCTTCCTCTTCTTCTCGATAAGTCCCTTCTTCAGCCACTATCATTTGTAGTTTGATAACCACCATGTGTAGTCTTTCTTTTCTAGCTAGTTGCTAATGTTCATGGCATGAGGAAGCCACAAGCTTGTGACTTGATTTGGTTGAGGTATCGGGTGAATCAGCCAATCGCCATACACCTTGCAATGTTTAGCTATCATGCAATGTCTAGAGCTAGCATCCATCGTTCCCCTGCTACTGACGGTGTTTGGAAGTCGCATAGGAGGCAACAACACGGTGGACCATCGAAATAATTGTTATCCTATCCTAATTTGCATTGCTAGCATTCTAGTATGGTTTTGACACTAGTAGAGCTCTACTAGGCATTATAATTGCTGGTGAGCATTTTTATATCATAAGATTCTAATATTTATGATGATCTAATGTTTAATCCAAGAAAAACTATTTTTGTGTATTTTGAGAAAAATAATGATACTTCTACAAAATGAGATCTTTATGTTACAAAAAGCTAAAATAGCATGATTGGGTTCTATATACATTATTAATTTTACTAATATTGACGATTTGAAGTTAACTAAAAAAACCCTTTTTGTGTGTGTGTGTGATATCTGTAAGTTAAATTATAAAGAAAGTATATTAGAATAGAATGATTAAAGTATAAATAGACTATCTTATTATATTTTTATGGCAGATTCGTGTGTGATTCAAAGAAACCCATTTCATGTGTAATATGGATTTCTAGTACTACTTTTGAGAAATAATATTTTCATGCTATAGAATGTTAACATAGTATAAGTAAAGCTTTTCTAGAATGTTATATGATAATAATTTTAGTAATAATTGTATATTTTTGAAAAAAAAAACTCATTCTTACAAGTATTTTGAGGTACATCATGGTAAATAGGAAAAATACAATTTTTATATTGTAAAATGCTAGAATGATACAAATATAGTATTTTTATAACATAAGATTTTAATATTTTGATTATTTCATACTTGGTTTAGAAAACCTCATTTTATCATTTTATTTGGATAATTGACATAACATTGATAAAATAATGATTTGAGACTCTGAAATACTAAGTTACTATACTTAAAGTATATTTATATCATAAAAGTTAATATTTTGATATTTAGAGTTGATTCTAATAAATGCTTAAAATGTGGTATTTCATTGTGTAAGCCTATGTTAGGAAATACAAGAAATTGATAATAATGAATATTTATGACATGCAAATTGGGTCTGTAATGACTAAAAAGAAAAATAAATAGTATTCTTGTACTCATAAGATTATTATTATAAATGGTGAAGTAAGAGGATAATAGAAGGACAAAATGAACCACTCTGAGCTCTTGTTGTGAACATGCCTTACTAGATGAGTATATATCTCACTATAAATTTTATTTTAATAAAAGATGACTTAAACTTGGGAAATTACATTCTTCTTATTGATATTACAAATTTCATATTCATTTGCATGCATATATGTTCAAATGTAAACTTAGTTTTGTAGGAGTGGCTGTAAATTGATCAGAGTGCGTAACGAAAGTATAATAGTGATGTTTCTAACTATCAGTGGATTGTGAGTAAATTCAATGATATTTGTATATTATGGTTGTATATTGTTATATGCTTAGTATTGTCTAGTGATAAATTCAAGTACTTGTATTGAAGCCTTATAAATAATCATGATATAAGAGTTGAGCTCTCATATTTATATATATTTTTTCTATGAATTGTGCCATGAATGGCTTTGGAAGTTATGAATTGTGTTAGAGCAATGATATTGGAATCGTAAACTGTAATGGAGCAATGCTTTGAAAGTTAGATGGGAAATTCCTGGCAAATAATTAAGAAAAGTACAACATTGACTTGTAAATCTCACACAACCTAAAGATGAACACATGCATGGTTATTATAAATGATTATGTGATGTAATGTAATATTGGAATTTTACTTGTGATCAGATTTCACTATTTGATGTTAATATGACTATGAAGATTTGTTTGTGTTTGAGCCTTAAAGGCCATTTGTGATTGTGATGTCTACTTGAAATGGGCAATATGTGATATGATAACAATGTGATGTAGTAATGAATTATTAATATTACTATAATTTGTGATGTAAGATATTGGATCTAAGTTATATCTAGGTAAATGCTTAACTTGAGGTTTGGTTTTCTATGTTATAGAGGCCCAGGAAAATAGGTTTGTTATTACTAAACTCAAACTATTATATACATACATCAAAAACTAATCTCTTGTAAGATAATGGTAGGTATATGCTCACTAAGTTTCATAACTCACTTTGTTTCCTTTCCAATATTTTCAGGTTAAAATTTGAGTATATTGCACTCATAGAGATCCAAAACCATCTTATTAAAGGATTTAATGGTTGAAATTATAATCAATATTAAAGATAGAAATGTGTTGATTCATTTGATATGTTAAATTGTTTATGTGTGTATATTCCAAAATTGTATAATTTTATGTGTATGTTATGCTATCATATTTGGAATTAATATAGGTCTTATATTTTAAGGCATGTGATCTTCAAGAAGTATCTAAAAAGAGAGGAAAATCTATCCATTTTTTTTTTGTAAAATTTTAAAAATAATTTTTGAGTCCTTCTAAAAATACAGAGACTTCTATAGGATAAATTAGAGTAAATAGTGTTAAGGTTTGTGAAAACTAGTATCCAGATATACACCGATCATGATCGAATTGGGTCATGACCCCTAATATTATAAAATATAATAACTTTGTTCCTTTATTGATAAATTGACCCAAAACAAAGAACCAAATTAAAATCTTCAACTTCAAAATGGATTATATTTAGCAGTAGTATGAAGTGAAAAGGTTCTAATCTAATGCATCAAGGTTGCAACTTGAAAAATATTTTAATTGAAAAAGGAAAGTTTTTAGGAACTCAAACCCATCTTTCTCACTCCAAAATCCTTGTATTTCAACATAGTTTAGAGGTAAATCTATTTGATTTCAAGAGATCCACTTAAAGATTTTTTTATAGGAACTTATGTAATTTTCCAAAATTTTGAATCCAAAATAGAGTAAATAAGATTATTCCATGTTCACTAACTAATATCATCATAATTTTTACTTAGTTGGAAAAATGAAAATTAATAGAATTTAAGGCAAAGTGCAATAAGCTATAACTAATATTTGATCAGCAGAAAGTTCTTTCTTCTTTTTCTTTTCTTAAAAAATTTCTCTAGGAACAAAACTAGGAGGATGTGATCATCATTACCGTACAAGAGAAAGAAAGCAAGATTTGAAAAATGAAGGAAGGAATAAGTAAAGTTTTAAATAATATAAAGTCCAGTGTTAAAGGATAGAAAGAAATAATTGGAAATTGCATTAATAGAGGAACACTAAAAATTCCAGACATTACACATAACATCCATACATAAGGGAATATCCATCCCAGATGATATCAAAGACTACCATTAAAACAAATCAATGGTGCTGAACATTATGAAGGAACCAAAAAATAGAATTATGTAATATTCAAGTACAATAAATTCTTACTCACACATTTAGTAATATAAATACCCAAAATCCTTTAGAAAAAGGTCTTTTACACTTATTTTTAACCAAATTTCTTACCTCATTTCAATCCAGTACTTTAAGTCATTTAGAAAAAAGCATAATTTATAATGTAATTCAAAGAAGATAAATTGGGGATTAAAATCAACAAAAATATAATTACAGAGAATAAAAATATAAGAGTAATTTACACTTTTCATTGTTAACTCTTACAAATAAATAAGAACTCTATTGACCTAAGGAATGACTTACAACCGAAAATTATGAATTTCTAACATTAGGAAATATGAATATAAGTACATAAATCCATAATTAAAAAAATAGAAAATTAATTTTTGGTGATTATGTAAAAACCAAAATGGGTTCCCATTTCTTCCCAATTGCATTAATCTTTAAAGAGCACCTCCCTGAAGCTACTTAAGACCATGATAGATTAGAAAATTAGTGGAGGAACTATAAGTGTAGTGGATGGTTTGGTGAAACTAGAAAAAAAAAATAAAAGGAAGATTAAGAAAGGTTTAACAACTTTCATGGTATCTGGAAGTCTTCGCTAGAGAGTGAAAGCATTGATTTTACTTAGGAATAATTTTTGTATGGTGAGAAATATGGAAGTGGAAGCCATAGAAAAAAGGCAACTTAAACCTTTTAAGTAAAGAAAGCATTAGGGCAGCTAGATGAAACGGTGGTGGATGTGGATTGAGGTGGAAGATAGAGTGTGGTAAGAAATTGGGTTTAAAGGCTTCTATTATCTGGATGGAGAAAGGGTGAAAGCATTTAGGTATAAGAAAACTCATTTTAAGTTTGAGTTAATAGGAGTGCAAAATTTAAGGTGGTTTTAATTATCTCAAATCCATACACCAAATTAGAAACATTCCTATAGTGCCTTTTCATTGATAACAAGAATAACCAATTGCTTAGTTATCCAACAATTAGGAAGATTTGTAATGGGTATGTATGTCACTTACACTTTGAAAGCTTACATTTTTTCATGTTTTATACACAAAAATTCTTATAATTTCATCATTTTGTGATAACTTAACTCTAAGGATGGCATATTGCTTTGTCTTACAACTATTGCCATCTACTCCAACCCACAAGATAGGATAATTTAAGGAACCGATCTTGCCGTACATAAGGCATTGGTGCTTTGCAAGAAAATTTGCAAAAACTAAAATGAATTAACAAATATGATTAAAAAACTTAAAACTTATATATTCATAATTTAAAAATAAATAATATATAATATTTAATATAATGTGACAACATAAGTCTCAAAATACACAAATTTGAACAACAATCTCAATCACTAAATTATTATTGGATCCTATTTTTCCTATGAATAAGTATAATATAATAATTAAATTAAAAACTAAAAATAAAATAATAAAAAATTATTTTTAATAATTAAATTACTAAAAAGATTATATTTACGATATATGAATTAATTATATATGAGTTAAAATATAATATTAAAGTTAAGCTAATTAGACCAATATTGTATTTTCCTCAAAATTGGCTCTTAGTTAAAAACCTTTCCTACGCCTTGCCCCATAGGATAAATTTTCATACCATATTCACATCTAATCAAAGCAAAATTCAGAGGGTAAGCCCTAAATCTAAAAATTTTCCATCCCTACTAAACTCTTTAATTGTATTTGGAGAAATATATATAATGTTAATGCTGGTTTTGAATTTAAAAAAAAAAAAAGATGTAGTCTACCATTTAATGAAACCAAGGATATGTACTCAAAGCCTTAAGATAACTATATCAAACTTAAGGTTCTATCTCACCACCAATGTGTGTGTTCCTTCAATGTTAAGTATATAATTTTGAATCTATCTACTTTTAAAGTTGTGTTAAATGTTTTACATGCTTGCATCTATGTTAATATATTATATGATTGGTCTGCATCCTTAAATTTCATATTTACATTGTGTATTGTGTTGGTCTTGGACATAGTTTAAGAGTTCATTATAGAATATGGAGGCTAAATTGATAGACTTGTTTGCAAAAGTTGATTGAAATTGAATTCTTTCATTTTGTAAGAAATTAGCTACTAGAATACACTTTTGTCATTATCACTAAAGCAATGAATAGATTAATGGTAGCAAATAATTTAAATTTATGATTGAAGGTTGTAAAAATGTGTGAATAATTTCTCTTTTCAATATGCATGGAATACAAATATTTAGTTCTTATAGTTTCTTTAATTACTAGATCTATTAATGACTTGATATCCAATATTCTATTATAGATGTAGCTAGTATTTTACTTACTTTTTCATCTTTAATTATGAGATTAGTTTGATAATACAAATAAAGTTTTAGTTATTTATTTTCTATTTATCTTTTCTTTTCTTACTTATGTGGGACTTACTACTCTTTAATGACTGAAAAGAAATGGCCACAATAAGGTAGTGAAAAATATGCTTAGAATTAACATTTGAAAATATTATGGTTCTATACTTCTTACTTCTCTTAAACTTATTTGATGATTTTCATTTTTTTGCTCTAACATATTATGAATACCAAATTTTCCTTTTATTATGATGTATTCATGTATAGTTATGCAATACTCTTATAAGTTTTAAAATATTGCAAGATAAGAAAAGTATATTTATTAGTTTAAATATAAAGACATGACCTTGTATTGTTTATTTATGCTATGGTAGGTTTATAAGTATTTTGAATGTGTTATATTTAATAGCAATATCATGCATGACTTGAATATCATCTTCTATAGACTATTGCAATTATTTGTATGTTGTTTGTTGAGAAAGCTTGAACATACTCCTTGTCCACTATCATACTTGTTCCTATAAGATAATATGCAAGACAAATTCAATTACTATAAGGATAAAATTAAAGGTGCTACATTACTTAGGTGTTGTAGCCAGTTCTTTTCTAGACATTTTACTTTTGGATTCTATTTTCTTTTGAGTAAGTTTAGATATTTGCTCTTTACAAGTCACAAAGCATCATGTAGGCTATATTGAGGCTTTATTTTTTTTTTATACAATGCTTTTTATAGGGAAATTTCATTTTCTTGTATACAAATGAAGGAGTACCATGTATTTCTTTAGTTTATGATTAAAAAATATGATACGTAAAGGCATGGTAATGGAGGAAAATAACTTCCTCTTTTTCAAGGAGGAAGTTGTCTTTTACAAAACTCTTTACATTTGACATTGAATATTTAAACCTTTTTTCACCATCTTAATATTTTATGACATATTCCTAAGTAAGATATTATTTGCTAAAAGAAACAGAGCCAAAATATCATAGGATCTTACCATTTTAGTATGTTGGTAGAGTAACCAAGTAATTATGGCTTTAGAATTAGAATATATTAAGAAATTATTTTAGATTAAGAATTATATTATATTAGGCAATATCTTAAGATTATGGGTTTACTTGTCTTGTACTTAAAGTTAAGAATATTAGAGTCTCTATGTTTGTTAATAATTTTATATAAATAGAGATTAGAGTTAAGTCTTATGTAATAATTATTCTATAATATTTCAATATTTTTCCATTAATTTATTAATTTTTCTTTATTTTTTTCCCTCTAAAGCCTCACTATGTTTTTCAAGATAGTATCAAAGCAATACCATTTGCTATGAACCTATTGGTTATACACTGTCAATAATATCAAAGAGGTTAGACTATTGATTATATAGAATTTAGGTTTAGTTATTTTTTATTGAGTTTTGTAAAAAATATTGGAAAAAATATACAATTTAGATTTGTTATCATTAGATTTATTTATTTCTTAGTTAGTATTTTTTATTTTTAAATGAAAGAAAAATAATAAAAAAGAAAAAAGTGAAAAAAAAGAAAAATAAAGAGGAGAATATTTGTAAGCAAAAAAAGTTTCGGTAATATGAAAAAAGGTGAGAAAATAATTAAAAAGAGAGGAAAGCTTTCATAGAAAATAAAAGGTGAAAAAAGGGTGAAAAACTCCATTTCAAATGTGGTGTTTATTTCTACTATCATAGGCATGGAAGTTGCTTGCTTAACCTATTTTTCTTCTTGTTAAGGTTGAAGGAATAATTACCAGTATTGGAGTTAGGTCCTTCACAAGAAATGCAATAGCTAACAATTTGTAAAATTGCATATGAACATTCCTTTTTTATTTTTGTCTTCATTTTTGTTTCACTCAATACTAAAAAAATAATAACTAAAAAAATAAATGAACTAAATGCTACCAAAAAAAGAGGAAGGCATGAAAATTTACATTCAATCTTATGATAGTTTATGCTTAAGCTTAGTTACAGTTTTATCTCAGTAATTTAAAAATTACATGTCCTCATTTTGCTGTGATTATGAATTTCATAATGTAGGGAATTCCCTAATGTTATGCTATAAAAGTTAAGGATAAAAAAAAAGTTACACTGTGAATGTTTTAATAAGCTTCAACTATTTATTTATCAACCTACATAAACAAGTGCCATGGTTTGCCTTCAAAATTCTAAGAAAGAAAGTTTGAGTTTAAGAGAGTTAATAATTATAAGTTGAATTATAATAAGGAGAATGCCAATCATCCATTTTAATACTCAACAATATGATTGTAATAATTAGTTTGATGACA
Source organism: Sindora glabra (assembly GCA_020226215.1). Classification (NCBI taxonomy): domain Eukaryota; kingdom Viridiplantae; phylum Streptophyta; class Magnoliopsida; order Fabales; family Fabaceae; genus Sindora; species Sindora glabra. Next base: position 32,648,099 of record CM035234.1, on the reverse strand, counting down.
TTAACGATGAAGTTTTCCACTGATAGTAGGGATCGATGACATTGATTTTTGTCTAGTATATGAAATTTAGGTAAATCTAGTTTATGGGTGAATGATAATGGAAGGCAATGGTGGCATTAGTTGGATCATCAATAAAGTGGTACTAGCTTTAGTTTTTCCATTTTAAGTAATTTTTTTTACTTTATTTGAAATTGTTTGGAGAATATTTTGTGTATGGATAAGGTGTAATGATGTTGTTTTTTATTATGGACCTGTGTGTGAAGAATGAAACTTGTTATAAGGTGTGTTTGGCTAATTTCTTGCTATTCCTATTTTTGGTATGCAACATAATTTGATATGTTTAGAAATTCATGAAAATTTTAATATAGGGTAGTATAGTGCCTTTTTTATTGTGATTTTTTAATTGGTGCAACATTTGACATATGTAATTTTTCTATTTGATTTAAACCTAGAATGTTTCATAATTCTTTTGGAAAATTCCTATGTGATGAAAGTTAAATGAAGTAATTTTAAACTGGTGGTGGTATGATTTTCATATGTTAAGTTATTTTGTTTTAGGTATACCAAGGCTATTTTGCATGAAGAAGTGATGTGCTTATGTTTTCTATTGTATTGACACTAGAATTTATTATGCAATGTTAGTCATTAGAGGTCATCTTTGTACTAGTAGAGATGGTTTTGGTGTTCAAAAGGTGTTAAGTTTAGTTTCAATCCTTGTAATTTTGCTTATAGCAACATTATGTTGTTTGGTGCTATACATGTTTGGTTTTGATGATTAAGACCATTATTTTTGGTGTTTTCATATTATTTAGGACATTATTTAGAGAGTTATGTTTACATAAGTTTGATTTTATGAGGTTATCCTTAGTTTAATTATTATGACCTAATTCCGATTATGATTGGCATGGATCTGATATTCAGTTTCCATAAGTTTTAACATTATTCACTCTATTTCCATCCAATGGAAGTATCCCTATTTTGAGGAGACTTAAATTATACTTTAATTTTTGTAGAAAAATGAATAAAGTCTCCTTTATTTTTGGACACTTCTCGGGGGTCACATGCCTTAAAATACAAAACTTGGATATTTTTTAAATACAATAGATATGATAACATCATATACATATACAATACAACATGATTACAACATATATATAGATGAACAATTCAACACACCAAATGTTGAATTAACATAATTAAATCATAGGAGAACCCTAACTATCAAATCTTCCAACTAGGCAATCTTTGACTCTCCATGCATAAGGTGGAACTTAAATAAACTATCTTAATTTGAAAATATTGAGGATAAAATAGAATGAGTTATAAAAACTCAATGAGCATAAAAATCTACCATAATATTATAGGAAATTAGCTTTATAAATATATATATAGACACACATAACAGTTACTAGCTAATCATGTATTAATTTGGAAACTAATAAAGAACCTCATTTTCTTGGATTTTTGAAACATATGAAACCAAGCCTCAAATTGGGAGTTCACCTATACACAACTTAGACTTTGTATCTTATATCATAATTCATAATAATCTCAACTATTCTTTAATACATGATATCTTAATTATATCACACACCAATCATTTTGGATGGTTAGCACATTCATAAGCAACAATTAAGGCTCAAACATAAATGAATCATTATAGAGTCATTTATAAATACTTGCATCCACCCTTGGGTTTCAGGTTAATCTTATATTCTTCACAAACTATTTGTCAGAAATTTTCCATCCAGCTTTCATATCATCACCCTGTCATATTTTATAATTTCCAATGCCACATAAGGCATGATTCATAATGTAGTAAATTCATTAAAGCTCACCTTTATTTATATCACAATATTCGATACAAGCCCACATAAATAACTATTTGTCATTATAGGGCAATCAAAACACATAACATAATATATACATATGGCAACATCATTATGCCTTCTTGCATGGGCATAACATTCTTTCACATTCTAATATAGATCATATTGTACTTTCTAACATGCATATAATGATATAATTCAATTACAATATGAACTATTATAATTTCATTACAATCAATCAATAAATAGCTAATAATGACACCACCATACCTTTTAAACCTGGTAAATCCACATTTAGATAAATATTGCTTTATCATAAACATTAATACTATATCATTCAACTTAGCTAAAAGTGTAATTTAATGATAACCCATACTTATAATTATGCTTTTATGGATTCACGGTGGATATATAAGTAATATGTGCTTCTTATAAGAAAAATTATATATACATTGTATGAGTTAAATATTATTAAAATATTGGTGTAGGATAGATATATACTCACTTGATAATGTTGATCCATCCTTGGAAACTTCGAAGATCTATACTCATCTTTTCATATTTCCTTCCTATTATCATCATTTACAAAGATAAATTATAATTATATAAGCATGACTTATTTTCTTTTCACATATTACAAATTTTTATTCAAATTATAATATAATAGTATTCCTTATTACTTGCTTCTTATATTTCCTAATATTAATTAGTAATTCAAGTAAGCCATTTAATTATCCTAAATTCTCACTTTCTTTATTTTCAAACTTATCATCGAAATATTAGAAATTCTCATACAAGTCACAGTACAAAACCATCAAAACATTATCACTCACATTATTATATAAAATTATATACATATCTCCTTATATCTTTAACTCTGCATAAAGAACCCAAAAATAATTTTTATTAGGAACTTTCATATTAATGATATAATTATATTCTAAATATACTAATCTAATAATATTGAACCTAAAATCCTTATTTTATTAATGTTATATTGGATATTTAAAATCATATGATAAAGTGAGGTTTTTTGAATCATGTTCAGATCCTTAGAATATTAGAACGTAACATTTTAGAAATGCTCTGATTATATTATTTCAACGTTATATATCATAAAATGCTTACTTTTCAAGGCTATCATCATATATGTAAATTTACTTATAACATGGGTTTTCTAAAATACACAACCACCATTGAAGATACTATCATATAATACTCTAAGATAATTCTACTCTAGTCAATTAAACTCTTTATGGCATAAAAATCATATCTTTATAATCTGTTATCATTTATCTCAGTTATGCCGAAATGGGTTTCCTATATTAGTTCTAAATCATCTAAAATTATAAAGCGTAATATTTTGAAAATACCACAAATATGATATCCTAGCACCTTGTAACATAAAAATTCCAATTTTCAACTTCATTCTCATATTCCTCAAACATACAAAAATGGGTTTTCCTTAAATTAATCCAAAATAGCAAAAATCAGAGAAACAAATAGTATAAAAAGTCTTACTACATCCTAGAAGAACTGCTAGTAGCTCACTAATGCCAAAATTATACCTAGTTATATGTGGAATAGAAATTCCAAGCTATCCTGTTGTACATTAAACAACATGGCTTTGACTCCACTTTTTATCGTCGCCTTAGGCCACCCAAAATAGCAAATAACTGAAGATGAACTAACAACAACAGCAAAGATAGCGAACATTGGCCAGAGTGTAATCATGAGTTGGTCTTCTACTTTAGTCGAACAAATCTTATACAGAACTAGTAGGGATAATGTCCACCATTGTGATGATATTAGTGTTGATTGTAATCCCACTATGCATCAAAATTAGATTAAAAATTAGTTTACTGAAAATATAGTGCAGTAAAGTGGCACAAACCAAGTTGTACCCTAGTGATTACTTGATATTATCTTTTATTGTAATTTACTAGTAGATTACAAAAATGGAATGCATAATTTGATATAAAAATAGAATACAAATATAAACTAAACAAAATGTAATAGAATGAGCATAACATGCTGTATTAATGGAGAACGTTGAATTAAGGGGGTTGCTTGCACAAAATTAAAACAATAGCTATAAACTAAACAAATGCAAAATAGAAAATAAACAAAAAGGAACATAATGAAATAAAGTAGTTGATTCAAAAAATTTAGAGTTTTAAGTTGGATTAATCATAGATAATTAGATATTTAACTTTTCTAATTAACTTTTTAACCTTAAATTGTCTAAAACCCCTACAACAATTTGTGAATCCTACGCTAGATGATCATTTAGAGTTTAGTCAATTAAAATTAGTTGGATTAATTAACCACTAAAACCTATTAGCTAGATCAAAACTAACTTAATGATAGAATTCAGTTGAATTGAGAAATCAATTTAGAAACCTCCAAATTAATCCCTTAACCCCTTGCTCTTATGTATTAAACCATGATTAACTAATGACAAATCCATATTAAAATAGCAAAAGATTAAAAACTACAAGGATGAACATCAATTATACTGAATCAATGTTCAACATATGCAATTTCAAGAAATTAGCATAAATAATTAGGGGAAGAAGAAAATTAATTAGAGAAAATTAACATTACAAATCATGATCTCATAATTCAATAGAAGAAAACCTGAAAATCCTTGAACCAACTCTGAATTTAGCTCTCTATTGCTAGAAAAGTAGAAAAATAAGCGAAAGAGAAAAATTTTGTTATTGAATGTTGTATACTCTAAATAGTCTAAATCTCTTCAATTTTATTACTTCTTATATGATCTAATTAGCCTAAATCCCATTGGACTTGAATCCTATGCCTATTAGGATTACAAAAATGTGGCCTTCCTAATTTTTAGAAGTCCAAACCTTATTTTTATAAAGCAATTAACTTTAATAGTTACAATAGTGAATTCTCACATGTTTGACTTCCACCTCGTATAAGACCACTAAAACAATGTAATTTGGATAAAAACCATAAACTTAAAAGTTGCAAGTTTATGTAATGGCCCTGCCGTTAATAGGTAATATAGAATTATTTTAGCATAAGAATATGGCTAGATAGTTTTGATATGAACTTGAGATTACCTTAAATGGCCTTAAACTAATTCTTTACTAACTCGTTGAAAGGATTTAATTTGATTTATAGTCCTGTTTAGCTTAATTTTACAAATAAAGCTGAGTATGTTAGAATTCCAAAAAAATTTCTAAGTCTAAGTGCTTTCTTTAGAGGGTTATATGAAATATGTATTATTTGAAAATAAAAAATTTCAGTAATTGTTCCTCTTATATTTTTACATTAAAGAGTGATTTTTAATAAATTTTTGGAGACCTAAAAGGACCATTTTGAGAAAACATTATTTTTAAAATTTTTCAAAATTTGACATTTTGAACTAAAATTCAAAATCTAGATTTTTATTCTTTGGAGTTTTGATTTTTTTTAATCCAAATGGGGGGTATTTCCTTATTCACATTAATGTCTTAAGTGAATAAAAAGTAAAATGTTAAAGAGGAAATGAGCCCAGTATGCTAAAACCCAGACCTAGTGGCCCAGCAGACCCACCCAACTCGCCTAGTGACTCGAAAACATAAACCCTAAAATGAAACAAAATGAAACACAACAGCAGTAGCAATGAAATAGAACCAAAAACAAAACAGAACGCAACATCTCCTTTTTTCTTCTTCTCCTTCTTGCACTTCCAAATACACGAGATAGCTCTATTTCTTCACGTTTCCCCACATTTTCTTCTATTTTCTCCATATTTCTTGCTATTGTAATGGCCATTTCATGATTTCCACTGTTGATTACAAGTTTTGGGATTTTAGGCAGCAAGTTTTGAAAATCCTTTTCTTTGCTTAATAAGGTAATTCCTAAGCTTCATTCTCTTAATTAGGAGTTAAAATAGCTTAAATTAGTTAGTAGATAGTAAAGATTAGATTGTTCTAGAGTTATGCATATAGTGTGGATTTTTGGAGGTTTTGTAATAGGAAGCTTGATAATGTATTTGGGTGTTGATTTGTGTTTGAATTGTTGTTTGATTGCTTGCTCAAGATCAAGGAACACTTCCTAGTGGCATTGGTGGTTCAAGAAGTGGGAAGAAATTAACTTGAGCATTTTGGCCATTTTGTGAGTAGATAATATGTATTTCCACATTTTTATATACTTTCCAAATTTCTCTATACTTTGAAATATTCATTTTAATTAATTTATTAATTGTTATTACTTTTTATGCATTTTAATTTCATATATGTGTAGAGTTCTAAGCAATCTTGGGACAAGCACTTTAAAATTTCCTAAAGTCATAATGATTAAGAATGATACTAAAATGGCTCTATGATGAGAAAATTGATTTATTTGAAATGGTGTTTTGTTGGAACTTACCTTGTAATGCCCTTTGAAAGGTTGTTGTGGATAAAGTGGTAATGTATTGAAGATTCATGTATATTTATAAAATTAATTTTTGATGAGTTTGGAATGGTATGATATTGGAGATGTTGATTACTAAGGTTAAAAGCCTTGGTGAAGTACACATAGTTGAAAAAAGTAAGGTTTGAGATTGTTTTAAACTGTTGTTGTATGAAATTATTTATTTTCAATAATTTCTCATATAACTGTTATTTATATATATACTTGGTGTTTTGTTATTTTATAAATTTGTTTTGGGAGAAGACAAGTTAGAAATTATATCTAACGGCATTGATGATGTTAGCTTTAGTACACCTTGGTTCGAACCCTAATTAGCAGGGGAGTTGCCAACCCCATGTGTCGGCCAACACATGTAGATTAGTTTATAGTAACCTGATAGGTTGCTTTAAAGCTAAGAGCTTTTATGAAAATATTAATTCATGAGTGGAATGCTTATGTTTGTTAATCATAACTGGAAATCTCCCACCCTCAAGTGTGATTTTGATGGTTTATGTATTTTTAAAACTCATTAACTCTAATTATGATTACTTATTTATCATGAATAGGTTATATTGAAATTTTTACCATGATTCCATATTTATGATAATTTCTTATGATTCAAGAATCTACTATCTACTTCTTAGCTTGAAACTTATGTTTTAGTATTTTATTTCTAAGGAATATTTCAATTGTTATTTTGTCAAATATGATTGTGTAACTCTTATGATATCTTTTTGGTATTGAAAAGTTATTTAACTATTTTTAAGGAAAAGTTAGTGCCATGGTTTGTCCCATTTCCATTAGAAATTCATATTATCTATTTATTGAGTCCACAACTTACTTTTTTTGTTGTAATATTTTTCAGATAGAGATTTAGCTCTAGGTCTATCCTCTACAGCTCCTTAGAGAGAGAGGAGCATTCTTTTGTGGTGAGCCACACTTTGTTCATGTGGGCTTGACGTAGAACTTTTATATGATTTTGAAAGTTGTAAATTTTGAATACTCCTAGATGTGCTCCATTAAACCTATAGGCAAGGCATGCTTTTGTAGACTTATATGTATGCATTTTGTTATATTTGCAATGGATTGTTTAGTTGCCAAACGATATGGATTTTATGTTGATATATGTATATATGATCTAATATATGAATGTTGAAAAATGAAAAAGTCCGTGTGGGACTATGTGTATGTGGAAATTTAGTATTTGTGTGTTAGGTATATGCCCATGTGAGTTTGAAATGGGTTACAGGTTATCTTAAAGTGTTAAGCTAGCATGGCCTACATGGTTATGTTTTTCCCTTAGGTCATGCGCCGGTCACGACCCCTAGTTTTCGATCATGACAATCTGGGTTTTAGTAAAATTTAAGCATTAATTTCACATTAATCGAGCCTTCATAGCTCTATATATGGCCCAAAAATAGAGACGAACTCTCCTCTTTATAGTCATATCATCAGTTTCTTTCCAAAATCAAAAGCTGTGTGAGAAATGATGAAATGGTTGTGCGTAAGTTCTCACAACAGCTTGGGTTGAATGATTGGAAACAAGCTCGATAAGGTGTTTTAGCAAGTTTCCAATGAGCTTTTGATGAAATTAAGCAAGTGTTTTCTTCTCCGTTTGGTGGCTGCAAGCTACTATCAGATAGAGTAGTTAAAATACAATAACAGGGCACCCCAATTCCAGTGAGCCCTCTTATTTGCCGGCACCGACGACTTGCTAGCAGCCTCTTAAGAAAGGGTAAAACTTCTTTATATAACTAGTATCTCTAATCCATGGTACTTGTGGCTTAATCTGAAGATAAGTTTGTTTTGTATGGTACATATAATGAACCATTTGAATAATAAATAAATATATATATATCCTTTTTGATAGAAAAATAATATATATATATGGACCATTTTATTTTATTATTTGATGGATTTACACGAAATTAATTTTATGAATACTTGAGATAGATGAGGATAAATTAGAAAGACTTGGTCTTTATGTTGTAATTTATTTAAAGAATACTGGTGAAATCATGTTAAAATATGAAATACTAATATGTTTAATGATGATATAAAGTTTTAGTATTTATACAATTGGTGATATTTAAAGTTTGATTTGGAGAAGATTTATATATATGATGATAGCTCAACAAAATACTCTGTTTAGAATAATTATAAAGTGTTATATTTTCATAATTTAAAGAATTCCCATTCAATTCGAGAAAATTGTGTTTTGTAATATTATTGGGATGCTTGATGTTGTATCAATAAAAGAAGGATTTTATGATCATTAATATATTTAGAATATAATTATGTTATCAAGGTGAGAGTTTTTAATAAAAATGATGTCCTAGTGCTTTACAAAATTGGTGTATAATCTTATATAATAATCTAAGAGGTAATGTTTTGATAGTTTAGTAGCTTAAGTTGGAAAGGTTGCTATATACATACGAGAATTTATGATATTTCGATGATAAGTTTAAAAAGAAAATAAAGTGATAATTTAGGATAATTTGGCGACATACTTGGGCTGTTGGTTAATGTAAAAAAATATAAAAAACAACTGATGCAAAATAATATTATTTTATGATCGGGTTGTAGATTTGTAATATGTAACAAGAAAATAATTAGTGTTTATATATTTATAATTTATATTTGTAAATGGCGATAATAGGAAGAAAATATAAAAAGATGACTATGGATGCTTTGGACCTTTCAAGGTTAGATCAGTATTACTAAGTGAGTATATCTCACCATTAACTTTATTTTATTATAAGATAACTTAATTGTATTCTTTTTTTTTTTTGGTAATATAGATTTCATAGTCATTATATGAAATTGGTTTCATGATAAATGAATAATTAGTTGTTAATGAATGATAATTGATTAGAGTATACAACAAAAGCATAATGGTAGGGATAATTATTAATGGATTGTGATCAAATTGAATGATATTTGCATAGTAATGTTTATACTGCTATATGCTTGATACTATTGAGTGATGAATGAGTTTAGCTATTCTACATTGATGATTTATAAACAATTAGGAAATGAAAGTTAAACTCTCATGTGTATATAATCTGTGAAACTTGTTGAGGATAGTATTGGAAAGTGTGGATCATAGTAGAGCAAAGGTATTGGGAAATCAAGAACTTTACTAGAGCAATGATATTGGATATTATGATTTGTGATGAAGAGATATACTAAAAGTTGAATGGGGAATTCCTAGCTTATAGTTGTGAAGTATATAAAATTGATCTGAGAGATAGATGGAAAATTCCTAGCATGTAGTTGAGAAAAGCATAGACTTGATCCTAAAATAAAAAAGGTAGTTACATATATTGTTACTATAATTGAATATGTGATTAGATATGATATTAGAACTCTATTTGCTATTGGATGTCATTGTTTGACATGAATGTAAAAGGATGATGTGATTGTAATGATTCATTTGTATTTCGGCCCTAAAGGCTGTTTGTGATTGTGTTGTTTACCCAAAATACGTAATACATGTTGTGATGATAATGTTGTATATTATCAAATAGTTGTACCTTCCATAAGTCTTGTGCAAAAGATCTCTTATTCCAAGAGTTAGTTCTATAGGTTTCAGAAATCCAAGAAATGGGTTTGTTAATAATTTCTAATTTATTATATGATTAACTTATGATTATTATATGTAAAATTGGCCCCCTACGAATCTATGATAAATATATACTCACTAAGATCTTATAACTCACTTCATTTTATTTCCAATGTTTTTAAGTTCAAACTTGAGCTTATTGCATCCATGAAGAAACAAGACCGCCTTACTAAAGATTTGATAATTGGAAATGCATTTTGCATTCAAATAAAAACTTATGATGTGTTGGAATTTTACATGTGTGTAAATTTGAAATTGAAATGTATTGTGCATATGTATATGATATTGTGGTATTTGGATAACAATAGGTTTTGTATTATAATGCGTGTGGCTCGTGGGAAGTCTAAAAAAAAATATGGGAGATTTTGTCCATTTTTTGTAAAATTTTAAAGTGAATTTTTTAGTTTCTTTAAAAATTTGGAAACTCCTATTGAATAGAAAGAGCAAAAAACATTAAGGCTTGTAGAAACTAATAACAGGATTCACACTAATCATAATTAGAATGAGTCATGATAATATAGCTAAAAAGTAGAAATGGTATCAAAATCTAAATTTATAATATTATAAAATTAATCCAAAATTATAAAATAAGATTAATTGTATAAAATTAAGCATATATAACACCTAAGAGACATAAAATAAGAAAAAATAAAATAATAAATATTTTTCTCATCAAATATTCCCACACTTAACTCTTGCATGTTCTTGGGCAAAATACAACTTTATTTAAAAGTAAGAAAACAAAAGACTTACTTTTCAAAAATTTTAAAATCACAAATCCATAAGCAAAAACCAACCAAAGGTAGCAAAAAAACATGACACATCATAAAGAAAAATCTTAACAATCTTTAGATTAACTAACATAGCAACTTCATTCAAAAAAAGTATATCAATATGGTTGATTTCTCACAAGATTCACTCCTTAACTCTCAAGTGTTTAGGCTAGTATTTCACTCAAGTTTATTCTATAAAATTGTTCTACTATAAGCTTACTAATCATTTAATCTCCATTACTCAAATTACGTCCACAATATAAATTAAAAGGACTTTATTCAAGGTTGTAATGTGGTTAAGGGAAAAGGAAAAGAAAAAGAAAAAGAAAAAGAAAAGGAAAAGGAAAAATAAACAAATAGAAGGGTGAAAACTAAAGAAATTAATAGAGCATTTAAATAAAAAATATATGGGCCAATCATAGATAATTATAACTTAACACGGTAAGCTAAATTTAAATTCAAACACTCATAAATTTCTTTATTTTTCTTTTTTCTTTCTTTTTTCTTTAATTCAATTTTTTGCCTTATTCTTTTTTTTCACTTTTCTTTCTTTTTTTCTTTTTGTTTTTTTTCTATTCATTTTCTTCTCTTTTTTCAACCAACATTTGATGACTTTTCGTAACACATAAATTTATATACCTCAACACTTATTCAAGAGCCTATTTAACAAAAATAAAATGCTTTACTCATCCTTATGTTAGGTAAAGACATTTATTTTTCATTGAGAATTGCTTATAAGCTAATCGACAAAGAAAAGGACAATTAAGGTTTTAAGGGCTAAACAAAAATAAAAACTCAAGGTTGGCTTTATGGCTCTAACTTAAATAAAGAAAGAATGTCTTTATCATTCTTGTGCATATATGTGCAAAGTGTAACCTTAAAAAGAATCAAAGTAAGTTCTAGAGAAACAAATCATAGAAGAACATCACACAAGAAGGAAAGAGAATATCATAAATTTTTCACATACAGCTCAAAATCTAACAATGAAGGTAATGCTATCAAGTTTAATTTACTAATTCAAAATCTATTAATACATCAATCAATTTTAAGTAAAATCATTCATTCAATCATATTATGAATCCTATCTAACTTCAATTAAATCTTATTCATGGAAATGCAAAATTTGCATTAATAGGAAAAACTAAAACAGACTTAAAAAGGCTTAAAAATAAGTGAAAAATATTTTTTTTAATTTTTTATTTTTTTGAAGGCATTAAAAAGCATTGAATAAAGACACATAACATAAAATAAATCTTAAAAGTCTCCCTCTACATTTAAATTTTATAATGTCCTCAATGTAAAGCATATTAATATCATTAAGAACAATAATAAGAAAGATAAAAGATATGAAAAATAAAAGAGAAAAGTAGAAAAAAGCAAATTTCTAAAATGGCTTGAGTTGCCTCCTAAGAAGTGCTTTTGTTTGATGTCTTTGACTAGACATGACTTCAATTTCTTCAATCAGGATCGATATGAAGATTAGCTACCTCTTTTTCTTCCGCATTACTAAACCTTAGGTCATTCATTGAAAAGGTAACTTGGAAATTACAATCATCTATCATAAATGCTCCAAGTGCTATTTTTAAGTCACTCTTAGTTCTTGAATGCTCAAAATTATCTTGTATGACAAATTCGACATAGTTAGTAAAAGAATTAGAATGATTAAGAAGAAAGCACTCTTTTTCTTTTAAAAGTGGAATCTTTTCAACATAATTTTTTCAAAAATTTTTGGAATAGCATTGTTTTCTTCACTTAAAAATGCAAAAATTTTAGCACATATGTCACACTTAACACCATTATATCTACAAGTACATTCATGGTCATCTACACAATCCATAAATTAAGAAATTTTAGGAAATTTAATAATTATGTTATCATGGATATTATCAACATGTAGATTAGAATTGACAGTCTCAAAATTAGTAAAATCAAAATGAGAAATAGAAAAATAAAAAATGGCAAAATTAAAAATAGCAAAATAAAAAAAGTTAAAATTTAGAATAATATAATTAGAAATAGCAAAATTAGAAATAGTAGATGCAACAATGGTAGAATAAAAAATAGCAGAAATGACAATAGTAAAATTAAAAATAGAAGAAATAGTAACAACAGAATTAGAAATAATAGAAATAGCAATAGTAAAATCAGAAATAGCAAAAACAAACAATAGTAAAATAAAAAACAATAGAACCAACCATGATCAAAGTGAGGTAATAAAATATGCAATTATTAACTAGAAAATTGGACCAATTATGCAAAAAACAACCAATAACAGATGGCAAAGGATAGTATCAAGTGGATCCCTGGTAACGATGCCAAAATTTTGATTGTAATCTTGCTATGCACTAAAATTAGATTAAAAACTAGTTTATTGAAAATATAATCTAGTAAAATGGCACAAACCAGGTCATACCCTTAGTGATCCTTTAATATTATCTTTTATTGTAATTTACTAGTAGATTGTAAAAATAGAATGCACAATTTGATATGAAAATAGAATGCAAGAACAAACTAAACAAAATGCAATAAAATGAATACAATATGCTATATTAATGGAAAATGCAAAATTCTGAATTAGGGGGTTTTTACATGAAATTAAAACAATAGCAATAAACTAAACAAATGCAAAATAAAAAGTAAATAAAAAGGAACTCAATGTAATAAAGCAATAGATTCAAGGAATTTAGAACTCTAAGTTGGATTAATTATGGATCATTAGATATTTAACTTTTATAATTAACTTTCATCCTTAAATTATCTATAACCCTTGCAATAATTTGTGAATCTTATGCTAGATAACCATTTAGACTTTGATCAATTTAGATTAGCTAGATTAAACAACTACTACAACTCATTAGCTAGATCAAAACTGACTTAAAGATAAAATTCAGTTGAATTAAGAAATTGATTTAGAAATCTCCAAATTAATCTCTTAACCCTTTACCTTTATATGTTAAATCATGATTAACTAACCATAAGACCATATTAAAAGAGCAAAAGATTAGAAACCACAAAGATGAACAACAATTATACTAAATCAATATTCAACACATGCAATTTCAAGAAATTAGCGTAAATAATTAAAGGAAGAAGAAAATTAATCAAAGAAAATCAATATTAAAAATCATAATCTCATAATCCAATAGAGGAGAGCTTGAAAGTACTTGAATCAATTCCAAATTTAGCCTTCGATTGCTAGAAAAGTAGAAAAATAAAAGAAGAGAGAAAAGTTGTTATTGAATGTTGTGTAATCTAAATAATTTGAATCTTTTTAGCCCTCTTACTACTAATATGACCTAATTATCCTAAAACCCTATTGGACCTAAATCTCATGCTTTTTAGGATTACAAAAAAAGGGCCTTTCTAATTTTTAGAAGCCCAGAATCTACTTTTACAAAGTAATTAACTCTAATAGTTATGGTAATGAATTCTCACAAGTTTAACTTCTACTTAGTATAAGACCTCCAAAACAATATAGTTTGGATAAACCATAAATATAAAACTTATAAGCCTGGGTTTTATAAAAATTTGGACATTGATTTCACATTAATCAAACCTCTATAAGTCTAGATATGGCCTAAAAATAAAGGCGAACTTAATTAGGATGGAAACATGATTTCAACTTCTCAACCCCATATAACTTCTAAAATTTATAAACTGGGCTTGGGCTAAAATATAAAAATTATAGATATCTCTTTAAGCTTTTTTGACAATATAAAGATTGCTTCAATTTAACATCCAAAGCCTAAGATAGAGCTAAAAGATAGAAATAGTATCAAAATTATGAATTTATCAAATAAATTCATAATATTGTAAAATTAACCCAAAATTATAAAACAAGGTCCATTCTATAAAATTAAGCACATGTAATACCTAAGAGATATAAAATATAGGAAAAATTAAATAATAAATATTTTTCTCATCAAGAATTATCGACACCAAAGGTAGTAAAAGCAAGCTAATGGGAGGGAGGAATAGATAGCGAAAAGAGAGAGGAAGGAAAGAGAGGGAGTTGTCAAAAACAGAAGGTGAAGCAAAGGGAAGGAGAAAAAGCCTAAGGAAATAAGCGAGAAAGAGGGAGCCAACATAATAAAAAAAGAGGAGAGAGAAATGTTTGAAAAATGAGCAATGGGTTAATGATTCCATGTTTCTCACATAATTTAAACTCATCTCCCTTTAAATCTCAATGTTCCAAACACATTTAATCCAATCTCAACAGTCAATTTATTACAAAAACTTATTTCCATAAAATTGATTTTATTTAAAATTTCAATTTATTCATTTTCAACCCATTACATATATATATATATATATATATATATATATATATATATATATATATATATATATATATATATATATTTGTACTCATAAATCTTTGTACTCATGATCACTAAAATTATTTTTAACTTATGAGAAATTCCTTGTAAAAATTATTTTAATATAATCTTGAATCAATAATGACCATGTAAAAATAAATAAATTTCAAATATTATCATAAGTATCATTTTTAATATTTTAGAAATTTAATAAGAAAAATAAATTTAAAACTAAATATTAAACAAATAAATAAAATAAATATTTAAATCTTCGCCAAAATAATTTATCAAATATACACAATTAATTTTTTTTATAAATCTTTATACTTATAATTACTAAAATTATTCCTAACTTGTAAGAAAAATCCTTATAGAAAATATTTAAACAAGCCTTGAACCAACTCTAGCTAATTAAATAAAAGACTAGAAATTTGAAATTAATTATTACCTAAATAATAAAATAAACATTCACAAGCATTGAAATTTATAAAACTTTAAATATTAACTCAAGGTATTACATTAACATGGTTTACACCACTAGTTTTAGTATCTTCATGTAATTTGAAACATTACTTAGTAACTTGTGTCTACATTAGTTTGATTTAGCAAAGTTATCCTTGATTTAAGGTGGTATACATCACTGGTTTTACCTATCTAGCATTGGATTGTTTCTTGCCTAGTTTGTGCAAAGTGTTGGTGTTTTTTTGCTAGGAAATTAAGGAAACTTCCGAAAGTTATGTCTAACCATAAGTGCTGAGGTTTTTGGCTTGGAAGTTGAAGGCATGACTTAAGAAAAGCTAGCAAAAGACTTTTAGAAGTTGTTGGTATTTTCACATAGATTTTAGGTTTGTGAATGTTTCCATTTAGAAGAGTGTTTACAATTGTTTATGAAATTTGAAGTTTATCAAGTTTTTTTTTTTAATTGTCATGTTTCATTTTGTTTTTAAGAATTCAAGTTTATGTAACAAGCTTAAGCTTTACAAACTTCAACTTGAAGGGGAATGTTAAAGTATATTAGAAAATTATTTTAGACTAGGAATAATGTTATATTAGGTAATATCTTATATTTATCATTGATTTTAGATTATGAGCTTGCTTGTCTTGTACTCAAAGTTAGAGGTACTAGAATCTTTATATTTATTAATAGCTCTATATAAATAAAGCATTAGAATTGAGTCTTATGCAACAATTTAGTTTTATATTTATTCTTTAATATTTTAATATTTTTCCATTAATTTCTTAGCTTTCTCTATTTCTCTCTCTCCAAATCCTAGCCATGTTTCTCAGTAAGAATATTCAACCTCACTTTGGCTTTTGTTTTCTATTTAATTTTACAAGTAATGCTAGTGTTTCTTTTTGTAGATTGCACTAACAAGAAAAGTTTAGCCAATAAATTTTATTTTAAACTCTTTAAGGAAAAAAGTTTTGTTTGTATTATACCATTATTAAGTTTTAGTGCAGATAATGTGGTAGTGCCTCCTAAAATTCAACAAGATATTGATTATGAGCTTATTTTTTGTTTTCTAAGTTTATGCATTGTTGAGTTGTAATTAGAAGTAACAATTTTTTATATGATACAATAACTCAACATGATCATTAAATTTTTATACGAGTTCAAGTTGATACATCAATCATTTTAAGAATTTATATTAAATTAATAAAAATATTATTTAAGAAATAATTAATAATTAAATCATAAATATGTATATATAATAAAAACTTAAAATTCTTATTTTAATAAAATGATAATAAAATTTTAAAATTATATTTAATTAATAATTAAAAATATTTTATAAAAAATAATAAGTAATTAAATTTAATAAAAGATTTATAATATAAATTTTATTAATTAAAATTATTAAATGAGGTAAATAAGTTTATCCATTTTGACATGTTTAATAAATGAGTTGACCTGATTAATATGACTTGCCATCCTTAGTTGTAATCCGTGGATAGCTTGGAGTTTTTTACATTGCAAACATAAGGATACTGAGGCTGGAAGTGGATTTATAATGATTTGCCACTAGTTTGCATGATTCACATATCTTAATTTTTGTAATATATAATCTTAATGGAATTAAATAATTGGATTTTGTACTATCAAATTAATTGAAGTGCAAAAGTATTTACTAATTCTTCATTTAAGGTGCAACTACAAGTTGATAGGTGATCAAAAAAGTTAATATACATGTCATTCAAAATTATGAAGTAGTTAGAAGTAAGCTCTAGTGTTAACTTACATGCTATAACACATTTTATTATTTTTTTCATAAGTTATTCTACTATAAAATCTTGCCTAATAATGTTTCAGTGTATGTACATAATATATTTGACATGAACACTATAATGCACCAAAGTTAATTAAAATTGATTGTAAAAATAATAATGCAATATAGTGACACAACCATATTGTGCCCCTAGTGATCCCTTGATTTTACCTCCTCTAAATGTGTTTCTAACAGTCTTCACTCAATTGTTGAATTACTTATGCAACAAAAATAGAAGAAACAGATGCTCACAAAATGTGGAAGTAGAAAATAGAATGCTGTAATAGAAACAAAAATTAGAAACAATATTATATGCTACATGTATGTTGAAATTATGCAAAACAGAATGCAGAATTAGGGGGGTTTTGAATTTAAAATAGGAAGATATTAACAGCAAAAGATTAACAATGGAATCAATAAAACAATAGCAAAGAAAATTAGAATACCAATGAACAAAGACAACCAATCTAAGGAATTTAAGGTTTTCTTCAGAGGATTAATCATAGATCACTATAAATTGAATTTTACAATTAATTATTTAGCCTTGAGTTATTTAGAATCCCTACAATAATTCATGAATCCTAAGTTAGATAATTATCTAGGATTTGATCGATTAATATTAGCTAAGTTAGGCAATCACCATAACTCCTAAGCTGGATCAAAACCAATTTGAAGATAAAATTCAACCAAATTAAATAAATTAATTCAGAATCTTAAATCATTCATTCATCCCCTTTTCTCTCACAAAAAATTATGATCAATCAACCACAATTTACAAAATTGAACAAAAATTATATCAAATTAACATTCAAATCAAGCAGATCATACAAATCAGAGAAGATAAATGAGGAAAAAGGAAAATCAATTACAGTTACCATCATATAAATTAAGATCTCATAATCCTAGAGAAGAAGAGCCTCAAATTTCCTTGAATTAACTCAGAGAATTAGCCTTCCATTAGAGAGAAAAATCTTAAGAAAAATAGAAAACTCTCAGCTGTCTAACCTCCTCACGTTCTGATTCTGCCCTCTATTTATTTACAACCCTAGAAGCATAATTAGGACTGGACCTAAACTAAAAAATTTTATCCTAATATCTTAGGAAGCTACTCACAAAATTTCAGCCCAATCAGACATTCCTAGCTCAAGTTATAGCCAAAATACTACATGTAGTTCAATCCAGTCCGAGATGAAATAATGAGCCATCAATCCATCTTCCTTGACCTTCAAAACGACTCATTTTCTTCAAAATAACTTTATGAATGATTAGATATGGATTTTAGGAAGTAATTGGACTTGGCCTTGCATCAATTAGACACTAGGAGCTCAAAATATGAATTAATCATTGCAACTAGGTCGGGTTTGGGCCTAGACAGCAACTCTGCTTCGACTTTAACCTAATATTTGACCTCCAAGATGGAAGAACTGGCTTCTCTGGTCAACATGAAAATCTTATCTCTTTTTCTTAACTTTCCAACGGTGTATAGATCGTCTAAATCCGACATCCAAAGCTCAAGTTATGATTAAAATACTGAAATAGTATAAAAAATCTAACATTAAGTCTGAAATTCAATTAAGCCCAAATTAATGTAATTAGTCTCAAATTAATGTAAAATTGATCCAATTAAGTATCATCACCTCCTAAGAGACATAAATATTAATAAAATATTATTCACATCAATATTCAATAAAGCTTAAAATTTTATCAAATAGAAAATTAAAAGGCTATTGCTATCCATTATAGTAATTGGATAAAAAAATGAAACTAAAGGCATAGAATATTATTCTAAACTTGCACAAGAAAATGTATATGTAGTTATATCAAAAAAAAAATTAAGAATGTATTATATATGGACATTATTATTTCTTTTTTTTTATTTTCTAGTAAATAGCGAAGTTATTTTTGGTACAACTCATGATGTTTAAGAAATAAGAAAACTTTATCCATCTTACATCAGCTTATCATGCATGAATATATGATCAACATCTTTCTAAGTGGGATCTGGAACCTTCTTGGATTTCCTTCATCGATATACTCATGAAATCTAATAATTTACCAATTCTTAACTTTTCGCTCTGACGATTCATTATAATATAATAATTCAACAATTCCCAACCTTTTTCCTCAATAGTTCATTGTAATCTAATAACTCACCTTTGAGATTATATAGAAATAGATTTTTGAAAAGTTATTTTTAACATATTCTATAGTATTATGTACATTTTTATTATAATACATTTATTAGATAACATACACATAATTCAAATAAATCTACTAGAATGATTGATGAGTAAATTTATTGTATAAATATTATTTGAAAATAGGTTAAAGGGTAGGGCTATATGCAAGGAAAAAAATGATAAATGATCTCTAAATGAATATATGTGTAAAATTAGAATTATTGAAAAGATTATGGAATAATATAATAATAATTTTAACTATATTGTAAAGAAAATACTAAAATTTGTAAGAATTTAGAGTGTATAGCTTATAGTAGACATAAAAAAGACTCCCCTTTGACTTTCATGTTTTTATTAGGAAACAATATTGTACTTTGTGTTTAGATTAATGCAAATAGCTTCTTGAATTTTATTGTATTTTAATTAAGAAACAAGTTTTGTACTTTTTGTTTAGAATAATACAAGTGCCTCCTTGAATTTTTTTTTCACATTGGGAAGTAAAAATTATACAATTTTTATATTAATTATGTTTTTATTTTATCAAATAGTTAATCATAGGAAATTGGAAAAACTTTATATTGAAGTTGTGGATAATTAGCATGTAATTTTTCTATATTAGGATTTGACCTAAATTCTAATTATTGCTAATTTATGATTATTTTCTTTTGTGAATGATTTTCTTACTCAAATTAGCATACTTATAAATGATTTATTATTTCTTATTTTGAAATAGGATTCTGTTGTCAAGTAAGTTTTAAGACTTATAAAATGATGTATTTGTATATGAACATTTTATCAAAGAGACCAATATATCAAGTGTGAGAGAATTTGTATTTCTAATTCCTTATAGGTATTATTTGAGATCCTACAATTTGCACTTACATTTTTGGTGATTTTTTTAATAGTGAAAAATATATACACCATAATATATTTTTAAGTGCATTTGAGGTGTGGATTTGAAAGTTTTTATGCCATTTATATTGTCTTTGTAATTCCTTTAAATTAATGGATTTGTTTCTCATTTTCATAGTATAGTAGACTAAAAAGCCCACATTAAATATAAGTGTTATTTGAATATTGCTTCTTTGATTCTGAATTATATCAATGCTTTGCTTCTTTAAATTTGAATCCTATGCATTTCTGCATTGCTAATTTTTGAATAAGTGGTATTAGAACCTAGTTCTATTAGGTTTAGGTCTTGTTTGTTTAGATATAGTTTTGGTTGGTTATATTATTGTATTTAGATTGATTAAAGAAATTTTGGCATATATTTATTTTGGAGTTTATTAATTCTAGATTTTGTATGAACAATAATTTTGTTTTATAATTCAGGTGATTTGGTGTAAATAACTCTTTAGGGAGAAGATCAAGCAAAATTGATGCATGTGTAAAGCGTTAATGCTTTATTAGAGATGGTGTTTTAAAGATGCTTGTGATTGTTAGATAAGATGATTTAAAATTTAGAGCATGAAGGCTTTTGATGGTGGAATTTTTGTCAAGATAAAAATTGTTAGGTTTTAAACTATTAGTATATTTCAAAAATAAGGATTTGAGTATTACCTTAATAATTATTGGATTCTACAATGGGAGTCCCAATCATGTTGGCTTACATCACAATCCATGTATACTCAAGTTCCTATTTGTTTTTTATCTCTAGAACTATGCTATGAATCTTTAGTCATGAGTAATCACTCTCCCAATAGCTACAAAAAAACTAATAGAGTTCTTCACTAAAATATATGTTCTAAAACTCAGGGTTATCAAATGATACCCTAAAAGAATAACCTAAGAAAGAACTAATTTTTTTAGTGGATTTCTATAAGCAAGAGAATTACATCATCTCTATACCTCTCTATGATTTAACCTTATTTAAAGAACAAAAAAAGTCTGAGATATTATTTCTTATTATGTACAAATGGAAGGTAATCAATCATTTGCTCCATTTTTGCTATGATTATCTTCAAAACTAATTTGGAGATAATTTTGCTCATTAAAATTCAAATAGTTTACCATCATAAAAATATACATTTAAAATTTAATAATATTAA
Source organism: Sindora glabra (assembly GCA_020226215.1). Taxonomy (NCBI): domain Eukaryota; kingdom Viridiplantae; phylum Streptophyta; class Magnoliopsida; order Fabales; family Fabaceae; genus Sindora; species Sindora glabra. The sequence goes on along the minus strand of CM035234.1, from coordinate 32,626,651 downwards.
TTATTTAAATGAATTAAATAATTAATTAACTAGTAAGCATGTCGATGTGTACATATTATTTGTCATGTAAAATTTCTCACTTGTACAGTTGGCATGCATGCCCTCTTAAAACAAACATTGGTCAATCCTTTCAATCATATGAGAAATAGAATGTATGACTACACGAAAAAGTTATTGATGAGTAAATAGCATACTAAGTTAGCATTTAACTAGCATGACACTACTCAAGTATTGTTATACCCTAAATCATCTACTTATACCAAGTTTTTGTATCTTTGATCCTTTTTGAATATAAAGTTATATGAAAAACCAATTTATGTCCTTTCTTCTTATGGTTACATCAACCATACAAGTTTATATAACCACTCAGGCAATGACCCATAATTTCAAGAGTGTAAGTTCGAATGATTTTTCCTTAGGCACTCATGTTAATCCATTAAGTCTAAGTTGCCTTTCTAGACATGTTTCACTAGATTACATGATTCATAGCCTTTAGAAAACATGCTAAAGTAGCAACACCTAACCTTAGATTCATGATATAGGTTTAAGTCCTAAATGGTACAAATGTAAGACACTTATAAGTCCTATAGGATTCACATAGTGATGGAGCAAGGATATATTCAATCACTTTCTAACATTAGTTATATTACAACATGCGCAACATAAAATATAGGCTATAATGGAGCTCCCACTTAGGGTTTGTCATGCTTGAAAATACATTATATAGAAATTAGACTAGCCATCACGCAGCTTCGAACTTGAAACACCAAGTTTCAAATCTAGCTTCATAAAGGTGTGAACATCCTTTATGCTTGACTCTTTGAAGAATCTTATCTTAAAACATAACTAAGGTGACATGTTTTTATAAAGAATATTTACTTGACATCTTAGTAATAAAAAGATCACCTATGCAAAGTACTTAGTGATTATTTAAGTCTCATCCTAATTATTACTTAAGTGTTGGAGCGATTTCCCATGTGAAAGAGATAATCTAAGCTTGTTAACAATAGATATGTGCACTTAATAAACCTTTAAATTAACAAATGATTAAAAATATAACTTTATTCAACTTGAAGAAAATAAAGTATAGTGAAATTTTATTAAATCTTTAATAAACTTAGACCTTTAACATGCTTACAAAAAGCATTTTTAGTGATAAGTTTGATAAATGGATTAGTAATCATATCACTATTATGGATATTCTTCAAGGCAATTAATACTTGTGCAATGATTTCATGAATAAAATGATAAAAGTATTAATATGTTTAGACTTTCCATGGTACTTAGGATCTTTGGCATAAGTTAAGCCAGTTGTATTATCATAATAAACTGTAACAACTCCATAAAAATGCCCTATGATTCTTAAACTTTGCAAGAATCTTTTTAACCATAATGCCTCTTGCATTGCCAAGGAATAGGTCATAGACTCAAATTCTATTATAGATAAAGTGACACATTATTGCTTCTTGTTACATCATGAAATGGCTTCACCTTCAAGTATAAACACATAGCTTGATGTAGACTTGCATCTATCAATGTTTATAAAACCATCGATATCATTATAACCAATTAGCTCAAGACTCCTACTATAATATCACAAGGCCATGTTTTAAGTAATTTTAAGATATTGAAGTATCCCTTCAACTACACCCTAATGGATAATTCTATGATTACTTTGAAATCTATTGACCATGCCCACTTCATGATAGATGCCAGGTCGATTACACATCATACATCACATTACTAACCACACTTACATATGGAATTTTTTCCATTTTCTTCTTCACTTTCAGTCTTAGGATGATGATTTAAGCTTAGACAAAGGCTCTTATCTATTAAAGTATCTATAAGTTTGGAATCAAGCATGTGAAATTGTTTGAAAAACTTGTTAATATAGGTTTCTTACGATAAACTCAAGAATTTCCTAGAATGGTCTTTTGAGATCTTAATCTCAAGGATATAGTTTGATTAACACAAATATTTCATCTCAACAGTAAAAGATAACCACTTTAAGTTAACTAAATTAAACCTATGTCATTTTTAGTAAGTAATATGTCATCCATATAAAGTGAAAGAATGAGAAACTTATTTTTAACTCTTTTGACATATATATAATGGTTTTTTCTAATCATAATAAAGCTTATCGATTAATAGCTTTATGAAATCGAATATTCCATTGTTTAAATGAATATTTGAATCCATAAATGGATTGTTTCAAGTGGCACACTTTGTGGTCTTGACCTTTAGCTTTAATGCCAATATGTTAATCCATATAAATCTTTTCATCTAGTTCTCTATTGAAAAAAGCTATACTCATATCCATTTGGAATAATTCCAAATCTAAATGTGCAATAACTTCTAGGATTAGGTGAATATATGCAAATCTCACTATAAGAGAAAAAGCTTCTTCATAGTCTACAACCTTTTTTTTGGTGTATCCTTTTGCCACTAATTGAGCCTTAGACTTGTCGATTGATCCATCCATTTTGTGTTTAATTTTTAAGACTTATTTATTTCTAATGGTCTTACACCTAGGCTGTAGATCAACTAACTACCAAACTTGATTATGCATCATCGAGTGCATTTCCTCTTCCATGGAACTAAGCCACTTATTTGAAGTAAAAGAATCAAGTGCTTTTACAAAAGTTTTACATTATGATTTTTATTGGCCTTTATTGTTTCATGATGCTTTTGTGTTTTGTATGAGTTGTGATAGATGTAAAAAAATAGGTAACATCACCTATGGGAATAAAATGATTCAAACTTCCATTCTTTTTTATAAAATTATTTATATGTAGGATATTGCTTTTATAGGTTCTTTTCCTTCTTTTTTTTAGCTTTACTTACATTTTCCTTACTATAGATTATGTATCTAAGCAGATGGAAGCCAATGCCACTATGATTAATGATTTTAAAGTTGTTATGGATTTTGTTAAATCATAAATTTTTAGTTGATTTGGTATGCTTGGAAATTTAATTAGTGATTAAGGATAAAACTTTTACAATTGAACAATAAAAACATTGTTAAGGAAGTAAAGGGTTCTATAAAGTTTCGACGCTTTACCATCGTCAAATCAATATGGCCTAGTAAAAATATCCAATAAAGAAATTAAATCCATTTTATAAAAAATAGTGATGCTAAATAGGAATGATTGAAGTCTTAGAATAGATGATGCATTCTAAGGTTATAGGATAGCCTACAAGGCACCTATTAGGATGTCCCCATATAGGATTATCTTTAGGAAATCATGCCACCTTCTAATAAAGATTGAGCACAAGGCATCTTAGGTAGGGAAGAGTTGCAATCTAGATATGGAACTAGTTGGAGAAAGAAGAAAGCTACAATTGTGAAAATTGGACGAGTTGAGATTTAATGCCTATGAAAATTCTAGAATTTACAAAGAAAAGGCTAAGACATTTTATGATAAGATGATAGCTAGAAAGGATTTTGTGGTTGGCCAAAAAGTTCCCTTCCATAAATTTAAATTAAAATTAATGCCTAGTAAGTTGCATTCCTATTGGATTGTACCATTTGTTGTTACTAATAATTTTCCTTTTACTACAGTTAAGATAAAATGTGAAGCGACAAATGAAGTGTTCAAAGTTAATGGGCATATGCTTAAACATTTCTATGAGGGTTTTAAGGAGCAAACATTTGAGGAAGTATTGCTTCAAGAACCAATATATTGAAAAAGTTACAACAAAGTCTAGGCAAAGACATTAAAAAAAAGCACTTCTTAGGAGATAACTCAAGTTTTTCTAGATTTGCTATTTCTTTTCCTAACTCTTTTATTGTACTTGTCTTTGATATTCTTTAGTTAATGTATTTTATATTAAGGATAATGTATGATTTAAGTGTGTATAGGGGGAGGAAGCTTTAGGTTTTGAACTTATTTTTCTTTATTATTCTTTGTTATTTTTTTAATAAGTTTCAAAAAAATAAAAAAATAACGCATTAATATATATATATAATTTCTCTTTGTTTTTAGATTTTTTAATGATTTTTGAATTATGCATTTACCATGAGTAGAGATTGAATTAAGCTTGATAGTGCATAATATGATTGATTGAATTGCCTTGCTTTTTGAAGATTAATTAGTATGTTGATGAAATTTGAATTGATAAATAATTTTAGTAAACATTGACACTTGTAAGCTATTGAACTTCAATGTTGAAAATTATGCTATTCTTTCTTTCTTTCTTATATGTGAGTTTTGTCCATGATTTTGTACTCTAAAACTTGGTTTGATTCTTTTTTAAATTACATTTTTCCATATATATGCATGAGACATTCTTTCTTTGAGCCTACTTGGCCAAATTGCCTTCCTTTACATTTTTCCATCGATTTAGCCTTTTTGTATCATAAATAGTGTTTTTATTAGATAGCCCAATTACAAGCCTTTATAGTAAAAAGAAAAATATGTGTCTTTATCTAACTTCAAAGATTAGTAGAACATTTGTAAACCTAAGGGTTGGGTTATTTAGTAAGTATAGAGGTATATTATGGAAGATGATTTGCTATGATTAAGTATTTCTTGTTCTTTAAAAAAATGAAAAAGTTGAAAAAGAAAGAATAAGAAAAGAAAAGAAGGTTGATGAGTATTCAAATTTAGAAATTAGGTATTGTGTTGAAATTTTAAATGTTCATGATATTCCTATATTGAGTTTCAAATGCTTTATTGACCTTTTTGGTTATTTTGTTTCATAAGATGAATTTTTCCCTTTCTTTGTTTTCTTTAACCCTATTACAACCTTAAATAAAGTTTTTTTTATTTGTGTTTTATATACAATTTTAAGTAGTGGAGATTATATTATAAGCAAGCTTATAGTTATGCATTTTCATGAATTAAATTTGAGTAAATAAATCACAGTAAACACTTGAGAGTTGGAGAGTTATTATATCTTGTGAGAATCTGCCAAATTGATTTAATCTTTTTTGAATGAAGTTGTTTTATTAATTGATATTTGAATTGTTAACATTAATTGATTCATAATGTGTTATGTTTCTTAAGAGTTGGATTATCTCCTTACTTTTGGTTTTGCATTCCTAAAATTATTGAAAAACTAGTTTTTGGTTTACTTTTTAACTTTAAAGTGGGTTTTACCTAAAGATGTACAAATGCTAAGTGTAGGAGAATTTGATATACATATTATTTTATACTAATTTCCCCTTATATTTATGTTTCTTAGGGCATGATTGTGCTTATTTTAATAAGTTTAGGCTTATTTTGAAATAAATCATGAGTTTTAGGTTCAATAAATAATAATGACTAATTGTAAGAATTTAACATTATTTCAGGTTTTTCATTGTAAACTAAGTTTGGGACCTTCAATCAAATTGATCTTTATATGGATGAAAAGTTAAAAAGTTATCTACAACTCTTATATTCTGTAGAAGAGCTAGTTCATACATTAGTAGGTCAAATTTGGCCTTAAAATTAATCTAGTGGTGTTATCAATGCAATAGGCCTAATCTTTCCTCACTATTTGGCCCATAACTCAAGTTCTAGGATCCCAAAATGCAAAATTCTATTTCCTAAAGCTAGGTAAGACCCAATGCAACAAGTTTCCATGATTTTGGAGCTAAAGTGACATCATAAACACATCCTTAACTAGAATGAGAAAATTAGACAGTATTGGACTTATTTTAGTGTTTAGGTCTTAAGCTAATTATGGACCTTTAAATTGTAAAAAGTCTAATTGATTAGTTACCTAAAAGTCAATCCTAAGTATGTGTAACCTAGGAAAGTTGAATTATAAGGGTATACACAAGGAAAAAATGCAACTTTTAATGATAATTCAAGATTAAAAAATCGAGAGCTTTTCTCTTTTAGTGTTTTGAGCTTTTTAAGGCATGGGTAGCTAAACTCTTTTCTTTTAGTTTAGATTTGGTACATTCTTTCTAATTGATTTTGAGATCTTATTCTTCATTTTTTTATATTTAATTAATTATCTCTATTCATTTAATTTTTTATTGCTAATTGCATAGATATTTTTTTTAAAAAAAAGCCTATTAGTTGATTGCCTGTGTGATTAGATTTTGAAGTGATTGATTAGGTTATTTTTCTTCTTATGAATTGATTTAGTTAATTATTGTATAATAGATTAAAAAAGGCAAGCTTTGTAATTTGCACACTTGTAAGGTTATTTAGTTTACTTTAGTTGAATTTATCTTATTTTAACTTTATTTTGATTCTAATTAACTTCAATTAAGTCTTAATAAGGATTTGGTATTTAATTAATTGGTTTCAATTTCTTAATTTCAATCACATTGAAAAGAGAATTTGGAAATAAATGTAGGATTTCATGTTATTTTCATTAACTGAATAATTAATTAAGCATTGCCAATATTTTGTAATGATAAATCAATAAATTGATGTAAAATCTTTTGAATTGGAATTCTTCTTATTATGAGTAAACTTTATCTTTATTTCTTTATTTTCAGTTCATATGATTATTATTTTTTACTCTTTAATTCTATTTTTCTTGCATTCAAAATCCCCTTATTTCGTAATCAAATTAGAAGTAATATGAAGTCTAATCTTCATGAGATCAACTTGATTTATCTTTACTATTGTTTTATGAATTTGAATTAATTTTGGTGTGTTGTGACACACAACAACAATCTATATTTGTTTTCCATCCTACTTAATATGTTGATAATTTCCATCACATTATTCATAAATCTAGTAAATAAATATTTAAAGCATTCCACTCTCATAGTTAACTAGGTAAACATAGATATATGAAGACCTTTACATATACAAGTATATTTATATATATATTCACCTATATAATAAAAATATAATAAATTAAATATTTTGATGATTTAGTAAGGTATATACCTTTAGGAACCATTTTCTCTTTAAAAATTTTTAAGCAATTTCTTTTCTTTTCTACCCATTTCATCAATCTGAATGGATAATTTATGAATATGCTTAAATTGATTATTGTTCTTCCAAAATATTTCCTATAAATTCTAAATATACAACTCCAAAGATTTAAATCATAACTTTCTTATTTTTGTAAAACTATTTTCAAGAAAAAAAATATACATACATACATACATACATACATACATATATATATATATATATATATATATATATATATATATATGTATGTATATATATATATGTATGTATATATATATATGTATGTATATATATATACATACATATATATATATATATATATATATATATATATGGATGAGCATTCTTGGATCAAGCTTAAAATAAGTGAAGATATTAAATGCTATACTTTGAATAAACTTACCTCCTCTTGAGGAGATCATTGACGACTTGGTTAGTAGTGAGAATGCAACAAATGCCAAACAAGAAGAAAGGCTAGCGACTTTTTTTTTTTTTTTTTGGTTGTAGTCCAGCCACAAGCCATAAGTGTTCAGAGGTGAGGCAATAGGTTGAGTGTGGCAAATGGAGGTGCTTTAATGGCCAAACACAATAATGAAAAAAAGAAAGTAAGGAAAAAGCCAAGAAAGAAACAGAGCAAAAGAAGGAGAGAGAGAGAGAGAGAGAGAAAGAGAAAGGGATAGCCATAGAGAGAGATCTAGGTGGAAAAATTAAATGGAGTTATAGGTAACTATTAAGTGTTGTGAGTGTTTCATAAGCTTATTTCCCTTTCAATCTCAACCCTTAATCCATATGACCTCTTGTTAGTTTTTAAGGGAAGAGATAGGGTGTAATAATGAGCATGATAACCATATAAGAAAATCAATCCTAGCCAAAGCTTATTTATACCAACTCTATTCCTATTACATCAAAGTCATTCAATACAAACTTTTCTCATTTTTATTTTCCTCTTCTTTTCCACTAATTTTCATAATAATTTAATAAATTTAGGAATTAAAAAGTCCTAAAATTTTATAAACTGTGTGAAATCATTTATTAAAATATGTGCAAATACTTTCATAAATCACCATACTTATTGATTTCGGACATTCCCAATTTGTAAGAAAGACACCATAAAATTTGCTTATGTAAAATCTTAAGGCAATACATTAGCCAAATAAATATAATTATAATCTTATAGGGTAAAATTTAAATTTTTAAGTTTATCATGATCACCTATTAATTGTAAAGTTGTTGTCATCTCCACCATTGGCACCAATCGTCATCTTGAACCCTTGGATTATTGATGGAGCTCTAATGCCATATGCTATAGAATAGAAAGTAGAAGTGCAAGTTTAATTGGTAGAAGTGCAAGTTTAATTGCTAATGCATTAAAAATAAATAAAAATATTAAAATAAAGTACTTTATTAATTTTAAAATTAAATATTAAATAAATAAAGCTCTACATGAGATACTTATGTAATTACATGGTACTCCTAAAAAAATAATCTAAACGATGTGAAACTTAACTTACTTATATCAATTTGTTTAAAATTTAAAATTTTTATTCTACCTAATGTAAAATTTTATAAAATAAAAAAAGCAAATATAAATAATTAGAATTTAAACAATAAAATAAATCTAAAACTAAATAAGACATGATAACTGTCGATCTCTTAGCAAATTTTATAGGATTGAAATTTCTATAAAATCATTTTGCTTTAGCACCCGCATCAGAAAAATACAATTCAACCATCTAATCACTTTCATTCTTATTCTCTCTATTTTCGTTCATCATCTTTTCCTTCCATTTTCCTCTTCACTCTTAAAGATTGATTTGGTCATATAAGGTCTTTAATAACTCAATCCTTCCAATCCATCCACAAGCCATTGCTAATTTCTCATTAATAGTTTGCCCAATATTCATTACAACAATCCAAAAGAAATCACACTATCGGTATCTAGCGTCACAAATCAATCCAAAATTCATTATTCAAATTGAGATTGCATATTCAATAAATAGAACTATCCACAAAGTACCTCATCCAAATTGACACAATCAAATAAAACCTGTATTTTGTCGCAAAGTGTGGGTTAGGATGAGAAAAATATTTAAGTACAATCAATGTATTATATTTAATCATTAAAATAATTTTTAAATAAATACAAATTAACTGGTTATAAATTGTTAGAGAAATTTTAATAAAATTTTATTTATCAATGCAGGTATTGAATAATTAATAATTTAATGTGATACATCAAATGTAGATAAAAGAATATTTTCCAGAAATGCGTAATCATGGCAAGCAGAGGAAGATGGTCGTGATCGGACAGGTGAGACATGTCCATTTCTTGCATCTCCACCTGAAAACAATGTCGTTGCAACAAAGTAAATAAAATCTATAGCAACAAAATTCACGAAATTTACATAATAATTATCAAAATCTAAAATATAATTACGATGCATAATTCTATTATTATTCCCACGTCTTATACTTCGCGCCCACCCTCACATTTTTCTCATGTACTTAAGGGAAAGGTTTATATGTTTCCATTTGAGAGTATATTATGTACTCTCTCCAACAGATTATCTCACACTCAAGATCGAAAAGTGATTTTATAGTGCTTCTAAAGAAGTGCATGTAGCGCAACTCATGCAAAATGAATATAGGAGTCAAAACTTATTGTACACATCCAAAAAATTTCAGACAGGTATCGAATAAATATCAAGACATATAATCTGAAATTTGCCCTTTTTGAAACATAAAATGATATCGCTATAACTGGGTAAACTAACCATAAAGAAATCCAGAATCGTCCTCAGTGTATTGCAAGACAGCAAACAGTCCATTACAACGGAAGAAGCATGTATTTTACTCAGTCTGACAGAAGTTTGGAAGCCCGAAACAGACAGAGTTAGACTATATATTATTGATTAAAGGTCTAAGCATTCAATTTAAAACAAGCGAACTGGGATCTTGACCTGAAAATAAAATCGGAAATGCATGGTTTAACAATGATATCTTATGTATTTATTATTCATTTTATAATTTAAAAATGATCATTTCTAAAATTGTTATCAAACTTGTAGTCAGTAGCTACTAGCTAGCCATGAGGTGCTAAATTTACTTATAAATGTCAGAGGCCAAATAAAGTATGAAATATTAGTTGCGGACTTCATATATTTGTGAATTTTTTTAATTAATGAAAATTAAATTTCCAACATGTGTAAGTATTATTCTTTCATGAAAAAGTTATAAAAAAACATGCAGAAAATTGTAATATACTTTCCAACAAAACCGAAAGGTAGATATATGTAGTTATGATCAGCAAAACGTTAGTTTAATGGAGAGTATGCTAATCTTGGTAAGCTTTACTTATCAATAAATGTGAGCTTCAGTCTCTAAAATGACATTTGTCGGGAGGAGAGAATTCCATTAATGCTCTAATCCTGGAATGATTCTTCTAGTTGGTGTCTAAAAGAATAAATAAATAAACCTGCTCTTGTGCTTTTTTTTTTTTTTCCTTTCCTGGAAATTAACATTGGTATATGAAAACTAAAGTTCTTGAGGCTGTCAGTGATAGGTTATCCGCATTTAATGGATCCAAATTAAATCCTAGCTACCTCAGAAAAGAGTGAGTGTAATGCATGATTACGACAAGCACCCTACCATACATAAGAAGAACAATTCTTTCAGGCCTGCTCAAAGCATTCATCTTCTGATAATTCCCATAGCTCTGATTCTGCAGATTCCCACAATTCTGATTCAGATTCCAATTCAAATTTCTTCTCACAACGAGCAAGAATTTCCTCCAAATTCAATTGTTCACCAGAATTAAGGTATATGGGATGAACCCCGCATTCTTTAATAACCATGTCGGACCTACGCCGATCAGTGTCAACCTTAAATCGAACCAAAATGTTTGTTTCAAAAGTACCACATTGCTCATTACCACCACTTGCTTCCTTATCATGATCATAACTACAAAAATCATACCATAAAAGCATATGCCCCGATGTAAGTTCCACGCTGCGCATAGGATCCCAGTGGTAATGTATCCCTTGACCATCACCTTCTTCGTCTTGGCAATATTCACAACCCCATTGTAAAACCTTGCAAGTTTCGTTAGAATCAGAATCAAGATCAGGAAGAATGATGCAGCAAATGAAACCCATGAATTCAATATGTTGAGAAAGACTGACGGGTATTGATATTGAATCTTGTCTTGTCCGATAGCTGAACCACTCTGGAACTTTCGAACTTGGTAAACAAACATCAATTCTTCGACGAAAGGGACCGTTGTGATTTCGAAAGTGATCTTGGCCTTCTCTGTATGATAGATGTTCCCATATTGTTCGCCTTATTCTGAAACATATAAATTCCATAATATTGCTATGTGCAACTTCATTTAATTCCTTGCAATTCTCAAATACAAGCCATTGAAAGTCGTATGAGCTATATGGCACGTCTGATGAATCAGGCGTTGAAGTGATCACTGTCACTGCCTCCAGAGAATGACAATTCGTGGACTTTAAGGATTCAATGGACGGTGGAAGATCTATTATTGTTTGGAGATTCCCGCAGTTGATGACATCTAAGAATTGAATGGATGGTGGGAGTTGTGATACACATCTAAGCATTTTGCAATCACTTAATTCGAGTTCTCTCAGTTCGGACAATTGCTTGAAACTTGCTGGCATCATTCTGAGATTGCTTCCACTGAGTGTTAAGTCGTGTAATTGTGACAACACGCTGATGTTCTCAGGAAGTTCATACAAGTTGTGACAATTATCCAAGCGTAGGTTTTCCAAAGAAAGTAAACCATCAAATAGAATAGACAGATTTGATATGTCAAGATTCCTGCAATCAGAAAGTCTCAGAACAAGCAGCTGTCTCAGTTTAGATAACTCATCCGGAAGCTTCTTCAAACTTTCACATTCATTGATGTACAAATATTTCAGCTTGCTGAGGTTCCCAATTGATGAGGGCAGTGTCTCAATAGACGTAGAACTTAATGTCAAAGTGTACAATTTCTCTGAGGTCACTGAAAAGTCTGTTAGACTTGCACAACCATTCAAATTCAGCTCGCTAAGTGATTTCGTAGGGACATCACTTTGAACACGTTTAAGCTTTATACAGCCAGACAACTCCAGTCTCACAAGATTTTCCAGGGAAAGAATAGATGGATGAACTTCGACCAAGCTAGAACAGCCGTTTAAATATATGTATTCAAGTTTGATAGCCTTTGAAAGATCAGGAAGCCCAATCAGGTGTTTTGATCTAACCAGGTTAATTTCTTTCAAATTCCCAAGATCCTGTAACAGTTAAAATGCAAACATGGTTGAATTTATATTGTTGTTTTTTCTAGATAAAGAAGACAAGCTAAAACATTTGAGTTTGCTTACCAGAACTCCAGACCATAACATTTCCACACAGCTATATCGCATATTCAGTATAACAAGATTCTCTGCACTAAACGTTGATGGTAAAGATTTCGAAGGATATCCGAACCAATGAAGAAGTCTCAGTTCATCCGGAAGTAATTCAAGCCCTTTAGGAAGATGCACTGTACATTGATTCTCATCTCCATCAAATTGCAGAAGTTTCAGATTGACCATCTTCTCAAAAACTAGAGGATTTAAGGTAAGTTTTTTCATCCTACTCATGTCTAATTTTATGCTGTGAATAGCTTTAGTCCCCTGGCAAGGAAAATTAACACACAACATAAATTCTTTAGAAGGAAAGTATCAGATATATATGTATATATATATATATATCTTAAACAAAAAATGTTACAATTCAACTCTTACCATGTTTTTCTTCAACACTTGATAAATTTCTGTAGGATCCCATAAATGATTGCGTTCTCCTGGATCATCAAAAGATTGTTCACGGGCAATCTCTTGACCCATTTCTCGAATCAAATCATGCATTAATACATGATTTCCTTGAATTGTGACAAAAGATTTATTATGAAGATTTCGTAACCCAATGGAGGTAAAGTGCCCACACTTATTAAGCAGGCTTTTTATGGTCTCTGTCTCACCCCCTCCAAAGAAACATGCAAGATATAAAAATATTTTTCGTTCATCACGGTCTAGACTTTGATAGCTCAATTTCAATACTTCTTGAACATCTTGACAAGGCATTTTCTCAAGTTTCTCTAACTGACTCTCCCATTCTTCAGTCTCTAAACCATAAAGCGAGGAACCCAAAACTTTGAGTGCCAATGGATTGCCTTTGGCATATTGTGTAATTTTTTTTGAAAGTTCAATCCAATCCTTCTCAGGATGTTCTTGTTTGAAAGCCTTTAGGCTAAAAAGCTGAAGAGCTTCACTAAAATTCAATGCTTCAACTTTGTATATTTGATCAGCTTGTTTACAAAGCACTTGTTTATCTCTACTCGTGACAATAATTATGCTACCTGATCCAAATTGTTCCTTTCCTTCAATTAAATAGTCCAAGTCCTTTGATGAATTGATATCATCAAGAAAAATAAGAGCCTTTTTCCGCCGAAGCCTCCTTATGACAGAAGGAGATCCTTCAAACTGCAGATCTTTTTGATCCAATAATGAAGAATAAAATTTTCTTTTGAAATCAACCATTCCATACTTCTCCGTTCCTTCCTTCACATTAGCATGAAAGCAGCAACCTTTATATTGAGAATACAGTTTGCTAAATAATGCATTAGCAATAGTAGTCTTGCCAATACCACCCATGCCCCAAATGCCAATAACGCGAATGTCCATCGACTCTTTGTGCAATAATAATTCTAAAGTTGCAAGCCGTTTATCAATTCCAACAAGGCTTTTGAAATGATCTCTTTAGGGGGTGTCATCATCCAACTTTTTCAGCAAACAACTAACAATCTCTTCAATGAATTCGGCTTCATTCCTACACAATAAATAAAATGAGCAAATGTATAAAATTGTGAATGCTATGTAACTTACGTATATAACATGATGAAAAGTTTCCATGAGTAAAAATCTCAATACAAAAGAATGGAAAAAAAAATGAAATGTCAAATTTTGTTGGGAATTTCTTGTTTCCAAATTTTTTATTTGATAAGTTAGTATGTAATTTGGTTGATTTCTATCTTGATTTCTTTGCTTCACAAGCATATATCATATGGGAAGTAACTAGGAGATATAAGTTCACAAGAGTGTTGAATCCTCAATATTGAATCATTGATCTTTTAAGTTTTTAACTTAAAGGAAGAATTTCACCACGTACTCTGTTTCGACGCACTTTTAAAATCTAATCTGGAAATTTGAAAATGAAAATAATTCCTTCCCCTTTAAATTTATTATTATTATTATTTTGTGGTGACAGCTAAATAAGATACTAGATTAAGCATATAACTAAACCTTCACAAAATATATTGCAGAGACACGTATAAAATAATACACTTACCTAAAATCTGACGAGGGGTAAGGATATCCAGATAAATTGGCAGCTTTATTTAGGGCAATTCTCCAATTTTCAACCTTATATCATATTTGTTTTCATGTCCATCAAATGAAGTCCCATAGCTACCCTGTTGGTGCCGTACATCAGATGGATCTATATGGTAAAAAACAGGCAGCACAATCTGGCCATTTCTTTCCATACATTCAATTATTTTTACAAGTTCTTCTAAACACCATCTGGAAGAAGCATAATCTTCTGAGAAAATGATTAATGAAATTTGTGATTCTTCAATTGCTTTCAAAAGCTCCTGCGATATGTTTTCTCCTCTTTCGAGCCTCTCATCTACATAGACATCAACCCCTTTCTGATGAAGAGCCTTAACCAAATGGCTAAGAAAGTTACGCCGGATGTCTGTGCCTCTAAAGCTAACGAGAACATCATATTTTATCCGAGAAGCCAGAGAAGAAGATGATGAAAACGGGAACGATGCCATTCGACGGGAAGCAGCCCTACAACAAAAATACCGATAAAAAAAACCAACGAATCGATCAAGATTCAAGTGCATCAACACAAGTAAAGCTAGCTATCTCTATCAAAATGAAAAGAATGGCGTCATAAATTGAGATATTACATGAAAATGAATTCAATATAGCTTTGGCAAAAATAAAGATCATACACTTACTTGAAACTTTGGACAGAGAGAGACCAGATCAAACTTCTCCTCTTGAGAGAAAGTAACCGACTTCAGGATTCGAATTGCAATTGCGAGGTTTCAAGTTGCTAGAGTAATTGACAGTCGCCCTTGGTGTCCCTTCAGGAAGTTTCGTGTTCAAGAGGTGAAAAATCAACAAAATCGAATTCCGAACACTGATAGCCCCACCACGTGGAAATTTGCATGTGCACGCTGACCCAAAGTGTACAGTGTCAACGATAGTGTCCAAAGTGCAATTAAGTGCACCGCGTAGGCTGTAAGCTTTCTTTTTGTCTGCAGACAAGGTTTTTGAGTATTGTTCAGTAGTACTATTATTAATAAGTATAATGTTTCACAAATTAGTATGGTAGATGCAAAGAAAATAAATAAATAAATAAATTTATATAGTAATGATAATATTTTTTATATCTATTCATAATTCGTAATTTTACCAATTATATCATTTATATGAATATTTTTACTAAACTATGCAATGGTTAATTCAAAATTAAAAATTATTTAACTAATTAGCTTCAAGATTGAATTTATTATGATAATTGAGTTTATGGTTAAAACCTCTTATATAAAAGTTTATATTTGTTCACTTCATGTAGAATGACTCTGTTGTGACACAATGATGTAATGTGTTGAATAAAAGTGGTCTGTCTCCCCCCCCCCCCCCCCGCCCCCGCACACACACAGTTTCTTCTTCACTTTGTAGCAATGAATCGATTCGAAAAAATTCCTAATTTTTACAAGACATGTTAAGAATCAACTCCATTTCTGATAATCGATTCCATGTTTGTTCAACCAGCACTGCTATAGAATTAATTGTTCATGTCGGTTGTTAAACGTTGTTTCACAAGAAAACTATTTATTTATTTTGAACTAGTGATATTTATGAAATTATATAAAAATTTAAGATAATGTATAATAAAACAACCAACATTTAAAATTTTTGTGACAACTTAGAACATTGATTTTATACTCATCCACTGCCTAAAATGCATTTCAAAAACTACATTGAGAATTGCAAAATTATAGAATATCAATTTTAGTTACAAGTTATTGTCTAAAAAGCATTTCAAATATCTTATTAAAAACTATAGAAGTATAAGATATTAGTCCTATTTAACAATCATTGTCCAAAAGCCATTTTAGTAGATGCAATAAAAAACATCGAACCATATAATATTGATTTTTTTTAACAACCAACATTTATTTTTTTCCCTATAAATCTTCGCTTTAACTTTGTCTTCCATATAAACTTTTCTGACATCTTTCTAATATGGTCTTAAGTATAATGAGTTTTATATATAATATTACTATTAATCTTTCACTCTACTTTTATTGAGAGAATACACAATGGAAGAACCTTAAGTTTCGTTTCTTTTTCATTGTACTTTCTCATTTGCCATGAAGTGAATGTAGAATGGAAAAGTTAGTAAATGATAATTGTTACTAATCTCTCACTCCACTTCCATTCACTTCTCCTATTATATATTATTTTATTTTCCATGGAATATAAAAACGAAGAAATTTTAGCAACAATGTTGGAGTTTGCATTTAGAATGAAGATTTTGAAATATAGATGTATATTCTTTGTTTATTAATAATATAATGTAGTTATTTTGTATAAATTTGTAAAGGTATTATTTCTTTTTCCTCATTTGTATGTTATTTTTACTTAAAATTTTATAATAGTCATTTAGATTACAAAGACTAATAAAGATAAGATATATTAAAACAAATATAACTCTCTATATTAAATTGGTTCAAAAATAACTTTCTTTTCATATTCGATTGTTTACATATAAGAAATTTGTAATAATCAAAAGGACTTTATAGAGGAAATGGCATACATAGAAATATCAATTTTTGGAACTAATTGACATCTAATGTAATGGCATTTTCTAATAATCTAAGGATATCTCGATGAATGACATGTATGATGAAGTTCAAATAAATGAAATTGAACACATCTAAATGAATGAATTTATGAAGATGTTTAAGAGAAACTGAAATATTTAAATAATGAATTTATAAAGATGTTTAAATGAATGAGACTAAAGAAGTCTAAATAAATGAAACTTAAAAAAAATTTCATCAATGACATTTAATGAATAACTTACAAAGTTAGGTTTTTGTAGTGATCATTGTGTAAGTCCATTTCAATTGTTGTCATAGTTTAATAACAAGAATTACAATGTTCGTTTCTTATGGTGACTATCGTGTAAGTTAATTTCAATTGTCATGACTATTCATCGATAATTTACACATCATTTTAGTACTTAACCAACTTTTTAAGTCCAAATTTACAATGTTAATTTTTAATTAAGAACCACTATCTAATTGTTTTGCTTTGAGCTTATAAATAGGGCTCCTTGCTAATAAATTTGTGATCTTTCAAGATAGATTCCTTCCATAAAAAATATGACTTTTGAGTTAGGGGATATATATCATAGTATTTGTCATTATCATAACTATTTGGAAGGTACAAGGAATTTTCAAAGTTTCTTGCAAAGACTTTGTATACACACCTTGTAAGAAATTCTAAGTGATTTTTAAGTTTTCTAAATAGCCTAGATTATATTAATATTGCAATTTACACCCTTCATCTTAAGACCCTTTAAAGGAGTCTAAAAACTAGTGCTTTTATTGGAAACTATAAAGTTTTACAAATTAGTTTTATTTGGAAACCCACATGTAAAGGTTATCTTAAGCTAATTAATGTTCATAATTATATATTATTGGAAATGGTAAAGTTGATTGTATTTCAACAATTAGCTCATTTGAAATGCATTATGGTATTTTCAAGATGAATACTTACAACTTTGATTGTTAAAATAATCGACATAGAAAGTTATATCAATGAATTTAAAATTTACTATTAAGATAATCATATATTAATAACTAATGTATAATGTTATATATTACTTATAAAATATGCCCCAATCTCCATTTGAAATATCTCTGCAATATCTAGTCTCCATTATCTAATTCTAAAGTTTGTTCTGATTTAAAAAGAGCCTACCTTCCTTTTCAAGAAGCTTGGCCAATAGGAGGAGACTACAAATATTGTTAAAGGACTTGCCTTTCATATAACATCTTTGGTCTCCTAATTTATATCCTTTGATAAGATTTGCAACCTTCTCCAAACAAACTTCTTAAGATGGAAAAAAAGACCATCCTTGAATTTATTTCAAATTTTAGTATTAATAATAAAGGTAAATATATTACTAAGATGTTGAATATTTGTATTTGTTATTATTGAAATAGGAGTCTCCTTCCATCCCAATTTTTCTATAAAAGCAGTGGAAAGCTTTATTTTTAACATTACTAAGTTATATCATATAATTAGCCCTCAGTCTTAAGCATGGAGAATGTTCAACAAAAGAGAGCTAACAGCAAGGAATATGTTGAAGATAATTAATGTATTTGTTATTACTAAGATGGGAGCCTTCTTCCACCATGGTTTCTTCAAAGGGGTAGAAGCAAGCTTTCTTCTCAGCATTACCAAGTTGTATATTATATTAGTTATTGCATTTGCATTATGAAGTTGTATAATAGGCATGATGATTTGAGTTATCAAATTATCATACCTATTATATATCATATATACAAAATTGATTGTTTATTATATTAGCCAATGAAGTAATGAAAAGTTAGCTATTTATTGTATTTTATCAATGTAATGATGGAAGAAAGTTTATAAGAATGAATAAAATTACAATTTCACATATATATATTTCCTATCTTACATTCATGATTTTAGATGGCTTTCTCTTTTTGAATATATATTGATTTCAATGCATAATGGGTTAAAAATATTATTCTTTCTCTTTAAAATATTTTAAAATAACTATTTGATTAAATTTCAAATATTTCAATATATCTATTTGTTTTGTATATTAGTGTGTGAAGGATAGAGCATTTTGCTAAAAATAGAATACTTCGTTATGATGTGAAAAATAATAAAACCACAATGGTTTCTTTTCAAGAATTGATGTATTTATGTTATGATGTCAACTTTTTATATTAACCGATGTATTAAACTATATTTCACATATTTAAGAAATTTTTCTACAATAGAAAGCTATGAAACCACATTGGGTGTTTGTATTAAACTGACATGAAAACTATTATATAAGATAGTGTTATTTGTTAGTCGAAATGTTATAGTTACCATTAAAATTTTTACATCAAATGTCAATTATTCAACATCAATTTTAGTATACAATTGATATGGAACATTCAATGACATTATTTTACTATTTAAATAATTATCTAAAATGAAGATAAGAGTTAAAATAAATGATAATTTCTAACTCAAAATTAAAGAGAAGAGTGTAGAGTTCTTCAACCTTTCTCTTGAGATTCATTATACCCTAACAAGGTTCAAAAAAAGTCACATTCAACTTCTCATTCATTCTCTAGCTAGATGGAATGTTTTTCATTGTGTTAAGGTTTGTTTATGATGTTAATCTCTTTGCTAATCACAAGAAAGAACCATATAACATCATAATCATGTAGCTCTATTTTTGTTTAAATTTTATGTCTATGATCTTTCTTTTTAGGTTTTTAGGTGGACTGGGTATTGATATATGTTTAGTAGCTTTATTAAAATTATCATTTTATTCACATGTTTGCATGTGTATTCTTTGATATGTGAATTTCTTGTATATTTGTTGCATTTCTGCTTTAGATTAGATAGTCATGGATTATGGATAGATGTTTGCTAATCATCTAATCCCAGAATATACCAAAAGTGTTGACAAGTTTATTAAATTTGCTATAAGCAAAGAGAAAGAGGAGAAAATTAGTAATAAACTCATATTATGTCCTCGTGAGGAATGTATAGTAAAGTCATTGACCCCTTGAAAAGTTGGATGACTTGTAAAGATAAGTTATGTTTACATTACATAATTTAGAGATGTACTTCCCACCTTTATCCTTTAATATCATGGTGCATCTAGTTACCCATTTAACGAGAGAGATAAAACTATATGGGCTAATTTACTTAAGGTGGATGTATCTCTTTAATCTATATATGAAAATCTTAAAAGGATATGTAAGAAATAAACACTAACTAGAGAGATGCATTACTAAAGGCTATATTGTTAAAGAGATGGCCAAGTTTTATAATGACTAACTATCAAATACAAATATTATCAAACTTCCAAAGTAATATTATAAGGATAGAATTGTAGGTAAAGGTATATTAGGTATTTAAGTGGTGAGCATAATCCCTAAAATGTATATGTAAATCCATTTTTACATTTTGCATAATATTGATGAAGTTAAGCCTTATATGGATAAGCTTATGACCCTTTCAAAGTGACAACATTGTACAAGGAATGATTAATGGATCTAAATTGAACATAATAATCATTCCTCAGTTGGTTTGAGAGCTAAGTTCATTATCAGATGATGCAAGGACCACCAAATGCTATTTTGAAAACCATTAGATGGCTAGTGCAGCGATCATGCATGGAGGTTATCTCTTATCATAAATATGATATCAATGGTATTCTACTATACAAAAGGTTAGGATGACAAGAGCATTATGCAAAATAGTGAGGTTACTTTGTTAACATAGGCCATGTGTGTAAGTAGTTCCAAAAATAGGAACCCTATCTATGCCAATATATCATATTATAAAGTCATTAAAGACATTTGAGAGTTTAATTACATTATGTTTAGAAAGCTTGTTTTTTTTATGTAAATGGTTAAGAATAAAAATGACATCTAGGTTGATGAGTTAAGGATCTTTATAAATAAGGTTATAAAGAGGAAATGTTCATAATAACATCCCAAGCAAAACAAATGTTCTATGTTATAGACTTGTTCAATCATAAATGGTGTGTAGCTGTACTAGGAAAAAGATAAATTGTTAATGGAAAGGATGAAGAAGACTTAGGGATAACATTGAGGAAACTCCTGATTTTTTTATAGGAATACCTCTAATGGATTATGAACCTGATGTGAAGGAGCTCTACGTGCAAGATAATTATAGTAAAGAAAAATAGGTTGAGGATTCTCTTAGATATGTTAGGAAAGATTGAATATAATTGCATTCATATTTTTTTATGCCCATATTATGTGTATAATAAGTAGTATTTCTTAATTACTAAATAGTTTCTAGTATTATTTATAATAGATAGCATTTCTGTAATAATATTGCTTGAATAATAATATAATAGTTAGATCCTATAATTAGATTCATATACAACTCTAGGTATAGTGGGATATATGTGAATACAAATGAAAAGAAAATAACACCGGTCATTATAAAAGATCATTATCTCTATTATGAGAAGTGATACCGGTTATTTAAAAGAATTAATTTTATAGGTTATATTTATATTATGGTTGAACGTTGATGTTCAACCGTTATTCCCA
This sequence comes from Sindora glabra, assembly GCA_020226215.1. Classification (NCBI taxonomy): domain Eukaryota; kingdom Viridiplantae; phylum Streptophyta; class Magnoliopsida; order Fabales; family Fabaceae; genus Sindora; species Sindora glabra. Next base: position 32,605,294 of record CM035234.1, on the reverse strand, counting down.
AACTATTTATATTCCTCAATTAATTATTGATTTTGTTATTTATATTCCTAATTCGGCCGAAATTAATGTTGAATATATTGACTTTATAATAACTCTTATATATACGTCAAATAGAAATCAATATTGAAACGCGGAAGAAAGAAAAAATGACCAGATTGAAAGGGTATTCTAAAACGGTGCCTATAGTTGGGAAACCACCTTCACCTTCTTTCCTTTCACGTCATGTTTCCTTCGTATATTCAAAAATAAAATTATTTGAAACCCCGAATGCCAATGGAATTTCACTATTAAAAAAGAATGTTCTTAACGGCGAACAATTAATTTGGGCAACCTGTAGATTATGAATATCGGGAAAGGTCCACGTTTCCATACTTGAAGGGAGATTAAACCACTTTTTTTTTAAAAAAAATTTCTATAAGAAAGTTGAAGCTCTTGTCCATTAAGTCGGATTAATTGAAGTACGTCAATATCCGCCTATATTTTGGAAATGATTAATTAACTTTCGTGAGAAATTAAATTTTTTAGAACGTAAGAATTTTTTTAGATTATGTTTTTAAAAATAATTTCCTATTTCTAAATATAAAATCACTACAAACTTGTTTGATAATGTATTTTCAGATTTTGTTTTTAAAATTTGTTTCTAAAATTCTTATTTTAAAAACCAAAAAATAATAATATGTTTTGAATGTCTTCTAAACTTATTTTTTTCTCTTGATGGTAGTTTTATAATTAAATACAACTTTTCATTATTTGTTTTACCAAATATTCTTTATTTTTTATTTTTCTTGGATTCAAAAATGGTTTTTAAAAATAAATTTTAAGAATAATTTTTAAAAATAAAAAATAAAAACATATTTAAATACATTCTAAATTTCTCTTGCAAACCTTATTCAAAATTGTTTAATTGATAGTAAACAATTAACACCTCTAAAAAATTAACTTATTATATTTTATTTATTTGAATTTGAAATTTATTAAAAAGTATTATCAAAATAACTGTCATAACCTTGAAAATTATAATATAAACTAATGTATCTCAATTAAGATAAATTTTTGAAATTTCAAATTTTTTATTTTTAATTTATTATAAAAAATTAAAATTAGGACCATAATGCAAAAGTTAGAAATATTAATTCTCTTTCTTATAAACTATGTTTCTATTAACTCGTTCTATCATCTTTCTAAGTTATAATTTTTTATTTTTAAATTATTATACAAATTAAAATTAACTTACATAAAATATAAGATTGTAAGTTCCTGGGAGTTGAAGATAACTTTTCATCTAAATTGAATGTTTATTTAAGTAAATAAATTTTAGGTTTGATGTTTAAAAAAATAAAAATTTTGGAATATCTAGTTTATTGTTTTTATTTTATAATCATATGTTTGAGTTTGTGGATAACAAATTTTCAATATATACATTACTTTTTGCAGAATAAAAGTATACAAAATTAATTGGTTTTTGTTTCTAAGTATAGGTTGTTCGTAAATTGAATTTATAATCAAATGAAAATATTCAAAATAAAAATAAATATGATAGAGAGTAAATAGAAACAAAATAATTAAAAAAATTTTACAACTTATTTTACTCAAAACATATCACATTTTATCTATGCTATATTATGATAGTAGAATATGATTTGCAAAAAGTAAAAATGGACATAAAATAAAAAACACGTATGCAAATTAGCAAATAAAAAAAAAGAGAGGCGGTGTGTCACCTATAAAGTAATAATAGTCAAAAAAGAATATGTAATTATTTAATTCAATGACATTAATTTTTTAACTTATGTGAAATGTTTTTAAAATAAAAATAAAATAAAATAAATTATATTATATATATATATACACACACTATTTTGTAATATTAACGTATGGATAGTAAGAAAAAAAAACCCATATAAAGTATCTAATAAAAATGTGAGAAATATGTAATTTGTAAAGTAATAAAATTCAGAAATAAAATATAAAGTTGATTAGTTTAATCAAATTAAAATTTTAATTTATTTGAAATATTTTTATAATAATTAAGAGAAGTGAAGTTGATAAAAATACATGTAATAAAGCAAATTAAAAAGTAAAGGAATAATACATCAACTATAGAGTAATTTAATTAAATAAAATATTTAATTTAATTAAAATATTTTTATAATAAAAATATTTTTTGTATTCACATTACTCAATGATGTAAATAGAAGGAAATGTACATATTTTATAATAAAATTTCAATTAAAGTATATTTATTTAATTTTAAATATAGAATAAAAAATTAACATAAAAATATTAATAAAATTTAAATGGAATTAATTTTAATGTTCAAATACCTTTATTAGAAAAATGGATATGTAATTAATTCAATTACTAGATACCTTGTATATTAAACTTTTAACTTATTTAAAATATTTTTATAACAAAGGAATGATTTGTTAAAGGATTTTTTTTAAGATCAATCTATTAGTCTATTGAGGGGGAATTAAGAAAGTAAGGAATGGTTACTTTTTCTACAAACAATCTATTATAAAAAAAGGTAATATTATGATTTATAAAATATTAGGAAGATTTGTATGTATATATATAAGTATTTTTATGTGAGAGTGATAGGAGTGAATTGTGACCATCACACACACACACACACACAAATATATATATATATATATATATATATATATATATATATATATATATGTCAAATGGGAGGAGTGAATTATAATTATTAGAACTTGCATCTTGATCGCCAAGGATGCAAAGGAGTCAAGCAACTCATGAGCGGTTTAAGATTAACTCACAAAAAATTTGATTTAAGTTCGATCTTGAATGAGTTAAGCAGAAACAAGCTAAACTCAATTAGTATATAAATTGAGTTTGAGCTTCATTTTACTTGATGCAAACTATTCATAGGTTTAAATGAGTTTAATAATAATAAATATATATTTTGTCTTTATGCTATATATCATAAATAGTAAATAAAAAATTTAATCATATAAGTAATTATTAAGATTGTATGAAAAAGTATGATACTTTAGTTGGAATAATTAATTTTTGCTAAGTATAATCATTAGTATTATGTGATCATTATATAAATATTTTCTAATAAATTTAACGATTATAGAAAATTTATATTGTTATAAGTGAAATAAGATAAAAAAAATTAGTATTTGATTTATTTATATAAGATAAGATTTCATGTGGTCAAATTTAAGTAAAATAACAAACTATTGGAATAAGCTAGTATAAATTTGTAAAAGTGTTGATCGAAATTGAAAGTTTAGAAAGTTTGTATAAGCTTGTTTTAGTTCATGTTCATTAAAAGTTTGAATTCAAATTCAAATATTTTAAGTTTGATGAGAAATTAGATTTAATAACATATTATTCAAAAAAACTTGTGCAAACTCATTTAGGCTTGGGCTTGAGTTTAAGTTATTCAAACTTAATAATGTTTAATTCAAATTTGAATTCATTTATTTTTTTGGAGTTCAAGCTTGAGCACATGGATATTCGATTTGACTCAATTCGTTTGCACCCCTATGATGGTTAGGATTAAAATATAAAATCATGTGACTTTTAATTATGTTTTAATCTTGCACATCATATGTAAGATCTAATGGTCATGATCACCTTAATAATCTTTCCCATAAAAATATTCATAATTAGGATAAAGTGATTTGGTAGTCAATATTTGGGTAAAGATTATTTTGTATCATGTCCATAAATGATACAAAAAATTTTTCTTATTCTAAAAATATAGGTAAAAAACTTCTATATTCTATAAAAGTTTCTACTTCCTTCATTTTATTAATTAGTAAGGTAGTGCTATGGGAAGTTTCACCCCCTAAAAGGTTGATTTTTTTTTTCATCCTTAGATTACCTTTAATACATTGGAATTTATATTTTTAATATTAATTTACTTATTTTTTAAATTTGAAAAAAGACAATGCAATGATATAAAGACTCAATCTCTTAGGAGGTAGAGCTTCCTATAACACTATCCTAATTAGCAATAGCAAAGTAACTTATTTATTTTTTACTTTTTGAAAAATTCCACTTTCCAAATATCTACATAGCAAACAACTTCTTTTTTTTTTCCAAAAATAATAGTTCATAACAAATTTGTTAAAGTTTTAATATGACATTAAATGGATGGGATTTATACAAAAGGATGATAGATATTTTGAAAAGTTTGACTAAATATATGTATATATATACATATACAATTATTAGTATTATTTTTTTTTGTAAAATTGAAAATAACTTAAATTATATTTATCTATTTTAATAGATAAGATTTATCCAAATAGTTAATGAAAATTTAATTTAAAATTTAGTTTATATATAACATTAAAGAAAGATTAATACAATTCAATAAATTTCATGATAACTTCTAAATTGGTTAGTCGACTAAGATGCTCACACAAAATAGCAAATAAACAGTTAAAGATGTATGGTGGGGTGGCTCATTGTACACAATTTGATGCCTAAGTTAGTACTTATTTTGCATAATAGTAATCAAGAGTAATTCAATCATATTAGATAAGCATATCTTAATAGCTTATAGGCTTAAGTGAGTGTGAATTATGCAAGAGATGACGAGTCTTCAAAATTGCTTATTGTAGATAATTAGACATTAGTTATAATGTGGTATAATGATAAGTTATGAGCCTTAATGACTACTATGACCCCTTTACAAGGTTAGTAATGAATGATTTTGGTTAGAGGATAGGCTTATGAGTTAACTTTGACTATACAGTCATTTTGATATTTATCATTTGCCCTTTTTCACTGCAAAGGCTAATGATGAGAACAATTGGTGTCATTTAGGCTAAAACTTGAACTCTTGGCTCATTAATAATAAAGAAGCTATTTAAGCTTGGTTATAAGCTCATGGCTCTTTTCATTTTAAAGAAGCTACTTGGATGGCTAAAATTCCAATGTTAAGAAAGCCAATCAGGCTTATTTTTAAACATATTACTCCCTCTTCCATGTTTTTTATTTATCATTACCCTCCCTCACTCTAGAGGGAGACTCAATGAAAGAAATTGCATAAATATGTCATTAGGGACCAACAACTTGTGTGTTGAGATAATGTCAAACACTTATGAGTTAGTGAATGAATGTTGTTCACACTCACTATTAGGCAAGCAACTATGAAGCTATGAATTAGTCATCGAAGTGTGACTAGACAATCAATGTTTATGACCATACCTTTTGTTGAACAATTTATAGGAATGATACTTAATTGAATGAAGTCCTTACTTTAACTTTCATTATTATCTTTGTTTGTTATCCTTGATTTTTATGGATGTTACACTTATTGTTTTCTTTAATGTCAATGACTATACTTTTTTGAGATGTTATGATTTTTTTGTGCTTGATTTAATATGAATTATGAAATGCATTTTGAGTTGCTGATTTAATGGAGTTCTAGTATAGTGACATTCCACTTAGGATGATAGAATAGTTTTAGTCGATCGGAATAATAATGTATACCTTTGAAGGTATAACCACATTACAAACTTTAATGGGCATTGATCATAATGATAGATTCCACATCTTGACTTTTTATTTATAACTTTATTCAAGCTTGTCTTTTGTTAATCTTGATCATTTGTCCATTTGGACATTTGTATGGCACCTTCTTATCTCTAATTTTTCATTTCTTTTATGAGTTTTGCTTAAATATTGTTATCTTTTCACATTTTTATGCTTCCTTAAGCTTAGATTTTTTTTTCAAACTTTTCAACCTTTTTGGTTTTCAACATTTGTTCAGTGCAATTTGGCTTTATCTATGATTATTGTGATGATAAATCATTTTCATTATGCTAATGGAGTAAACCACACCTTTCATTCTAAAGAAACCTTGAATATTCAAAAATAGTATTGTCCTTTTAAGTTGGTTGGAAAATTTTGGGTGTTGTTACTTCGAAAGTCATTTGAATTTTTAAGTAAGTCATATACTTGTCTATATCATAATTGATGTTTGCTTCTTATTGTAATGGTTAGATAACTATTAGTGAAGTTTATAAGCTTATCTTCTTAGTGTCTATTTAACCATTTTTCCTTCATATTCAATCTTTGAGTTTTTGATGAGTTTCTTGATGGTGCATTGACCTTTGAGTTTTTTTTAGCTTTCTTAGGTTTTGACTTCAATATCATTCAAGTATTTCAATTATCTCTTCTTTTGTTATTTCTTATGCCATATTGATATAGGTAATCATGTGGTAGGTGTCCATCATTTGGCTTTGGTTGGTCAAACTAATATTAGACATAACTTAGATGTAATTAACCATGTTAGAGGCATCAATTATCTTTTTATCTCTGTTATCTTTAGATTTATTCAAATGTCTTATAATTATCTTCCTTCCTTTGAAGGTTTGCCATCTTGATAATTATTCATTCTTTATAAGTATTTTAGGTATCATTTTACTTAAATCCTTCTAGTTCATCTTCCTTTTTATCTTTTTCTTTAACCTTTTTGAAATAGGAGTGATTGTTTGTTGTTATCTTTGTTCTCTCACTGTGATAATGTCTGATCAATCTTTAAGTGATACAAGAGTGGATTTTGTTTTTTGATTGAAAGGCAGGCCAAAAAACCTACAATGGATGAATATAGAAGTAAAAAAAAATTATTTTGGCTTAACCCAAAAGTCATGTTTGGCTTGTAGTAGAATTGTTTAATTATTGATAACATGGGTTTCATGTTTGCACTGACTAAAAAGAATAAATGAGCTTACTACTATGACATTGATTTATGGTGATATCAACCATTAAGGTCTTGAATACCAAGCTTTTAAGTGTTCAAGCAGGTTGTTGACCACTTTTTTCATTTTGGCTTATGTTGAACTTTTTGGTGGTTGTTCAAACTTTATTTCCTAACACTTGATTGTTAAAATATTTGTAAGGCAATTTGACCTCTTTAACTTCTTACAATCATTCGGACATTTGTAGTTCGTATTGATCTCAAGGTCATTTGAACCTTTTTTTTAAAGCTAGGTCTAATGGACTATGGTCATACTTTGCTTGGTTCTTTTGATCGATTTTTTATGTTATTTTGTCCTTTTAAACACTTAAGGCAATATTGGCATTTGGATTTGAAAGTCCATTGCTTGATTGATATGTATCTCAGATTCTAAAGGCATATAGCTCACTCAGGTTTTATAATGCTAAAGGTGTAAGACTCGTTAGGCTTTCAATGTACTAAAGGTGCAATAATCACTTAAGTTCCAACGGTGGAAGACTTACTTAAGATTTCAATGTGTTAAGGGTGTAGGACTTGCTTAAGTTTTCAATATGCCAAGGGTGTTAGACTTACTCAGGCAATTAATATGCCAAAGGTGCAGAATTTGCTTAGGCATTCAATTTGCTGAGGGTGTAGAACTTGCTTGAACTTTCAAAGTGGCAAGGGTTGCTTGGGCTTCCAAATATGTTGAGAGAACTACACACTTTGAAACTTAAGTTAGTAATTATCTAAGAGGATCATAAATTGAAGTATACCTTTGAGTGATGGATGTTACTTGTGTGAGCTCTTTACCCTTCTTCATTAACCTTCTTTGAGGTTTTATGTATTAAACTAAAAGAATCATCAATTTTGGGAAGTTTTGAGCTTTACTTGTGGGTTAGGGAATTAATCTTCTAAAGCCGATAAGCTCACATGACAACTGACAATTTTTTAACTTGTCATTTTCTTTCTTTTCTTGCAAGAGGTGCTTTCACGATAAGTGGTGGGCTTTGCACATATTTGTTCCCTCGCTCAAAATGAATGACATGAATTTATATGTGTCATCTGATATCAATTATTAAGAACGATAGAATAAACTATTCATATAGGTAATTTTCAAGCATGTTCAATCATGTAATAATAACATTGTAAAGATTCTAAAAGTGATTTACTCTTCTCTTCCAATCGAGCATGTTGTGAAAGTGCAATGTCAAATTTATTACTAAAATCATTCATGTGAAAGCACTTCAAGCATAGGATGCAAAGTGTGAATCATTTATGTAAGCGTGTTATTTTTTAAGATGTCACAAGCAAGATTATGATATTTTCATGCTTTTTTAGGAGTGTTTTACTCTCTTTCTAGAAATGTCACTACGAGAGTGTGCTAAATCAATTCTATATAGCTATGTACTCTATGTATGATGCAACAAATCAATTTTGCATTGAAATATGACTAACCGTCATGCTTTTCAATCAATTAAGCAATAGGGGTATGACCTTAACAATTATGCTGAACATGCAAAATGGGTCCATGTGATTGTCATATGAACATGGTTGAGAAAAACTTGTGTGATGGCATTTCCTATTCATGCTGCGAGATACCATATGAATATAATGCTAGGATAAGATACGTATGCTTAGATGCGTCATATGGGCCTTATAAACTGGGTGTGGTGTTTGTGCCGTACTCGTCATTCATGCACCTATATAAAGGTTCAAAGATTGAGTCAACAATTTGCATATTTTGACCCATTTTAATATGACGCCACAAACATGCGTCAACGAAGACTTTCCTTTATGCAAATAGTGAAGAAAGTAATTTAAAGAAATTCTTCAATAATTTGTTAGGTCTGATGCAAATACTCTTTTCACGATCTTGTTTATCTCAAATCATGGTATGCGCTGGTCATTTCAAGTCAAGATCTATATTATGTGTGAAGATTGTTATACGAAGCTTGTTTGAATTGTTTTCCTCATATCATTAGCACGTTGGTTATTTTGTAGCTAAAATATTACCACCTTCTTCTGACAGTACCAACTATCTGAGGTACAATGTGCACTTGGAGTATGCAGGGGTATTCAGTTGTGGTTTCTTTCAGAAAATTTAGATGAAAAACAAAATATAATTTTTCAATGCCTAGCTTTATAGTGAAACTAATCCCTAAATGGTGTCGAATACAATGATCAGGATGAAGAAGATTTAGCAATCCTCGTCATAACTAATTTCATCTCCATAATCATATCAGTTACAAGAACTTCTATAGTAGGCAAAGCGGTTTGTTTATGCGGTCTCCTGATCATAAAGCAAAATGGTCCATTCTAATTAATAGAGCACCCTTTAAGAGTGATCAGCCTATTTGTATGACCATTTGATAGTAATGTATAGGTAAAGTTAGTTGTACTGTGAGGGTTTTGGAACATACAAACAAATATCCACAATTTTCTGGTGGTCCAGTAAAAATGCTTAGAAGTATTGTTTGTTGGCAAGGTATCATTTTTATGGGCAAATTTCCATGATGATGTACCTGCTGGAGGAGTAGGTGTTTTACCACTAGTATGTTAAGTAGAACGTTGGAACCAATATATTTGCTAATAATATTATTACAAAATATAAAAAGAAAAAAATTTGTGGAGAAAAAGAAATGAGAAAAGTTTTTTTTGCTTTATAATTACAACAATTCTCACAAAATACAAATACACTATTTTTTTTCTTATACATTATTACAAAATAACACTCAATATTTTTTTTTCTTCTCACACACACTCACCAGATGGAGCAACATCACTCACCATATGCTTTGTAGAGCAAGACCTCACTGAACAAAGTATTGCACACATTTTAATTGATCTAATGCATTATGTCTGAAACAAACTTCAAACTCCTTATATAGATATAAAGAAGTCAGCAATTATAAGCCATTTGTAATATAATATTATTTTTGAAGAAATCAATGTCTACTCCTATTATCTATTATCTATTTGCAATGCCTTTTATTGCCAATTGTAAAAAGTTTTCCAACTATTTGGGCTTACTTCACTGTAAAGGTGTCATCTCACGTGTGTGTGTATATATATATATATATATATATATGTATACATATATGACTGCTAACTACTATAATTTTTTTAAAAATAATTTAAATATTTTCAATAACCTCCTTTTAAATTGATTTTGGAATAAAATCAAATATTATCTTTAGCTTTTTAAATGCATTTGCCTTTAGTAGCTTTGTCAAAATAATTGTAGCTTGTTTATCAGAACCACAAAATTCAAGCTTTATTTCTTCATTCTTGATTAGTTTTCTAATATAATGATACTTGATTTCAATGTGTTTGCTTCTTTCATGAAAAACAAGATTATTTGCCAATGTGATTGTTGATTTATTATCACATTTAACTATTGTTGGGAATTCTTGCACATATTTTAACTCTTCAAGTAGTCTGTGAAACCAAATTGTTTGACACACTACAGATGCTATTTTAATTAATAAGCCCACCACTTATTGCTCCTTTGAAGACTAAGAAAATACGCTATCTCTAAGATAAAAATCTTAACTAGAAGTGTTTTTTCTAAGTTTCAACATCACCTACCCAATCATTATCTATATACCTAACTAGGTTGAAATTATCAAAATAAATATAAAAAGGTCTATGATCTTAAGTACCACTAACATAATGCAAAATTTGTTTTGCTACTTGTAAGTGTGATTGATATGATTTTTTTATGAAATGACTGGTAATCCTAATTCTACAAACAATTTTTAGCTTTATGGAAGTTAAATAATGTAGACTACCAAGTATCCTTTTAAAGTAAGTTAGATTTGTTAATTCTCCATTGCTTCTTTCTTTGTCTTATGGCATTCAACAACTAGGGTTTGGACTAGAACTATTGAACCCATCTTAAATTTCTTTGAATATCATTAGTATACTTTTGTTAGGAAATAAAAATGCCTTCATCAATCCATTGCACTTTAATGCCTAAGAAATAGGCCACTATCCCATGTTTGTCATTTCAAATTAGCTAGTCATAGCTTTCTTAAATTCTGCAAAGATGTCTTTAGAATTTCCTATAAATATTAAGTGATCAACATAAAGACATACAAGTATTAGATCTCTATTAGTTTCTAACTTGATATATAATGTATGTTCATAAGGACATTTTTAGAATTCATCCTATAACAAATATGCATTAATTCATGTATATGAAGCTTGAGGTGCTTGTTTTAATCCGTACAAAAGTTTGTTCAAATGATAGACTTTTTCTTCATGTCCTTTCTTCATATAGTGTGGTAATTGCTCAACATAAACTTCTTCTTCAAGGATGCTATTAAAAAATTTGACTTCACATCCATTTTATGGATCTTCCATTTATTATGTACTACAAGGGCAAGAATTATTTGAAAGATATCCATTCAAAAAACTGGTGCAAATACCTCAAAATAGTCAATTCCTAGTTTCTTCTTATAGCTCTTAACCATAAATCTAATTTTGTAATGATCCACTTAACCATCAAGTTTGTACTTTGTCTTGTACACCTAAACTCCTACATGTCATTTTTCTTAATTGAATGGATGTCATCATCCATTCTTGAACCCATCGTTCATTAATTGTCACATCTTTATATAAAACTAGATCAAAATCCACAAATAGGCAAAAGTTTACAATTATTTCATTAATAATTGTGTCATCATTATTATTATCAAATGTGGCCATATAGGCATCACTCGCTTTTGTTGAGGATGTGTTGATGTTTCTGGAACTACTATTAGTAGAGGAGAGCATCTAATGAGAATTAGACTATCAGGAACAAAGCTATTTGCTTTAGTTGACTCTAGCTCATTTCTATAATGACTCATTAATGCTATTGTTAGTCATTTTGATTCCAAGCCTAAGCTTATTTTCAATGAATTAGACATCTTTGATGATAATTACTTCTTTTGTCATTGGGTTATATAATTTATATCCCTTAATCACATTTGAATAACTAATGAAAATGTACTTTTGACTTTTTTCATCTAACTTTTTTCTTTGCTTATATGGAATATAAGAATATGTGATATAGCCAAATACATGTAGGAAGCAAACATCTAGTTTGTTATAGCTCCAAACTTCTTCAAGGGTTCTTCCAAGAACACCTTTTGTTAGATACTTGTTCAACAAAAATATAGCAAAAGCAATAACTTCTACTTAAAAGGATTTTGGCAAAGTATTACCATTCAACCATTTCAAAAATTGTTTTATTTTTCCTTTCAACTATATCATTTTGCTAAGAAATATAATTGGCTATAAGTTGACATTGGATTCCTTGACTTTTTAGAAGTTTGAAAATTCATCTAAAATAAATTCTCCACCTTTGTCATATCTCAAAGTTTTTAAATTTAAATTTCCTAAAAATCTCTAATTTTTCTTTGAAAAAATATACTTAAAATTTTCTATTGAAATCATTCATGAAAATTATAATGTACCTTTTATGTCCAAGTGATTCTACCTTAATTAAGATGCAAATGTCTTGATATACTAATTCCAATGATTATTTGACTCTTCTAACTTTTCAAATTAGAAAAGAATCTCTATGTCACTTTCCAAGGATACATCCTTCGTATTACTAATCAAAAGTATCAATTACTAGTAAGCCAATAACTATCTTCTTTTGAGCTAACACCTTTAACTTATGGAAGTTTAGATAATCAAACCGAAGATGCTACAGAAAATTATTATCCTTCAAGAAAGATTCGTTAAGGTTTTTGCTTGCAAATTCAAAGGAAACATGCGATTCTGCATCATTTGTACTTCTACAATCATTTTACTATTTTTGCTTCTAATTGTGCAAACTCCACTCTCGATATCAATTTTGTGCCCTTTTTCAAAAGGCTAACTTGCACTTAGTAAGTTTTGAAAAAGTCTTGGCACAAAATAAACATTAGTAATAGTAACAATTGTACTGTCTTTGAATTGAATGCTAATGTTATCTTTCCTTATAATAAGAATCTTGGATTTATTTCCAAAATTAGCTTTTACACATATGAATTCATCCAGATTTGAGAAAAGCAATTTTTTTTTGTATCTATGACATTGGACTTTAGTTTTGTTTCTTACTCTAATGTGACCTCCTTAACTTCTTAAAGGATTGTCATCATTTGATCTTTTTTTTTTAATTAGTGGTATTAAAATGACCATCTATTCCTCGTCCTCATCCTCCTCTATTACCTTGATAACTTCAATGAATTCAATCACCTTGATAACCTCTACAATTTTATTGAACTATCTTACTTTGCAAAACTTGCTTAAATTTTAAGCTAGTTGCCTTTTTCCTCATTCAATGTTCATGTGAGTATAACAAACTTATTAAATTATCCATTGACATGGATGATATATCCTATAATTCTTTAATTGCTATGATAACATATTCAAACTTTGCAATCAAAGATCATATAATCTTTTCTATAATTCTAGTGTTTGAAATGTCTTCACCATTAACTCTTAACTAACTAACATCAATCTAAACCCGATCAAAGTATGCTGGTATGAATTCTAAATCATTTATGTTTAAAGAATCAAAATCATCTTATAGTTTTTGTAGTTGCACTCATTTGATATGACCATTATCTTTGAAGGACTTGTACATAATATCTCACACTTTTTTTGATATGTTTGCAAACAATATTATTTTTAAACATATGTTCTTCAATTGTTTCAAAAATTGCATACAGTGCTTTTTTATTTTTTTCTAGCCTCCACTAGTGCATTTTTCATATCTTTCTCTAATATATCATACTTTTGTTGATCTTTTACCTTGGTATAACTATTTTCCACCAAATTTCACAAATCTTAGGATCTAAAGAATATTCTCAACTTAATATTCTAGTTGTTAAAATTTTTGTCATTAAATTTGGAAAGTTACAATTGGATCAAATTTGTTGCATTGTATAACCAAGCTCTGATATCAAACATTGAAACTAATATATTTACTAATAGTATTGGCGCAAAAAAAATAAAAAAAAATCATGGAGAAAGAGAAGAAATGAGAAAAGCTCTTTTTTCTTGATAATTGCATCCATTCTCACAAAATACAAATATATTATATTTTTGTCTCACATACTATAATAATATAATAATTTTTTTCTTCTCACACACACTCACCGAAGGGAGCAACTCTACTCACTATACGGTCTGCGGAGCAAAACTGCACGGAATAAGTTATTGCACACACTTTAATTAATTTAATGCATTACATCTAAATCAAATGAATTTAGCAATTACAAGCCATTTGTAATATAATATTATTTTTGAAGAAATCAATGTTTGCTCCCATTATTTCTTATCTATTTGCAGTGCCTTTTATTACCAATTGTAAGAAGTTCTTTAACTATTTTGGTTTACTTCACTTAAATAAACATACCCACTCTCTCTCTCACACACACAGGTGTGTGTGTGTGTGATTGCCGCCTATTATAATTTTTTTTAATTAATTCAAATACTTTCAACGGTAGTTTGGTCAGACTTTTAATCAAGAACTTAGTAAGTATGACACAAAGTGAGCACATTGAGCAGAGAGGTGAAACTAGACGTTACTAGATAACACCATAAAGTCGAAGGTTAGTGTAGTTACGGCAGTAATTAAATCGCAGTTCACAAAATGCGTTTTAAATAAAGCATACCTTCGAGCACATTTAAGGTACTGCAGATTGTTGGAGATTGTTCCTCCGCCTTTCGATATTAGACAGGTAAAATTGCATTATGAATGAAGGTGGAGAATTATATCTCTTTGTGGTCCTTTGAAGACGTGTTGTGGATTGGATCTCTATTTTTGGTTGAAAGGACATTTCAAGAGTGGAAGTAGCTTGTAAAATTGTTGAGAACCAGTAACTGATGATGAGTTTGAGTTCTCAAGAGAGGTAAGCTTGGAATATGGGAAAACTGAATGTTTGGGAGGCATGTACTGCTCACTGGCGCAAGAGTTTCCATGTATTTGTCATGGTCTGCTTCGTCGGTTTTGAGGCATAACCATTGATTCAAGACTTTCCGTAGGGAAGCCATTATTGGAAAAAAGGTTGTCTTTCCTCTCGGGATCGAATCAGTTATTATAAGAGGAATTTTAGCTGTCCCCAGAGCCCGAGAGAGACTGGAAATCTAGCCCATCGAGCTGGTAATTGAAGGAATCCATCTAATACTCATGAATATTGAAAGCAGAATCTTCCACTCTTAGTTTGGGAAAGTAATTGTTGGATAAAAGATCGCAGTTGGTGATGTCTAGAATTAACGATTCTTGACAGAGAATAGTGGTGGAGTAGGCATAAATTATCAGCGAAGATTGATTGACGATCACAATTTCCAATTTAAAAACGATTATGGATTTTCACTTTAAGATTAAGATCGCTGTTTTGATTTCCGTCTTGAAATTGACCTTGTCCTTTAATTTTCGGAGTTGGCCTGCTTCACTGACCTTGATTTTAGGAATTGCCCAAGGCCATCACTTCTGGACTTCCAATCTTTGATGGCGAGATTTGGAAGTTTTTCTTTCTCCTCTCTTCATTTTTTTTTCTTTCCACTCATTGTGCGACGATGGATAGAAATGGTATTTTCTAACGAGAATCAACATAGATGACGATAAATGATAATTCCTAAATTGATCAGTGCAAAATAGTAAATAGATGGTTAGAAGTGTACGGTGTGGTGGCTCGCTTTGCATACTTCCATATTTAAATTAATCTTTATTTTGCACAATAATAACTAGGAATAATTTCAATCATATTAAATAAGTATACTTTAGTTGTTTATAGATTTAGATAAGCATAAGTTATGCAAAAGATGGTAAGTTTTCATAATTACTAATTATGACATTAGTCATGATATGGCATAATGATGAATCTTTTATTTCATGTAAATAGCTGATAATTTAGTAAATAATTAATATCTAATAGTTAATAATTAATAATTTAGTTAATAATTAATAAATTAATTAATATCTGATAGCTAATAATTAATAAGTTAGTTAATTATTTAAGAAGTATTTTATAAAATTAATAGTTAAATTAATTGAAATTATAAAATAACATAAAATGATATATTAATAAAAATAGATATATAATTAAAATAATTCATATTTATATAAAAAATTAAATTATATTAACATAATTAAAAAATTTAAAATAAAAATATAATATTTAATATTTAATTAAATATATTTTATAAACTTACATACTTTTTATTTTATTATTTATAATAAAATTATAATTATTTAAAAATAATTAATTATATTTCATGATATTATTTATTTACTTACATAAATATTTTCATATATTTATAATTTAAAATTAGGATATAATTATATTAAAATTAAGTTAATTATGCTTTATGAAAAAAATATTTAAATTTATATTATAAATAACATGGATTATAAATTAATAAAGAGAATAAAGATGTATTTAGAAAGAATTTGAAAAGATATTAACTTATAAATTATTAACTAATCTAAATAATTTATTAAATCAAAACTTATTTTTTTAATAAGTTAATGCAAAACACACCTTTAAAAGTTAACTTGTAACTTATTGATGAAGTCAATTTATTATACGAAACAAAACTTTAATGAGAAATGATTCACCTTAATGGCTATTATAAGCCTTTTACGAAGTTAATAGCAAATATCAAATATGATTTTGACTAAAGGATAGACTTAAAAATTAACTTTAATTAGGTGGCTTTTTTGACATTTATCATTTCACTTTACTTTTTAATAGAAAATGAATAGCATCACATGTATAAAATTATCATGGTAACATATTCAAAACAAGGAATTTTAAAATTTATATTAAATTACAAAGATACTCTTTATGCAAAAGATCAATATTTTATATATTTTATAGTGAGTCTCTCTCTCTAATGCAATTTATATAGAATATCATTACATTTAAATTTAGATAAAGATCATATTTAAATAATCTAAAAATATATGTTATATAGTGAAAAGAGAAAATTCTTGATTAACTTTTGTTTAACAACCAATACATGAATCATAAAGTAATAATCTGAGACATTTTATGAAGACTTAAATTTCTGGGAGAGATATATTTGATTAACAATTTACATCACCAATGTTTTCTTACCCTATGCTTAATCATTTGATAAATTAGTTACTCATGCGAAGTATCACAAGTAAAAATATGCCATGAGGTCAGTTGTCTGACATGATATTATCGCGGTGTCCATTAGCAATCATTTGATAACAAAGACCGTATACGGCTCTTCAGAGAGACCTCTTCTCCTTGCCCATTCTGACATTTCTTATGAAATTCTTATTAGCATAGTAAATCAGCATAACATAATGGAGTATCAAAGCCACTTCCTTCTTTCAACTTTTTAAGCCATCCTTATCCTTCCTTCAACAGAATTCACGAAAGCCACCTCCAAGAGGTCAAACATAAAATTTAGAAACACAACTGCTGATAAAAAAATTATAATGTAAGGAATACTAACTAGCCACAACAAATTAAGAAATTATAAAATTAATATTATCAAAACTTTATAAAATTAAACGCATAAATTTATTTAAATGTTTTATACGTACAATTTAAAGTCCATTAAATGTTTTATATGTATAAGTTGACCTGTTCTTGAGTTATTAGACTGATCATTCAAGTGTATCACAAAATTGCGTAAGTATGGATATCATAAATTAGAAAAATGACCCCCAAAAAAATCTTATTTTGAAAGGACATACTTTTGAAATACTTCCTCAATTTTCAAAGCTAAAACATGAGAATATATAATTGATCTCAAACCCCCCCCCCAAAAAAAAAAGGTTGCGTTTATTTAAGTTATTTTATTTTTATTTTTACTGAGAAAAAAAACTTATAAAATATGTGTTTGAATGACTTTTTATCAATTTCATTTTCAAATTAATGGGGTTTTTCCTAAAATTCAGAAGAATAGCAAAATGATATTTTTGTATTTTCATTTTGATGTAGTGATAATTTTTATTTACCTAAATTTATTATAATAAATTATTATCTATTTTCACCAACTAACAAACTTCATCTCCTTTGCTACACTCACAACTATTATTGTCACCATTTATAATTCTACTAATACTAGCATTATTATCACATTTATTATCACAATCATTATTATTGTTGTTACTACTACTATCATCCTTATTATTATTATCACCAAACTACTATAATTATTAACATTGTTATTACTATCACTTCATCCATCTTCATAGTTGTTGCCACCATTACTATCATTGCTACCTTCGCCTTTACCTTCATCGCTATTACAATCATTTATTATCAATTATTATTATCTAAATCATCACTTGTTTTTATAATTATAATTTCAAAATAAAAATAAAAAATATATTTAAATAAACGCCTATCACATTTACAACAATAATTATAAAAAAATATTTCACAAACTAGATGAAACCTCATAAAGTGGAGGCAACAAATATATACGCTTTAACTTTTCTAAATTTTGATTAGGATTATTGAACTAAGAGTGTATTCAAGGATACTAACTTACTATTTAATTGAAGAAATTCAAATTGAAAATTAGATTTGTTAAGATTGAATATCAAATTTAGCACAAATTCATTGAATTCGTTAAGCAGCAACTATTCAATTGAATAGTTAATGATTATTCTCATTTTAATGAGATTTAATTAGGTAAATATCTTTAATGATATCTTTTTTTACTAATTAATAATTAGATATATACTATATATCGTATTATTTAAGCTAAATTCAAATTTTAGAGTAAGAAATTACTCAAATGTTATAAATATAATATTTAATGAATTTAACACTAAAAATTTAGTAATTAGTTTTAATGCTAAAAGTTTTAATATTATCAAAACACACCCTATTCAATATGAATGTACCAGCAATCTCATGTCCAATTTGATCTAAGCAAAAATTGTTAGACATGAGTTTTTTTTTTAATTTTTTTTTGTGACAATGGGAATTAAATTATTAAATTTACTTATATTACGTCTTAATTCTAAGTGTACAACTCGCATCAGAAATCATACTGAATGGCTTCCCACAAACTTATATATTACTCTCGAAAATCATACTTAATGCAAGTATGGTAAAACTTCACAAAAATAATAATTACTAAAAAAATGCTCTTATATTTTTATAGAAAATTGAACAAATTTCTCCTATTATTCATACATTGACCAGGGGGCGACAGATAACACAAATAGGACCACATGCCCTAAACTCAAAACTTGTAGTTTCAAAATAATGACATTAGATCTATATAACAAAATATGTAAATTAGTCTAACTTATCATCCATACGCATATATATGTGGACATAACCTAAACCAACTTTCAATTATCCTCCAATATATGCCTTCAAACTTGGCAAGGTAGCCTACCTAATCAAGGAGTAGGTTTAGATACAATTGGTTGATGTGAGGTTGAAAAGGGTGGTCTCGAGCTCTAAAAAATATGTAATAGGAAAGCGAGTCACAACAATTCATGAATAAACTAACAAAATCTACAATGATCAAAATATAACTTGAATGAAATTATGTAAAACTACATAATTTATTGATTTAGATGCTTCACTCATAAAACTTAGTCAGAATAATACAGAAGAACAATTTTTTACCAAAATTTCTATAATGGGTATCAATAAAATTTTTGTAAAACATCCCTTGCAAAATAAGTAATCATAGTATAATATTATCTCCTTTCCAAAAGATACTCAAGATATTAGATATCCTCTCTTACATAGGTAGTTAAATAATTGAGAATTTCATTCAAGTTAAATAATTGAGAATATCATATATATATATATATATATATATATATCTTAATTAAGCATAATTTGAAAATACAACTAGAAAATAAATAAAAAAATTAAGTATAAACTGATGGATGTAATATGATAAGTAAGTAACTTTAATGGTTGTGAATAGGACCCATAATTATTTTCTTTAGTCGACCAACAATATGTGGTAATATCATTATACACATTTATCAGCTAACAATATCATCATCCTCCACCCTATCCCATAACCAATTAATCTCTTGTTATCCCTCCATGTACTAATCCTTCCTTATACTTGCCCTAAAAGTCATGATAATCATATTTTCAAGTGCATTTGGAATTTTCAAAAGAAATCCCTTAATGATTCAATTTTTTTGTAGAAACGATGAGATCAAAAACAAAGTTACAATTATCTAACAAAACCTATTCAAACATTGACAATTTTTATAAAATCTTGAAATATAACATTCCATTATAATCAAAACACTATGGGATACCATTCCACATATCCTCGTACCTTTTAATATGGATTCTATTCAAAGGTGAGGATAATAAATGGTAAACTCCTTCCAATAATAGGGCATCCAAAGATTGAATTTAGGACTCTTTAAACTTAAAATATCTTAAGATTTAATCTGCTACCATAGAGTCAACTAATTGTTGGTCTACTAAATGAGACTCTACTAATAACATACCCAAGCAAGTTTAATAATTAATATAGGTGAGAGTTCTAGAACATGAACAATCTTAAAATTAATGTCATAGGAAATATATCATTAACAAAATCCAAATAATTGCAATAGATGAAATGACTATTTAACCTAAAACTATTTCAATCTACAACATAATGTAATTGCAAATTAGAGTAAATTATTCATTCACAACTTACTAGTGCTTCAAGATTTGTAAATTCTAGCTTTAAACTATTCAACTATGGTTGAATCTTCCCAATATTCCTAAATGCTTTCACCAAACTTTAAATGCCTTGAAACTCAATTCTACCCTAAAATTAAGTAAAAAAATATGGTAAATTCTTACTCCATAAGTCAATTAAACAAGATAGCCAATAGTCCTAAAACAAAAAAAATTGACCTTTAAAATACTTCTCTAAATGTTACCCATATATTAAGATTAAATAAGATAAATGAAATTACTGGTTATAAATAGTAAAATAGTTTTTTGTTTTAGTTGAAAAAAAACCCCCAAAGTTCAGCTAGAATTTTCAAAAATTACAAGCCTCATAATCCACAAAGATAGCTTAATGCCATAAAGATGGCTCCAACTAACTTACCCATTAACTAAAAATAAAAAACATTTAGACTTGAAGATAGGGTATGAAATACCTAAAAATGACTAATTTCAATCTCCAAAATAGCAACTCCTTTCTACAATGGTTAAGAGCTCTAGTGAGCTATAATTTATGAAAGATAAAGATAAAACAAAATAGAAAAGGGTATGACTTTCTCTAGGCTAAAATGAAGCTTGAAGGGGAAGACAAGCATTACCCAAAATGTGATTTTGAAGGTTTAAACAACTACCATATCAAGGGATGTCATTACTGCATCGATTTACCATCCAAATTCTAGCTAATTTATGCACTTCTTGCTAGTATTTTTTTAGATTAAACATGAGAACCCTAGATATTAGGCTTTCAATCATGGCATGAACACAATTAAGGAATAATTAATTATGTATATTAATATAATAAATACTTAGATTAATTGGTAATTGATTTTGAATCCAGTATCCCTCTTGAATTTGAACCAGTATTTATAATATGGGAAGATATAAAATTATTATTGTAAAGGTCTCACTACCTCTATAATAACCTCTATTTTTCTCCTCTCTCTAACTTTAATGAGAGGATTAGTCCTACATTTAAATAAAATAAATCAAAATCAAGGTTTGTTACTATAGGTAAGGAACCTCTTAAATAAATTAAGTTAGGTCATGGATCTTACCCATCACAGGATCTATGCCCAATTAACCTAAATTTAGGTTATAATGCTGAATAGGGCCTGATCCAAATTGTCACTTTTATTTAAAGCCCATATAACAAATTTTAACTTTAATTGCTATTTATAATTTAATGTGAGGCCCTCATTAAAATTTCTAACAATGTCCCACTTGGGCCCATATTAATTTATAAATAATAATTTCTTAAAAAGAATTAATGTTAAAAATGGTATTATCTCACCTATAGGTCTAATTAAGATTATAAGCATCCAACAACACTAAATATTATATCCAAATGGATATTAATACAGAATCCATTGAATGTCTGCACCTTACTGACCAAAGAATCAAATATAATATGCATAATAAAATTTACATTATCTCAATATGACTAAATGTAAATTTCCCACACAATAGTTATAGCATCCACCTAAAACACCGTATAAGAATCAATATTCTTAATACATTAATGAAACAAATTCTAAATATCTTTGTTCACAATAATAAGACTAGATCTAAACATCTTTACTGACACGCCATAACCAAAATGAAGGCATAATATATGGTGATATTATGAATATCTTATTATGAGTATTTCATTTAAGCATATCACAAGATATCAATAAGCTCATATTAGCAAAACTCCTACTAACCCAAGATACTAGAAAGGCTTACAAAAATTCACTTTATTCACATGATCACGCATTATATTTACCCTTAAGCCTTCTAGTTAATGGATCAACGAGTATACAATCCCTTAAAATTAAGTAACACACTCACATATTTTCTCTCTCACAAATAAATATTTTAATTTGAAGTCCTTTACACAAGTAAATTTGTTATTGCTAAGAAAAAATCCATAATGATAGTATTATAGCAACATAAATCTAGTTAAAGCCAAAAAACCCTTAACTTGCCAATTTGATAATGAATTTATTACATGCAACATATTCTACCCTTTAATATAGGTTGTTGTAATTAATTGTACAATAATTTTATGACACAGTTTCTTTTAACACATGTCTAAATACAATTTTATGTTCATTTAGACAATTGATAGAATAAGTCTAAATGACCTGTACATATGAGATCTTCCGATCTTTTATAGACCAATGTATAATCACTTATACAACATCATTTGCAATAAAAAAAGAAAAACACTTGACCTAAATTAACAATTGGTTACTTATGACTAACTCATATGGACAATCCTTATTACTTTAAAAAATACTTGGGCCTAATAAATTTAATTCTCTAGAATTAATGAGTATGAGAGTACATTAATATGTTGAACTCTTTTAGTAGTAAAATAAAACAAGCCAGATATCCATAGGATCTATGTGTTATGAGTTTACCATAAATGAATTTAAGTTTACAAGCCCACTATACATGCAATTTTGAACTTACCACACTTCACTCCCGATTCACTTTTAACTAGGTTTAATTTAATTGTTTTGTCTTAACCAACATGTCCATATGATAACCAACTCAGAAGAACATCGTCATCACATAGATCCAAAAATTACTAAAATGCTTGAGTTTACCATACACTGATTTATATTACTATCTTGATATTTGAGAGAAATTATAATATCATTAAAATGAAATATAACTATATGAATACACTATTTGGTTATCAAGTCACTAATAAAAAGGATTACTCTTTTATTCAATTAACATGGCTCCCACTAAAATAAGTTATTTTAGACTATAAGGAAGTTTTAAAACATCAAGATAAAAGAGTCTTTGATAAATTGCAACTTTTTCCTAAAGTAGTTATTAACTATAAACCGACTTGATCTTGAACCTACAAACTTATATAAGTATCCCTATTAAATTTAATATTACATTTGTTTTATCAACTCCTACCTTTTACTAAATTTGATAGTCTCCCATTATCCTAGGACATCTTTAAATGGATCAGTCCTATTAGGTCTTAAAGATGGCATTAGGGTTAAACTTTGAAAATTGGATTTTATAAAATCTCAAACAACCCTTTCAATAACGCGTATCGTAAAATACCTTAAAATTAAATTTTTATTTATTAAAAATTGATAATCGATTAAAATAATTTTTCACTATTGAAATTCTACAAAATTATGTTTCTTTTGTATAACGTAAAATATGAACAAAACTCATCTCTAGTTGTAAAACATTTTTAAAAAAAATTAACAAAATCTAATAAAAAAACATTTTTAGTATATACTAAGTTAGGAAAATCAAAATTTTATATATTTTGATTAAATTGAAACAAGATAATTAATAAAATTCATAATAAGCCTTCATAGCCCTCTGGTCTCATTATCGACTACTCTCAATTAATGGCCATTTTCTCACTTAATTTACTTCTATAGATTTTCATTTTTTCAAAATAAATGGGTCAAATATTTACTAATTTAAGGATGCTCTATTTGATGACCTTGTCCAAATTGATTATAAAAATATCTTAATTTGAGTGAAAATACCTTTTGTGTTCCAATTTTGTCTTATACTCAAATTTAAACTCATAATGAGTCCTACACTTAAAATTCCTAGATACATTATTTAAAATTAGGCTCTATCAAACATAATATGTCCCATTTACCATCTTAAAATTTCCTTACAAAATTATACTATGCAATATCAGCTAGTGCGACCTTATAAGGACTAATATCGAAAAAAATATTTAAGTCCTTACAATATAATATAAGAGTCAAACATCATACCTTCAAAACCCAACATTGAAAGTTGTTTAAAATTGTAGAAATACAATATTTAACCTTATACTCATATTATAGCTAACTTACTATATTAATAATATAATATCGAAGGGTATTTAATATTATCAATATAGCCTCTCCCTTGTATAATTTAAAACAAAAATTTTCTTTTCGAAACTTTATACAAAATTTCATGTAACTAGTCCTACAAAGGTGAGTATACAATTACATAATTTTTTTGTAATATAATATAAGTATACAGTAATTCCCAATTAATATAATAATCCTCCAAAAAAATATTACATTATACAAATAATTTCTAAAATTGCTATAAAAATTATAGTAAATAGCTTATAGCATAAGAATTACTTAAGAAAAAATTTAGCTTAGAATTATTTCAAATGTTCAAATAAAATTAGGAAAAAATAGCATAAAAAATTTTTATTCTAAAATTTTTTGAAAAATTGCCTAAAATTATGTGCTTAAATAGTAGAGTACAACAATGCAATTATCATTACCAAAAAATGCTTCCATGGCAATGCATGCACCACACACGCATTCATTATGCGTAGGCCACATGCGCACTACCCTTGTTCATCTTCTTCTCCAACATATGGGTCACATGGGTCTATTTCTAACTCAATTTCGACCTATTTGGTATCCATTCAATTTTGCGTAATTCTAGGCATGATTTTTAACCCTAACCAACTAATCTAATTTCCTTCAATCCATTCTAATCAGTTTCATAGTCAAAATTATCCAAAAAATGTAATTTTAAAATTTTCAAAATTAAGGCTTTGAGTCTATGAAGGTTTCAAATTTTCAAGAGGATTTTTCACATGTTTTATAATATCTCACACACCATAATCCATTGAAACACCCAATTCTTTCTACCTACATTCCATTCTCTCAAATTTTTCACATTCTTAAGAATTATCAATGGTGATTTTCAGTGTTATTTTAAACTAGGTTTCTAAATTTTTTTAATTATTATTATCATCTCTAATATTTTCTACAACAACCATACGCAATATGAACAATGTTTATAGATTCTATTCCTAAGTATTTTATATAATATTTCAGAGAATTATTAATATAATTTTTTTTGGTTTCTTAGGCTTACATGTGTGTAATCACAAAACATCCCAAAACATCATCTCCAAAATTTCTAATATCATCCAGAGTCAATTTCTAGTATTTAACAAAATTTATCGTGTGACATAGGCAAATACATTCGTCAATATATATATATATGAACAACCAAATACATAATAATTTATTATATTTAGGTATAATAGAAAGGATATACCTAAGTTTTCATCCAAAATTGTAGATTTTATTTAAAAAAATTCATTAAAGAGAGAATACAACTATTAATTCCAAAATCATATTAAAAATTATATAAAACTTTTAGCCATAATTAGAAATTTAACCTAACTTTGATACCAATTCTTAATATTATTTTAGATTAAATGTGAGAACCCTAGATCTTAAGCTTTCAATCATGGCATGAATACAATCAAGGAACAATTACTTATGTATCTTAATATAATAAATACCTCGATCAATTGGTAATTGATCTTAAATCATGTATCCTTTGTGCAAACTAAACTAGCATCTGTAATATAGAAAGATATAAAATTATAATTGTAGAGGTTTCACTGCCTTTATAGTAACCTCTCTTCTCGCTCTCTCACTCTCTTGCTTTAATGAGAGGATTGGTTCTACATGCAAATAGGAGAAAAGAAAGGAATAATCCACAATTATCTTAATAATTATTATTTTATATTATTATTTTAATAATTATTTTTAATGTTATTGTTCTTATTTTATATTATTACAATTAATATTTTATTTTTATTATTTTAATTATTATTTTATCATGTTATTATTATTATTGATTCATTCAAAACTCAAAATGAGAAGCTTAGACTTCTTGAAAAGTTAAGGGAATCAACATTTATTGATTTAGTATAATCTCATTAAAGGAAAATAAACAAAAAGGAATAATTTTTTTTCTAGCCAAACATATAGCAAGAAAATAAAATCTTCAATTTTCATTTTCTATGATAATCACTCTTAATCAAATCCTTAATCCTTGTATTTGAATTGTTTTATATATTAAATGTTAACTGCAAATGAGTTTCTAAAAAATTTTGATCCTTCCATTTACCTCTTTTCATGGCAAGAGATGGATTCCTCTAGAAACTTGTGCACAGTAACTATATTGAAACTTTCTACTAAGGAGGAAGATATCTTTCAACAAAGTAACAAGAAAATTAAAAATTCCCATGAATATAGAGAAGAGAATAAGGTGATTCCTAGTTAATTCTAACTATGCTAGCTAGACAAGCTAGAACTCAAGTATTGTATAGAGATTCCTTAGTTAGACCTATCCCTGGTGTATATCAATGAGCATTCTTCAAGGTCTTAGCAATAAAACAAATTTTGGTGTCAGAAGTTGAAATAGAAGAAGAACCTTTGAAAGATCATAACATCAGAGTAAACTTAAAACTTAAGGAATCAAATTCACCAAAAATGATAAAAAATTTTAATTATTAAAGTATTTAGTAAAAGTGTGGGTTTTAATTATTTAAAATGGAAGTTGCAAGATCTCTGGAAACCTAGTGGTAATATAAATATTATTGGTCTAGGAGGAGGTTATTTTATTACAAGATTTTCTATAAATGAAGATTTGCAGAATATCCTTAGAGGAGGCTTATGGTTTATAGCAGGTCATTATCTTAACATTAGAAAATGGACTCCAGACTTTTTGATTTCTTTAGCCTCTCTCCAATCTATAGCTCTATGGATTAGACTTCTAGGTCTTCTAGTAGAGTACTATAATCCTATGGCCCTAAAGGAAATTGCAAGTATAATAGGACCAATGTTATGTATTAATGTAGTTACGGCCTCAAAACCTTATCATAGGTACGTTCGTCTCTATGTGCAAGTTAATTTAGAAAAACCCTACCTAGGAAACTTAGAATTAATAGTTTTAAATGAATTATTCAATATGAGGGATTAAATTAATTTTTTTAATCATATGGAAAAATTAAACAACAAGCTGGGCCATGTTTATGTTCTATATCTTTATAGCTAGAGTCTATTATACTCATGACAATGAAAAATAACCAATTGAAAATTCCTAAGGAAATACCAAAGTTAAGATAAAAATTGGTCATATAGGAAATTATATTATGGGTACTTGGGTGCAAAAGTCTCAAAGCAAGGTGGCTACTTCTAAACACCATTTATATTCTAGAGGAACACTAACTGGAAACTCTAACTTTAGCACACTACACAAGGAAGAGCAAAGTAGAGTCCCATTTCAATCAGATAGGCAATTAGTAATGTACCATAACCAAAATCTTACTGGCGACTTAACAATCAGTCTAATAGAAAACTCTATTAAAGAAGATGGTTTTTCACTTGTCATGGTGCCAAAACCATTGCCTTGAAGAATCACTTATTTAGATATCAAAAATAATTTTGTTCCCCTAAATTCTATTACTAAAAATGTCATCTAACTTCCTTTGGAGGAGAAATTACTTCAATCTCAACATAAAGTTTAAGTAGCAACTCAATAGGAACAGGAATATATAGAGATCAAGGTGCATCTAAGAGCATTTAAACTCCCTAAACTAATAAAACCCACCAATTAGAGCATCCACCTTTTATCAACATCCAGTGAAAAGGTAGGGCATTATTTATAGGGGATAGTTGATGCTAATAGATCTGAATTTAATTGGAAGAGCCCACTAAATCCATTAAACTTTCTATTCTAGATAAACTAAGAGCTAAGAAGTGCATAGACTAATCTAATCCTAATCACAACAAAAATTGAACTGGATAAACTTTCACTTATAACTCAGTAGATATAGCAACCTATGTTATAGGTCCACAAGCTATGATGGAAATATAAAATTTGATATGCCTAGGAATAAGGCTAACATTAATGCCATTGCATGTATAAGTGTTGGTAGAATCTTTGACCATCAGATAAAGGAATTATCTTTCATTTATAGTTGAAAGAATAAATCTTCTTCATTTTCTAACAACAATGGAAATCTTAAGCAATTGGAAGAGCACGTATGTATTGATGGAAATCTTGAGAATCTTATTGTGGAATTGCAAAGGGCAAGAAATCCAAATTTTTATAGAGCTATTAGAGATTTATTTTTTCAATAAGCCTAAACATGTTGATTTTAACAAAGACAAAGCTATCTGGTGATAGGGCCCAAAGTATGTGTGTCAACTTATCATTTAACCAATATGTTATGTTAGAAACTATTAGGCCAGATGGTGGAATTTAGGTGCTTTAGAAAGATAATAATATGAAATGCAAAGTTCTAAATTCTAAAACAAGAGATTCATCTAGTGATCCAGGTTTGTAATTATCCTCCTTAGTTACTTAGTACTATCCATGGTAGTCTAAGACTAAAAGAAAGAAAAATTCTTTAGGATAATCTAATCCATATTGCTAACTAATATTCGATGTCTTGGTGTATAATAGGAGATTTTAATGATGTTATCTTTAGTTTTGAAAAATCTAGTGGGGAGGCTTGTAGATAATCATAAGGCCATGCTTATGAAAAATTGTTTAAATTGTTGTAATATGATAGATTTAAGTTTCTTTAGACCCCTTTTCATTTGGTCCAACCTACATGAGGCCCCAAATACTATCTAGACTAAACTTTATAGAGTTTATGCAAATACAGATTGGCTACTTGAGTTTCTAAATTATGTTATTTCACATTTTCCTTCTAATTATTTAGATTATTGTCCCATTTTGATTAATCTTAGTTTGGTGCAAGTTATTAGGTTTTTTTAACCTTTTTAAATGGAAACAATGTGGTATTCCTACCTTTCTTTCTCTTAGTCAGTTAGGACATGTTGGGATAATGTTATCAATGATTTACAAACTATAACTAATTATTTTGTTAAATTTGTAAAAATTTGGAATCAAAATATTTTTGGTCATATCTTTACTAGAAAGAAGTAGATATTGGCTAAATTGAAAGGCACAAAGATGAAACTAGTCAAAAGGCTTTCATTATATCTTACTTAACTAAAAATTTCTTTAAGAAAAGAATATCAACAGCTAATCTCTATGGAGGAAGAATTTTAGAGAATGAAATCTAGGACAGAGTGGTATGTGGTTGGAGATAGAAATACACATTTCTTTCATATAACCACTTTAATAAGAAGGAAAAATAATAAAATTTCATGTTTGAAAAGTAATGATTATAGTTAGATTATTGACCTTCCTTTAATCATGGATATGATTTGAAGTTTTTTTTTTAACCTTTATACTTCTTCGAGTTAGGCCCATCCTCTATCTTTTGAGATAAATACTAATTAGCCAAGCGTCATTTCTAATCATGTTGAATATAACCTTACTACTATTCCTAAAGAAATAGAAGTAAATAAGGCTCTTTTTTCACAAAAGCCAAGAAAAGCTTTAAGTGTTAATGGCCTTTATCTAGGATTTTCTCAAAAATTCTGGGATCTTACTAAAAGAGTTATTATTGGAACTATTTAACAAGTTTTCATCTTTTGTCAAATTCTTGAATACTTAAATGAAACATTACTTGTTTTATTTCCTAAGGTCAAAAGTCCAAAATTCATTAAATAGTTTAGACCTATAAGTTTATGCACCATAGTTTATAAAATCTTTTCCAAAATCTTAGTAAGCCAATTAAGGTCTTACTTAAATGATCTTGTTTCTCCTTTTTAATAGGCTTTTGACCTTCAAAGATAAGCTAATGACAATATTATTATTGTTTAGGAGTTGTACCATATTGCTAAAAAAAGAAGGGTAAGGAAGGTTTTATGATATTAAAAATAGATTTAGAAAAAGCTTATGATAAGATTGAGTGCAACTTTATTGAAAGAATATCGGAATTTTATAAGATTCCAACAAAATTCAAACAACTTTTTATGAGTTGTATTTTATCCTCAAGCATATCAATCTTATTTAATAAAGGAAAAATAGGTAAGTTTTTTCCTTCAATAGGCATTAAGTAAGGAGATCCCATTTCTCCTTATATCTACATTTTATGTGTAGGATTCCTTAATTATTTAATTAATAAGGAGGTGGAAGCTGTCAATTGGTCTCCTCTAAATAAACCAATTTTCTCATGTCTTTTCTTTACTAATGATATTATTGTAATTGCAAAAGCAAAATCTAGGAATGCTATGTTTGTTAAAAGTGTGTTGGAGTGCTTTTCAAATGCTTTTGGTCTTGCTGTGAATCATACTAAGTCTAAAATTTATTTTTCTCCTAATACCCTTGAGGTCAGTAAGCAAGATATAGCTACTACTCTTAATCTTGAATGCACTAAAGAGTTGGGAAGTTTCTGGGAACTCCACTTCAATTTAAAACTAAAGGTAGTTCTTATGATCATATTATAAATAAACTAAAATCCAAATTAAATAGGTTTTTGAATTTGTTAGGTAGATAGGTTTTCATCAAATTTTTCCTACAAGCCATTCCAAGTCATTTTCTCAAATGTGCTTTGTTACCTAGGAAAGTCTATAATAGAATTAATAGTATATATAGAAGCTTCTTATGGGGATCAACAAATGATAAGAGGAAAATATATTTAGTGGGCTTGGGCAAGGTTACAAAACAATTAAATGAGGGAGGGCTAGGTATTTAAAGAATTTGCTACAAAAGTTTAGCGAAAATTATTAAAATTAGTTAGAGATTTTTAAAAGATAAATTAAAACCTTAGTCCCGATGTCTTTATCATTAGTATATTCATAATAGAAATAAACCAATTTAGCAAGCAATGAGACAAGCTCATAAGTTCCTTTTGAAAGGAATTAGATGGCTCACTTATAATAGGAAAAATATTGAATCTTGGAATGATAATTGGATACGATTAGGACCTTTTAAAAGGTTTTTCTGGGGCCTTCTTGATAGAATTCAAGAAAATTAGAAGGTATGTGACCTTTTGATTAGTGAGCAGTTTGGAATATTAATATGTTATCTATTTTTTTTGGAAAAGATGTTATTACTTCTATTAATGCTATATATGTCATTCTTAAAAGTGATAAAGATGAATAATTAGTGTGGGGTTTAACTCACAATGGTTAATTTTCCTTGAATTTAACTTATTGGCAATTAGATTTTCTTTTGAAAATATGATGAATGTAGGAAATTTTAATGGTTCATGGATCTGGAAATTGAATTTACCTCATAAGAATTGATCTCTAATACAACTCCTGTTACATAATAATGTGCAAGCCTATTCTATGTTAAGCTATTGGAGTTTGAATATTGATCCTACATGGTCTCTTTATTAGAATGATGAAGAAACTCAAATACATTTATTTAAAGATTATCCTTTTACAAGGAAAATTTGGTGTCAATTACATATGCCTTTGGATATGTAATTTTTCTTTGCATCAAATTTGTATGATTGGATCTTTTCAAATTGTAAAAATTTATCTTATTATTCTCATTTAAATGTGCCTTGGAATATTATGTTTAGCACTATTTTGTTATGTGTTTGGATCTTTCGAAACAGAGTTGTTCATCAACAATGGAAGCAAATATCGGATGATAATACCAATATGTAGTTAATTTAACAAATTAAAGATAAAGTAATGGATACTTATAAAATTTTTGTGGTGATAAGACTAATAATGATATCACCAAAGTTATGATAAGGGTTAAATGGCAAGCTCCCTTAACTAATTAGTTCTGTCTTAAGATGGATAGTACTACTTTTGCAAGGTCATGAATGGTAGGTGCTAGTCACTTGATAAGGGATTATATAGGCAAATGGATCATAGGTTTCTCAAAAGGTCTTGGAAGGACAAATTTTATTATGGCAAAATTTTAGGCATTGATTGAAAGCTTGAAATTAGCTAATTAATTGAATATCACACAATTATACTCAACTTGATGTAAAAATAGTTATTAAATCTATAATGAATAATTAAAATGAAAACCAATGATTAATCCTCTTTTGATTAAATGTAAGAATCTTCTAGAAAAAATTTCATGCAAATAGATCACACATATCAATAGGAAAGTGAACTTTTGTGCAGATGTTGATGTGAACAATATTCTATTAACATTTTTCCTTATATTTAGGTCCCTTAGGAGGTGATGATACTTAATTGGATCAATTTTACATTAATTTGAAACTAATTACATTAATTTGGGCTTAATTGAATTTCGGGCCTAATGCTGAATTTTTAATATTATTTCAGTATTTTGATCATAACTTAAGTTTTGAATGTTGGATTTAGAAATCTATACACCCTTGAAAAGATAATAAAAATAGCTACAATTTTCATATTGACCATAGAACCTAGTTCTGCCATCTTGTAGGACAAAGATGAGCTTAAAATTGAAGCAGAGTTGTTGTCCAAGCCCACACCCGACCCAGTTGTAATGATTAATTTATATCTTGAGCTCTAAGTGTCTAATTGATGCAAGGCCAAGTCAAATTACTCTTTAAAATCCATATATAATCATTCATGAAGCTCTTTTGAAGAAACTAAGTCATTGTGAAGGCCAAAGAAGATAAATTGATGGCTCATTACTTCAACTCGAACTGGATTGAACTGTCTGTAGTCTTTTAGCTATAACTTGAGCTAGGAATGTCTGATTAGGCTGAAATTTTGTGGATATCTTCCTAAGATATTAGGCTACAAGTTTGTAGTTTAGGTACAATCCTAATTATGTAATGTCCCAAATTTTCAATTCTATTATCTGAATCTCTAAATTCTAAGGTCGTAGAAACGAAGAGCACGTTTAAATTAGCTTAGTGGGTGAATCTTAAGTTGAAAGGAATTAAGTGTAAGGGTAAACGAAATTTTGAAGGAAAAAGGATAGTGGGAAAAGAATTAATTTTCCTAAACAGTATAGATGATCAGAGAAGGTTGGAAAACCCTAAAAAGGGAAGTTGTCTAAGTCTGACAGTGTAAGGAATTTTAAACAGACAGAGACCCTATGGACCAAATTGCAAAAGTATAAAATCGGGTGTGGTTAAAGTGGAGATAACCAAGATTTTGGGGTGTAATATGTGATTTTATTTAGTGTGGCCAATAGACACATGACAAGTGTCATTACTAGAAGAAAATGGACAAGTGTCATTATTTGAAGAAATGGCAAGAATAGCCTTATTAATTAGTGAAAAAAGGACTAAATTACCCTTGGGAATTTCAAAAATGGCAAGAATGCCCTTGAAGCTTCATGAAGGCTCTTTCTTCTTATCCTTTCCACCTTGTAGCCGTGGAAGACTCCATGAAAGAAGCTTAAAATGTGCAGGAGAGAGAGAGGAAGAGAGAGAAAGTTTCTTTTGGCTTTTTCACCTAAAAATAGTGAGATTTAGGCTTGGGGGTAGAAGGGAAAGTTGCTCTTCTCATCAAGCTCTATCCATTGGTGTGTTTAGATTGAAAAAAAGCTCAAGTTTGATCAAGTTTGGTGAGCTCTAAGTGAGGATTTTCAAGTTGCAGCAAGAGGTAAAATTGTTCTCCTCCAAAAGCTCTTTAATGTACTCTTCTTAGTTTCTTGAAATCTTGATGTTGGTGTGGTCAAAGGTGGTTGATCATGGAGTTTTGGATGATTTGAACATGTTTAATTGTGTTTTAGATGTTGTTATGTTGATCTATGGCTTTAGTTTGGTGTAAAAATAGCAAGAAACCATGATGTACACAGTCTAGGATTTTAGAGGCATAATGGTGCATGTGTGGATTTGGCATGATTTGTTTGGAATTTGGTTAAATTGATAAAATTAGGATGATTCTTATGAGTTATAAAGCCCATGGAAGATGAAATCTTGAATTATGAAAGTGTGTGTGTGAAACTTCCCTCTTGAGAAGCCAAAACCATGAATATGGAAAAGAAGGAAGGAAGGAAGGAAGGAAGGAGATTTAGCCATTCAATGTGTTTTTGGAAGATCAATAATGTACACGGGGTAGAACATGGCCCATGTTATACCCCGTGTTCTTCTACGAAGGTAGATCAGTAATGTACATGGGATAAAACATGGCCCATGTTGTACCCCATGTTCTGAACACAGGGTAGAATACGGCCCATGTTCACCCCCGTGTTCTTTGTTAAGTGAACATTTTGGCTTTAATTCTTCACGTTTTGCATGGTTTTACTTCCAGATCCTTTTCTAATGTTCATATGTGTCATTTCAAGGCCTGAAAACAAGATATAGAGCATCTAAGTATGCATTTATTTAAGTGGAGGAAGTAAAGAATACATGAGGTTTAAGGAAAGTGATGATGTTCTAATAAGAACTATGATGTGTATTTGTATAGACTAAGGAGTGACAACTTGGAAAGGCAAGAGGAATTGTAAAGAAGTTATTAAGTGAGGGCAAAAGAAACATCACCATTGGAAGCTTATAAAAGGTAGCTAGCTTTATCCTTAAGCTCTGTTTTCTATTTACATGATTTTCGGTATATTTTGTCATTATATGGAATGTGTATGAAATAGCTGTGTGCACACTCCGGGAAGACAGTCAAATACTGTGTGTGTAAGGCCTATGGCCTGAGTTTTCCCCGGGATGGTAATGAAATTACTGTGTGCGGTACCTATGGCCCGAGTACCTCGGGAAGACAGTGAAAATCTGTATGTGAGGTTACGGCCCGTTTACCCCGGGAAGACAGAAAAATCTGTGCGTGAGGCCTAGGTACGATTATCTATGGTGGCCATCTAGATAATTATATGAGTCCTTGAATGGGCTTGTGGATTGCTATGTGTGATGCACATTTCCTACAATGGTATGGAATGAGATGATAAATGATTGATTGATTTCGAAATGTACGTTTTATTTGCTTAAGGATCTGGAATGGCTTGATATGTTTTCGTGGTAATAGCTAGCTACTGGGAAACTTTGTTTCTTATGTTTCTGTACTATTACTAACCATTCCAGGTGATGTTTCGAAAGGCTCTCTTGACAAGGGAAAATAAAGATTCGAAGTTGTATTAAAAATGATTATATAGTTGGTGATATTGTAAATGATGGATGCATATTCTTGTAAATTGAACTTTCTGTATAAAGACATGACCCTTGCCTGTATTGTATGAGATCCAGATATTTGAGGTATTGTGAGCTAGCTTAAAGTAGAAGGCAAATTAGTATTCAATAATTATCTGTTTAATGAGAATTAAGGTGTTGATAAGTAAGGGAGTTACAAATTATGCCTCTAGGGTTATAAATAAATAGAGGTCATTATCATAATGTGAGGGAGATAGAGAAGACAGAAAGCTTGATAGTTTTCTATTTCTCTTAGGTTTTTCTCTCTAATAGAAGGCTAATTCTCTGAGTTGATTCAAGGAAATTTGAGGCTCTTCTCCTCTGGGATTATGAGATCTTGATTTGTATGGTGGTAATTGTAATTAATTTTCCTTTTTCCTCATCTATCTCCTCTAAGTTGTATGATCTACTTGATTTGGATGTTGATTTGATATAATCTTTGTTCAATTCTATAAGTTGTTTCTTAAATATAAATTGGTAGTAAATTTTGATTAGTTAATTAGAATTTTTCGTGAGAGAAAATGGAATGAATGGATGGTTTAGGATTCTGAATCAATTCATTTAATTTGGTTAAATTCTATCTTTAAATTGGTTTTAATCTAACTTAAGAGTTATGACAATTGTCTAACTTTGCTAATCTTAATTAATCAAATCCTAGATGATTATCTAACTTAGAGTTCATGAATTATTACAGGGATTTCAAATAATTCAAGGCTAAATAATCAATTACAAAACTCAATTTATAGTGATCTATGATTAATCCTCCGAAGAAACCTTAAATTCTTTGGATCGGTTATATTTGTTTATTGATATTCTCATTTTCATTGCTATTATTTTATTGATTCAATTATTGATCTTTTGCTGTTAATATCTTCCTATTTTAAATTCAAACCCCCCTAATTCTATGTAATTTTCATTCTACATTCTATTTCACATAGCATATAGTACTATTTCTAATTCTATTTCTATTACAGCATTTTATTTCCTACATTTACATTCTGTGTGCATTTGTTTCTTCTATTTTTGTTGCATAAATAATTCAACAATTGTGTGAATATTGTTAGAAACACATTTAGAAGAGATAAAATTAAGGGATCACTAGGGGCACGACTTAGTTGTACCATTATATTGCTTTATTATTTTTGCAACTAATTTTTAATTAATTTTAGTGCATTGCGGTGTACACGTCAAAATTTTGGTGCCATTGCCGAGGATCCTCCTGAATCTATCTTTTCACACATATTTTTAGCAATATATCACATAATTATTCAAGTATTCTAGTCATTGTATATTTTAAATTGTGTTCTTTGATTTCTGCATATTTATCTATTCTGTCATTGCATAAATTTTGCTTATGCCTTCATCCATTTCATAATTCTCTGCATTATTGCATCTACATATATATTAGCTTTGCATGTCTACTGGTTTACTTCTCCATTGCATCTATTAAATTAGCATCACTAATCTTGCATCTTGATTTTCATGATTTTGTATTGCTGCATGATATGCATATTACATCCATTCCTGTTGCATATAATTTTATATCCTTGCATATTGATAAATTCTACTCTTTCTGTTGAATTTTTATTTTGCACTATATCATCACATTCCAACATTTCATTTCACTTATTCACATCATATATTAATTAATTTTAGGCTTAGGAATTAGTTTTGGTTAAATTGTTAAATTATTTTTCCTTTATTTTTTGGTTTTCTAGTGCACTGTTCATTTAGTTATTTTTTTCTGCTTTCCCTAGTTCCTATTGCATTACTCATAATTTAATCACTCTACCATTGCATTCCATTCTCATCCAACATATTCCATTCCATTCTACATTTAGAATTACATGTCCTAACCAATTTTATAGCATTCCATAGTGCATCATCTGTATTGCATTGTACGGACTGAAGTGCTTTTTTTACTCGATTTTGCATTAAAATCCATAGTTTCCATAGCTCTGCAATTAAGCCTTTCATTCCACTTTGATATCACTTTTACATCATATATAGACATGTTATGCACTTCCTTAATATGTCATTACATTTTAGTTAGTACACACCCCTCCTTGTGCAATTAACTCATTATTTCACTGCCTTCCTAGTTTTATCTTGCATGATTTTGTATAATCCCATTTCAGATTGAGTTGAAATTTTGCATGGTACTAAATATAGTAGAATAAGAGTTCCGCAGCAAATTTGGTTGCATTTCATTATCGTTTGGTCATTCTAACTTGCATTTTTTGTTACTAGTAAATAGTGACTTTAAACTACAACTCATATATTCTTTCAATTTTTTTGTAAACGGCCTTCTTGCCCTATCCCTCTACACCCTATAGGTTGGATGCCAAGCTTTAATTGTATTATTAAAGCCCTTTTGGTCAGTCATCCAGACCCTCTAAAAATTTTTTTGAAAAAAATTTTTAGTCTCAAAATGACTTCAAACTTAGTGTTAAGGTAAAACCCACCCCTAGAATCAATATTCATAAGGCTATTCATGAGGTACCCTATTTTTTGGCCAAATTCCACTATTTTCTATTTTTTTAGATTTTTAAAGATTTTTTATAGCATTTTTAGGTTTCTTATGGTCAAATTAGTCAAATAGAAGTGGTTTGAAATTTTAAAAAAATGTTTAAATAGGTTAATTGAAGTTGCTATAGTCAGTTTTTGCATATATGCATGCATTTGATGTTTTAGTGTCTTAATGTTTCTATTTAGTGTTTTTTGCTATTTAGTGATTGTGCATGACAAGAAGAAATCCTACTGAATTGTTTGATTTTGATTTTGAGATTAATAAGACATTTCATTTACTTTATAGGACCAAAAATATAGATAGTTATAACCCTCTTTCTCATCCAGAAAATATGACAAACAATAGGATTTTAAAGGAATTGGCTGCCCCTGATGTTACATACTAACCTTTAAGCATCTAATATCCTGTATTAGATGTTGATTTTGAATTAAAGTCTGGTCTGATACACTTGTTTCCAAGATTTCATGATTTTGCAGGTGAAGATTCACATAAATATATTAAGGAGTTTCATGTAGTGTGCTCAACAATGAAGCCACAAGGCATCTCTGAGGATCATATCAAGTTGAGAGCCTTCCCATTCTCTCTTGTTGATGCTACCAAAGACTGGCTATACTACCTGCAGCTTGGATCTATAACCTGCTGGAATGACAAGAAGCAGCAATTTCTTGAAAAGTTTTTCCTTACATCCAAAGCAGCTGTAATTAGGAAGGAGATATGTGGCATTAGATAAATCATTAGAGAAACTTTACATAAATATTGAGAGAGGTTCAAGAAGTTGTGTGTAAGTTGTCCTCACCATCAAATCAATGAGCAACTACTGATCCACTACTTTTATGAAGGCTTACTTCCAATAGATAAGAGCATGATTGATGTAGCAAGTAGAGATGCACTAGTAGATAATAATCTAATGGCAGCTAGAGACCTCATCACAAACATGGCAGCCAACTCACAATAATTTGGCAATAGGATGGCTCCTATTACTGGAAGTCTACATAAGATAAACTTTCCCTCATATGCACACCAGTAGAGACTAGAGCATAGGATTGATGAGTTGACATCATTAGTAAGGCAACTAGCCATGACAACATCAATAGTAGCAAATACAAGCCTTTCCACCTACCAAACTGTGTGGCATTTGCTCTTGCTCAAGTCATCCCACTGATGCCTGTCCAACCCTACAAGAGGATAATGGCCAATATCAAGCTTTTACTGCAGCAGTATTTCCTAGGAAACCACAATATCAGCAGCCAAACCAATGCTAATAACAACAACTAAAATATGACCCTTATTCCAATTTCTACAACCTTGGTTGAAGAGATTATCCCAATTTTAGATATGACAATGCATTAAACTAGCAAACAACTAAACCAGTGCCTGCACCATACCAAAATAGACCCCTATTCAAATAGTAAGCAACCAAGCCAATTCAGCAGCAACAAAACTTCCAGAACCAATAACCAAGTTGCTTCTCATCCTTCTTTCAGCTATCCTTTAAAGATTTGGTCAAACAAATAGTGACCAATAGCCTACAGTTCCAACAAAGGGCAGATGCTACAATACAGGACCTCCAAACACAAATTAGTCAGCTTGCTTCCACTATAAATGAGTTGAAGACACAAGGTTTTGAAAAATTGCCTTCCCAGATAGTTCCCAACCCCAGAGGCAATGTGTCTACCATTATCCTGAGAAGTGGCAAGGAAATTCATCTTTCCAATAATCTAGAACTAGCAAGCCAGAAAAATGAAGCAAAGTAATCAATGGCTGCTGACCATTCTGTAGAAGATTCCTTTCAACCCAGCCAGACTACATAGAAACTAGTTGAGTAGAATTCAAAAAATTATAAAAGACCACTTCCTTCCCCTAACCGAATTACACAATCCAAGAGAAAAGAAGAAATTAACAGAGATAAGGAGATCCTAGAAACTTTTAGGCAGGTGGAAGTCAACATCCCATTACTGGATACAATTAACCAGATTCTAAAATATGTCAAATTCCTCAAGAAGTTGTGCACACATAAAAGAAAATTGCATGGCAATGAAAAAGTGAGCTTGGGCCAAAATATATTAGCCATTCTCCAACCAAACTTGCCACAAAAGTGTAAGGATCCAGGGACATTTGACATTCCCTATGTAATAAGTAATAGCATATTTGAGCATGCTTTAATTGACTTGAGAGCTTCCATAAATTTCATGCCAATGTCTGTATTCTCCTCCTTATAGCTTGGTCCCTTGAAGCAAACTGGAATTGTCATCCAATTAGCCAACAGAAATACAACATAACTTATTGGAGTTATTGAAGATGTGCTAGTTCAAGTAAAAGAATTAATTTTTCTAGTGGATTTTTACATTCTACCAATAGAGGATGAGTCTTCAAACAATCTTGCATGTCTGATTTTAGGAAGGCTATTCCTTAAAATAGTAAAAATGAAGATTGATGTAAATACTGACATCCTTTCCATGGAAGTTAGGGATATAGTAGTGACATTCAACATTTTTGAAGCCATGAAATTTCCTGTTGAAGAATATTTCGTGTTTCAAATAGATGTGCTTGATAAACTTGTTGAAAAGGCACTTGAAGACATGCTTGCTAATTTCCACCATATTTCTAGATTTGTTGAATGCCTTGATTACCACGAATGTACCTACTATGATAGTGAGAACTAATGTGCTATATGTAGAGAAATTTTTGTATTTTTAGAAAAAGAAACCAGTACCTTTGCATAGCTTGCAGAAGTTGAAGTTGCTATCAAAGAAAAGATCCACCTTGCTGAAATGACTTCTTCCACCAGATTAATGCCTCCTATCATCTAGCCACCAACACTTGAGCTCAAACCTCTTCTAAAACATTTGAAGTATGTATTTTTAGAAGAGAAATAGAAGCTACTAGTAATTATAGCAAGGAATTTACAACCTGAACAAAAAGAGAGATTGTCACAGATTTTAAGAGTTCACAAACAAGCAATTGGGTGGACACTTGCAGACATTCTTGGTATTAGTCCTTACACCTGTATGCATAGGATTCTGCTTGAAAAAGGAGCTAAACTAGTAAGACAACCACAATGAAGACTAAACCCTCTAATTTTGGACATGGTAAAGAAGGAGTTTACCAAGCTCTTAGAGGGTGAAATTATATATCCAATTTTAGACAGTAAGTGGGTGAGTCTAATCCAAGTTATCCCCAATAAAAGTAGATTGACAGTAGTAAAAAATTAGAATAATGACTTATTACCCACTAGAGTGCAGAATAGTTGAAGAGTTTGCATTGATTATAGGAAGTTGAATCAAGCAACCAGAAAATATCACTTTCTATTACCTTTCATTGATAAAATGTTAGAAAGGTTGGCTAGAAAATCCCATTATTGCTTCCTAGATGGCTATGCTATTTTCAAATCCACATTGCACCTAAAGATCAAGAGAAGACAACATTCACTTGCCCTTTTGGTACCTTTGCTTACAAGAGAATGCCTTCTGGCCTATGCAATGCACTTGGTACATTCCAAAGGTGTATGCTAAACATTTTTTTTAAATTTTTAGAGGATTGCATTGGAGTCTTCATGGATAATTTTTCTATTTATGGCTCTTCCTTTGATGCATGGTTGTATAATCTTTCTAAGGTGCTGGATAAATGCATTGAGACAAACCTTGTGCTAAATTTCGAAAAATGTTATTTCATGGTAGAGCATGCATAATTCTAGGACATATAATGAGTAACAAAGGCATTGAAGTAGATCCTGCTAAGATTAATGTGATATTTACTTTATCTTACCCCAGTTATGTGTAGGAAGTTCATTCTTTTATTAATCATGTAGGTTTCTATAGAAGATTTATTAGAGATTTCAATAAGATAGCTTTTCCATTGTCCAAGTTACTCTAAAAAGAAATAGTATTTAATTTTGATTAACATTGCGAGGAAGCTTTCGATAAGTTAAAGCAAGCTCTTACCACTACTCCTATCATTCAGCCACCATCTTGGGATTCACCTTTTGAGTTAATGTGTGATGCTTCTAACTATGCAATTAGAGCTATTCTTGCATAAAAAGTGGGCAAACAACCTCATATGATTTATTATGCTCCAAGGACTTTAGATGCTGCCCAAGCAAATTACACCACAACCGAAAAAGAACTTTTAGCCATTATTTTTGCTTTAGATAAGTTTAGATCATATTTACTTAGTTCTAAGGTGATTGTGTTTTCTAATCATGCAGCCTTGAAGTTCCTTTTGAAGAAATCGGAGGTAAAACCCCATTTTATTAGATGGATGTTACTTTTGCAAAAGTTTAATATTGAGATTAAAGATAAAAGTGGTGCTGAAATTTTGGTGGCTAACTATTTGAGTAAAATTTCAAAAGATATAGATACTCTTCCCATCCATAGCACCTTTCCAGATAAGCAGCTTTTTCAGCTGCTAGGTAAGGATCCTTGGTATGTTGATTTAATGAATTATTTGGTTGGTAATGAGTTACCTGCATATTACAATAAAGCTCAAATTGATAAATTCAAGAGTAAAGCCAAGTATTATATACGAGATGATCCTTATTGTGGAGATTTTATGTTGATCAAATAATTAGAAGATGTGTACATGATTTTGAGTTTCATTCTATTCTTGCATTTTGTCATGCTCATGCTTATGAAGGTCACTTTGGACCTAAGAGAGCAGTAAGAAAGGTATTAGATTGTGGTTTCTATTAGCCTACTTTGTTTTATGATGCTTATGTTGATGTGTGTCCTAGGAGCTAATCATAGAAATGATTGTAATAAATACACAATATATTATATTTTATTTCAAGTAATTCAAATTATTATATTTTATTTTATATTTTTTATTACTCTATATAATTTATAACTTAATATAATAATTATCCCTGAAATAATTTTATTATTCCTAAAATACTCCTAGTTAAGTATTATTGCGAAAGGAATAGTAATAATACATCGAGACTAGTGTATATAGTGATTGATGATTATGAACCATGGATATGAGATATCAAGTTAATACATGAGTACATTGATAGTGAACAAATGTACTGGACTGGCCTACAATGAGAAAACTACATAGATTATCATATGTCATTAGTTATTTTCATGTGACTACAATGCACGTAGTCTTTTGACTTGAAATCACTATGGCTACATGAGGAGTCACACATTGATATCATCTTGTATCACCTTTAATCGAGATGTGTTGTAGGATGTTGATTGGGTGTGGCATGAATCATGCGGAGGGATGTGAGTAATGTAGATGGGAATTTTGTTCCTATTAAATAGTAGAAGTGATATTCTTGGGCTCCTTGATTGAGTAAGATTAAGAAACGCATAGCCATACTCAAATGGATCAATATGAAATATTGATCATTTGTTTAAGTTAGTCTACTCAGTATCAAAAAACATAAATTGAACATCAATGAGGATGATGCATTCCATGCCTTAAGTTCGATTTGGATATCGTTACAAAAGGGATTATATTGTAAAGTGTTGTTCACACATTAAGTGAATATTGAGTCACATAAATTTTTACTATTTGGGTGGCAGTGATGTATTACTAGATACCACTCACTGTCTATGGCCTACAAGTGGGTCATTACTAATGTAGTAAGAACCTACAAGGTTACACAAAAGGAATAGGAATGAGACAATAATTAATTAGGCTTTAATTAGACTAAAATCTAATTAATTGAGCTTATTTTCATGCATATATATATTATTAAAATAACAATATATTTTTCACATTATAAATATGGTTATTATACGATAATATTTGATATTAAAGAATATCAGATAATTATGTTATTAAATATTCGATAATTATATTATAAGATAATATTATTTCTAATATTTGATAACTATTTGCATTTTAATATTGAATATTTATATTATAAGATAATATTATTATCCAATCTTAGATAATTAATAGATAAGTCCTATTTCTCCTAACTCTTTCTTTATGATAAGGATAAGGTAATAGTTATTAAGTGATTCTAGGATTCTAGAAGTATTATCCTAGTAAGACTAGGAATGTTGCATGCCTTAGTTCTATAAAAGGAACTTGAAGATAGCACCTTAGTAATATATAAGTTATCATCAAATCCTAAAATCACTCTAAAAATGCACAAATCCTAATCCTAGTAAGAAAGAGACATATCCTAGTAGATTCGTGGAAGGCGAGAGGTCTTTATTCAATCTGTGTGGATACAGTAGAGACATTGTACCTTTAACTGACATTTGATTCATGATTCATCCCACCCTCACAAGGTTTTATTCAAAAAGAACACAAGCACATAAAAGGTAAAACCTCAAACATGATTTATGCCCTTTTGTATGGATCCTAGGTAGAATTTGGATTAAAATTTTAAATTCCAGTACATAGA
Source organism: Sindora glabra (assembly GCA_020226215.1). NCBI lineage: Eukaryota > Viridiplantae > Streptophyta > Magnoliopsida > Fabales > Fabaceae > Sindora > Sindora glabra. Next base: position 32,561,236 of record CM035234.1, on the reverse strand, counting down.
GATGATTTGAAAGCTAACAGCTTACTATTTTGCAAAAATTTTGAATAATGTTAAAAGATAGGGAATTTAACTCGTAGACATGAGATGCCTCAATCTCCTATTCTTTTTTATGAAGTTTTTTATGTATAGGGCATTGATTTTATAGGTCCTTTTCCTTCATCTTTTAGCTTTGTTTACATTCTTCTTACTGCTGATTATATTTTTAAGTGGGTGGAAGCTAAAGCCACCAAAATTGATGATTCTAAAATTGTTGTGGATTTTGTTAGATCTCACATTTTTAGCAGGTTTGGCATTCCACGTGCTTTGATTAGTAATCAAGGGACTCATTTTTGCAATAAAACACTTAAGGCATTGTTGAAGAAATATAGGGTTTGTCATAGAATTCCCACACCATACCATCCTCAAACAAATGGACAAGTAGAAATTTCCAATAGAAAAGTGAAGTTAATCTTGAAGAAAACTGTGAAATCTAATAGAAAAGATTAGAATCTTAGATTGGATGATACATTTTGGGCCTATAGGACCGCATATAAAACTCCTACTGGAATGTCTCCTTATCGGATTGTTTTGGGAAAGCTTGTCACCTTTTGGTTGATTTAAAGCATAGAGCATTTTAGGCCATAAAAAGATGCAACATAGATTTGAAGGCATATGGAAAGGAAAGAAAATTACAATTGCAAGAATTGGAAGAGCTTAGACTTGAAGCTTATGAAAATTCTAGGCTTTACAAAGAGAAAACAAAGGCATTCCATGACAAGTCCATTCTTAGGAAAAATTTTGAAATTGGCCAAAAAGTTGTATTTTTTAATTCAAGGCTTAAATTGATGTTGGGAAAACTCCACTCCCGTTAGGATAGACCATTTGTTGTTACTAATGTTTTCCTCATAGTGCACTTGAAGTTAGAGACATAACATCTAACAAATTGTTCAAGGTGAATGGCCATGGGCTTAAGTTCTTTCATAAAGGAGTTCAAGATCAAGTGGTGGTGGAAGAATTGAAACTAGCAACCCCAATCTATGAAGAATGATAAAGGACTTTATGTCTAGCTAAAGACATTAAAAAAAAGTAACTTCTTGGGAGGCAACCCAAGCTACTTTGGATTTGTTTCTCTTACCCTTTTCTTTTATTTACATATCCTTTATCTTTCTTGATGATATTGATGTGTTTTACATTAAGGACAATGTAAAATTTAAGTGAGGGGAACTTTATGTTTCTGTTTCTATTTTTGCTATTTTTATGTTGCTATTTATATTTTTTCTGCTATTTTTGCTATTTTTTATTTTGCTATTATTGTTCTGCTACTTTTCCATTACTATTTTTGTTATTTTTAGTTTTGTTTTTACTGTTACTATTTTTGTTGTTTCTATTTTTAATTCTGTTGTTTTAAAAAAAATATGTTTGTCACTTGTTTTTAAGTCATTTTGAGTCCTTTTTAGTTACTTTCCATTAATGGAGATTTTACACTTTCATGAATAAGATTCAATTGAAGTGAGATAGGATTCATAATATGATTGAATGAATAATTTTGCTTCTTGAAATTAATTGATGTAGTGATGGATTTTGAATTAGTAGATTGAATTTGGTAGTATGACCCACCTTGTGAGATTTTGAGCTTTTTATTGAAAAATTTATACTTTGATATTATTTTTCCTTCTTGTGTGATGTTCTTCCATGATTTGTTTTCTAGAACTTGCTTTGAATCTTTTTGAGATTACATTTTGCACATGCATTCACAAACATGATTAAGGCATTCTTTCCTTTTTTCGAGCTAGAACCATAAAGCCAACCTTGAATTTTTTACTATTGTAAGCCCCCTTGAGTTTTTATTACCTTTTCTTTGTTGATTAACCCATGGGCATATTATTCCAATGAAAAAAAAATTATCTTTACCTAACCTTAGGAATTAGTAGAGCATTTAAATTTTTATGGGATGAGCTTTTGAATAGGTATGGGAATGTATGAGTTTATGTCTTATAAAAAGTTGTCATCAAAGGTTGGTTGAAAAAAATTCAATCAAAGTTAAAAAAAAGAAAAAAAAGAAAAGTAAAAAAAAGAAAATAAGGCAAAAGGGAAAAAGAAAAGAAGTAGAGAGAAAGAAAAAGAAAAAAGAAAAAAATGAAAAGAAAAGAAGAAAAAATAATAAATAAAGAAGTTGATGAGTATTTGAAATTGAATTTAAACTTGAATTGATATGTTGAGTTGTAATTTTTTATGATTTGCCTATATGTTTTTAATTAAAATGCTCTATTGATTTCTTTGTTTTCTAACTTTCTTTCATCATTATTTTTCCTTCCCTTTTCCCTAACCCCATTACAACCATGAATAAAGTCCTTTTGATTTGTGTTGTACACATAATTTGAGTAGTAGAGATTAGATGATTAGCAAGCTTATAATAGAACAATTTTATGGAATGAACTTGAGTGAAATACTAGCCTAAACACTTGAGAGAGTTGGAAAGTGAATTTTGTGAGAAATCTACCAATTCAATCTACTCTTTTTGAATGAAGTTATTATGTTAGTTAGTTTCAAGTTTGTCAAGATTTTTCTTCATGATGTGTTATGTTTCTTGAAGCTTTTGGTTGGTTTTTGCTTATGAATTTGTGAATTTGAAGTTGTTGGAAAGTAAAAATTTTTATGTCTTAGTTTTAAATAAATTCTTGTCTTATCTAAGGATGTGCATGGGATAAGTGTGGGAGAATTTGATGTGAACAATATTCTGTTAAAATTTTTCATTATATTTAGTTTCCTTAGGAGGTGATGATACTTAATTGAATCAATTTTATATTAATTTGAAACTAATTGTATTAATTTGGACTTAATTGAATTTCGAACTTAATGCTAAATTTTTTATACTATTTTAGTATTTTAATCATAACTTGAGCTTCAAATGTTAAATTTGGATGATCTATACACCATTAGAAAGCTAAGAAAATTTTCATATTGACTAAAGAACCTAGTTCTACCATCTTTGAGGTCAAAGATTAGCTTAAAGTCAAAGTAGAGTTGTTATCCAAGCTTAAACCCGACCTAGTTGTAATGATTAATTTATATCTTGAGCTTTAAGTGTCTAATTGATGCAAGGCCAAGATACTCTTTAAAATCCATATCTAATCATTCATGAAGCCCTTTTGAAGAAACTAAGTCATTTTGAAGGCCAAAAAAGATAGATTAATGGCTCATTACTTCAACTCGGACTAGATTGAACTATCTGTAGTATTTTGGCTGTAACTTGAGCTAGGAATGTCTTATTAGGTTGAAATTTTGTGGGTAGCTTCCTAAGATATTAGGCTACAATTTTTTAGTTTAGGTCTAATCCTAATTATGCTTCTATTGTTATAAATAAATAGAGATCAAAATTATAACGTGAGGGAGACAGAGAAGACATACAGCTTGCTAGTTTTCTATTTTTCTTGGATTTTTATCTCTAATGGAAGGCTAACTATCTGAGCTGATTCAAGGAAGTTTGAGGCTCTTCTCCTTTGGGATTATGAGATCTTGATTTGTATGATGGTAATTGTAATTAATTTTTCTTTTTCCTCATCTATCTCCTCTGATATGCATGATCTACTTGATTTGGATGTTGATTTGATATAATCTTTATTCAATTCTACAAGTTGTGTTTTAAATATGAATTGGGAGTAAATTTTGATTAGTTAATCAGAATTTTTTGTGAAAGAAAATGAAATGAATGGATAGTTTAGGATTTTGAATCAATTCATTTAATTTGGTTGAATTCTATCTTTAAATTGGTTTTGATCTAACTTAAGTGTTATGACGATTGTTTAATTTTGCTAATCTTAATCAATCAAATCCTAGATGATTATCTAGCTTAGAGTTCATGAATTATTGCAGGGATTTCAAATAATTCAAGGCTAAATAATTAATTGAAAAATTCAATTTATAGTGATCTATGATTAATCCTCCGAAGAAACCTTGAATTCCTTGGATCGGTTGTCTTTGTTCATTAATATTCTCGTTTTTGTTGTTACTATTTTATTGATTCTATTATTGATCTTTCGCTGTTAATATCTTCCTATTTTAAATTCAAACCCCTCTAATTCTGCATAATTTTCATTCTACATTCTATTTCACACAGCATATAGTATTGTTTCTAATTCTATTTCTATTACGGCATTCTATTTCCTATATTTACATTCTATGTGCATCTGTTTCTTCTATTTTGTTGTGTAAATAATCCAACTAGTGTGTGAATATTGTTAGAAATTAAGGGATCACTAGAGGTACGACCTGGTTGTCCCACTATATTGTATTATTATTTTTACAATTGGTTTTTAAATAATTTTGGTGCATTGCAGCATGCACATCGGATGTACTCGCCAAAAAAGAGATGTGTGTTCAATCTCAATCATAAGCATTTTGTAGTCCTCTTAGGGACATAAAATCTTTTTTAGTTTTTAACATTATGGCAATTGTTTAACCTAGATCTATTAAGTTTGTTATCAAGATTGGGTAACTTGTTATTACTATTTCATGACCTCCATTTATTATAAAAAAAGAAAAAACTTCTTTTCATGGCAAAAAAATCCTTCCATTAAATTTGAAGAGTAAAATTTTATTAGAAGTTGTGTTAATTAATATGATTTTCATAATAAAACATGTCATAGCATAAGTTATAAAATATTTTAAAATTTTTATATTATAAAAATAATGTAAAATATATTAATCATTTAATATTTTTATTTAATAAAAATGATTTAGGTTATATAAATATTTTATGTTAAATAAGATGTAATTTTAAAAATGTATTATGAAAATAGCTTATGTTGAAGCAAATTTATAAACTTAGTACTTCTATGCAAAATATAAAAATTGTTAGATCTTTGGGAGTTGTTCCAATTTTTACAAAAACAAGTGTTACATGTTATAAATCCATTGAAGCTAAAAGTGCTATATACAATGCAAAAAAATTGTATTTGGACAATAGAAACCTCTATCATTGGTACACTCTTGGTATAAAAACCACATCAAGAATATAAGGCTCCATACCCCAAAATCCACAATATCCCTATCTCTTACCATTGTAGTTCATTACAATCTAGTATAAAATTTTTCCAAATCTAAATCCATATCTAACAATGGAGATCATGTGCACTATCACTTGCCTCATCTAATGTGGTCACTCACATTGGCCCAAATGGATAGTCATAATATATGAGAAAACATGCCGCTAAAGGTCCATGATGTCATAACTATTCACCAATCATTTTCACATTTGATAGAGCATACTCAATAATCCTATGAGTTCTGTGTTAAGTTTGTAAAAAAACTAAAAAAAAAGTATGATAGAACAAAATTTAAAATGAAAATATAAAACTTAATAACATTTAATTTGATATTATTCCTCCCCACTTCATTGTAGATGGCATGTATAAAATGGTAAGAATAATGCTCTTATTTAACAATTAGTTGAATATTTGATTTAATTAATTATTAATTAATATTTGATTGTATTAGCTTATTTGACTAGTTAATTGTATTGGCAATTTGAATAAAAATATTTGATAAAATTAACTATTTATAATTAGCTATCTGTATGTAAAATGACATTATGCAGATATAAATATATTTTATAATTTATTTAAGTATTCTTTTATTTTAATAATATTTTAATATTTTAGATCTTATATATTATTTAATATATTAAATTTTCTTATAAATAATATATTATTATAATTTATTATATATCAAATATTTCTTTAAAATCAAATTAATATAATTTTTATGGTTATTAAATTTCCTTTTAAGAAATCAATAATTATAATCATTTAATTAGGGGTATAAGTTTTTTTAAGAAGGACAAAGCAAAGAAATACTAAAATTAAGGATAATTAATCTTTTTACAAGCAATTTATGGATTAGCTAGTTAAAAAGGTTAGTATTCTTGGCATTTTAAAAATGGCAGATTAAAAGATAATCTTCTACTTAAATTAACTAATTGCTAAATATAAAAAATGGTTGATTGGAAAGGTCAATAAGATAATTTTGGTCAAATTATCTAAAAACTACTTAAACACCATTGACCAAACATGTTCAATAGTTAAAATGTGGTAATAATTATCAATGAAAAGGAATTTATTAAAAAATAAATTTAATAATGATAAATGAAGATAGTAAACAATTTCAAATAGGTTAAACCACTTTATTTCATTTTTATTTTTTATTTTCAAATATTTGTAAAATTTATGCTTTTTTTTAAGGAATAAAATAAAGATATCTATTATTACATTCCAAGTTATGGAGCATGACTAGCTTAAATTATCAAGTGGAGCCTAAATTATCAAATGAAAGTCCAAGAATCCTAAGCTCATGAGTTTTACGTTTAGGCCTGCTTGGCTAAATATATTTGTAACTTATTTGAGCTTATATATCTAAATAAGTACTAACATATGCATAATAACATATAACTTATTACAAACTAAATTGTATAAATAAATTTTAATATTTAAATGCACTTTTACCAAGTAAAACAATTTCAAATATTATCAAATAATATTTAATCAAAATAAACTCTTAAATATAGGTATTACATTTTGTAATATGAGTGAAATTTCATAACATTAAATCAAACCTTCACTGATGTGAGGATTCAGTGTAATTCTTAAAAAAATTGCACATTATTTCAAAATATAATTATTTGCACTAATTGATTAATAATTTATTTTTTTAAATAAAGTTATATATAATTCCACCCTAAAGAAAGAAAGAGAAAAAATTATTTTTGATAACTAATGTGCTATAATATGATAAACAATATAAAATTTAATTTATCACCACATAACTAAAGTTATACAATAGCATGTGCCATTTTCAAAATTAATTCATTTAATAACTCTTTAAAATATAAGAGAGCTAAATTTAGTTACATAAACCATCTAACAACACATAATAAACAAAAGAAATTTTTTATACATTAACAAGGTTTATATAAAAGTTCTCAATATTCCCTTTTAGGTAGAACATATAGTATGTATTAAGTTCTCTTTTAATATATCAACTCAATTTCATAAAACATAATATGACATTCAAAAAACTATCTTTTTTGGGCAAATAGACTTTCTAGATTAATTTACCCTTATAATCAAAATAAAATAACATGTTTTGATTATACCTTGAAAGAAAATGATCAATCAAACCATAAAAGTAAAAGAAACAATATTGGAAATAAAAATGTAACTCTTAATTCGTGGACATAGGAGTAATAAACATTACTATAGTTTTTTTTAATAAAAAATATACTATGTAAAAAAAATCCTAATCACAAAACAAATCAAGAGAATACTTTAATATTGAAAATATGTCCGCTTTGAGCAAACATATTTTTAAAACTAAAGCAACTTTAGAAATTTATATGCTTTATAAAATATGTTACACCCTCCCGGAAAAATAGTAAATTAGAAATTATTTCGTGAGAAAGAATAACTAAAGCAATTGGTAAAATTTGGTTAAGTTAGGAATATGATGTGTAAAATATAGAATAAAATAAAGTTAATAAAATTTAGAATGTGAGAATATGATTTAGTTGAAATTTTGATGGAAAAAATTTATTAGAATCATAAAGTATAAAGTTATATACTAATATGAATGAGTGTGTAAGTGTGGAAGAGGTTTATGAACACTTTCAAAAATGCTCCTAGGGCCTTATTTTCTCTATTTCAGCCCTAAACCCTAACCTCTCTCTCATTTCCTCATTTATCAACTTCTCTTAACTCTCTCTACACAATCTCTACTTTACTCCTTCAATCAAGTAAGAAAAACCTCCATTCTTCTTGATTTCTTCATCCAATTGAGGTAAGGGCAATGCTTTTATTAAGAATCATTACTATTTCTTCTTAGTTGATGAAGAGTTTTGAGGCCATTTTGTTTTGTTGGGAATTCCAAATCCTAACTCTTGAATCCTTGAATTTTGATGTGATTAGGGTTGAAGGATTTTTAAACTAACTTTCTAGCATCCTCTTTTATACAAGATAAGTAGATAATCTAGCTAAACCTATGAATTTTAAGGTTATATGATGATATAGGTGAAATATAGGTTGTTTTTATGATTTTGCTTGAATCTGGTTTATTTTAATGCTATGAAAGTAATAAATGATGGAAAGACATTATATAAGATGTCAAATAAATGTATTGATGATTGTTTTAAGGTTTGAAGTGTAATATATGTATTTATAAGGTGTTTTGGGTCGATTGCACAATGGAAATTTCATGAAAAAATTGATATTTCCATGTGTGAATCGATTTTAGAGGAGAAATTAAGCCTCAAAATCGGTAACAAATTGATTCTACGGGTTCAGAGGCAAAATTAGGTGGATAAATTGATTTATTAACTGTAGAATTTTATATCGACTTTGAAAGGGCATAACTCCTTCGTCTTATGTCTATTTTAAACAAAATACTTATTATTTTAAAGGTAATTGAGTCTAATTTTAAATGGAATTCATTTCAATCAAAATCTTATGTATATTATAAGATATCATTAAAATAGTAGATAACGATTAAAAACCCATAATTCTAAAAAAATAAACTTTTCATGTCTATCTTCTAAAAGGCATAACATTTTGAAAATTTAACCAATTTGGGTGAGTGACTATTTTATGGAAAGCTAATTAAATCTACTTTTGCATGAAATAAGTTTTATAAATAATTTAGTCATGATTTATGAATCATCCATAGGACATCATTCAAAAGTTACAACTATGGTGACCCTATAGTTAACCATACCCATCCTGTTTTGTATTTTCATGATTTATAAAGGTCTAACATGGAGTGTTTGATCTTTAAACATCAAAGATAAGTTGTTCATGATATTTATATGAGAAGTACATAATAGGATGATCTCAAAAGTGATAGTACTTATTAAAGTCAATTGCAACTTTACAAAAAAAAAAGTGAATCCATGCCTTGGATTAAGTAGACTTTGTTGTGGATCTAATTTCTTAACTGACTTTTGGCTCTGATGGCAATGCCAACTAGGCTTACTTAGTTTTAATCAAAGTGCCTCGATTCAACCTAGTTTGGAGACCCTTCATCTTTTCATTAGAAATTTAAAATTAATGCTATTTGGTTTAATGGCTTCATAACCATGGTAGTTATGACTAGAAATTATGAAGTTGGAATTATTAGGGTTTGGAATGATAATTATAATTATGTATCTGCCTTATTTGCTAAGCTATTGGTTATCCATAAGGCTATTCAAATCACATTTAAATATCTAGATAAATTAATTCAAATTTAAAATGACTACAAGATGACAATCGAGGCTCTTAAGGCAAAATTAAGTTCCATTGGAAGGTGAAGTCAACTTATGAAATTGTAATAGCACTCTAATGATCTTTTAGAACATTGAATTACTTTGATGTCCCCAAGCTTGTAATGGCCTATAAGACTAGAACTGTTAAATAAGTTAGCCACTCTATTACAAATGACATTGGATACATGACTGATATCCCCCTAATTGTTAAATCCTTTGTTCTTAGAGACCCTCCACCCTTTTAGAGGCTAATATGCTTGTCTTATAAATAAATAAGATGCAATATAATGCATCTTTCCTAAAAAAAAAGGACCAATTAAGTATGACAATTTTTGAGATGTTTCAAAGCTCTATTTTCTATTTTTGTATATTGATAAGAAGAAAATTTTGAGCGTAAAATTTTCAATATATTATTCAAATCATTCACTATTATAGGCTTATTAGTTATAGTAATAAAAATAATAGATTATTGAGATAATTGATTATAATAATTAATTTTGGAGTAATTATTTATATATAATTTGTTATATATTTGATAATATTAGTCAATAATTGATTATACATAATTTATTTTTATTAGGATGATTATAAAATAATCAATTTTTATTTTCAAATTACTAAAATGGGACAATAAAATAAACAAGATTGTATCAAAATTATAAATTTCCTAATATTTTTATATTATTTATAAAAAATATATAATATTAATTAATATATATTATTAATTCAAATAAATAATATATATTATTTAATTTATGTATATTCTTATTTAATATATATTTTCATTCATTTAAATTATTTTTTTAAAAATAAGAAAATTTAACATATTATAATTAAAATAAACTTTATATTTATTTTCATATTCACTAATTTAAAAAAATTGCAAATGATTAAATTGTAAAATATTGAGATTCATTTATAAATTTAAAATAAAAAATGAGGATAATATAAGTCTAAAATTTAAAATTTATAATGTTGGAAAAAGGATATTAAAGATAAAAGAATAAAAAAAGAGGTTAGTATAAATATAAAATTTAAAATTTCTCTTTCTATAATCTCAATTAGAAAATAAGCTATCTCAAATAAAGTAGCTTATTTTTCAATCCGAATTATTATTTATAAATAATTATTGAAAACTTTTAAAAATGCAACCAAGTAGTTTTAAAAGGACAATAATCAATTATTTGACTTGTTATTACTAATCGTGATTTTTATTTACTCTACCAAACAAGTATTATTGCTACTAATCCTCCATCTAATGACTTAACAATGCTCCAATTATATGTTTTATATAACCAAAAATATTAACAATTTTTATGAAAGCATCTAAAACTAGAAAAGCTAACTATTGAAAATTCAAGGTTGCTAATAAAAGATTGGATTAAGAGGGACCACCAGCCATCCTTGATCAAGCTATGATTAGTTGCTTATTATCTAGTGACTTTAAAATGGAAATTATATTATAGAATTGTAGGGGAGCAACAAATGCAAATTCTAGAAAGGCTATGAGAAATCTTATTTCTCAATACACTCTAAACAAACTTATTTTAACTAAAACTCAACCTCTAAGTGATCATGCCAATGCTATTTGTGCCAAGCTTCTATTTGATTTCCATGTGACCTTAGAGGTAATTAGCCACACTGGTGGTATTTAAGTGTTATAGAGAGCTAACTCTATAGCTTGTCAAGTACTAAATGCTTTGGAACAAGAAATCCACCTTGTTATTTAGGTAAATAATGTCCTACTTTCTAGCTTTTAAATGTTATATCCAAAGTTCCAAGAAAGGAAATTACGTTGGAATAATTTACTTAATATAGCTTCTCTCCATGGTTTTCCATGATGTATCCTTGGACATTTAATAAGGTTATTTTTAGTCATAAAAAGTTGGATTATAGCCTATTGATCTCTCTAGAGCCCAAATTTTTAAAAATTGCCTTAATGACTATGCAATGGTTGATTTTAGGTTTACTAGACCACCTTTTACATGGTAAATTTTGCATGATCCTTATTCTTTTATTCAATATAAACTAAATTGAGTTTATGTCAACTCTTAATAGATTCTTAATCACCTTAACTATATTATTACTCATCTTATATATTCATACTTTAACCATTGTCCTCTTCTTTTTAGACTTATTGCCTACTTATTTTCCTATTCTCTTTAAACTTTTCATATTTAGACCTATATGGTTCTCACATCATTCTTTTCCTTGTCTTGTTAAGGATTGTTAGCAATATTACTATCTTAAGCTACAATCGATCATTGTCAATTTCATCTTTGCTACTCGAATATGGAACCATAGGGTCTTTAGCCACATTTTTTTTCAAAAAGAAACAATTATTAGTTAGGCTTCAAGGTATTAAAAACAAACTCTTAATTAGACCTAATCAATCCTTGTTAGATCTTTAAAAATTATTGAAAAAGGAATATCAAGAACTTTTAAACTATAAAGAAAAGTATTAGTTTATGAAGCCTAGGCTTAACTAGTTTTAGATGGAGATAGGAAAATATACTTCTTTTATCTAACTACTCTTATTAGGAGCAAATTTAATAAAATATATTCTCTTAAGGATGATCAAAATAATTGGATTAGAGATCAAGTAACCCTTAAATAATTTGTCAAAGATTACTATGTTACTATATTGATCTCTTTTCTTTTAATCATTTTATCAACTAGTCCCTTCTTGATAGTAACCTTTATTAGCCTGTTACCTTTCCTCCTGATGTTGATCAATGCTTTACTTTTATTCCTTCTAAAGGTGAAATTAATGATGGTTTATTTTCCTAAAAATTTAACAAATTCCTAAGGATCGATAGGGTAAACTTAGAGTTCTATAAAAAATTCTAGAACATTACTAAGTTTCATGTTATCAAAGTCATTCAAGAATCTTTTTCTCTACTTCTTTCCCTTCTTATTTAAATGAAACCCTACTAGTCATTATTCCTAAGTAGAGGAACCTTGAAATTTCTAAACACCTTAAACATATTAGCCTATGCTCTATAATTTATAAAGTTCTCTTAAAAATCATAATAGAAAGGCTTATACCCAATCTTGATAACCTTATAGCTCCCTTTCAAAGGGTTTTTCTCCTTAATAAGCATGCATATGATAACATTGTCTTAGCTTAGGAGATTTTTTTAATGCATTATGCAGAAATAAGGTAAAAAAGGTGTCATAATATTAAAAATTGATCTTAAATTGATAGGCTTGAATAAGGATTCATTTCTCATACATTAGATTTTTATAAATTCCATCCTTCTCTTAAACCTTTATTATGAATTACATAACCTTCACTGCCATTTCTATACTTTTTAATAGAGGCAAAATGAATTCTTTTAAACTTGCTTGTGGCTTGAGATAAGACGACCCCCTTTCACCCTACATTTTTATTTTTGCATGGAAGACATAGGCTTTCTTATTCAAATTGATGTTAATAAGGGTTATAAGACTCGTATTTTTACTTCCAAATCAAGATTCCCATGTTCTCACTTGTATTGTGTTAATGACATTACTTTTGCTACTGAGGCAACTAATAAAAATTCAATTATCATTCATAATATGCTCAATAAATTTAGTTCTCTCTTAGGGTTGAATGTTAACCTTAACTAATCTAAAATTCTCTTTTCCCCTTATACTCCTTCTATCATTAAAGTGGAAATCTCACAACTTTTAGGCCTTCAAAGTATTAATCATTTAGGAAACTATTTGGGATTCCTTTTGCATACTCATTATAGAGGTAATACTTTCAATCACATAATTGAGAAGTTTAATTCTAACTTATGTGGATAGAATACTAAATTCCTGAACCTTACTGGTAGAATGTTTATTAAGTTTATCTTGGAAAGTATACCTTTGCACCACATACGATGCACGTATATTCCTATGAAGGTTTATGATAAATTTGATGCCATAACTAGGAATTTTCTTTATGGGTTAACTTATGAAGAAAGAAAGATACACCTTGTTGGTTAGGATAGAATTACTCACCCATTTCATGAAGAAGGTTTAAACATATTAAAAACTTATATTAGAAATCTCACTCTCCTCACCAAGTTGAAATGGCATTTTCTAAAAGAAATGAATAGGCCTTAAGTTTAATGCCTTTATTAAAGGTATGTCTAGGGCTACCCCTAAGGTTAATGTCTCTCCTATATAGAAAGGAATGAGAAAGGGTAATGACTTCATAAATATTGGCATGTGTATATTGCCAAGTTCAAGTAGAAATATCGATTTCTAGCTTAATAACTAGACAAGCCATAGGCCTTTAAGAGCATGGTTTCAAGGTCTTCTGAACTATAACTAGGTTGATTGGAAAGTCTCTAACCTTGTGTCTAGTTTTAGTTTATAGTAAAATGATGTCTTGAATGAGTTCTTAAGTAAATAAACTGTTTTAACCATTTCATCTATTCATGTAAACCCCTTCAATCATATGAAAGATGATCTTATATAGGGAAACCTATAAAACCTCTTTGTAAGGTGATCTTACTAATTCTCTACTTAATAAATGATGACCACTTCAACTTTACTAAGATCTATAGAATAATTAAAAATTATTTACAATGTGAGCCTTGTAATTCTCATATTAATAGCAAATGGGTTTGGTGTATTCCCATTCTTCTAAAAAATCCAATTTTACTTTGGCATATGCTATGGGAAAGCCTCCAAACTTATGTTATGCTAAAAATTAGAGGCTTAAATGTAAATCCTCATTATTATTTTTGTTTTCAACAAGAAAAATCTCTTCCATACTTGTTTGGAGATTGTTATCAAATTATTAGTATTTAGCAAAAGTTACCCATTCTTACTAATATCTTGTCCTTATTCTCAAGTGATTTTAAGGACTGACTATCTAGTAATGGTCAATAAAAAATCATGGCATCTCCAATTGCTTGGAACATAATTTTTTGCATTGCATAATAATGTATCTGGATATGAAAAAATAGGATTATTCATTAATTTGCATCACACCAATAACACCATGCTCTCATTCTTAATCTACCCACTCAAATTCTCTCTTGAGCTATCGAATCTTTTACTTAAATTTGTAAAAGCTAGCTAAAAACAGTAAAAAGAGTTGATATGATTCTTATTAAATGGAATGCTTCTAAAGAAGGATAGATAACTCTAAATACTGATAGTTCTATTAAAAACAATCTTGGTTATTCTAGAGCTAAAGGCCTTCTAAGCAATCATTATGGCCATTGGATAAAAAGCTTTATTAAAAGGCTTGGATATAAGACTACTAAAATTTTGACTTTTGTTAAAGGATTAAAGTTAGTTGTTAACTTAAACATTACTCATTTGCATATTCAAATGAATGTCTAACTTCTTGTTAATCTTGCTAAAAATAACAAATATAATAATCGCATTCTTAATCCTTTAATTAATTATTACAAGAACCTAATGGAGGAAATTCCTTTTAAGACTTTTAACCATATCTTTAAAAAGGAAAACAATTATGCTAATCATCTTACAATAATGGGGTAGCTCATTCACACTTTTTCTTGTACCATCCTCAGTAGTCCATTGAAAAAGGTTGTTTCTCTTTTATAAATGGATACTTCTTTAGTTATAAAGCCACGTTTTGTTATTAATAGGTAGGCTTTTTTTTATTGGTTAAGTAAAAAAATGATGACTTAAATTTGCTTAGTGCTATCAAAGTAACAATTTGTATTCATTTTTAACTAGTTAGATATAAAATTAATGTCTTATGATTCCTAGTATATTCAAACATGAAAACGCCTAGAAATAGACGATGGTTATAGATGTTGGTTACTATTTTAATCATCATCTTAATTTTTTTAAGAATTTTAAAAATGTCATTGCATGAAATTAAATATTGATTGTATTTACTAATTATTATCTTATTAGTGCAAATAATTTTGAAAATATCACCGAGCTAATATAGATATTGATTTTACCTTTGAGCAACGTTTATTGATTGACATAGAATTATAATTCTATAGTTATGTACAAATTAAACAAACTAGATAGTAATGTTTCCTTTGCTATCCAAAAGGAAATACAAAACACAAGGAAGGATTATTAAAATGGATAAAGTGTCATTACTATACAAAGTATTAACTTGATTCCAAAATTCAAGTAGTTCATATTTTCTTGGCAACTTCATTCCCAACACTCCCTATAACATGAATAGTTTAATACATTGTCATGGAGTCCAAATGAACAAATATCACATGAAACTCACAGACTGATGTTAATCTAATAATTTGATATCCTTTCATTAGCAAATCTATAATTTAAATATGTTAAAATTAATCTCACCATGTGTAATTAGTATTTTTTTTGTTACATTAACTTAAAAAATTACCATTTCAAGAGGATTAATTATTGATCTATATCAAAAGTAAATGTAGCTAATAAGAGGCATCTTTTTTCTAATCACCTATACTGTGTTTATAAAAGTTAGAAGAGTAAACCATATCAATTTTACGATGAATGTCACAAAGTCTATTTGCAACTTACCTTCACAAAGAGGGAGGACTCAAACTCACTTCAATTCCAACACTTGACAAATAATAAATAAATTTTGAAATATAAAAAATTGTACATGATAGTGCAAATATAAAGTAAAGTTGCTTAAATTTATTTGAAAAATTAAGCACTAAAACTATTAATAACCTTATACAAGCTTAACAAATTTATTATTAAAAAAATAATCTCAACATATTTACTTTGAAAGTGACAAACTTGTAAAAAACCTCAATCTTAGCACAACCTAAGCCATCTTAAGTTTGATATTTCCATCTTTATATGAATCAAGTTATATTTTAAAAATATTATATTAATATTAAAATTTTAAAAATATTATTTAATGAATAATTAATAATTAAATTATAAATAATTATATATAACAAACATAAAAATTCATGCTTTAATAAAATAGTAATAAAAATTTTAAAAAGTATTTTTATCAATGATTAAATATACTTTTGTGAAAAATGATAGGTAATTAAATTTCATAAATTAGTTTATAACATGAATTTTATTAATTGAAATTATTAAATAGGTTAGAAGGGTTTACTCATCTTGATAGTTTAATAAATAGGTTAATCTAACATAACACAATTATTATTTAGATCAAGTTTGGGTTGAACTTATTTGGATTGTCATTAATTTTTGACATGATACGAGCACAACATGTGAATTTGAATTGTCACTCCTAAATATTAATAACATTTCAAACATATAAAATAATGGTAAATAAATTATTTATCCATAAAAATAAATACAAAAAAGGAAATTAATAAGTTAAAACATTAGAATTGTGTTATATAATTAAAAGTTTTTTTTACTAAAATTAATAATTGAAACTTCAATAAGATACATTTTATATATCTTACACATGTTAATTCTAAATATTTCCAAGAAAACTTAAAGAAAAAGAATTGACTTAAATATAATTTTAGTTTTTCTAAAATATAATTTGTGTGATTTTAATCTTCTAATTTAAAATAATCTATTTTGGTCTTTTTGAATATTTAATTGATGCAACTTTGATACTTTTGTTTTATTTTTGCTAACTTGTTAACCTCATAAGACTATTTCTACTTGATGCTTTATCCATATCAATCTAAAATGGTTTATATATAAACATGAAAGAAAATATGTGATTGGATATAAAAAATTTTGAACAAAATTAAAAGATTATATATATATATATATATATATATATATATATATATATATATATATATATATAACTTTTGAATCTTTTTTAGAATTTGTTGTTTTTTAAATCCTAGAAGATATTATTTGTTTGAGAAGCAAATGGTTGTAAATAAAATAAAAGCTTGTAGAAATTAATAGAAGTTGATGAAATTTGATAAAAATCAAATAGGGGGATCAAAATTTCACAAATTGTATTTTAGAAAAATTAAAATTATATTTAAGCCAAAAGAATTTTATAAAATTTAGAGAAAATACCACATTTAATCCCTCATTTATGAAAATGGTAACTATTACATTCTTTCCGTTTTATAACCAATACTATGGGTTCTTTATTTTTGTTTTTATAATAATTATTAATCCCTTCATTCACTTATAATGTTGAAATAAATGAAAAATATTTACGTTCATTGTTAAATCTCATATTAATAATGTCAAATATATGCTTACTTTTTAATTATAATTTTTCTCTATTTATTTTCATATTATATATGAAGGAAGGAATAAATAATTATAATAAAAGTAAAAATAAGAGATTTATAATACCGGGTATGAAATTTAAAAGATATAATAATCAATACCTTTATAAATAATGAATTAAACATTTTTTTACTCAAAAATTTATCTCGAACAGAATTTCAAACATTTTCTATATGAATAATAAGAAATGCATTTCAAGAATCTAGGTGTGAGATACGTGGAAACTACAGTAATTTGAAATACACATAAGCATAGTGACAAACAGCATGATGAGATGTTGATTAAGGAAAGGGAAATTATGAGCTATTTTATTTCATTAGAATATACTATATAATTTGGATTTTGACTCGCATTTTATATAATGTTATGTAAGGTTTATGAATATTATTTGGATTTGAATGGATTTTATTATGTTTATGAAAAGAATTTGGATTTGAAATTTTGTAAAAATTGCATAAATTTATCAAGTTTTTAATCAATTTTATTAAAAGGAAAATTTTTTATTTTTTATTTGATTTTCCAAGGTTTTTATCAAAATTTCACAATTCATGCAGATTTCCCCTTGTTTTCTCATAGGCTTCTCGCTCACTTCCTAATAAAAAAAAAATTTCCACAATTATTCTTTGGACTTGCCAAAATGTCTCATCTTGAAAAAATTGAAAATATTTTTAAAATTTTTAAGAAAAAGTTTAGGATAAAATTTACGATAATTGATTTACACACTCAAATTTCCCACAAGTTTATCATTGTGTGAAATTTTATGATAAACCAGATTTGTGAAGGCTTTTAAACTAATTTGTAATAGTGCGTCCGCTAGTCCGAACCAAAAAATTTCTTGTGGTGTATCTAGCCTAAGGCATTGTCAGGCTTGATTACTTGTGGGCCCACACTAGTATTAGTGCATGGTGCATGAGACTGCTATGATTTCACCAAGAAAAATCTCATGCTGGATTCTATTTTGGTACCTTAACAGTACGGGTATATGAGATTGCCACTCTAATCAATTAAACATTACATGTTGGATTCAATTTGAAAAATTGACAATAAAGAGGTATATTAAAAATCTCATGTTGAATTCGATTATGTTACATCGACAATAAGGAAGTTTTAACTTAATATTTTCAATAAATTTCTCAAAACCCTCACCATTAGATTATCGACTGTTGGCTTATATTGAGCCTAATTCTTATTGCCATTGATCTCTGTTGCATCGCCATCTTCAATGGTTGCTCGTCCGATGCAATTATTATTGATATTCCTCTACTTGTAGCATCATTCGAACCTTCTGGAACTGTATGGCTCACCTGTGCTGCAACTACTTGCTCTTGGCTTTCTCGATGACTTTGTCTTAGTTCATGTTCCATTTCTATAGTCCCACTTTCGTTGTATGCATAAGTCCAAGAATAGTATCCAAAAATAAGAAGAGCCACAAAGTTCAGAAATCCTATAAACTGCAATTCTTGATAGAATCCATAAACCAACAGTGAAAATAAAAACAAATGGGGTGAGCAACAAGTTTCCTACACCCAAAAGAAATTCGGTGAATGCCTTCTTTAAGCTCCATGTCAACTCAGCTACATGATTGCAGGAAAACTTATGGAACCCTTTATAAGCAAGTCCTTCTATCAACCCTAATAGAATATGCTGAGGAATCAAGATAGCTATATTCATCTTGTGTTTTCTACAAATTATATCCACCCGCCATGTCGCAAAGTAGCAAAGAATAGCATGAATCATCCTAGCACAAATCCTTATGATAATGATTTGTCTTAGTTGTGGAACTTGATTTGTGATGAATTGCTTGAGAGAAAACTGACTCTTAGCATGATTATTTATATTCATAATTATACAAATTAAATCCCTTGATTTTAGGGATTAAGAATCAATCTAATCTAAGATATGTACAACTAATCATATTAGGATATATGTGGAAAGAACTAAATAAAGAAAATAGGAAAATAGGATAATCTCAACACTCCCTCTCAAACTGGAACATGTATGTTATATGCTTTGAGCTTGTCACAAATATATGATATTCTTAGACCCCGGAGTGACTTTGTAAGCATGTTTGCTAACTGATAATTAGAATTTACAAATGAGGTAACAACTTCTCCAGATGGAACCTTTTCCTAGATAAAATGACAATCAATCTCCATATATTCGGTTCGTTCATGAAAAACTGGATTAGAGGTGATATATAAAGTTACCTGATTATCACAAATAAGACTCATAGGTCCTACTTCATAAAATTTTAACTTAGAAAGAAGTTGTTTTAACCATATGAGCTTGCATGTAGTGAGGGTCATAGCTCGGCATTCTACTTCTGCACTTGATCTAGCAATAACATTTTGTTTCTTACTCTTCCAAGTAATGAGATTCCCTCCAATGAGAATACAATAACCTGAAGTTAATTGCTTATCACTTGGACGACCAGCCCAGTCTACATTTGTGCATGCAACAATATCAGTATGACTTCTATTCTCATAAATCAATCCTCTTCCAAGAGAACCTTTAATGTACCTCAAGATTCAAACCACTGCATCCTAATGACTATCATAAGGGGATTTAAGAAATTGCCTCACAACACTTGCAACAAATGATATGTCAGGTCTGGTCATAATAAGATAATTTAACTTCCCTACTAATCTTTGATATCTTTCTGGATCTAAATAGGGCTCTCCCCCTGATCTAGCATAAGTTTAACATTGGGATCCATAGGATTATCGATTGGTTTGCAATCTAGCATTGTTGTCTCTTCCAAAATATCAAGAGCATACTTCCTCTGAGATATAGCAATACCTATTCTTGATTGGGCTACTTCAATTCCAAGAAAGTATCACAATTGTCCCAAGTCCTTAGTTTGAAAGTGTTAAAACAAGTGCTATTTGAGACATTTGATGCCATCATGACTATTTCCTTTAATTACAATATCATCTACATAGACAACAAGGTAGATGCATTGGTTAGAGGAAGAATGTTTGTAAAATACAAAATGATTGCTTCGCTACAAATCATGCCAAAACTCTTAAGGACTCTACTGAATCTACAAACCATGCTCGAGGACTCTGTTTAAGACTATATAAAGCCTTATGCAACTTGCAAACAAAGTCATGTGACTCCCCCTGAGCAATAAACCCAGGAGGTTGCTCCATATAAATTTCCTCTTCTAAGTCATCATGAAGGAATGCATTTTTAATATCCAACTAATGGAGAGGCCAACGACACATGGCTGCCATAGATAAAAATAGATGAACAGAGGTCATTTTTGTAATAGGAGAGAAGGTATCACCATAATCAAGCCCAAATATCTAAGTGTAACCCTTAGCTACTTAGTGAGCTTTCAACCGATTAACTTAACCATTTGGGCCCACTTTGATGGTAAACACCCACTAATAACTAATTATAGATTTCCCAAGAGGAGATGGAATAATAGTCCAAGTATGGTTTATCTCCAAAGCTGCCATTTCATCAATCATATCTTGTCGCCATCTTGGATGAGAGAGTGCTTCTTGGATAGTTTTTGGAATAGGAACAGAGAAAATAGTAGATACAAAAGCACAAAAAGAAGGAGAAAGACAATGATAACTTAAGAAATTATAGATGGGATAAGGGTTACGATTAGAACGTATACCTTTGCAAAGAGTTATAGGTAAGTTAGCAGAAGATGCAGGTGGATCCAAAGAAGGTAAAGCAATTAGGGTAGAAGCTAAATCACCGATCTCATTAATGTTAACTTCCTCTGATGTTGCTGGATGCGGACAATATTGATAAGTGATAAGAGGATAAGGAGGAAAAGACATAGAAGGTGGAGTAGACTTTGAAGAATTAATGACAAGTGAAATGGGTGGTATAGGTAATACCTAGGAAACAAAATCTAGTGATACTAATGAAGTAAAATAGGGAGTATTGTAACTCCCTTACTTATCAACGCCTTATTACTCATTTAATAGATAATTATTGCATATTAATTTGCCTTCTACTCTAAGCTAGCTCACAATACCTCAAATATTTTTGCATCTCATACACTTTAGGCAAGGGTCATGTAATTATACAACAAGTTCAACTTACAAAACATACATCCATCATTTACAATATCACCAACTGTACAATCATTTTTAATATACAACTTCAAATCTCTATTCTCCTTTGCCAAGAGGGCCTTTAGAAGCATCACCTAGAATGGTTAGTAACAACACAAAAAAAAAACATGAGAAACAAAGTTTCCCAGTAGCTAGCTATTACCACGAAAACATATCAAGCCATTCCAGATCCTTAAGCAAATAAAACGTACATTTCGAAATCAATCAATCATTTATCATCTCATTCCACACTATACCATTGTAGGAAATATGCACTGCACATAGCAATCATCAAGCCCATTCAAGGACTTATCTCAATCAATATCTAGATGGCCATCACAGATAATCGTACCTAGGCCTCATATACAGCATCACGCTGTCTTCCCAGGGAAAACTCGAGCCATAGGCCTTACTCACACAGTATCACACTGTCTTCCCGAGGTACTCTAAAGGCCATAGGTACCGCGCACAGCAATTTTATTACCATCCCGGGGAAAACTCGAGCCATAGGCCTTACTCACACAGTATCACACTGTCTTCCCGGGGTGTGCACACAGCTATTTCATACACATTCCATATAATGGCAAAATATTCAGAAAATCATGTAAATAGAAAACAGAGCTTAAGGATAAAGCTAGCTACCTTTTACAAGCTTCCAATGTGATGTTTCCCTTGCCCTCACTTAAGAATTCCTTTACAACTCCCCTTGCCTTTCCAAATTGTCACTCCTTAGTCTATACAAATACACATCATTGTTCTTATTAGAACATCATCACTTTCCTTAAATCTCATGTATTCTTTACTTCCTCCACTTAAATAAATGCATACTTAGATGCTCTATATCTTGATTTCAAGCCTTGAAATGACACATATGAACATTAGAAAAGGATCCAGAAGTAAAACCATGCAAAACGTGAAGAATTAAAGCTAAAATGTTCACTCAGCAAAGAACACGGGGTTGAACATGGGCCGTGTTCTACCCCGTGTTCAGAACATGGGGTACAACATGGGCCGTATTCTGCCCCATGTACATTACTGATCAGCCTTAGTAAAAGAACATGGGGTTCAACATGGGCCGTGTTCTACCCCGTGTACAGAACATGGGGTACAACATGGGCCGTGTTCTACCCCGTGTACATTACTGATCTTCCAAAAACACAATTTTACATGGCTAAACCTCCTTCTCCCCTTGGCTTCTCAAAAGAGAAGTTTCATACACACTTTCATAACTCAAAATTCATCTTCCTTAAGCTTCATAACTCATAAGAATCATCCTAATTTTATCAATTTAACCAAATAGCAAACAAATCATGCCAATACTACACATTCACCATTATGCCTCTAAAACCCAAGTGTGTACATCATGGTTTCTTGCTATTTTTACACCAAACCAAAGCCATAGATTAACATAATAACATCTAAAACACCATTAAACATCTTCAAATCATCCAAAACCCCATGGTCAACTACCTTTGACCACTCCAACATCAAAATCTCAAGAAACTAAAAAGAGTACTTTAAAGAGCTTTTAGAGGAGAACAATTTTACCTCTTGCAACAACTTGAAAATCCTTACTTAGAGCTCCCCAAACTTGATCAAACTTAAGCTTTTCTTTAATCTAAACACACCAATGGATAAAGCTTTATGAGAGGAGCAACTTTCCCTTCTACCACTAGGCTTAAATCTCACTATTTTTGGGTGAAAAACTCAAAAGAAACTTTCTCTCTCTTTCTCTCTCTCTCCTGCACGTTTTGGAGCTTTCATGGAGGTGCTGCAGCTTTTTGGAAAAATGGAGAAGAGGGTGGGGTTTTCTTGAAGCTTCTAGGGGCATTTTGGTCCTTTTTGAGATTTCCAATGGTATTTTAGTCCTTTTTCACCAATTATTAAGGCTATTCTTGCCATTATTTTTCTAACAATGACACTTGTCATGAATCTATTGGTCACACTAATTAAAATTACATATTGCACCCCAAACTCTTGGTTATTTATATTAAATCCCAAATCCTTAATTATTTACACTTTAACCACACTCGATTCTGCACTTTTGCAATTTAGTCCATAGGATTTCTGTCTGTTTAAAATCCCTTACACTGTCAGACTTAGACAACTTCCCTTTTTAGGGTTCTCTAACCTCCTCTGATCATTTATACTGTTTAGGAAAATTAATTCTTTTCCTACTATCCTTTTTCCTTCAAAAATTTCGTTTACCCTTACACTTAATTCCTTTCAACTTAAGATTCACCCACCAAGCTAACTCAAACGTGCTCTTCGTTTCTACGACCTTAGAATTAAAGATTCAAATAATAGAATTGAAAATTCGGGATATTACAAGTATCCTCAAAGAAGATGATATTAGCAGACATGTAAAATTGATCAGTAGAAGGAGAATAGCATCTATATCCTTTTTGTGCCCAAGAATAACCCAGGAAAATGCATTTATTGGCACAGGTAGACAATTTATCAAGACCTAGTGTAAAATTATGCACAAAACAAATGGAGCCAAAGACACGTGGAGGAAATTTGAAAAGTTGGTTCCTAGGAAACAAAAGAGAATGAAGGACTTTATTATTTAGAGTAGAGGATGGCATTTGATTTATCAAGAAACCAGCAATAAGTACAACATCACTCCAAAATTTTAAAGGTGCATTGACATGCAATAAAAGAGTACGAGCAGTTTCAATGATATGACGATGTTTCCTTTCAACTATACCATTTTATTAAGGTGCATGTAGGTAAGTAAATTGATGTATCATGCCATGAGAAGTCATAAAATGATGAAATGAGGTAAAGAAGTATTCTTTTGCATTATCACTATGTAAAATGCGAATAGAATGCTCGAATTAGGTTTGAATTTCATTGTAATAACTTTGAAGGTTCTTTCATTAGAAAAATTCAAGTACATCTTGAGAAGTTATCAATGAAAGTAACAAAGTATCTATACCTTAGGATAGAACTAATTTGACTCAGACCCCAAACATCTGAATAGACAAGATTAAAAGGAGAATTCGTATGACAGTTAACTATGCTTGGAAAGGAAGCTCGAACATGCTTACTAAGCTAACATGACTCATATTCCAAAGATTGCAAGTGAGAAAGATGAGGGACCATTTTCTTCAATTTATTAAGAATTGGATGACCTAAACGATAATGAAGAAGATTTGGTGACTCTGAAGTGGTGTAAGTAATAGAAAATGGAGGCTAGAGATAATATAAACCATGTGATTCAGATTCTGTGCCAATCGTTTGTCCTGTACTCCAGTCCTGTATAAAGAAAAAATTAAAAGTGAAGGTTCTGGAACAATTAAGATTGTGAGTAAGTTAACTAACAGAGACCAAATTGAAAGGACAACTAGGTATAAAAAGCACAGAATTTAAAGATAGTGAAGGAAGAAGTGTGGCTTGACCAGTACCAATGACTTTAGCTTTAGAACCATCAGCTAGAGTGATATAGTGTAGTGTTTTGGGCTGTGATAAGTTTAAGAAAAGAGAGGGATTACCAACTATGTGATCGAAAGCACCAGAATCCAAAATTCAAGATCCAACAGATAAGGATTGAGAGAAACATACTGTGGAGTCACCAATATGAGCTATGGCAGCTGCTTTGAGCTGTAAATACTCCTTGTATTCAGTATTTGAGAAAATATTCTGATTATCACTTCGAGGTTCAGTTTATTTTTCAGACGCCAAAGACTGAAAGTATGTCACATTAGTTGTTTCTCAAGAAATCCATTTAAGGAATAACATTTATTTTAAGTATGACACATACAATTATAATTAGAACATTGTGGGCAATTATTAGAGCCACGACCTCCTCATCTACCACCTCAACCACGACCTCAACCTCCACGTCCTGCTGAATTAGAGAGAAATGCTAAGGATTCTAAACTTAGTTAGGAACTAGAATCAATCATGGCTTTTAGAGAAGGAACACGAAGTAGATGATCAATAAGATTTTTTATTATAGGGACAATAGAGCTTGTCAAAATTTGATTCCAAACAGATTCAAGATCCTTATGCAAGTCATGAAGAATAAACACCATGCACATGTTGTCAATCTTAGTTAGCACCTTTTGAAGATTGTCATTTATTAGAATTAACTTAACCTTATCAATGGTGGACTGTGCTTTATTCAAATATGATAAGAGATCATGGTCTGTCATCTGAAGGATAGCTAAAATATGCACCACATCATAAAGTCATTGGACATCATTTGAGTAGACACTCCAAGCCTTCTTCCATATGCCATAACATGTTTTATAAGTATGAAAATGGACCAATAGTTTTGAATCAATAGACTGCCATAGGAGAGAAACTAACTGGTAATCGACCTTCTTCCACTCACCTCATTCAGTAGCATTAATGTCTTCAACTTTTTTAGTTAAGTGATCTGAGAGACTTTGTCCCTAAAACCATATTTCTACAGTAGCTTGCCAATCCATATAATTTTTTCCATTGACTTTCTCTAATGTTATGGATAAATTACCAGAGAAGACAAAGGACATGAGAGTCTTGTTTGCAAAGGCAGAACTAGTGGAGGATGCATTGGAGTTGGCTACAACAGAAGCCATAAAAATGAAGCAAGGTGAGCAACTTGGACTATAGACCCCTAAGATAGATAGAGAAGGCGTTGACGAGATGATTGATGGTGACCCCAAGTTGAACGACAATGAGGAAGGTAGCGCGTGGTCTTCATGCACTAACGAACTTTTCTGCTGCTGAACGTGCATGATGGTACGTGACTGGATAGAACTAAATGGTGATCGATGGGACGATCAGTTAGATGGTGAGATTTCTAGATAGATATGGTTCCCTGTTTTGAGAATTTTCCTCTGTTTCTAACTTTTATCAAGCCCACTAAATGTGAGCTCTAATACTAAGTTGTGGAAGTTGATTTGTGATAAATTACTAAAGAGAAAACTGAATCTCAGCATAATTATTTATATTTATAATTATACAAACTAAATCCCTCAATTTTAGGGATTAAGAATCAATAATAACTAAATTATCCGAATCTAAGATATGTATAGCTAATCATATTAGGATATACATGAAAAGAACTAAATAAGGAAAATAGGATAATCTCAACAATCTTCATTGATTTAACTTGAAAATCCAACACAATACTACCACCAATTCATGTGTGCAAAATTTCAATAATAATAAAAGAAAGATATTAAAATTATTATTTAACTTGTTAGCTTGCTTAATAAAGAAAGTATTGCCTGTAACTTTTACCAAACTAATGGTAGGTTCTTCTAAATGGATCCATAATATATTTATATTTATTATTTTATATAAAGGATAAAAAAAAGATGAGAAAAAAGAGGTATATGGCATTTTTTTTAAATAAGCCTTATTTGGGTAAAAGAAGCTAAAATTTAGGTTTTCATTTTTCAAGTATCCTTAAGGTGTTTGTATATATATAATGGCTTTGGATAACATGAAAGATGTCTATAAATAAGCCCTATCAGATACTATATTTTATATTACTAGACATTCATGATCTCAATCTAGGTGCTCTATATAGTTATTTATCTCACCTCAAACCTAGTAAAGATATATAAACTTCTTTGACAATGACTATTATATGGTGAGTATGATATTTAATAAATTTATGCGATTATTTCATATGTCTAAATTGTATTTTAGTTATGAACTTTTAAATGTAACAATTTTGTTTAGTTATTTCTTAATTTGTAAGAGTTATTTATGAGAAATGTAGAGAATAAGGTGAAAAAAGTGATGAATGATCAATATTGATCGAAATCCATTGTAATAAATTATTATGATAAGGCAATTCAACTTATCATTCATGACTTAAATGTATAATCTATTCAACAAATCAATAATCATGTTCACCTTTTTTTAGTGAAACATGAATAAAGAAATAAGGATACGCATAAGCTGTAATTGGTGCTAGAGAACTTTAGAGGATGACACATGTATAAGATAGGGAAGTGGATGCATTCAACTCTAAATGAGCAGCATGTAAGTTAGCCAAACCATATATTTTAATGATAGAAATATTATGAACATATTATGTAATCCTTATAATAGAATTTTGTTTTAATAAATTAAGGCAATAATGATTAAGCTAATGACTCAACACATATAGTCCAATGTATCATTCATTGGCTTGCTTGACACTCATGTATAGATTGATGAGGCTGCCATCGCTGATGAGTTACTTAGCATTCATCAGGTGTATAGTAAGGGGGTCAGTTGTGTGCTAGCTGGGCAGTCGTTCCTTTGCATCGGTACCTATAACTTTGGGGTAGGGTCACAATATTTCTCCCAGGTCAAGCAGTTGTAGTAGAGTCGACAGTAGCTTAAGCAGAGTCAACAACTAATTTAGGAGCAGCAATAATAGTAGTAGGGGATTTACTTACAAGTTCACTTACACACTTAGACAATAAAGGCTTAAATTGCTTATACCTCATTTTGCAATTGTACAACTTGGTATAAGTAGATTCACACTAGCAGCACCCCTAACCCAATTATCTCTTTCCACTCGAGCACTACTTTCAATGTATTACCTACATCGTCAAGATGATGACAATGACTACAATAATCTTGAGATAGATGATGATATGTCAGAATACCTAAATCTTGACCTCCCCTCCCTTTAGGTTTTTATCATGTATATACAATTTCTTTTATTTTTATGTATAGATATTTATATATCTTGAATATTATGAGCATTTATTTTTTCATATAAATCATGTTTATTTTTTTATTATTAAAACTATTGGCGTATTTAATTTTCAATATTTAAATTAGATAAAATTAAATTAAATATGCTAAATTAATTTATTTTAATTAAATTTCTTGTTAATTTAATTTAATTTAGTTGAAAAGAAAATTATTGATATTTATGCTATTATATATAATATATTAATTTAATTACATTTAATTACAATTTTAACTTGATATAATTTATATTAATAATAAAAATTTTTTATTTAATTTTATTTAAAATTTAATTTAATTATGAAAACTTTCAACAACAACAAAATCATTACTATATGTATAAATTATAATTTTAAATTTAAATTTGTTGTACTTTTAATGACGATATTGTATTCATTAAATGTAAAATTTTAATTTTTATATTTTTATTTCAAACTTATAGGATGACATAATTGTCATTATAAAGTAAAATTAAAAAAATATTTAATTTAGAGAATCATTTCAGTGATTATAATGTCATCACTAAAAAAAAAATTTTATTTTTTATATTTTTTATTTAAATCTATAATAATAATATTGTCATCGTTATAAAGTAAAATTTAAAATTTTGAAAAAAATTTCAATGATGATTTTATCATTGTAAAAATTCTAGTTTTTAGCGACGATAACTTCATCATTAGTGTTGGTTCCAATATTGACTACTTCTTATTGACAACTTTTTCTTCAATAACTTTTATATTCACTAATAACTAAGATGTTTACATCGACAACAATCAACATTGTTCAAAGCCTAATTTCTTGTAGTATGTTGAATTACCTGAAATTATAAAATAATATAAAAATATATTAATAAAAGTGGATATATATATTAAAATTATTCATATTAATGAAGGACATGAGTTATAAATTAATAAAAAGAATAATGATAGATTTGAAAAAAAATTAAAGAGCTAATAGTTTATATGTTATAAACCACTCAAGGTAATTTATTAAATTAAATTTTTTTTTTAATAAGTTAGTACATAAAATACCTCTAGAGGTTAACTTATTGACTAGGCCAATAAATTATAAATTAACTTATTTATTATATAAAATAGAGCCTAAATCTAAATTTATTTTTTAATAAATTAGTAGCGAAATACCTCTAAAAACTAATTTATAAGTTACTTCTAATCAATAAGTTATAAGTTATCTTATTTATTATATGAAATAGAGCTTTAATAAGTTGCTTCAAATAACTAATAACTTATAAGCTACTTCCTCTTTAATTTTTTTAAATTTATTTTTATTCTTTTTATTAATTTATAACCTATGCCATTTATAATATAAATCTAAATATTTTTTAATAATGTGTTTCTACCTCCAAGCCTTTTTCTTTTGGAAACATAGTATATAATATCATAAAATATAATTAATTTAATTTGTTTACATAATTATATCATAATTTTAAACTATAAATATATAAAAAGTTGTATATAAATAAATATGTAATGTTATAAAATATAATTAAATATATTTTAAATAATTATAATTTTATTATAAATAATGATAAAATAAAAATCATAAGTAAATAAATATGTAAATTTATACATTATAATTAATTAAACTTTCGATATTATATTTTTATTTTGAATATTTTAATTACATTAATATAATTTAATCTTTAAATAAAATAATTATTTTAATTTATACATGTATTTTTATTAATATATTCTTTTATATCATTTTATAATTTAAGTTAGTTTAATAGTTAATTTTATAAAATACTTCTTACATAATTGGCTAACTAATTAAATATTAATTAATTTATCAACTAATTATGTGAAATAGAGTTTACATATCATTTATGAAATCACAAATTATACAATAATGTGTTATTCCTTTACTAATATACATATAAATAACATATTTTAAAAAAATAATTTTTAACAAAATAAATCATTATGATGGATTGTTTGGCTTATATATCCTATTCATGGATGTCACATATCTTTTTTTTTTTCGTTGTGTAAGGGTAACGGCGGAGGCAAAAATTACAAGAAAAGAGAGTCAAACGTAAAATATTATAAAACTTAAAAAAATTATATAAATTTTTATAATATATATTATATCAAATTTTAAAGAAAAGGGGGACTGGCCCAACCTAGCCCCTGTCTTGCCACTATGTGAGGGATTTGATTAGAGATGTCAAAATTGGTTAGGTTTAACGGATTGACTTGAGACTGGTATAATTTTGCCTAATCTGGGACTAGGACTGGTACGGAAAATGATAATAGTGGCTCAACTTGGTAAAGGACTAGAACTAATAAGTGTTAATCCATCGAGTTATTGGATTAATCCGTTAGCCTGATAATAGTAGTAAGTAATAAAAAATTAATTTATTATTATATGTTTAATTTTTATATAAATATTAAAATAATAATTTTAGTATATTAAAATTAAACTTTAATATATATAATATTAAAATTATATATATGAGCAATATTAAATAATTTTTAATATTAAAATTAATAAATTTATATATTTAATATTGTCAATATATATTATATAAATTTATCAAAATAAATAATTATATTAAAATTTAAATTAATACTTTAATATTAAAATTTTGAATTATTTAAATATTTTAAATAAATAATTTTGATAGTAATTTTAAATATGTTTAATTTTTATATAGATATTAAAATAATAGTTTTGATATATTAAAATTAAACTTTAATATATATAATATTAAAATTATATATAAGTAATATTAAATAATTTTTAATATTAAAATTAATAAATTTATATATTTAATATTATCAATATATATTATATAAATTTCTTAAAATAAATAATTATATTAAAATTTAAATAAATAATTTTGGTATTAATTTTAAATATATTATATACATATATATAATATAATACATTATTATCTATTTTTATTATTATATAAAAATTATTATAATTATTCTTATAAATATATTATATAAATAATTATTTATTTATATATATTTGATTATATATAAATTATAAAATATATTTATTTTTATATAATACTTTGGCATTGATTAATATATATTAATAATTTATATTTATTTTATTAAATAAAATAAATATATATTATTATATATTATATATTTATATATTAATATATAATAAAATAAATTTTATATTAATATTTATATAATATATTTATTTTTATATAATATTTTGGCCTTCATCAATATATATTTAATAATATATATTTTATTAAATAAAATAAATATATATAATAAACATATAATATGAAATAAATATATAATATAAAATTTATTTTATTATATATATAATATATAATAATATATATTTATTTTATTAAATAAAATAAATATATAATATAAAATTCTTATTCAATATTAAATTTAAATTATTTTATTAAATGTATATATTATTAAATACAAATTCACACATTTATTAAATCTTAATAATATATATTTATTTTATTAAATATATATTTAATAATATCTATTTATTTTCATAGATAATATATATGACTCATTGATATATATAATAAAATTTTAAGTCATAATAATATATAATTATATTTAATAAGTAATAATAGATTTTAATTAATTAATGATAAAAAATTAATAATAAACAAACAATTAATGTGATAATAATAATAAAATATAATGGGTTATAAAAATTCGCTTGGTAAATATCGACCTGGGATTAGGACTAAAATTGAGACTAGTACTGTAACAACTCAATTTAGACCCGACTTAGTGAAAAGTAGCCCGATTGGGATTAGCCCAACGTATAATTTTTACTCGTTGGATTTGCCTAGTTAGGTTAGGTTAGCCCGTTTTGACAGGTTTAGATTTGATCTTATTCTCTTTCTTCTTTTTTTTGGGTAAAGAAAAATGAATTTTATTGATGATTATAATTAATCTAGATAGGACTATTCACTTACAACGATGATTCAGTTCCATTGGCAGGCTACATTGTCTAATCAACACGATCGATTGAGTAATTATATTTATACCTAGTTAGCATTATCGCTTAAATGATAAAGAATGATTTATGGTTTGATATGGATTGCTGTCAACCTTTATAGTGACTAGAAATATAGGTTGAGCAAATACTTTCTCTAACACATGGGCCACTAGGAGCAAGGGCTTAACTTGGATTGTGTTAGGCACTCTATGCGGCCATTTGTCTTACCTCAGACCTAGTAGAGATATGTGGTGACTATTACATGTTAAGTACGATATTTAGTAAATTTATATGATTATTTCATATGTCTAAATTGTATTTCAATTGTGAATTTTTAAATGTAACAATTTTGTATGGTTATTTCTTAATTTGAAAGTTATCTATGAGAAATGCAGAGAATAAGGTGAAAAAGGTGGTGAATGATCGATATGGATTGAAATCTATAGCAACACATCATTATGATAAGGTAATTCAACTTGTCATTCATGACTTAAATGTATAATCTATTTGGCAAGTTAATAATCATGTTCACCTTTTTTTTAGTGAAACATGAATAAAGAAACAAGGATATGGTTAAGTTGCAATTGATGATAGAGAACTTTAAGGACTGACACATGTATAAGATGGGTGAGTGGATGCATCCAACTTCAGATGAGTAGCATATAAGTTAGCCAAACCGTATGTTTTAATGATAGAAATATTATAAATAGATTATGTAATCCTTATAATAGATTTTTATTTTGATAAATCAAGGCAAAGATGACTAAACTAGTGATTCAGCACATATAGTCCAACGTATCATCCATTGATTTGCTTGGCACTCTTGTATAGATCGATAAGGCTACCATTGCCTATGAGTTACTTAGCACTTATCAAGTGTATAGGAAGGAGATTGGTCGTGTGTTAGCTAGCCAGCTATTCCTTTTCCCCTGACACCTTCAGCTTTGAGATGTAGTCATAACATTTCTCCTAGGTCATTGAGTTGCAAGAGCAGTTATAACAAAGTCAATAGCAATTTAAGCAAAGCTAGCAACTAATTTAGGAGCAACAATAGCAGTAGTGGGGGATTACTTACAAGCTCACTTCCACACTTAGACAATAAAGGCTTACATTGCCTATGCCTCCTTTTAAATTGTACAACCTGGGATAAGTATATTTGCACAAATAACACCCCCACCCCAACCACCTCTTCCTATCCAAGCACCGCTTTCGATATATTACCCATATCATCAAGATGATGATGATGATGACAACAACGATAGCCCTGAGACGAACGATGATATATTTGGATATCTAAATCTTGACATCCCCTCCTATATATTTTTATCATGTATATACAATTTTTTTTTATGTATAGACATTTATATATCTTGAATATTATGAGCATTGAGTTTTTTCATATAGATCATGTTTATTTTTTTATTAATACTGTCGGCATATTTAATTTTTAATATTAAATTAGATAAAATTAAACTAAAAAATACTAAATTAATTTATTTTAACTAAATTTCTTATTAATTTAATTTAATTGAAAATAAAAATATTAATATTTATGCTATTAAATATAATATATTAATTTAATTACAATTTTAACTTAATATAATTTATATTAATAATTGAAAATTTTTATTTAATTTTATTTAAAATTAAATTTAATTATGAAAACTTTCAAGAATGACAAAATCATTACTATATGTACAAATTGTAATTTTAAATTTAAATTTATTATACTTTTAGTGACAACATTGTAATCATTAAATGTAAAATTTTAATTTTTTATATTTTTATTTTAAACTTACAAGATGACATAATTGTCTTATAAAGTAAAATTCAAAAATATTTGAAATTTGAAAATCATTTCAACGATGAAAATGTCATCACTGAAAGAAAATTTTTAATTTTTATATTTTTTTATTTAAATCTACAGTAATGACATTGTCATTGTTCTAAAGTAAAATTTAAATTTTTTTGAGTTTTGAAAATTTTTTCAACTACAATTTTATCATTGTAGAAATTTTAGCTTTTAGTGATAATAACTTCATCGTTAGTGTTGGTTTTAATACTGACCACTTCTTGTTGATGACTTTTTTTTATAACTTTTATATTCACCAACGATTAAGATGTCTACATCAACGATAATCGTCATTGTTGAAAGCTCAATTTCTTGTAGTGTGTTAAATTAGCTAAAATTGTAAAATAATATAATAAAATATATTAATAGAAGTGGATATATATATGTTAAAATAATTCATATTAATGAAGGATATAAGTTATAAATTAATAAAAAGAATAATAATAGATTTGAAAAAATTTAAAGAATTAATAGTTTATATGTTATAAACTATTCAAGGTAATTTATTGAATTAGATTTTATTTTTTTAATAAGTTAGTACATGAAACACTTTTAGGGAAGTTAGTTTATTAATTAGGTCAATAAATTATAAATTAATTTATCTATTATATGAAACGGAACCTAAATTAAAATTTATTTTTTTAATAAATTAGTAGCAAAATATCTCTAGAGACTAACTTATAAATTACTTCTAATCAATAAATTATAAGTTACCTTATTTATTGCATGAAATAGAACCTTAATAAGTTACTTTAAATAACTAATAACTTATAAGTTACTTTCTCTTTAATTTTTTTATTTTTTTATTAATTTATAGCCTATGCCATTTATAATATAAATTTAAATATTTGTTTAATAATGTGTTTCTACCTCTAAACCCTTTTCTTTTGAAAGCATAGTATATGATGTCATAAAATATAATTAATTTTATTTTTTCCATAATTATATCATAATTTTAAACTATAGATATATAAAAAGTTGTATATAAATAAATATGTAATGTTATAAAATATAATTAATTATATTTTAAATAATTATAATTTTATTATAAATAATGATAAAATAAAAATTATAAGTAAATAAATATGTAAATTTATACATTATAATTAATTAAACTTTATATATTATATTTTTATTTTAAATATTTTAATTGCATTAATATAATTTGTTCTTTAAATAAAATAATTATTTTAATTTATATATCTATTTCTATTAATATGCTATTTTATAATTTTAATTAATTTAATAGCTAATTTTGTAAAATACTTACATAATTAGCTAACTAATCAAATATTAGTTAATTTATCAATTATTTACATAAAATAAAGTTTAAATATCATTTATGAAATCACAAATTATACAATAATGTGTTATTCCTTTACTAATATACATATAAATAACATTGTTTTAAAAAAAAATACTTTTCGGATTGCTTGGCTATATTCCTGTTCATGGATGTCACACATCGTTTTTCTTTTTAGTGCAAGGGCAGTGGCGGATGCAGAAATTTTAAAATAAAATAGTTAAGAGTAAAATATTATAAAACTTAAAAAAATTATATAAATCTTCATAATATATATTATAACAAGTTTTAGAGAAAAGGGGACCGGGCCAGCCCAGCACCCATCTCTGCTACTTAAAAAAATTATATAAATCTTCATAATATATATTAAAAAGAAAATTGAATTTTGTTGATGATTATAGTTAATCTAGATAGGACTATTCACGTACGGCGATGATTCAGTTCCATTGGCAGGCCACATTGTCTGGTCAACATGATCGATTGAGCAATTATATTTATACCTGGTTAGCATTATCGCT
This sequence comes from Sindora glabra, assembly GCA_020226215.1. NCBI lineage: Eukaryota > Viridiplantae > Streptophyta > Magnoliopsida > Fabales > Fabaceae > Sindora > Sindora glabra. The sequence continues at coordinate 32,525,394 of CM035234.1, read as the reverse complement.
GAAGTTCTGTTTATTGTGTCAAAGACACGAGAAGGGTGACTCGAGTTTTCGAAAGATCACATTATCACATAATTGCGATCCCTTTAATTAAAAACCTCCATCCCTGTTAACATAATTATTTTCGAACTTCGAGGAGAATTTGTTATATTTATACCTGAGCCTTGTTGTATAAACGAAATGAACCTGGCCATTTCTTTGAAAAATATTCAACATCATTTACTTCTATAATTTTTATATTTTATTTTTGGCAGATTAGTTCACAAAATGCTCTTACTTTACGCAGACTTGAAAATTGTATTTTTCATAAAAAAAATTAGAAATTATCATAAAAGTTCTTAGAGCACATGTAGATATAACATTTTCGGATAGTAAATCATAAAACCGTAACCCCATGTTTGCCTCATTTAAAAACTACAATTTATTTTGTTTTCAAATAAATTCCCAAAAAAATTATGTTTGGAATTAAATTTTATTTTATTTTATTTATATTATTATCATTCTAAAATCTCATCAAACTAGTTAAGATTTGCTAGAAATTTATTTTATTTTAGATATAATATTTTTATTGAATAATTTTGCTCTTAATTTTTTAAGTTATTAATGCTCTTATCCTTTTTGTCTTTTGAAGCAGAATATACCAAACCATTCCAAGAGCAAAATACAATAAATCATTGCTTGTGAATTAATTTGAATACTTAGTTAAAATAAATTATTTTATACTGCACATATATTTTCAAATCAATTTTTTTCCACTTGATTTGTCAGTTTTTTAGGAAACCAATATATATTGGTAAAAATGCACCATATATATACATATATTCAAATCAAATTTTCATAGACTTTAATTTGGAAAATGTTATTCGAATTGCACTAGATCTTATAGGCAAAATGCATCAAGTGAAAGAAAATAAAACTTATTAAATTAAACATAATATAATAAATATAAATATTTGAAATAAATTTTCCATGTTTAAATTAAAATTGTAAATGACAGAACTTATTTTACAATGAATTGAAATTATATTTTTATATAATTTATTTAAAATAATAGAATTTCTTCACGAATAAAATAAAATTATTTTTTTTTCAAATGAAATGAAATGAATTCAAAAAAATATACGGGGAAACGAAGCCTCAATAAAAAGCGAGTATGACATTCCATATGCTTTACCCAAAGTGCACTTGCATTTTTCTGTCTTGCTTCAATGCTTTCAGAAAATAAATTTTGGTGCAAATGCATATTGCCCGACAGATAATGGTGACCATAGACAAGTCCAACAGCTTTAATGAATGATAGGCAAAACAATGTGAATCCTCTTCTTTTTCTGGTAATTACGTTTTTATTATGTCAAAAAAAAAGATGAATAAAAAATATTTATGTACAGTAAAGTTGAGAATTTTTTTTTTATATATAACAGGATTTGCAAAATTTTTATACGTTGGTTATAAAATTGATATGCAAAAAAAAATTATCATTTTGATTTTTTACTAAAATTTCATTAAAAATTATTTTAATGTTTATATAACTCATGTGATTTTTTTTACAAATTACGTTGATTTTTCACTAAAGAATCAACATCTTTTTTTTAAAATATTTTTTTATATATCATGGCTTTTAGCTAAAAAAAAAGTGAAATTTTTGCATAATATTTTTTAATATCAATTTTTGACTTCCCATTAGAATATTTTTAGTAAAAATTAAATTAACACAACATTCTATTAAAAACATCTATTTTGAGTTAAAACTTTAAAAGATTATAACTTTGCATCCAATTGTTCGTTTGGGGCAACCTTTTTTATTTAATGTAACTTTTTAAGGTTTATCCATCTAAAAATGCTGAAGGCAAATTGCCCTTCCAAAAATGCAAAAAATGACTATTTTGAAAATTTATTTTCACCTTTTTTCCATCTCTCTTCATTGTTTGGTTGATTTTGTATTGTATTGCAATATTTTATCAAACACATAATAGGCATCTAAAATTCATATATAACCTTCAAATTTATATAAGTGAAACACAAACAAAAATTTCTTAAAAAACTTGTACAAAAATTCAAAGAAGTAGAAAAGGGGAAGATCTAATAAATAAAAATAAAAAGAAGCTCTTATGTTTTGAATTAGTGGCCTAGAATAAGGCATTTACTTCACACTCAATGTTAGTTAAAGGAATATCAATAACCCACTTACATTCAATGAAGGATAGAATGAAATTTAAAGTTCTGCAGATTAAGCTAAACGAAGATAGAAATTCAACTTAGAAACAAGTGAGAAAGAGAGTGAGTGTGATAATAAAGAAAACAAAATAAGATTTGCTTGTTTATAATGCAAAATTATCACTACTTTCATTACTTTAGATGTTGGTTATGTTAGGAATTAATGTCGAACATCTCACATAAAGAAAAGATAATGATTTTTTTTAAACTAATGTTTAAAGTTTTCTCATACTTTCAAAAATGTCATCTTTTCCTTGACTTTATATGTCATTTATTTTAAGAATGTTAAAAGTATTGTGAGAAGAAAAGATAATAATTTTTTTTTAAATTACCATTTAAAAATTTCTTATATTATTAAAAACATACTACCATATGTTTTCATAATTTTAGAAATCAATTATTTTAGAAATTAATATCAAAAGTCTCTAAAAAAAATAAAGTTAGTTAATTTTTATCCCTCTTTTTATGTTTGTTAGTGTGTATAATAAGTACATAAGATTTCATATGTTTTAATTTTTGGTTAAAATTTTTTTTCTTCTTTAATTAAATATCATGAAATATAATTCGTTGGCTATTATTTTCTTTTATGCACAAGAGAAACTTAAAGATTAAGAAACTTCAACCCTCAATGGCTGTAGAAGAGTAGGATGCTTTGAAATACAATGGACTCCTCCACCCTTTGGGTGAGTGAAAATTAACTCTGATGGAGCAATGAAACAACAATCTAATTTGGCTGGTTGTGGTGGAGTTATAAGGGATTCAACTAGAAAATGGCTAATGGGATTTGCTAGACCACTAGGTAATTGCTCTTCCTTTAGAACAGAGTGTTAGGAGGCAATTTGCAATCTCAAAACTACATAAGACATGAGCTTTCATAAGATCCTATTTGAATGTGATTCTAAAGCCTTATTATTCACATCTCCAACCCATCTTGTAGGGGTAATATGCTTATATAGATCTTAATCGATATAATCCAATTAGAATGGGATGTGATTCTAATGCATACATACAAGGAAACATCTATGCTAATTGGATGGCAAACTTTGGCTTATCTCTGGAACAAAGGACTCACCTGGTGAAACATCCGCCACTTCAAGTGGCCTTGTTAGTTCTTGTTGATGCTTTAAAGGTCTCTAAGACTCATGATGTATTTATTAGTTAGTTTCTTTTCTTTTAGGCTTTGCCCCATTATTTTACCAAAAAAAAATAAAAATCATGAAATATGAGAGAATTACTAGGGTGATACGTATAATTAACATATTTGAATATTTAATTATTCTTTATTAAGAAACAAATTCGTCATTATGATTTATAGCATTGGAGTCCCTAGTAGAAAAAGAGGAAAGATAAGTTAAAAATAAAAAAGCAATAACACATAGTCATACTTTGAAAGAAAAAGGTGAATAGTTTCAATTTTCAAATTGTAGGTTATGAAGTATATTCCCAATTCATACACCAATGTAATGTAAAAAGAAAACAATTTTATTATTTTCATATATTTCACCTTTTTTTCCTTTTTACAATAGTTAATTATATTACAATATTTGTTCATATCTCCATGTCCATATCCTAGATTTGGATACTTATCAATTATGTCCTTGTATTTTCAAATCAAGAAATTTTCATGTCAGATTCTTGAATCCATACTTGAGTCTAACATTTGTATTGAGTCTAAGCATCATAGTGTACTAATCCTAATACTTTTTATATATAGCTACTAATAAACATAAAGATTTTGATACCCTTTAATTTCAAGAACAAGACAACTAAGCCCATAATTTAGAATTAATAATAATTAATTGAAGATATTTCCTAGTATAACATTATTCTCAATTTAAAATAATTTCCTAATATGTTCTAACAAGTGAATTAGGAGTAGGTTTGGCTTCCTAGAGAAAGGTGGTCTAAGCCTTAGTAAATAAAAAATTCAAAATTTTGCTTTCCTTATGAAGTTAGGATTTAATATTGTGCATGATAAGGACAAGCCTTAAGTGAAGATTTTGAGGTTTAAATATAAATATGGAAATGATTTAATTACCAAAATTGAAAAAGCTAAAATGTTTCCAATGTGTGGAAAGGAATTTATGGGGTTTGGAAAGATGTTTTGGCTATTACTAGAATGGTTATGGGAAATGAATCTTTGATTAAGTTCTATTCTAATAAATGGTTACATGGGTGTGATGCACTAGTTAATCTTGCTTCTAAAGATATTATAGAATATAAATAGGAGATTGAATAGACTTATTTGCAAAAGTTCATTCAAATTGAATTCATTGATTTGTAAGAAGTTGGCTACAGGAATACATTTTTTTCATTATTGTTAAAGTAATGAATTGATTAATGGAAACAAATAATTAAAATTTGTGATTGAAGGTTGTAAAAATGTGTAAATAACTTGTCTTTTTAGTGTGCATGGAATACAAAGACTTAGTTTTTATAATTTATTTAATTACTAGCTTTATTTATTTTTGTTGGTAACTTGATATCTGATATTCTACCATATGTAGGTAGTATTTTGCTTACTCTTTCATTTCTAATCATGAGATTAGTTTAATTATACAAATGAATTTTTAATCATTTATTTTCTATTTTTTTCCTTGCTTACATAGGGATCACTACTCTCTAATAATTAATGAGAAATAACACTAATAAGGCAATGAAGACTATGCTCAGAAGTTAACCTTTGAAAATACTATGATTGTATGCTTATTCCTTATTCCTTCTCTGAAACTTATTTGATAATTTTCATTTTTACTACTTTAACATATTATGGATATCAAATTGTCCCTTTATTCTAATTTACTCATTTATGGTTATGCATTACTTTTGTAAGTTCTATAATATTGCAATTACAAGAAAAGTATATTTATTGGTTTAAATATAGAGACACGACTTTATATTGTTTATTTGTTAGATTTAACTACAATATCATGCATGATTTGAATATCATCTTTTAGATGTTATTGCAATTGCCTATATGTTCTTTGCTAAGGAAGATTAAAGATACTTTTTGTCCATTTAAGAATGTCATACTTGTTTCTTATGAGAGAATATGCAAGACAAATCTAACTATTGTAGCTATTGTGAGTATAAAATAAAAGGTGTTATGTTACCTATGGTGTTATAGTTAGTTCTTTTCTAAACATTCTAGTTGAAGATTCTATTTTCTTTTAAGCAACTCTAGATATTTGCTTTTTCTAGGTTGCAATGCATCATGTATGCTATAAATCTGGGTGTAATATTAGGAGTTGTTTGCTCTACATAAGAAGTAAATTCCCATGGGAAGTTGAACTTAAGAAGCAAGTTCTCTTGTGAAATTCTTAGGAAGTATTTAAAGTTATTTAGTTAATACTAATGAATTAATACTTTTGAGAAAATAACTTCCTATATTTTATTTAACTTAACTCTATTTGAACTTGTAGTGTTATCAAAATTGTTGATACACTCATCAAATTTGTAATAAAAAATCAATAAATTTTAATTGGCTTTAGTTATCTTTATCTAAATTATATTTCTAAGAGTTTTGCTAATTTCAACCCTTAAGGATATGCTTAAGACTTAGTAAATATCCTTTATTTATTGTTATTTTAAATTTTCAAAAGAATCATATGCAATAATATTAATTAAAAATATTTACAATATATTTTAAAGTTAAATTATCAATTAATACTATTAATAAAATTCTTTTAAAAATTAAAAAAATAATAAATGAGGAATATTAACTAAATCTTAAACATAACTCTTAAGACTATAGTTATAACTTGCCTGTTTCTAATATCCTTATCCATTATAATTTTTCTAAATTTATGATTTCTTATTTTTTAATTTACTATAATAGAATAAAATAAATTTATACAAAAATTAAGATATCTTATATATATATATATATATATATATATATATATATATATATATATAAATATATATTAAATTATCTTAATATAATTAAAATAGAATATAATTTAAATGGAGAAAATTAGTTAAATAATTAAGATAATAAATACTTGGAAATTTCAAATTTATATAAAGTAGATAAGAAATACATAATTTTTTTATTTTTATAATTCAATATTAAAATAATAAATGATAAAGATAATAGATATAAAATAGTAAATAATATAATATAATAAATATAATTATATTTGGAATTAAATTTCTGTTATAAATATATTTATGATTATATTTATAATTTATAATTTTTATTTATGATATAAAATTTAATATTAATTTTACATAATACACATTACGTTTATTATATAATTGAAAAAATAATTATATTATATATAATTAATAATTAAATTTTAATAACTATTTATATTTCATAATTAATAAATTATATTTATCATAATAAATTATATTTATCATTAATAAATTATATTTATTATATTTTGAATAAAATATTGAAGTGATTATTGGTTAAATTAAGTAGGAATAATTTTTATTTCTATCTATAAATAATATGAGGAGTTCTTCTAAGGGATATGTGCAAGCAATTTTTTGGGAATTTTTACTTCTTCTAGTGGGCTAATTGAACGATTTAAAAAATTTTTACTTCATTGTAAATTGCACTTTTCATGCTAATTTTATAAACCAAACAATCTCTTGAACTTTATATAATTTTGCCACCACTGATCAACTAAACAACATGACTTTAGAGCATCCAACCTCACTTTGGCTTTTGTTTCAATTTGATTTTATAAGTAGTTGGTGCTAGTGTTTCTTTCAACGATTGTGCCAATAAAAGAAATTTGGCTAGCAAATTTTATTTTAGACTCTTTAAGGAAAAAATTTCTTTATGTATTATACCATGATTAAGTCTTGATGTAAATAATGATGGTAGTGTCTCCTGAGTCCACAAGATAGTGATTATGAATTCATTTCTTGAATTTTAAGTTTATGCATTGAGATGTAATCAATCTAAGCTAGAGATTGTGATGAATTAGAATAGATATAGATTAAGTCAAAAGTAGATATATTATTATTGACTCATTTATCTATTTATAATATAATAAAAATTTTTAAAGAGGTTATGAGTAATGCATAACCTTTAAATATATATTTAACCTAATCCATTCATTTACTCATTAAATTATTATTATTTTATATCTTATTATTTCTATTGGTATATTATTTTTTCATTACTATAACATATTTACCACTACCATTCCAAATAAATTTATATTGCTAGATATTTTGAATTAAATTTTTATTCTCTCTTTTAAAATTTTTTAATTTTTTATCTTTTATAGTATAAATAACCATTTTCATAATATTATATTTCGAAAAATTGAAATTCATAAAATTAAATATAGTTAACTAAATATTTTGACATCGACATACATTAAATAAAACATATTTAATTCAAATTTAACGTTACAATAAAACAAAAAATTAAAAATAGTAAAAAATTATCTATCTTTTCTGTTATGTTGAATAATTAAGATTTTACCTGTTAAGCCATGGCCGAATATATTACAATATAATTTAGAAATTAATTGGTATCATTAAATTTAATGTTATATAGAGTTGAAATAAGATTAATACAAGTGTTTACACTAGATTTTACTTTCTTTAGATGAAAATTAATTTTATTAAACTTTATTTTTATATAATGTTAAAATAAAATTAATATGTGTGGCTAGACTTGATTTTACTTTCTTTAGATGAAAATTTATAGCATCACATACATAAGAATATTGTGATATGATAGTTCATTTAAGAAATAGATAATTTTAAGAAATTTAAACTTACATTTATTAAGGTATATTTTTTGTAATAAATTAGTAAAGCATTTTAAAACAATATCTTCTTTACTTATAATATTAATTTGTATAATATACAAGTAAATTTCTTATATATATAAATGGATAAATAATTATTATCAATTAGCTAATTTATTATGACCCTTATTTAGAAAAGTTAATAATGAATCAACCTATTTTAACTCTAAAGTTAATATAAATGGGTTAATATAAAGGTGGATATCAATAGATAAAAAATAAGAACAATTGAGAAAAAGGTTATCTATTCTCAACGATCAAACTAATTGTAGAATAGAAGCTTAGCACCCCTTACTTTTATCACTAAAGTATCTTGTAATTTTCCTCGTGAGGGACTCCAAAAGAAAAATTTAGAAACATGTTATGAATATATAAAATTAGAATGTGTTTTTTCACCAAAAGAAATGGTTTGGAATGCCTTTACCAACTACCTCAATCTGCCTTTTTCAGAAACTTTTATTTTTCTTTTTTGAGTAATGAAATGGAAACAAATTCAGTTATTAGCATGAACTAACCTGTCATACTGCTAACCAGCTTATTCATTATTTGAAGATTAAATAATTTTATAAGTTTTTGATTGATTATCTTTATATCAATTCCATTATTTAGGAAATGTGACTATTATTTTGATTTCTAATTAATAATTCCATGTGATATTTTAGTTCCTCTATTAAAATAAATGTTAAAAATTAATATAAATCATAATTTAATATTATTGTTTCTATTTTACTCCTTCCTATTTTTTTATTTTCCTATTTCTACATTCTCAAGTGATATAATATCTATCTATTTATTTTTTTAAAATTCTTCTATCTACAAACTTTTCTTTTAAAACAAAACAAAATCTCCCTCCCAAAATAACCTTTAAAATAATTCATGTCAAAGAGTATTTAATAGAATGTCTACCATTTTCGTATTTTATCAAACTATTTTACTTTCTTTCTAAATGTAATATATTATAATTATTTAATTTTCTATTCTCTTTTAAATAAATGAAAATTTTAAAATCTACTAATAAACCATTTTTAATATTTATCTTAAAATTCTTATAATTATTTTCAAACTAATTTTAATAAATATTTTATTCTATATCTATCTATCTATATCTTCTTCTAAAACTCTTCTACTTGCAAATTTTTTCTCCCAAAATAAAAAGCTTTCTGATCCGAAACAATCTCTAATATTATTTATGTCAAAGAATATTTAATGGAATGTTTGTTATTTTTGTAGATTATTAAATTAATTTAATTTATTTTTAAATTTAATATATTATAATTATTTAATTTTCTCACATCTTTTAAATAAAAAAAATTTGAAATCTATTAATAAATCATATTTAATATTTATCTTTAAACTCCTATAATTATTTCCAAACTAATTTTAATCTATATTCTATATCTATATTATTATTGTTATTATTATCTTTCTTTAAAATTCTTTCACCTGTATATTTTTCTCGTCAAACGAGAAATAATTTCCCTCCTAACATAACTTCTAAAAAAAACTTTATTCAAAAAGTATTTAATGGAAAGTCTTATTTTCATATGTTATTTGACTAATGTACTTTCTTTCTAAGTGTATATATATATATATATATATATATATATATATATATATATATATATATATATATATATATATATATATATATATATATATATATATATTTGACTTAAAAAAATCTCATGCGTCGCACAAGAACTAAGCTAATATAATTTAACATTATTATTCTTTTTATGTTAATATTAAACAAATAAATTTCATAACTTATGCCATATTTTTATGGAGCTAAAGAAATCTTAAAAGTAAAATGTTAAAAATCAAAATATAAGGAGATTTTGTTTTTATATTCAAATAAGAAAACAAGTAACAGTAAAACTTTAAATTGAAGGAGGGGCAGCTAATGCATTGGTTTTAAATTTTGAAACAAATTACTTTTTTTATTTTTTTTTCAATTTAGAACTAATGAATTAGCTTATATGTCCTCAATTTTCTGGTTATTCTTGTTGTTGGTGGTGTAGAACTGAGTTTCTTTTTATATTTTAGTTGCAACTATTAGGATCAAAATTTTTTTAAGTATTATAAATGCATCACAAAAGTTATTAATTTCTTTTTTCTTTAAATACAGAGATAAAAGAAATAATAATGATAAATAATTTATATTCTATCATTTGGAAGTGTAGAAATAGAATAATAGAAAAAGTGAGTATAAATAAATCAGATATAATAATGTCATTTTTTACATTTATTTTGATAGAGGTAATAAAATAAAATATTAAATCATTAGTTAGGCACGAAATGATACTCACATTTTCCAAGAAACTCTTGAAGGACGTGTTTACTCTTTTTTAAAATAAAATTCTTAAAAATACATAAATTAATAAGTTATTTAAAGATCTGAGGTTTTTTGTGTATTAATTCCTTGCTCTACTCCCATTTACCCAGGGCCAACTACTCACTGCATAGATAAAGTGTCATCGTTAGACTTGGACAAAAAGACCTATTGATGCTGGTTAACTTGAGGGCCAAAAAAAAATAAAAATGTTACGTTGCATTTGACACAATATAATAGAATGAAAAAAGTAATGAAATAAAATGAATATTCTATAATTATATTTGGTATTATTAGGAATGGAATAGTTATTCCATCCTATTATAATATTTATAATATTTGATATAATAAATATTGAAGGAATGAAATAGAAAAAAATGGGTCAATGACAATAATACCCATAAAAATAAAAAAAAGTGTAAATTGAAATCATATTGATATAATTAATCATATTATTTATTTATTTATAAATGAACATATATATATTTATATAATTTACAGTTAAATATGTATATTAAATAGTAAAATAATGATATATGTTAAATAAAAAAATGATATGATCAATAATTTAAAATTTAATCATCAAAATTATAGTTAACATAAAATTTTATATAATAAAAAATAAATTTATCATTTTTATATTATATAATTTTATAAAAATTATGAAAATATATTATTTTAAATTTTATTATTAAAAATATAGTTAATGAAATATTTTAATAAAATTTACATTCTTGAAAATGGAGTATGTTATAACCAAGGGTACCAACTCCGGAAGAAAATGATTTTTAGAATTGATTTTATTTTAATGAAAATGATTTTAATTTATTTATAAATAAATTTTGTTATTTGGAAATTTTGTAAAAAATAATAATTCCCATTTATTTGAAAATGAATTCTTTTATTTGGAATGTATTGAAAAATATATGAAATTTAATTAAAAAGTAGATTTTGAAAGTATTATGATAAATACAATATTAGAAAGAAAATAAATCTTTTATATAATATGAATTTTAAGTCAAATGAAATGAATTATAATAAAATTTTTACTAAATTTGATGGATTTCATAATGGTATAAATATGATTAAAATAAAATTTGAAAATGAAATAAAAATTTTTTTAGGTAAAGCCAAACATCCTTTTAAAAAATTTTTATTTACAAATGAAATAAAATTATATTTTTAGTTATGCCCAATAAAGGGTTAATAATTAGTTTTAGAATTTTATAGTCTGAATTTCTTACATTGCCTCTGCTACTATGCAGGACTTATCGCAGGTGTTCTGTCACCTTCAAATTGGTGGCTTTGATCTTCATTTGTAAGTTTTGTTTACACTACTACAAGAATGTAACTAGTTTGGGGTGACATTTTCTGTGGATTTTCTATATATTTCCTGTGACATTTCTCATGGAAATCAATCCGTGGGCAATTGGGTTGTTTGAAACCATTTCCCACAAATATTTCCTCTAGAATTCACATGGGATATCAATCGCTCCAAATTTTTTAAAAAATTGGAGAAAAACTACTTCCCATGAAAAGAGTTTGTGGGAAGGCCGTCTTAAAATTATTAAAAACTAAAAAAATTAAAAGTTAAAATTATCTAACATTTAAATATATTTTTTTAAAATAATTTTAACATTCAATTATTTTAAAAAATCAAATGTTAAAATTATCTAATACTTGAAAATCTTATAAAAATTAAAAAATCAATTAAAAAATTATTATAATAAAAAAATGAATTAATACTATAAAAATTACAAAATCAATTCATGAGTTGGAGGCCAATCCTTCTAAAGACAATTCAACAGTTGAAAAAAAAATCATATTTGAACATATTCAACTAAGATGTAATGAAATTCATTTTTTGAATAATGTTCGGTCATGGCCGAAAGGAGTTACAAATCAGAGGTATTATGCCTCGTATCTTCCTGCATAGAGCCAGCACACTCCAGCGGAGGAAGAAAAACACAATGGAAACCCAAAGGAACCTGTAAACCATGCTTAGCTAAGGCACAGGCTACCTTATTCTGCTCCTCGTACATATGGGATAAATGCACCACCCAATCACGACCCAACAAATCAGTAATAGCTTCCACTACAAGAGCATTAGGATAAGAGAAGCTACAACCATGTTGAACAAGAGCAATGGCTTGCTCGGAATCAGTCTCGATCCAAATCTATCGATAACCAAGGTCCCCCGCTAACTGTAACGGATAAAATACCAGATTACGTTTATTTTACAAACAATTTATTGTTTTACCGCAGTTACGAAACTAATTACCAGAATATGCAGGACGCCATTCCATTTGGCGCTCAGAAGGCTGGGAGGCGCCATTTAAAGTGGCGTCCTCTCGTTCAAGGCACCTTGAAGGTGCCATTTGAAGTGGCGCCCCCACCATGGAGGCGCCATGCAAAGTGGCGCCCTCCAGGGGCGCCAATTTCAAAATTTGAATGGGAGGCGCCTAATGAAATGGCGTCTCCCCACCTCTTTAAATACCCCCTCCCCCTCCTTCCACACTCCATCTCAGAAACCCTCCCAAGCCGCTGTTCCACTGTTCTTCCCTTCTTTCTTCGTAAATCTTGCAGCCACTCCCCGCAGTTTCTCTCATTCTCAATAGTTTATATTTTTCATTCAGCAATCATCAACTGTTCTTCGGAAGCATTTTCTTATTTGGAGCAGATCTGATCTTCTTTTCAACTTTTACTTGGTTAGTATTTTTATAATTTTTGTATTTATATTATATTTTTTAAAAATTAATTATTATGATTTATGATATGAAATGATGATCTAGGATTTAGAAAAAATTTATACAAATTTATTTAATCTGTGATAATTTATAATTTTTACTGGTTAATATTTTGATTATTTTTATATTTATATTATAATATTTATTTTATGTTGATTATTATAATTTATGATGTGAAATGATGATCTAGGATTTAGAAAAGATTTGTACAAATTAATGTGATATGTGATAGTTTAGAATTTTTACTGGTTAGTATTTTTATAATTATTGTATGTATATTATGTATTTCATGTTGATTATTTTGATTTATGATCGGAAATGATAATCTAGGATTTAGAAAAAATTTATATAAATTTATGTGATTTGTGATAATTTGTAATTTTTATTGAGTAGTATTTGTATATTTTTTATATTTATTTTATAATTTTTATTTTATGTTCATTATTATGATTGATAATGTGAAATAATGATCTAGAATTTAGGAAAAATTGAAGCTTTAACATATTTTATTGTTTAGAAAAATTGACAAGTTGTTAACAGTATTTTATTACAATCATTAATTATATTTTTTAATTTATTACAATATTTTAAGTAAATTGAAGCTTTAATATACATTTTATTAACAAAAATAATTAATTTCATATTATACTTTACAGAAAAAAGTTAGTGATTAAATTAAATATTATTTATATAATTTTTTTTAAATTCTTGTTGATGATAATTTTTAAATATTATATTTTAAATTTAAAATACATCAAATAAGAGTTCTCAAAGGATTTACAGTTCGTACATAATTTATTCTTCATTTCATGTACGTTGCTGAATTTTTTCTTCTTTATTTCTTCAATCATTCTATTAAAAGTTGAAATGTAATATATTGAAATATATTAATATAATATAATTTCATATTTTTGACATAAAATTATTTTTAATGATCAAATATATTTTTTAAAAAAATTCATGTTATGGAAAATGCTAATTGAAATAACTAATTATATATTTTAGTTTTAATAAAAGTTGTTAAGAATAAAAATTAATTATCTTTTAAATTTTTTTAATATTTTCTTGATATAAAAGTTCAAACACTATATTTTAAATTAAATATACATCAGTAAAATTTTATATATATTGTTATTTTTATTCGTTTAATATATTATTTTAAAAAATATATTTAATTTAGCATGATTTTTGCATAATTTTTTTTGATACAATAATATTTAATAACTTTTACTTAGAGATTAAAGTTATTAAATTATCTAACATATTTTTCTTTCATGCAGAGGCTTTTTTCTGTTTGCTTCTCCGAATACTTACCGGTTAGTATTTTTATAAATTTTATACTTATATTATAATTTTTATTAATCATGATGAAAATATTTTTTATATTGGTAGAGGAATTTGTTTAGAATGTTATGATATAAATAATCAAAATTTTTTTATTTTATATTGATTGTTATGATTTATGATGTGGAATTATGATTTAAGATGTGAAGTTATGATTTATGAAAATTTTGTAGGAATTTATATGTATTGTGATAGGTTGTGCTATTAAAAGAACAATAAACGAGATAAAGAAAGATGTCCTAATATAAAAAAAAAATTTAGGATATGTGAATGTAACCAAGAACCTTAAAAAAATAGGATATTGTTATTGAAAATTTGAACTTTTTTGTGTTTAAATAGTAGATATTATAAATGCAAGAATAATAAACGTACTTGAAAAAATTTTAGGTTACATAGGTTTATTCAGGAAGCATTAAAATATATATGGAGGTATTGCAAAATAAGTATTAGACGAAGTTAGTGAATGTAAAAAAGAATTCATGGTTGTATTATATTAAAAAATTCAAATAATAATGTGTACATAATTTTGGTTGCTATTTGGTAGTAGGTGTGAACGGAGAAAAAAGTCGTAAAAATAAAAAAAATAGCATATTAAAAATGTTAAAATAGTTAATTAGTATAATTTGGGCAAAATAACCAAGATAAGTAATAATTAAAAGAGTTAAACTAAACCATAAATAAGATTATATAGCCAAATATTATATTAGTTTTGGAAAAAAAATAACATTTGCTTGGCCGGAAAAATAATCCTATTGTTACGTAGTATTGATAGAATACCTTGCAAAATAGTAATACATCCCGTTCATTTTTAATTATAGTAATAAATATTAGTACTCTCGTTTATGAGAACAAAATTTGTATATTTATGTACATTTATCTTACTGCTTTATTGTCAAACATCAACATTTAGGATGATTTTACTACTTTATTGTCAAACATCAACATTTACGATAATTTTAATTACTACGACATTTTTAATTACTTGCGTAGGAATAATTATAAATAATAATAAACTTCAAAATCATTGCAATATTTAATTTTTTTTTAAATGATGATAATGACATCTCCCAAATATAATAACTAACATTATTAATTATCATACTTTCACAAATGTTATAATTATCTACTCTTTTTTTATTCACCATATGAGAATAAATAAATAATATTAAATTAATTTAATAAACTTTATATTCATAATGTGAAATATATATTTATTTTTTAATTAAATTTTTTCTCATTATCTATTTAAATATAAAAAATAATAATATTAATTATAATATTTGAAGGATAAATAACCATCATCCTTGTAAGTGACATTAAATGTTGTGTTTATTTAATACGTTATGAGTCGAATTCACCAAACATTTAAGAATAAAAATACGTAGCACAATTGTCAACGTAGATAGGGATGCTACCCATGCATAGTACCAAAATTCAAGTCTCTTGGATTCACAGTCGACACGGTCATCGGCAAATTAACCTACAAATGAGGAGCGAGTGTGCCGTAGGCCAAAGGCGCCATATTGCCTGCTATCCCTTCCCTTCAACGCCAACGACGCCATTTCGTCTAGCGTATCTCCACACGCCATTTGGCGTCTCTCCATCGCTGTGCGTATCTTCTGTGCTTATTTCGATAGAATGTTTCAAAGGAACAATAAAACGAACAATAGTTCTTAAAAAATAGTTAATCGGTACTTTTCCCTCTCATTGCCAGAATATTTTATCATTGTGACGAAATAAAAAATAACTAATTCATGTTACAATTTTGATTTCATTACAAAATGAAAAGATTATTGTAACGAAATAATCACATTTTTTAAAATTTTCAGCTATCTTCAACCTCGTCATTTCGCATTTACTTTGTTACAAAATAAAAATAATTTTATTAAGATAAATAAAAGGTGACAAGAATATTATTGGAATAAATACAAAATAAGAAAAACATATTTATTTCGTTATATTTCTTTTCATTTTTAACAATTTTTAACTTCGTATATAAAGAATATTATTGAATGATCCAATAAATTTATTTATGTGTAATAACGTATTAAATAATTACTTGTAATAATATAATTTCAAACATTGGAAGTCTATAATTTCGAAAAGTGATATATATTAACTGTCATTTGATCAAATTTTGAGAGATATTAATATAAATTACTTAATTATTCTTTATTGATCCTATATTTTTTAAGTAATATTTAATTATTTACTAAATATTTATTATTTTTATTAATTATATTATTATCATTAACTACTTTCTTATTTAATTCCTATAATAAATTTATGTATTAGATATCAAAGTGGAGTTAACATATTTTTATATGACATCAAATATAATTATAAAATGAGTAATTTATTTTTAAAAATTTATTTTGAGTCACAATTATATATTATTTATTTTTAAAATTTTTATTTTCAAATGATATCAAAATTAATTATTTTTGAAAGGAAAAATTGAAAAAAATAGGACCGGCGCCCTCCGAGTATGCCAGAGGCGCCATCTCGGATGGCGCCCCCCCCTTAATAGCGCCAATCCAAATGACGCCTCCCCCCTACGTGCGTATTTTGGTAATAAGTTTTGAAAAGACGGTAAAATGAAAATAAGTTTCGAAAAAAATATTAAAATGGTATTTTAGTCAACTGTAACCCATCCAATATTCCCTGAAGCTCTCCGATGACAGAATCCCACCTGATTCCAATCTATGCATAAAACCATTAATCCATTTTCCAGACCAGTCCCTTAGGACTCCACCTGAAGCCTCAATTAGAACAGGTCCATCGGTATTAATTTTAATCCATCCACAACTAGGAGCCTTCCATTTAGGGTCTATGTCCGCAGACGACACTAAATTAAGACCGAAGGTATTCAAAATGGCAGTAGATTGAAGAAATTCATTCACTTTAATAGCAATCTCCTTTACCAGAAGAATTTGCTCCATTGAACACTAGATCATTTCTCTTTAACCGTATCAACCTACAAGCAATGCCAAAGCACAATTTCAAATGGTCATCCTTGTATCTAGATAAGTCATCAACTCAAACCAGTCACTCAAATTAAAAGAGAAAAAAACGGTTCCAATACTTGGGAGGAAGAAGCCTGAGCCAAGTATCCCGAATAGCGGAACAATCTCGAACATGTGAAGACTTGTTTCTGATTCAGACCCACATCTTGGACAAAGATTGCAGGTACTCATACGTCTAGCCACACGTTTCACATTGGTGAGGAGCTTGTTGTTCATCAACAACCATAAAATTTTTTTAACTCTCTCTGGACCTTTCCATTTCCAGGTGGAGCGCCAGATTCTTCTGTTGGGATGAGCCCCAGAATTAGATATGGAATCATATGCAGATTTGATAAAAAAAAATGGCCATCACATGACTTATTTTAGATCACTTTTGGATGATTATCATTTTGGACAATGTTTATTCAATCTATCAGCCTAGGCCAAATCTTATTAATCCCTTTCCACACAAGTTTGAAGAATTAGCTTTTTGATTCACCGTAGCAATAAGATTGTCCCCCACAACCATATTTGTGTCGAACAACCTGAGCCCATAAGGACTCCTTATCAGCTATAAGATTGAAGCCATTCTTCATTAAAAATGTTTCATTTAACTTACATAGATCACGGATTCCAAGGCCTAGATATAATGAAGTTCTATATATATATATATATATATATATATTAGGGCAGTGCCAGGAACATGAATAAAATGTAAAAATGAGACCTAATTTATGCATACAAATACATAGATATATTTTTCATTAAAATAAACATACGTTGTGCAAAATAAAGGAAAAAAAAAACCAAATTAAGAAAACTAAATAAATAAAGATGACCAAACAAAAATTGGAAAATATTTTAGGATGATATACCAGCAAAGCATAAAAAGGGAAAAGTCTACTCCCCTGATGTAGGTAATATAGGACAACAGAGAGGAGAATTAGTGAGCCAAAAGCCTTAACTTCAGGATTAGGCAGAAAGAAATTTCCTTGTTTTCCTAATAATAAAATATCTATTGCGATTTCTATCAATATATGTATGTGTATCACAATGTTTATCCACAAAATTCCATGTCTGTCAAAGGCTCATCTATTCATGCAAACTGGCGACCAAAACGATCCCAGAGGTGAGGTAGAATTGCAAACCTGATCACTTCCTGAGATGCAATTCCTCCAACCAAAGCAACTACAGAATGAAGCTCAGCAGCACCAAATTGACACATCTCATTGATAAGTTCCCCTACCAGAGTGGAACTATTGCATCCTAAGTCATTAAGTGGGCCAATAGCTGTGCTCTTCGATCCAGGTGTGTCTTCATCCATCGCATTGCTGAACATGAATCATATACTCATTATATATGAGCCCCAGAAAAATGTAGCAGCGGTCTATATTAAGTATTTAGAAGCAATTAAACAGTACAAGACATTGCCTGTCAAATTGCCCAGGAAAGTTGTAGTTAGCAGCAAATCGATTAACAGCTTGAAGAAATATATAGATTCCCACAACTATGCTGCCAAACATATATACAGGAAACCAGAGTTTCAGTAAAATGAAATACTTCCCACAGAATAACATCTTTTTATGATTACATTTTTATCTTAATCAACCAGAAAAATTAAGAATAAAGTGGGCATCACCTGTAATCCTCATCAGTTAAACACTTCTGCAACTCAGGTACATTTGGAGAAGTAAATTCATCCTTAATTAAGCGGTACCCGCAAACCTACAAAGCAGAAATTAGCATCTACCCATAAGTTGAGCGGAA
Source organism: Sindora glabra (assembly GCA_020226215.1). NCBI lineage: Eukaryota > Viridiplantae > Streptophyta > Magnoliopsida > Fabales > Fabaceae > Sindora > Sindora glabra. Next base: position 32,506,208 of record CM035234.1, on the reverse strand, counting down.
CTCTGAGCTTGCAGTTGCTTCCACAAGAAAAAGGTTGAAACAATACCCATTATCTGTGGCTAATAATAATATCACATAGGACCAGAAGGAATAATATTTTTTTGGGAAAAAACGTCTCTATAGTCATCCATGCTAAAATAATAAACCCTTCTTGCATACCTAAAACATATATACCTTGCTGTAGATATGAGGATGCAACGGGGCAGGAAGCAAAAATATGACCTGTTAAACCATCCATACTAAATTTCAAAGCAGAATAGCATCCGTGAACACTGGCAAGGCTTGCAACTAATTTGATCTCATTCATATTACATAATAGAAATCTGTGACAAATGGTTCACTTGTGGAGCCTCCATTGGGTAATGCTCAGGAAAATAAACCTGAAGCTGATAAGTTTCATTAGCATTGAGAGTCCTAGGGGCTCCGGTCACCACAATAACCCACCTTTGAGAAAAATAACTTTAAAAAAAAATGTAACGGGGGAATGGGGCATGTAATGAAAACAATAAGAATCTAATCGCATTTGGGGCTGAGATAAACTTGTAAAGTCAATTCTGATCTCCAGTACACACAATGAATCAAAAACTGGAGCATTAAGCTATTGACTTTACAGTTTGCAGACATAGCAGTCCACATGTGCGAAATTAGCACAAGTGTTTGAACAATTTTGAATCTATTCAAAATATATGAACTACAGTAAATTGCCCAGATATGAGAAGATAAATTCTAAGAAATTCCAATCCTCAACATTACATCAAATGATTGAAAGAAATTATAATTACAATTTTGAAATATTGCCTTATCTTAATTTCTATATTATAGGATTAGAAAACTTAAAATGAATTATAAAAAGCCGATTATGAATGATAATGTACTTAGTATCCTGTAAATCCATCTCTTAATATTAGTATCACACAAAATAAAATAAGGGATTAACTTTCTCAACAATTTCTGTATTTGCGCAATAGGGGAGATCGACGGAACCCTCAAAATCCTAAACTACAAATATGTGAGATAAGGACTTCTTATTTATAAATTAATCTGAGTTGTCGATCTTGTTCATCATGGGATCCATACCCATGTTATCAGTATTAGGCTAAGTATCCAATTAGCCATTAGTTAAATCTCATAAGGCCTAATCCATAATAATTTTATTTCATTAATAAATTATGTATAGTCTACAAATTATTTAACAATCTCTCACTTGGACATACATAATTTATTAATGTAGCTACAAATGAATTAATGTTAATACAAAAAATGGTACTTTAACACCTATTAGTCCAATTGAGATCATAAATGTTTGATAACATAAATGTTATATCTGAAGGGATATTAGCAACAACACATACTAGACATTCACACCTAATTGACTAATGCCATTAAAACGTGCAGAATAAAATTTATATAACTTTATGTGATTATGTGTAAATCTAAGCACAATGGGTCTTGGCATTAGCCTATGATGCAATGCATCTTGGCATCAACCTAAGATGCCTAACACATATGATCACAACAATGAGGTAGGGTCTAAATGTCTCTAATTACACACCATACCCTAGGATGAGCACAAAATTTATAGCGATAAGATGAATATCTCATTATGAGTATTTCCTTTAAACATGTCATAAAACATTAATGATCTCACATTATCACTAACCTAAGATATTGGAAAAGGCTTAGGTGAATTCACATTTTTCACATGATCATGCTTTCGTATTTAACATTAAGCCTTTTTTATTTATGGATCCATGAGTATGCAATTTGTAATATACTTATGCATTTTCTCTATCACAAATAGATACTTCAATTTGAAATCCTTTTCATGGGAAAATTCATCATTACTGAATGAAAATCCATGATAGCAACATTGTCACAACATAAATCTAGTTAAAACCAAAAAACTTAATAACTTGATAAGGAAATTATAACATGTGACATGTCCTGCCCTTTTATAAAGGTTATTCCAGTTGATTGCATAATAATTTAACAATAGTACCTTTAGATTTATGTCCAGTCACAATTTCATTATTACTTAGACAACAGATGAAGTAATTTTAAATAACTTGTACATATAAGATCTTTTGATCTCCTTTAAGTCAATGTGAAATTAATTATATGACCTAGATACAAGATGATTTGCAGTCCAAAACCACTTTTCATAAATAACAGGTTACATATGACTGATGCATATAGGACAATTCTTATCAGTAGTAAAATACTTGGGCCTAAAAAATTTTGAGTTTGCCAAATTACCAAACATGAGAGCAAACTAATGTATTGGACTTTTTTAATACTTGGGACTTGTGTATGATAGGCCCACCGCACAAACAATACTAGGCTTTTCACACTTTATTCCTAGACTTTTAATTAAGTTTGTACAAATGACTTTGTCTTAATCAACATGCATATCCACGCCACACAGATCTAGAATTACAAAAAATGCATGTATATTCTAATTTATTTTGCTTTTCTAATTTTAGTCTTTCTCACATATCTTGTCAAGTTATAAGACTGCACTTTCTTCTTAGTTAACATCACTTCCACTAATATGAACTGCTTTAGACTAGAAGTGAGTTTTAAACACTTCTAAAGAGGAAAGTATTCACAGTCTACATATTTCAATTAAATGTAGTCCATAACTATGATCCAAAACTCACAACTCTACCCAATATCCCCTTTATAGTCAAAACTATATGTTTGTACTATATCAAATCATAAGAAGTGGCTAATAAATTAATCAATAATGGAGCTAACACATATTATCTTTCACTCTTATCATTTGGGTATTTTTGATAGCTCCCACTATTTTAAAATATCTTAAAAGAATTTAAAATTTAGAGATGGTTTCAAAACTTGATAAATATGAAAATAATTAAACTATGTACTAAATCAAATACTTTACTTAATTTCATAAAACAAGATGAAATGTCCATCAAACATAAATAAGATAAGTTCATAATTAAAAAATAAGATAAAAATCTAGAAAGTCTTTTGAGTACAAGTTCTATGAAAACAACCATTTTTAACTAGTTAGCTTTTCCTTTATATTTTGTTGACTCTTTCTTTTTATTTAGCTTTTCCTTTATATTTTGTTGACTCTTTCTTTTTCTTCTCCAATTATTTCTTAAATATGAAGCAATATGTTTTCTTGTTATGCTTAAATTTCTTCCAAAATAGAGACTTACCCTTAAATTAGGCCTTTTTGGGTTTCAAATGATCATCAATATGCTTTTTTTTCCATAATTCAAAGACTTCCCATAGTTATCTTTAAAGTGTTCTCTCACTCCTTATCTAGAAGAAGAACCATGAGCCATCAAATTAATTGCATAAGTTTTCCCTTTTCTCATGTTCTTTTCCACTTAGCTTAAAATGACTATCATGTCTTTCACTGTCCATTCAACCTTTTGAGCTTGATAAGTAGCCTTTTGATCATTAAACTCCAAAGGAAATGACTCTAAAACTCTCCAAACAAAGAAATCATCATCCAAATGAAATCTTAGGGTCTTCAATTTGTTATGATAATTATTAAGCTTTAAAATGTGCTCTCAAACTCCATTGACTCCATCATAAAAGGTCTTTTCAAGTAGTGAAAGATAATAACCCTTTTGTGCTTTGTTAAATTTCTTGAATTTTCTACCATAGATTCTAGAAAAAAATTTACATCTATGGTATAAGTCACAAGGATGCCTTCTCTAATGATTAAGTTAATTGAATACTTTAAAATCATCAGATAAATCTTGTGGATTCCTTCTATTTTTAGTGTTTTGCCTTCACATCTATAGGCAAATTCGATTCAAGTTTAGGTTTTGGCTCATTGATCGCCATGCCTAACCTAGCAATCACTAGGTACAATCTTACAGATTCAACCCACTCATCATAATTTGTCTTATGTAGTGTCTTTATAGAGGTTAATTATGTGTGCAAAGTAACTTAGGAAAATATGTTAAACTATTAATGCATGTACATACTTAATCATGCTTTCATTTTCCTCTCAATCATGCAATTCCATATAGTATTTTATTATAAAATTCAATACCGAAGGGTATTTAAGAACTTTACAATATAACACAAGAGTCAAATGTCATGCTCATAAAATACTAACACTGAAGGGCATTAAAGTAATTTATATATATAACACTTAACTTTGCATTTACACTATAACTAACTAACTATATCAACAAAATAATGCTTAAAGGTATTTATGTTATTAACATAGCCTTTCCTTCTTTAAATAATTTTCCTTATCAAAATCAAACCAAAATTTATGCAATTAGCCTTACAAAAGTAAGTACACAGTTACACAAATTTTTTCATGGCATAATACAAGTCAATAGCAATTTTATTTTAATAAATAAAACTTTAAAAAATTATTAAAATATATAAAAAAATCCAAAAATTCCACAAGGTGGACAATATGTCAAAGAACACAAAATAAAATTTTTAGTTCAAAATAAACTTATTTGAATATTCAAATAAAATGTGTAAAAAATAATTAAAATTATTTTATTCCAAAAAATTTGAGAAAAATGTATATTGGAAAGAGGTGGCATGTGGCCTACATGTATCAGCTGTGCAGCTAGACATGACATGCAAGTGTTATAGATCTTCTTCCAACCTTCAATCTAGTAGTTCAAAGCCATTTTGACACTATTTGTGGCACACATTTCACCTAGAATTTCCAATCATATCTTCACGATGCAATCTAGTAGTTTTACAACAAAGAAAATGCCCAAAATTTAAGTTTCAAAACTTCTAAAAATTTAAGTTCCTGGCTATGGTGGTTCTAGTTTTCAAAGGGAAAAAAGGTTCTTATTTTATGCATCTCTCATGCCAAAATTCCCCTTAAAGACCCAATTTAATCTACCCATATTTCACTCTTTCACTTTTCAAATTTATAGAATTTCAATAGTAGAGGTTCACAGGTACATAGTTCTTTCAATTAAAAAAAATTAACTTTACCAAATTTCATGGTTCCATAATTATTATAGCAACATTCATATGCACAAAACTATATAAGCAAATTTTCATGGTAGGAAAGTCATAACACATATACACATACGACAACAATTCTTCAAAATTATCCACAAACACAATATGAATAAGGTTTATCAAGGTTCTGCTCCTAAGTGTTTTGTGTAATATTTTCTTAAAGATTATGAATCCAAAAATTTTTTTTGTGTAATTTTGTATTCCTAAGTTCTTATATAGAAAATCATAAAAAATAACCTAGAACATCCTTAACAAAATTTCTAATATCACCCAAAACTAATTTCTAGAATTTACCAAAATTTATAATATGATATAGGAAAATATACTTATCAATATATATAAAGAGCCAAACACATGGTAATTTGCAATATTCAAGAATGGTAAAAAAGATATACCTATGTATTCATTCAAAAAGTTATAGATTTTATAGGAAAACTTCATCAGGGAGAGAATATATCACTCAATTCCAAAATCATATTAAAATTATATAGAACTCTCAACCATAATTAGAAACTTAACCAGGCTCTGATACTAACTAAAAGAAATTGTAATTACAATTTTGTAATATTGTCTGATCTTAACTTCTATATTATGGCATGAAAAAACTTAAACTAAATTACAAAAAATCAATTATGAAGGATAACATACTTGTATCCATCTTGTAATGTTAGTATCACATAAAATAAAATAGGGGATCAACTTTCTCAATAATCTTTGTATCTATAAAATAGGGTAGATTGATTGAGCACTCAAAACCTTAGACTATAGAGATATGAGATAAGAATTCCTTATTTATAAACTAATTTAGGTTGTGGATCTTGTCCATCATGAGATCCATACCCATGTTATTAGTATTGGGCTAAGTATTCAATTACCTATTAGTTAATTCACATAGGGCCTAATTAATAATAATCCTATTTCATTAATAAACTATGTATAGTCCATAATTTATTTAACAATGATGACTTCATAAAATATATTGCAACTTATGGCCATTGACTTTGCAAATATTGTAGTTTACATGATAATTAATGATGAGACTCCTAAATTAAAAATAAATTGCATAAATTCAACAAAACCTAAGAAAAGAAAGAGCTTAAAGCTAAGATGTATCTCTCAATGTTGTTCTTGGTTAAAGAGAAGTGCTTGTGACTAAGCCTTTGGACTTGAGGAGGTAGAATCCATGGTAGCAATGAACTCAGAAGAATAGCTTTCTCTTCTCTCTCTACCTTAGTTTGTTAGCTTTGTAGATTATAAAGAGAGTGAGAGATTAAAATCAGAAATGTAAGAGAGTTAGTGATATGCCATTCCATTTTTATGGAATATGTTTGTGAAAATAAAAATGAGACCGCTAGAGAAAGAATAGTGTAAAATGACATTCTTAAAGCATACCATCACTTTATGAGGATGCAATCATTGTAATCGTCATTTGCAAAAAAAAAAAAGAAAAAAAAGAGAAGAACACAATTTCCATGTTAGTTAAGTGAGCAAGAGCTATATGGCTTGACTAATGTGTAATGAACTAAAGTTATAATCACTAACACTAATCAACACACATTTTTTCCTGATTAAATTGGATACCAAACTTTTGAAATAACATCTTCTTCAACTCTAATCCTAACTTCATGAAACTTGTTTGTCGGATTCTTCAAGTCCTTAATATTCCTAGATCTGATATACAAAATGAAAGTAACAAGTGACAAGCACTGGTTGCTTTTCCTTTAAGAATATACATTACAAAATTATTTATTTACATCATTTACATTATTATTAACATTATGAAAAACTTAAAATGACAAATAAAGAATATAACTGATGTCTACATCAATACGATGATATTTTTAAAATTATTAGGAATCTTATTATGCCAATTCAAGAAAAATGGATGTCAAAACTTTTATGCCAAAAATTATGATGTTGAATTTTTTTCTTAACCGTTATCTAAAAAATGTTAACACATCAATTTTTTACGTGACTAACATTAAAAGTTATAGCAACCAATTCCATTCTTTGAAAGGGTGAAGAATTTGTTGTCAATATACTTTACTAACCAAAGTCTATTGTTTTTTTATCACATAGTTTAGAATTTTACTCTTACTCTTTTTTTCTTTATGTTTGTGTTTGGGTTAATCCTTTGAACTAGGACTTTAATGTCTTATGTTTGACAAATATTTGAATTGTTACAAGACAAAATATGCAAAATGAACATATAACTTTTTATGAGTTTTTTTATATTTAATAAATTACAAAAACATACTTTATTAATTTTTTTGAAACTAATTTTATTTTTCTACAAACTTACAAAAATTAATATCTTAAAATATAGTAAACCACTTATCTTATTTATGCAAAATTTTTGTTTTTCATAATTGATACATCTCTTAGGTAGTTTGTAGAATGGTCTATTTGTTTTATATTAGTCATTGTAATTTTCTAAAATTTGATGTGGTATTTTTGTTATATTAAAATATATAAGTAGAGTCATTTACAAAAAAGCATGAATTGTATACAAATAACCGATGTTTAAAAATATATAACAATATTTTCTTGAATATAACCAATATTATATTATATTTATTAGAATGATGTTGCTTTAATATAGATGACGACTATTGTAACTAAAGCGAAACTTAATAACCACCATCATTTAATTGGTATCTATTTCTATGTCATTTGTTATAAGAAATTAATGGGAAAAGTACCAAAAAAAAATAAAAGTACTGGTAGGAGTATGAAATACAAGACTAAATTACATTGGTGCAATTTACAAAATTAGAATTCCTCAAACACTAAGCTTCGTCTTATAAACTTTTGCAGAATTACGAAGCACAAGTTACTCTTTTACTCTTTTGTGCAAACGAGGTAGCCTACCCAATCTTCTCAAGTTTTCATTCTCTATGTGTCTTGACATTTTTGATATAGATGTGTGATTTTTTTTTTTTGGAGTTTGTCTTAATATATTTAGTTTAGAATGACTAAGGATGAGGTTATGACACTAGACTAAAATATTTCTAATTCTTTGTTAGCTAATGAACATGTATGCTAATCTTAGGCATGATATACATTACATATAGAAGATTCCTTTTATTAATGAATGGAAATATTTTAGCTTTGGGTGTGTACTTGAAAAATGTTCTATTCTAGATAATTTTGGTTGCATTATTGATGCAAACAAATGTATGAATGTGCATGTGTTTTAGACTCATATCTAAAAATATGTACAAATTATAGAGGTAGAGGGTTCAATTAATGTTCTTATGTGTATAGTTCTCAATAGATTAGCTGGTTATGGATCGAAGATGAAGGTGTGTTAATAAGCTTAATGTTAGATATGAAAATAACAACAACTTATTGTTGTTGTTATTTTTATTTAATTCTATCATGACTTTCTTTTTTTTTCCTTTTTTCTTTCTTCTTCCTTTTTTTTACTTTCACTTAAAATTGAAAAAAATAATAATAACTAAAGAATAAACAAACCTAATGGCAATAACTCTAAAATTTTTTCCTTTTTTAACTAAAAATTAAAAAATAAATAAACTTAAATTATACACTATTGACAATTTTACCTTTTTGAAGTTATTGATAATGGTATAATCTATAAGCTCGTAGTAAATAATACCCTTAAGAGGAGAAAAGTATAATATTATTGAATGAATTAAGACACTAAATTATCACATAAGACTCATCCTAACTATGATGGTCAGATTTAGCATCTTTCCTTATTATATTAGTTCAACATGACACTAGTACGAACATAAGATATGTGTTAAATTCAACTAAAAATTTTCAGATATGGCTGGTTAGATGAAGAAGTAGATAAAATAAGAAAAGTAGAGAGATGAAATGGAAAGAGAACATTTTAAGGCTTATGACTATAGAGAGCAATTAATCAATTAAGATTTGGTGACAATTGCTTTAGATTAAAAAGCTTTGGTAACATTCATACGATATTAGTAATAGAAGAAACAAAAGGGAGACTAATAGATATTTATTAGAAAAAGGACTTGTAGGGGAAGAAAAGGTGACAGAAGAAGTTTTAAAGGTTTTTTTTTAATAGTTAAAATATAATGTTAAAAGGATATTTATTAGATATTGAAAAGATAAGCTTTAAAGAAGCTAGATATTGTTGGTTAGTAAATGAGTTTCAGATATTTTATTATTTATTTTATAATTTATATCAATATTTTATTTTACAAAATTTCTTATGATGTATAGTAGTTGATTAAATTGCTATATTTGTTCATGTCTCCATGTCTATATCCTAAATTTGAATGCTTATCAACCATGTCCTTATATTTTCAAATTAAGAAATTTCTGTGTTAGATTCTTGAATTTATACCTAACTTTGACATCCATATTTGAGTCCGAGCATTATAGCATTCTAATCCTAATTTTTTTATATAGAGCTAATAATAAACATAAGAGCTCTAATACTTCTAATTTCATGTGCAAGACAACCAAGCCCATAATTTAGAATTAATAGTAATTAATCTAAGATACTTTCTAATATAACATAATTCTAAATCTAACTTCTAATAATTGAATTAAAAGTAGGTTTGTCTTCCTAAAAGAAGAATGGTCTACGCCCTATGAAATTGAGAATTCAAAACTTTGCCTTCTTTATAAAGTTAGGACTTAATTTTATGCATGATAAGGACAAGCCTTGGGTTTAGGTTTTGATATTTAAATACAAATGACAAAGTGATTTAAGTAACAAAATTAGGAAAGGTAGGGATATTTCCAACATGTGGAAAGGTATTTATGAAGTCTAGAAAGATGTTTTGGCTGGTACTAGGATGGTTGTAGGAAATGGATCTTCTATTAAGCTCTATTCTAATTAATGGTTACATAAGTGTGATGCATTGGTTAATCTTGCTCTTAAAGATATTATAGAATATAGATCGGAGATTGAATAGAATTTTTTGCAAAAGTTTCTTAAAATTGAATTCTTTGATTTGTAAGAAATTAACTATTGGAATACATTTTTGTCATTGTTGCTAAAGCAATGAATTGATTAATGGAAGCAAATAATTAAAATTTGTGATTGAGGGTTGTAAGAATGTGAGTAACTTGTCTTTTCAGCATGCATGGATAATGATGGTAACTAGCACTAATTAGTGGTGAATAATGGTCACTGATAGTGGGTGGTAGTTGATAATGATCACTAGTAATGGGCAGTGGTCAACAGTGGTCACTAACGATAAATGATAGTAAGTGGTGGTCATTAGCAGTAGGTGGTGGTGAACCGTTGTCACCAATAATAGGTGAAAACTAACAATGATTACCAAAAATAAGTGGTGCCTGTTGATGGTCATTGACAATTGGTAATGAGAGGCAGTGGTCATTGATAATATATGATGATGGGCAATGGTTTAACGTGATAGGATGGCCAAAATAATATTTTTTTATATCAATTAAACATTCATATGTTATGATATATAGGATATCTACTTCCCTTATGGAAATATTTTGGAGAAATATTATGTTAAAAATATTTCCATGAATATTCCTAGAAATATTTTTCTACAATTTGAACTAAACATGGGAATCTCAAATTCCATTAGAACATTCCCAAGAATGTAAGAAAAATTCTATGAACCAAATGTCGTCAAAGGAATTAATACTTCTCTAAAAATAACTTTCTACATTTTCTTTAGCTTAACTTTGATTGAACTTCTTGTATTATCAGAATGGCTAATATACCCATCAAAATTATAACATAAAAATAAGATATGAATAAATTTTTAATTATCTTTAGTTATCCTTTTTTTTAAACAATATTTCCAATATCTTTCTCTATTATAATTTTTCTAAATTTATAATTTATTATTTTTAATTTACTATACAAAAGTAAAATAAATTTATATAAAAAATTAAGATGTCTTATATATATTTTAAATTATCTTAATATAATTAAAATAGAATATGATCTAAATAAAGAATATTAGTTAAATAATTAATACAATAAGTAATCAAATCTCTCAAATTTATATAAAATACATAAAAATGCATAATTTTTTATTTTTATAATTAAATATTAAAATAATAAATATAAAATAATAAATAATATAATATAAAAAATATAATTCTATTTGGAACTAAATTTCTATTATAAATATATTTATGGTTATATTTATAATTTATATTTTAGATATAATATTTAACATTAATTTTCATAATTTCATATAATATGCATTATATTTGTTACATAATTAATAAAATAATTTTATTTTATATAATTAATAAATTATATTTATCACTGGTAAATAATATTTATTATTGTATTTTGAATAAAAGATTAAAATGGTTATTAATTAAATTAAGTAGATATAATTTTTATTTATATCTATAAATGACATGAGTAGATCTTCTAAAAGTATGTGTGTAAGCAATTTCCCATGATTTGTAAGAAGTAGAACTTCTTGAGAATTTTACTTTGTATATTTTGGTAATTAGTTGACCAATCAAATAACTTAATGATTTCTTACTTCCCTATAAATTGCACTTCTTATACTAATCCTACAAATAAAACAATCTCTTAAATTTTAGGGAAAAATATATATAACCCATTGAAGTATAGGGTTCTATTAAATAATCTCCCTGAACTTTCAAATTTAACAAATAACCTTCTTGAAGTTTGGAAGAGAATGAAAATATGAGAAAAATAAACAAAATAATTTAGCAGCGGTTCTATTATCACTTACTGATGATTTTAAATCGTCGCTATTCACTTAGCAACGATTTAAAATTGTTGTTAATTTAAAAAATTGTGGTGGTTTTTAACTATTGGTAAATAAAATATGATAGTGGTAGTTCTAAACATTTTCAATTTTTTCCAAACTTTAGAAAGTTATTTGTTAGATTTGAAAGTTTAGAGAAGGTTATGTGATAGAACCCCATACTTTATGGGGATTTTGTGTATTTTCCCCTAAATTTTATATCATTTTGCCACCATTATATGTTGATAGAGCAATTAAGATGTTATGGCTTTAGAATTTCTTTTTAATTTGTTTGAGAACTCCCAATATCCAACAACTGTATTAAATTCTAACTAATCTAAAATCAAGTTACGTTAAACTTAATATAAGGATAAAGCTTTCTCAATGTTAATTTTTTTTTTTATTTTTAAGGCTCAAATATGAAACATTGCTTAAGGAGACTAAGCTCCTAACCATTTAAACTAACTGTAGTTAGTGTGTCTCCTGATTTCATAAGATAGTGATTATGAACTTATTTATTATGTTTTAAGTCTATGCATTGTTAAGCTATAATCAATCGATGTTACAGGTTGCAAATGGATGGATTAAAATAAATATAAATTGAGTTGAAAGTAAATAGATCATTATTAATTCATTTATATAGTTAATATAATTCATTCATTTATTCATCAAATAATTATCATTTTATATATTATTATTCTATCAACATATTATTTTTTTCATTACTATATAATATTTGCCGCTATCATTTCAAAATAAATTTATACTACTAAAAATTTTAAATTAAAATTTTATTCTCTTTATTCTCTCTTTTAAAATTTTAATCTTTTTTTATCTTTTATAATATAAATAAACATTTTATTAATTTTATATTTCTTAAAATTGAAATTCTAATATTAAATATAGTCAATCAAATATTCTAACATTGATATACATTAAATAAAACTTATTGAATTAAAATTTGACATTAGAATAAAATAAAAAATTCAAAATAGTAAAAAAACTATCAGTCCTTTCTTTTATGTTGATTAAATAAGATTCTGACCATTAAATTGGGGCCAAATATAATACAATATAATTTAGAAACTAATTAGTATTGCTAAATTTATTTTTAAATTTAATTTTTATATAGTGTTAAAATAAGATTAATACAAGTAACTAGACTTAATTTTACTTTCTTTAGATGAAAATTAATTTTTTAAAATTTAATTTTTATATAGTGTTAAAATAAGATTAATACAAGTAGCTAGACTTGATTTTATTTTCTTTAGATGAAAATTAATTTTTTAAAATTTTATTTTTATATAGTGTTAAAATAAGATTAATACAAGTGGATAAACTTACTTTTTTTAAATGAAAATTTATATCATCATATATATAAGGATATTGTGATATGATAATTTATTCAAGATACATAATTTTCATATATTTAAATTTATATTAAATTATTAAGATATATTTATTGTGAATAAATTTGTAAGATATTTAAAAAAATATCTTCTTTATTTATAATATTAATTTGTATAATAAACTAGTCAATTTCTTGTATGTATGTAAACAAATAAATAATTATCTATAAGTTGACCTAATATGACCTTATATAAATAAGTAAAAAATAAAATAATTAATCAACCATTGAGAAATAAATAAAGATTATCAAATCTTAATGAACAAACTAATTTTGGAATAGGAGTTTAGCATCTTTTTCTCTTATTACTAGAGTATAATTATTTTTGCATAAGACTCTAAAAAAAATTTTTAGAAACATATTTTCTTGCATAAGATCGTAATGATTTTTTTGTTAGAGGAAATGATTCTGATTGCCTTCACAAACACTAAGGAAAAAACATATTATGGCATCAATTCTATGAAGACACATAAAGAATCTTGCGAAGGGAGAAGACACATATAAAGAAAATATATTATTACTCAAGGGAAAGACGAATAAAGGATCTTAAGGATCTTTCGAGGCTGTGGCTCCTCAGGAAGTCTAACTTTGTCAACATAATCTAGCATATCTTTTAAGGGTGTCTCCACCGTAGGATCATCAATTGTCTCCTGAAATTTTTAGTTCAGTACAATATAGCATAGGCTTACATCAATTTTTCTTCCTTCTCTTAATTTTCTGAGCCTCTTCCTGGTTTCAATGCAACTAGTAAGAGCAAATGCCATGCAAGCATCTACAAGATATAACAATTCAGTAACATTCAATATGAAATCTAAGGATCAATGGAGAGAATAATCGGAATGTAAAAAATAATTTACCATCTTGTGATCTTTTGACGAGTGGAAGGATTCCAAAATTCCCCTTGCGAGGCACCCTGAATGAGAAATTGTAATACATTTTGATTAATAATGTGTTTGGATTGAAGAGAATGCTAATATATATACCCTAAAACCAATTACATTGATGATTGTAAATTTGAATCGTGCCATTTTAATGGCAATTCTAATTATTATATTTATATATACTGTTTGTGTAATATATTTAATTATGATAATAACTTTAGAATAATTATATTCTTAAATGTCCCTAGTCAAATATCATTATGGATTAGGTTGTTTTGATATGTTAAAACTAGCATATATTATGACTTATATAGGATAATAAGTTTACACATGAGTACAAGTTAGAGAACTTGTATATTGGACCGACCTATCTTAAGAACACTAAATGAATCATTATATAAGTGTCATGAATGATTTTTAGTAATTATTATTAATATAGTCCTTTGACCTAAGATTGCCAAGGTTCCCTATATGTGAGTTTCATATTTTGATATTATTCTATGTCACTCATGGTTAAGTGAATGCAAGGGTAGTTATTAGATATGTCACATATCATGCGGAGGGGTTTGTATGATCAAGATGGAATTTGTCCCTCCTATATAATAGGAGTAGCATCTGTGAGTCCCTTGATTAAGTAAAGCTAAGAAAATGCATGGTCATTCTCAGATGAATTGACATGGGATGTCAATTGCATTTGCTTTAGTTAGCTTATTTACAGATCAAGAAACCTCAAGATTAGGCTATACAAGAATGAAACGGTCTATGTCTCGCATTAAATTTAGATGTTTAGGACAAAAGAACATAGATGATGATCACGTGTAAAGATTTAATCAAATCATTGACTTTCTCATTACTTGGGTAACAATGATGTGTTGCTAGACACTGCTCATTATTTATTATCATTAATATGATTAATGATCATTGCTAACATAATGAGAGCCTGTAGGATCACACACTTAAAGTCTAGTGGATTTGGAATTAATGGACCAAATTGTTTAAGCCTAATATTTGAGAATTTTATATTATAATTATAAGGCCCAATAATAAACCCATAATTATGCATGGAACAAAGTCCAATTAATTAGGATTTTCTATGCACCTATTTAAATAGAATTATTGGGTAATAATAGATTCATTCACGCATCCCAAGCATAAAAATTTCCTAGCACCTCTTTTTAATAAAAAATCCTTGAAGAGGCATAACTAGCACTACGAGGAAAAGGAAAACAATTTCAACCAGTGTTCATGTGAATGTTCATTGGTGATTCACGGGTTCGTGTGGATACCTCAGAGTCTTTAGCTAAAAAGAAGTTGAAAAGGTGATCAACGATTGAGTTCTTGAGTCATCATTAAAGGTATTGAATGAATCCTTATTCTAATTTAACGTTTTACATGGATCCGTTGGTTAGGATCGGTTTATTCTGCTGCACTTATTTGACTCTCGATCCCAACAAAAAAGCGGGGGGAGAAAGAAGTTAGGAGAGAAAGAAGTAGGAGGAGAGAAGTGTTTCCTTTGTATTGTTTGGAAAAGGAGAAATTAGGAAAGAAAGAAATTAGAGGAGAAGTAATTTCTTTTAGTTGAAAAAGGAGAAGTTATGAGAGAAAGAAGTTGTATTTGTATAAAATAATTATTATGCCTTTATGTATAAAAGATGAATATAGATGTGTATTTTAAAATACAATTTATTTATTTTTTTAAAATGGTTACTAACAAAACATGAAAATGATTTATACAAACATTTTATAGAATTTATTTATTTTTTAAAATTTTTTGTATTTATTATAATAAAATTTTTGGTTTGATTAAAATTTTATGAATGTAATGTTAAAATCTATGATTCATATAATTTAATTAATTAAAATATAATTAGATAAAATTCACTTAATTAAAATTAATAATAATCATAAATTTATATTGAATTAAATTCATAAAAGCTAACAATAGAAGAATATAGACAAACACATAAATACAAAGAATAATTTGGTTGCCTAGTGAAAGTATGTTCAATTTTAATTGTATGAATTCTAAAAATATAATTGATATAATCAATATAAAAGATGAAGATAGATGTGTTGTTTAAAATAATGAATTTTTAAAATATAATTGATAAATTTACAGAATAGAACTCAAAGTAAAAATCTATCATAGATGAAATACTTCTTACTAAATGTAAAAAAAAAAAAGTGCATTGAGATCCACTATCTTACTATTAAGACTAAATAGAAGTACTTTAAATTATGTAAAAACACAATAACACATGACATAAATATGCAGTCCATAATCCAGGTTCCCATCATTAAGTATAGTACAGTACAGTACATAAACAAAATAGGTTCACTTTGCTCGATTAATACAAGATCTACTGATATACAGGATAATGAATGTTAAATCCTAATTTTGCTTCCAAATTACCTTCCATCCCACTTTAACCATTCCCTATAAGTGTATGTTGAGCAATGTCACATTATGTTAACAAGCATTGGTGATTCATTCAAAACTTGTGCATCAAAACAAATAATTATTGGAAATATTACAATGAAACGTTTCTTCTACCGTGATATTATCTATTTGTAGAGATCTAGTTACAACAACAAGCACATTCAAAAGCCATAAGACATAAATATATTTCTACTTTCTAGTAAAACAAAGACGAAGAAGAAATGATGTGATTATTCAAGTCATATGTTAATCATTATTTTTATATAGATAAAACAACCTCTACATATGCATACTAGTAATACTCTAATTTTTTAAATTCTCATACAATAGGGTTAATGTCATTCTTCTATCAAAGTTATTGTTTGACCACATTAAAATACTAACAAAAAGTAGGTGTCATTGCATACCTCAAACGGTGGCTCAATTATTCCCTGCACTGGCCATAAGCTAATATAACACCTGCAATTTTAAGTGAGGCGAAACTATAAAAAATTGCTTTTTAGCTCTCTTCTTTTTGTAAAGGAAGCTATAACACTTCAACTGATATTCCTCAAATACTCTTATTTTCTTTAACTTTGTAAACACTTCTGCCTCACTATAGTGGCAAGGTCTAGTGCTTTCCATGATGGAGAGTTGTCTTTCAACTATCCGAGCATGCTTTTCGGCTATCTAGACATGCTTTTCTGCCACCTCTCTCATAACATCATTTAAGTTGTTGATCCCTATGTTCAACTTCCCATAACTTTTCTCAATTAAATCAATTGTAGGCACCTTCTGCTTTGAACCTTATGATGATTATGTACCTTGAGATTGATTTGAGTGGGGATACTCTTGGAAGTGGTTGGAAGGTGCACATTCAGGACTAAATATGTCAAAATGCCAAGCATAGTTGGGGGTATCACTTCCCTAATTAATATCATAATCTAACATTTATTTGAAACTATTGTTCAAGTCCAACCTTTCTTTCTCCTATCTCCTTAACTTGTCTGTTGCACTCTCAGTATATACCCTTGTAGCCCTATCTCTTCAGAATAGCTCCAATAACTAGTCGTAATTATGTATGAGTGTAAACTTCCACTTATAGGCTTCGGGCTTAACCTACACACACATATACAATCACATCATTACATACTAGATATTGGTGTCATCCATACTAAGAATGCAATGAATTATTACATTAGAATTCTAATATATGAGTTATACTAACTTTACCTTACAGATCTCACTCTATACTTCTAGTTTAGCCTCGAACATGTGCATGGTTAGGTTCCAGGCAATTTCACTCCACCTTTGGAATAGATCATAGCATTCATTAAAGTTATCCTTTAATGTCTTCATTCGATTTTTGATATGCTACTTTTGGAAGAATGGACCTATTGTCTATTTCAGCTCCACCACCATACTAGCATAAGCCATGGAATTAAATGTGCCATCTAGGTGGTTTCCTTTTTGCACCTCCTCTAATAATAAGTCTAACAACATAGCATCCATGTCAGACATCTATCGTAGTAAATCTTTAAAGGAACCCTTACCCTTGCTATCGAACTTCTTGTTCTTTGACATATCAAAATCTGCAAAGCATTATACAACCAAGTAATTTTTGATAGTATAAGGATAAATTCACATGTGCATAGATGTAGAACAGGATCAGTTATAAATAACTCACACACATAAGTGTCATAACTATGTGCAATGCAAATTAAAGGTTTGGTTTACAATCAATGCTTTCAGAATAAGAAATGATATACAATAATACTTGACATACAACACATATGTATATAACACAAAATACATGACATATTATACCATGATGGTGTATAAATACACAACATTCAACTTTTGTCTTTCAACTGTAGAAATTTAACTCACGCTACAAGAGGAGATGCAAGAATCTGCAAAATACAATTTATATAGAGCAAACACTAAATATAGTTCACAACCACATCAATAGCACAAAATTCATAAGCATTAAATATAATACACAAAGAGTTATTATATAAATAACATGGACTATGACAAGGTTTACTGATAATCATTCCACATATGGACTACTATGTTTTCGCTTATGATGAACCCATGTTTATAGTCTTCTTCTGTGATCTATGATTCGTGATCTCCTATATCTTCTACATTACTATCTAGTAGCTCACAGTCAATCTCATCCATCAATCGTAGATCGAGATCAATCTCCATTAGAAAGTTATGCAATATACAATATGCAATAGTAATGTTTATCATGGTTTTAAAAGAGTAATGCAGTTTCGTGCCACTACCAATTATTGGAAATCTTTTTTTTAGGACCCTAAATGCCTTTTCTATTATATTTCTCAATGATGTATGCCGATGGTTAAATATCTCCTTCGCATTTTGAGATTTGTGAGTAGTATACTCCTTTAGGTGGTAATGCCCACCTTTGTAGGGTGTAAGTACACCCTCCTTTAGAGGATACCCTGCATCTCTTAGGTAGAATTTGCCTAGGATTTATAACAATGATACAAATACATGTCAGAAAACATAATTCTAATAGGAAACTCCTTATATGCTTGAACCTTGCCCTATCATTGTGCATTCTAATACATGAGAAATGCTTACCTCTTGGAATTCTCAATTTATCTCCTTTCTTAGTTAAAGCATGTTTGAGAACTCTAGACTCAGATGTGGTTCCCTCCCAATCGGACAACACATATGTGAATTTTACATCAAAAGAATACACTGCCAACACATTTTGTGTTGGATAATCTTTTCTACCTCGAAAGCGAGGAGCATTTTTCCTTAGCAGTCTGACTCGTATATGTGTTCCATTTAAACCTCCAACACAATCTTGTAAATCATTTATATTTAATATAATTACACAGTATGATAACTAAATAATCTCAATTCAAATGATAATTGCATCCTATGTAAGTTAATACATTACCTTGAAATAATGATAAAATTTACTATTATTGGATATTTGTATAGGAACCTCTGATTCAAAAGGCTGCACAAGATATTCATCCCTGATAGATATAATAGCCCATAAAATGTTATGAAAATGATTGCTAACTATTTTTCCTGATCAATGGAAGAAAAAAGATATAATTCTATTTTTTACATTGTGTGCTAAGATATGCAAGAATCTAGCAACTTATTCCTCTACAGTGGAATAAGTGGAATCCTATAATATCTCAAAATTAAGTTTCATGAATTTCTATATTTTTCTATATATATTTAATTAATTAATAATTAAATTTGAATCTCTTCCGCTTTAGAATATTGAAATAATGTTAATGATGGAATTTGAAGTATGTTTATTTTATGATAATTATCATTTTAAGAATTGATTAAAATAATTTTTGTAAAGAATTTCTTACAAGTTAGAAGGATTTTATTAATTTCGAGTACAAAGATTTATAAAATAATATTTTAAATAGAAATTTAATATAGAAAATATTTGAAATAAAATTGTCTCTCCTATGTGGACGGCTATTTATCCTATTATATGTATATGTTTCTAAGATTTCCCATGACTCTTCCTCTCTCTCCTCATTTCTCAAAAATCTGCTCCCTCTTTTATTATTTCTTTTTGGATAGCAGCACTTTTTGCCTAATATTTATGTTTATTTTTTTCCTTATTTTTGTTGTGTTTCTTTTGCTGACTTACACCAAGAGTTTCCAGCAATTTCCCACCGCCTTCCTTCTCTCGTGACTGGCCCCAATTTTTTTCTCTCTCTCTCTTTATTATTTCTACTGTTGTCTCAGCTCATATATAGCAGTTTTTCTCCCGGAACTTTTTTATTTTTTTCACGATACAACTCAGCACACAACACAGCTTTTACACAAGTTACATGATGCTTCTCTTTCTCATTCTTTTCAACTGGTCTTTGCTTCTCTGTCACCGCCTTTCTTACTCTCTCTCTCTCCTTCCTTTCCTTTTCTTCCTCCTCTCTAGTTATTCTTTTCAGGGCCGTTACTCTCTGTTGGTTCTGTTCTATCGTTGCTGCCTTCTTTTCTCTTCGGTCAGCTTTGGATTCGTGAGAATGAGGCTAGTTCCCGTCAGGAATGGGAGTTACTTATGCCCAAGGGAAGCTGCTCCCATCCACGGCACAAGGGTGTTATTCTTTAGCTATTTCCGCCAACACTATTCAACTGTTCGTTGGCTGCTTGCATAGTGGAAGTGCAGGAGACCACTGTAAGTCACTGCTGTGTTAGTGGTGAAACAGGGTGTCATTTTTATGCTTCTTACGAATTGTTCTACTTTCGGCACCATAACTGAGAAAATATGAAAAGATGATGACGGATACTTGGAAACTTACAAGATTGGATTAGCATTGTCTTGTGAGTATATATCTCACCATTTCTTATTATCTCATTAAAAGATATTTTTAAATATTGAGTTATGTTTTCCTTATTATTAGTATTAATTATATATTTTTGTATTAATATAGTTATATGCGAGTGTTGTAAATTGAGCTTTTTGAGATATTGAAAAGTGATGAATGATACTAGAGTGATGATCTTGAATATTGCGACTGTTGATGAAGAAATGACATGACAATCAAATGGGAAATTGCTGACGAATTATATGAGGTGGAAATGAAATTGATTCAAGAGTCAAATGAGAAATTCCTAACTAATAGTTAAGAGAGACATAAAATCAACTTTGATACTACAGAGTAACTATATGTAGGTTTATTGTATTTAAATATGTGACATCGTGTGATTGCTTGTGATTAACTTGTATTGATGATGTGATTGTGATGATTTATTTGTAATTGAACCCCAATGGCTATTCATATGTGATGCCTACCCAGAGTGGGTAGTATATGATCATGAATTCTAATAAGAAATCGAGACTCCTATGATTGTATTATATGAAATAAAGTGTTAGTCAAGTGCATGTGGATCTCCATTATAGGATATGGTTCTATATATTTCAAGAATTCAGAAATTGATTTGCTATTATTTTTTTATATACTTAAGTTAATCACTTAGAAGTCAATGGTAGTCATACACTCACTGAGTTCTCGTAACTCATTCTATTGTATTTTAAATATTTTAAGTTAAGACTTGAGTTTGCTACATCCATGGAGCATCAAGACTGCCTCATCTTTGATAGTTAGAAATAGAAATTGTTAATTTATGTGATATTAATTTATTGTATGTGTGATTATTTTTGTAAAAAAAATTTGTTAAGGCTTGTGGAAATCAGTAACGGGATCTACATTGGTCACGATCAAAAGTGGGTCATGACAAATCCCTCACTCTACCTGTTACTTTTATCTTCTCACATAATCATAGGAAGGCGTGAAGACTCATTCATAATACATCACGATATTTATCTGATTGAAATAGATTTTGCAAGAGTTGTTATCGCATTTGATCTCTTACTTTTCTTACTCCATTAATGGGTCTATGCACAATATTTGCTTGCAATTCCAACAAATACATAAAATATCATAGCATACAAGTTAAACCACACGTATTTGACATAATCTATCTCATTCCTTCATTATATCAATAATAGGCATTTGGTCTAATTCAAACTACTCTTCAAGATACTCATCGACACTATCTTCTATAGTCATTTATGAAATACCTTCAAATTATAACTACTAAACATTACAAACTATAAGCATGCAAAAATGCAGACATACATATCAACTTCATTATATACCAACAAGGGTAAGATTATTAACACAAATTGAATAGAAAACACATAAAAATATAGTGCACACCCACGGGTTTATGCATAGTGAAGCATGAAGCTGTTAGAAACATACTTATGAGATTATGAAGGATCTTTAAAGATTAATTGGAAAAGCATTGAAGATGTGGTCCCTTTAAGAGTGTATACTTAGATAGGTGCCTTGAACACAGTACCTTTTGACAAGAGCAATATATGTAAAAAAACAACATTGATCATTTTTTAAATAACACTACAGAGCTTCATTCTTATATTTTGTAGTTGTCCTAAAAACTTGCTTAATTATATTGTGAAGGTGATATCTTAACAGAGAACTATTAAATTATTTGTACAAATGTGAAAGGAAGAAATGTAACTTGAAATGACACTAACCTAACTAGTTTATAGGCAACACAAATAATGTCATTAAAATGAGTTTTTAAGTGGTACATAATAAATAGTTAAGATAATTAGTATGTAAATCTCAAATATATTTGCTTTAGCTTCAAATTTTAATCATATAAAGTTCCTAGAACACGTTCTATAAAATCAAAGACATACATATACATTTGTGTGCATATCCCAAAGGCTTAATTTTAATTTTTTGGTCAAAAATAAAATTACAATGGCTATTTAATACAAAAATAATTAATTATTCAAAATAATTTAAAAGCAGTGCATAATTTCTTTATTTTATTAGAATGGTTACTAAGATTTTATGAAAATTAGTGAAAGTTTAGATTGGGTGTTAATAGACATAATCCTAAATATTTTATAGGTACAAATTTCTATCTCTCTATATATATGTATATGTGTATTTATATTAAAAAAAAAAAACAATTTTGGTGTTATAAGTGGCTTAAATTTATGTTATGTATCAAAGCCAAGTTATAATTGGTTTTTGCTGATGATCATATAAGACGAAAAATAGCCAAATTAATATTGTTTCTGTGATGCTTCTGTATCACATTTCCATGTCTAAGAACAATTTTATGAGATATTAACTACCATGAAATAGTTCAATTTTTTATTACGTTGCAATTGTAATTTTACATATTATTAACATATACATATGAAATAGGTTTCATAATCCCTCAAATTCACACTAAAATTGTAATTTTCATTTTTTCAAGACAAATGTCCAACCAATTAACTCTTCCTGATATATTGCATATACCTTAACTGGAAATTATGTCTAATTGTACCACCAAAGACAATCATACAATATTAAACATATAATTTTAAACTATTATATAAAGAAAATTATAGTATTTAAAAACGTAAAATCTGATAAACATGATATATATTATTAAATTGGTAAATAGGGGATATATTTAAATTAATATCTACCACCAAATACAATAGAGCAACATTATGATAAACAAGTATATGTTATTTATATTAATAATTGAAATGTAATATTTAAAAAATTTAGTACTGAAAAAGTATATTGCTGAAGGGGCTTTGATCCCCACACCCTCCACAAAGGTAGCTCCCCTTGACCTTATTCACTAACTGACTAGTAGGGCTATCATAAAATTCTTCATATAGCACGACATTAAGTGATTAGTTAATTAATTTAAAATTAATCAATTTAGAATTTGATATTAAAAATATATTTTGAATATATGTTTCATTTATCATGTTATTTTGTTGCTTGATGCATGGCACATGATTATAGCCTTTGGTTTTGTTGTAATTTTAAATATAGCATGCGTGTCATGCTTTTCTATTACTTTTAATTGTACATTCTCTTCTCATCTCACTCCCCTCAAATGTAACTTGAGATTTCTTTATTTATTATGTAATAATATTTGCTAGAACACCTAAAGAAGCAATAATGGAAGTGGAAATCAAGCCATGGAGAAAGAAGAAGATTCTTAGGAAGAAGTTTTTCTTTCTTTGTTTTATTTAATATTCTTAAGGTCCTAGAATATCACTTAGGTTAGGCCATGATCATATCATGTTTAATTTATGTTTTATGTATGAGATGCATGTGATGAATGTATAAGATACCTATACTAGATGTATATGATGCATGCTAAATTCAACTAAGTACAATAATAGTGAAATCAAGAACATTAAAATCACTCAAATAAAAGTATTAAGTCAAAAGAGATGCCTTTCAATAATAGCACTTGTTAAGACCTTGATCGACTATAGGTAGGTTTGCCAAAACAAAGTGCCTAAAGTCTATATTGGTAAGACGCGATCGGATAAAAGAGATATCCAAATTGTTAAATATTGGGTTTAACTTAATTGGGCCATCCCAATAGGATTGGGGCCTAAAGGCATAGAGTTGGTTATGAATTCATGAAATAAATTTGAATAATTATTATTTATCTAACTATCCAAAAGTTGCATAAAATGCAATTAACAAGGAGTTATCTACCTAAATAGCTATATCTTGGGCAATAAACTAAAGCTAACTCAAGATCTGGTAAACTATAGATCTTAGCTCAGTAAAAAAACCTTGACGATAAGGTTTTTTGAAATAATAGTAAGGGCTATTATTTTGAGAAAAATAGTAGGAGTATTATTTAATAAAAGACCTTATTAAATAAGTAAAATACATGATTCTCATTTTGTATATTTTTCTAATGTAGATAATCATAGCATCAAATGTATCAAACTTATCACTGCGATCTATCCTTAAGAATGATAAATTAAATGGGGCAAATTTTCTTGATTGGTATCGAAACTTGAGAATTGTCCTTAAGCACGAGAAAAAGCAATATGTCCTTAAGCAACCTATTCCAAATAAGCCTATTGCCAATGCTCCTTAAGCAGAAAAGTATGCTTATAAGAAGTATCTAAAAGATTTTTTAGATGTCATCTATCTCATGCTCATTACTATGAACTTTGAGCTTCGAAGTAACACGAGAACATGAAGGCATTCAATATAATTGATCACCTCAAATAGCCCTACCAAAAGCAAGCAAGCCATGAGAGGTATGATATGTCTAAAGCATTATTTCAATACAAGATGGCTGAGGGAACACATATTGCTATTCATATACTTAATATGATTTGATACATCAATAACCTTGAAAGGTTGGGTTTTCCTCTACAACAAGAATTGGCTAATGACATAGTTCTACAATCGTTGCCTGAAAGTTATGGTCAATTCATCACGAATTACAACATGAACGAAATTAATTACACTTTGCTTGAACTACGTAATATGTTGAGAATTGCCGAGTAAAACTTGAAAAATTTCAACCCTAATTCCATTATGATGATTCAAAAGAGTAAAGGGAAGGGCAAGTCTAAAGCTAAGAATAAAAGAAAGAAGAACAAGACTGACAGAAATTCCAAATCAAGTTCCTCTACACTAAAACCTAAAGGTGGTGTGGCCAAGGAAAGGCAATGCTTCCATTGTAAAAATCAGGACATTAGAAGTAAAATTGCAAGCTTTACCTAGAAGAGATTAAGAAGCAAAAGGGAAGTGAGACTTCCAGCTCAATTATTTATGTTATAAAGGTTAATTTATCTGCTTCTACATCTTGAGTATTATATATTAGATGTGGTACTCACATTTGTGTAAATGTATAGGATCTTAAAGGAAGTAGATTACTGGCCAAAGATGAAATAGACCTACACGTTGGAAATAGAGCAAGAGTTATTATATTAGTTGTAGGGACTTATTATCTATCTTTACCTAGTGGATTAATTTTGGAATTAGACAATTGTTATTTTATGCCCACTATTAGTAGGAATTTGATTTATATTTCTTGTTTAGACAAGAAAGGCTTTTCATTTATAATAAAGGACAAATGTTACTCTACTTATTTAAATGAAATGTTTTATGGTAATGTACACTTAACAAATAGTTTTTATGTTCTAAACTTTGAAAATTCAATCTATAACATCAACACCAAGAAAGTTAAAATTAATGATTCAAATCCAACCTATCTTTGGCATTGTCATTTGGGCTATATAAATGAGACATGCATCTCTAAACTCCATAAAGATGGATTCATGGACTTACTTGATTTTGAATCATATGAGATATGTGAGTCATGTTTATTAAGTAAGATGACTAAAGCCCTTTTTACTAAGAAAGGTGAAAAGGCAAGTGATTTACTAAGCTTTATACATAATGATGTATGTCGACCTTTAAATACATAAGATAAAGGTGGTTATTAATACTTCATTACTTTTACTAATGATTTAGTAGATATGGCTATGTGTTTCTTATGAAACATAAGTTTGAATCCTTTGAAAATTTCAAAGAATTCAAGAATAAAGTACAAAATTAACTTGGTAAAATTATTAAAGTATTTCAATCAAATTATGGTGATGAATACTTAGATCGAGAGTTCCTTAATCATCTAAAGTAGTGTAGCATTGTATCACAATTCACTCCACCAAGAACATCTCAATGGAACAATGTATTTGAGAAAAGGAATCGAACTTTGTTAGACATGGTTCGATTAATGATAAGTCAAACCAACCTTCCAAATTCCTTCTAAGGACATGTTCTAGAGATTGCAGCCTTCACACTAAACCATGTTCCATCAAAATCAATTCAAAAGACACTGTATGAGATATGAACTAAGAAATGTTCTAGTTTATCTTTTATGAAGATTTAGGGCTATGAAACTTACGTAATATGTCTAACTTCTAATAAACTTGGACCTAAATTTGATAAATATTTTTTCATTAGATATCCTAAGGAGACCAAGGGATATTATTTCTATAATTTAACTAAGCAAAAAATGTTTATTACTCTAATTGGTATCTTTCTAGAAAGAGAATTTATCTCTAGAAGGATCGGTAGAAGGAGAATAAAACTTGAAGAAATTTGATATCAATAAGAGAACATTGAACTTGAGATAGGACTTAAGCCCATTTCACAACTAGTTATGGAAGAATTTCCTCATGTAACATAGAACCCATGTAAGTTTAGTAAGATACGTCATGAGTCTGAGAGATATGGATTTCTCATGACTCATTATGGTGATGTGTTGCTCATAAACTAAGATGAGCCCATAACCTACTAAGAAGCTATGATGGGCTCAGATTCTGAGAAATAACTAGAAACTAAGAAATCTGATATGGACTCCATGTATGCAAACTAAGTTTGGACTTTGGTTGATCCACTTGAAGTAGTAAAATTTATAGGACACAAGTGGGTTTTCAAAAAGAAAATCGACATAGATGGTAATGTGTGTACCTTTAAGGGATAACTAATTGCAAAAGGTTTCAAGCAAATCCATGGTATTGATTATGATGAGAATTTTCCCCCAATTATCACACTTAAATCCATTAAGATTCTTCTAGCTATAACCGCATATTATGATTATGAAATATGGCAAATGGATATCAAAACCATTTTCCTTAATGGAAATCTTCTTGAGAATGTGTACATGACGTAACCTAAAGGTTTTGTAAATTCTGATAATGTTGGAAAAGTTTGCAAATTGCAACAATCCACTTATTAATTAAAGCAAGTTTCTTCAAGTTGGAATCTTTGTTTCGATAATGCAATTAAAGAGTTTAGTTTCATTAAAAATGAAGATAAGCCTTGTGTGTACAAAAGGTTAGTGGAACCGTAATAGTATTTCTAGTATTGTATGTAGATGACATACTACTAATTGGAAATAACATCCCTACACTATAGTTTGTAAAAACTTGGTTAAGAAATTGTTATTCTAGGAAAGACTTAAATGAGGCCACTTATATATTAGGTATCAAGATCCATAGAGATAAAACAAGAAAGTTATTTGGTCAAAGTCAGAGTACATACAACAATAAATGCTAAAGAAGTTTGGCATGCAAGATTTTAAAAGAGGATTCTTGCTAATGTCACATAGCATAAGTCTATCAAAAATTTAGTGTCCTTCCATAGAGTTTGAGAGATAACGCATGAATAAGATCCCTTATGCATCTGCAATTGTTCTATCATGTATGTCATGTTATGTACTCATCCTAATGTCTCATATGTTTTAAGTATAAGGAGCAAATACTAATCAGATCCTAATGAAAATCATTGGACAACTATCAAGAATATTCTTAAGTACTTAAGAAGAACTAAAGATATATTCTTGATTTATAGAGGGGAGGAAGAGCTCATTGTAAAAGGTTACACTAATGCTAGTTTTCAAACAAACAAAGATGATTTCAAATCATAGTCAGGTTATGTATATTGCCTCAATGGTAAGGCTATGACCTAGAAAAGTTCAAAGCAAGGGACAATAGCTGATTTTACAATAGAAGTTGAATACATTGCAGTATTAGATGCCACAAAGGAGATTGTTTAGATTAAGAAGTTCATCACTAAAC
Organism: Sindora glabra; assembly: GCA_020226215.1. Taxonomy (NCBI): domain Eukaryota; kingdom Viridiplantae; phylum Streptophyta; class Magnoliopsida; order Fabales; family Fabaceae; genus Sindora; species Sindora glabra. The sequence continues at coordinate 32,477,815 of CM035234.1, read as the reverse complement.
TTGAAGTTATTCCTAGCATTGTTAACTTGATAAAGCTCTATTGTGACAATAATGAAGTTATTGCACAAGTTAAGGAACCTAGATCTCACCAGAAATCTAAACACATACTCCGGCATTATCATCTCATAAGAGATATCATTGATAGAAATGATGTCAGAATATACAGAATACTAACTGATGATAACATCGTCGATCCACTAACAAAACCCCTAACATAATAAAAGCATGATAATTATATAAGATCCATAGGTATTAGATATATAGATGATTGGCTTTAGTGTAAGTGGGAGATTATTGGTGTATATGCCTTAAAACCAATCATATGGATAATTGTAATTTGAATCATGTTATTTTAAAGCCGATTCCAATTATCATATTTATACATATATTTTCTACATAGTATATTTAATTATGATAATAACCCTAGAATAATTATATTCTTAAATGTCCCTAGTCATGTATCATTATGGATTGGGTTATGTTAACAAGATAAGACTAACATGTGCAGTGACTTATATAAGATATTAAGTCTACACATGAATACAAGTTAGAAAACTTGTGCACTAGACTGACCTACCCTAAGAATACTATATGAATCATTATATAAATGTTATGAGTGATTCTTAGTGATCATCATTAATATAGTCCCTTGACTTGAGATCGCCAAGGTTTCCTACATATGAGTTCCACATTTTGATATTGCTCTATGTCACTCATGGTTAAGTGAAGGCAATGGTAGTTATGAGATATGTCACATATCATGCAAAGGAATTTGTATGATTAAGATGGAATTTATCCCTCCTATATAACAAGAGTGACATCTGTGGGATATTTGATTAAGTAAGGCTAAGAAAAATGCATGGCTATGCTAAGATGAATTAACATAGGATGTCAATTACATTTGCTTTAATCAGCTTACTTAGAAATTAAGAAATTTTTAAATTTAGCTAAAAGGGAATGACACGATCTATGTCCTATGCTCAATCTAGATGCATAGGACAAAAGATCATAAATGATGATCATATGTATAGGTTTAATTAAATCACCGACTTTCTCATTACTTAAGTAACAATGATGTATTGCTAGACACTACTTATTATTTATAATCATATCATTAATATGATTTATGATCATTGTCAATGTAATGAGAGCCTATAGAGTCGTACATTTAAAACTTAGCGGATATGGATTTAATAGACTAAATTGTTTTGGCCTAGTATAGAGGAATTTCATGTTATAATTATAATGCTCAATTATAAGCTCATAATTACACATGGAACAAAGTCCAATTAGTTAGGGTTTTCTGTACACTTATATAAATAGGCATATTAGGTGTTAAAATATTATTATTATTCACACATCCCAATAACATAGAAAACCCAACCAACTCTCCTCAATCATAACCCTAAAAGGGGTGTAACTAGTACTACGACGCAAAGAAAGAGAATTCCAATCAGAGACCATAGGACGTTCACGAGTAATTCATGGGTTTGTATGGATACCTCAGAGTTTTTAACTAAAAGAAAGTCAAAAAAGCAATTAACGATCAAGTTTTTGAATCATTTATAGAAGATAATGATTAAATCCTTGTCCTAATTTAATTGTTTCACATGGATCCTTAGCTAGAATCGATTAAATTCTACTGCAACTATTTAGCTCTTGATCCCAATACTTTCCTTCTAAGCTTACACCTTACTTTTTGTTCACCAAAGCTTCCAATCCTATCTACCCTTAGATAATAATGGAAAATAAAGGCTTTCACAACTTTTCTTCTCTTCCTTCCACTCCAATGACTAGTTACACCTCTTAGCTTAATTGTGTACAGAAATCTAAACATACTCTTTAGAAATCCATAAACACTTTTTAAGCCATCTAGTTGTTAAGGTTTCCTATAAGGGCAAATGGTTAATGGTCATCAAACCCAATCAAAATTAGAAATTACAAGTTTAATGAAAATTTTACAATATAAGGCATAAATCAGATTGAACCCTTAATGATCCACTTAATAAACCCTTTCACATTTAATTACTAATTATAATCATAAAATTTTAAAAAATTAGAAGAAGTAAATGGAAATAGAAGTGAAAATTAATCTTTCATACTTAAGTAGTTGAGCGAATAGTATGCAAATAAGATGCAAAAATGTAAACAAAATTAAGTTGAAGGGATTTTGATTTGAAATTAAGTAGAATGCAATATTATAAATAAAATTCAAAATTAACATCCAAAAATAATATAGAAATGTAATTGATCCAAGGAATTTAGAACTCTTTAATGGATTAATCATAAATCACAATATATTTGACAATAATAGTTGATTTTTCATTTTAGAATCACCCAAAATCTTGTAATAATTCATGAATTCTACATTTGATAACCATATAGGATTTGATCAATTTAGATTATCAAAATTAAGTAACCGCTTGAATTCATAAAGTTAGCTCCAAATTAATTTGAATATAGAATTTAGTTGAATTTAAGGATTAAATTAGAAATCTCTAATTTAATTATTCAATCCTTTGTTCTCATAAAAACAAGGATGATTAACTAGCAAAATTCAACATAAAATCATATAAATATAACAAATCACATAAATGAACATAGATTATACCAAATTAGAATCCAATTTAGGTAATTCTAGAAAATCAAATAATAGAATTAAAGAAACATGAAAATTAACTAACAAAAGTTAATATTACAACTTAGGATCTCATAATCCAAATCGAGATAAGCCTTAAATTCTTTGAATCAATCATAAAATTAGTCCTCCATAGATGAGAAAAAAAATCTTAAAGAAGAGAAGAAAGTTATCTAGAATTGCATGTACATGCCTTTATATGCACAAATCCTATAATCTAATTGCCTCCCTAGAAAACCTACTGGGCTAAGTTAACGTGCCTCATAGGGTTACAAAAAATAGGCCTTTGCTAATTTTAGAAGCATGTAGCCTATTTAACAATTTAATCCACTAATAATCTTTTATTCTAGTAATTTTCATCACTTAACTTCCAACTCATGTCTAAGCATTAAAATGATGTAGTTTCACTAAACTCAAAACATAAAAGTTGGCAACTTTCGACACTAGTTTCACCTTTATTAGACCTTTGGACTCCAGATATGACTCAAAAATTAAGAATAATTCAGCTTGAATAAAAATAAAGCATCAACTACATTGTGATTTTTTACTTTCTAAAAATGTAAATTAAATTTTAGCCAAAATGTGAAAGTTTTAGGTCTTCTTCTAAGCTTTCAAATAATATAAGGATCACTTAATTTTGATGTCTAAAAATTAGATCATAGCCAAAACCGTAAAACAGTATGAAAATCTAGCATTAACTAAACAATTTCAAAATATTAGAAAACTAACACCTAATCATATAATAAGGCCAATTCCATAAAATTAAATATATATAACTTACCAAGAGGCATTAAATAAGAGGAAATGATATAAACGAGATTTTGCATGTCAATTGTCTAATGATAAGCACTACTATGTCTTTTTAGTCATCTTTGACTAACTCTTTACATGTTCCTTATAGCCCATGAGTCCTTCTATCTTTGAACTTTTGGCAATTACAAGTTTGAGTCTAATAAAAAAAACTTTACCAATCTACCTTTAACTTTTGATAGATGCTAGCAAACATTTAATCCCTATTAACTTATAAAATTCGACCTATACCACTTTTCTAAATATATATACAAAAGTAAAAGATTTGGTGGTTAGTGATGCCAAACTTATTACCTTTTTAACTTACTGGTTATGTAAACACCTTTATTGCATCTTTTCTCTAAAGATATCATTAACCTATGTCTCTCTAGTTGTAGTCTTAAATGAATGTTAATAGGTAACTTTTAGCCCTTTTTATTTTTGCCTTCATTTTTAACATAGTCATCGCTGCTTCAAAATCTCTCAAACAACATAAACTTTTTACAAACCTAAAAGGGCCACACCAAGTTTTTTTATTATGGTTGACGATTATTTTATGGGATAACTTTAATCTGCAAAAAGGAAAAAAAAAGATAGTGAACCAAAAGTTAAGTCTTATGTTAAAGGTATTCAACTTACTCAAGGTAGTTTAGCAAAGAAACTTAAGTTAAAAACCCTTAAAGAGCTATTCTATCATTTTTTTCTCAATCTTTTATAATCTTTTGGCCTCTAACAATAACATGAAAATAATCAATTCTTTTTATTCTCACTTTAAAGGTTCAAATTGGTTTAAATCACCTTTTAACGTAGTCAACCCTGCCAGTGTTTAAATTTTGTCAAAGTTTCTATGTCCCCAGCTTATCTTGACTAGTCTTCCTAATAAAGCTTGACCTTTAGCCTATAAAGTTTTACCTAATACCTTGGCTTGACACTTTACCCTCATCCAAAGTTTACCTTTACATTCACTTACCAAAGATTTTCAAGGACGAATCTTGAAACTAAAAAAAGTGCTACACCTTAATGATCTTAATAAATCTTTCACAAAGCACCTTAACTGACATCATTATTCCCTTACCATACTTACATGGAATCTTTTAAATCATGGTTATTCAACCATACCAAGTATTTTAACATAACCATTGATGAAAATTTGACTCATATCACTTCTTCACAAACTCTAAATGCTTCAATGAATGCTATAAGTACACATTATGATGAAATTATAACCCTCAAGAAATATTACAAAGTTAAATATGATTATAGATGCATAAATTACACATTTTTGAAGGCTAAAGCTTCCATAAAAAAAAAGAGATGCCAATGATCAAACTTCCAAGAAGAAATTTTTTTAACACTATTATTAGATATCTATGTTTTGAATTAACTTTAAGCCTTTTTTTTACTAAAATTAATACCTTTATCAAATGCACCTTTCAGCTTAGCTAAATATATAAAAGCAATGAGAATAAGGAAGCACGCCCCTAAAGTAACCATGGCAAGCTTTTTCCTTTACACCTTTAATAAGATAGCTAGATTGGCCAAAGTCACACTCTAATCTTCATTTAACTTGCTACCTAGTGAAGTTGAACTCATCTCATCCCACTTTAGCATTTTATCTCACTAATATGCTTGTATGATGACTTTTCTTTCAATTGATCAATTGTACCTTTGAATCATATTCACGGAGTTATGACCAAAGGTGAGTATGTAGATTAATAGGATGAAAAGTTTGAAGAAGTATGAAAAAATTGGAGAAATGTTTCTTGAAAAAGATGGAACCATAATCCAAGCTTCAAGGAAAAGAAAACAATCTAAGAAAGGTAAAACTGCTTACACTGCTAGCAATCAACTAGTCTAAAAGGGAGTAGCCCCTCCTAAGTTAAAGAGATCAAGATTGGAGACATTAGTTGTATGTCTTCATGTGGAGTCTTTTACAACTTTGGCTAATATTGAAACTCAATGACTGAACTATAACCTTGAAAGCTACTTCAATCAATTAAGATTAGTCTTGTGGTAACTCTAATTACTCATTTCAACATTTTCTTCTTTATCATTTTTTACAAATTGATAATTAATATTTTAATTTCAAGTGTAAGATGTTAATCAACATAACACTTTACTTCTACTAAGTTTATGCAAAACCATTCAAATAGGCCTTTGACCCCATATGGTTTGACATTTAAGAGTTCAAGAGGCCACAATTAACATGCCACAAAAATTATTTTTCCTCTTAACACTAGTCTAACTACTCCAACTCAAAAGGTACATGTATAAACCCCTACTAGTCATCTTAAGCAAGAACTATTGGACACAAGATTGATTTCCTCTTGTAAAGAAGAAAATCAAATAAGTAAATAAAATTTAACTAGCATTAATTTTAATTTAAAGTTGGACATTGAAGATTACATGGGAGACAATGCCCTTTGAGCATCCTAATATTGAGGTCATATCGCAAAAGCTAAAATAGCCTATCGTGAATCTTGGTTGATAAAAAAGGATTCTAATTGATAGAGTAGCAATAAGAATAACAAAGATAAAGATGAAAATCCTTTTGCCATTCTTAATTTTATAGCATCTAGATGCAATCATTTGATGTCCTCTACTTAGCTTGTTCAATAGAACATGAGATCCATTATCAATTATCAACATGCAAAAAAGATAAAAATTATGGTATCTTCTTTTTAAGAGGTTTTTGGTTAAGATTTACAAGCAAGGGTAGAAAATTCATAGAATCATGAAAAACTCAAATAAAGTTTACAAATTTTAAAAAATACCATTAAGTTAAATTCCTTAATCATTGCAGGCTTCAAGACATTCATTATAGACATAACAAAAAACTTCCCTTCCATGGTGGCTAATTTGAACAAAGCTTTAACTTCTAAAAATATTTGCTAATTTCTTACCTAATATAAGCAAAAATTGCTTAACTTCAGCAAATCTAATGAATAGTGTCATAAATCCGTGCAAAACTTTAAGTTTCTAATGATAAGATTTCAACCTTTAAAGCCAAAATATCTGAATTATGGAAGGAGTCAAAATAACTAGAAAAGCCTCAACCAGTTTTGAAATCCAAACTTCAAACTATGAAGGTAAAAGAGTAGGAACTCAAGTAAAAAGGTGAAAGGAAGTAAAAGAGCATAGGTCAACTAATGCTTAACTTTCTTATATGGTAGGTGAATATAAAGTTATGTTTAACTAGAAGATTTCAATAAAAGAAAAATAGGATAATTTTAGAGCTAACTTTAAATCTCCCTTTGTAAATTTATAAACATATATTTTTTAATTTGTGTAGGCTTAAAATATCTTAGGATGCCTCAAGTTTTTATATCCTTATTTTGTAATTACTTTAGCTAAACTTTCGGAATATTTATCAAATGCTAACAAGATATTTTAAGTATTTTTAAATTTTATTTCATGGATGCATGATCTATATGGCTCTAGATATTTGCCATTAATTATTTTGACTTTATTATCTTCAATATTCTTAATTTTGTAACTATTCACATCAAAACTCTTAATAATAAAAAATGGCTTTTCCTAATTAGGTTACCATATCTAATAATTTGACTTAATCTACATCTAAGAACATTTTTACTTTAACATGCTTATTGTATTATTTGGTCAATTTTTCTTTCTTATGAACCCAAACATTCCAACACACTTCATCCAACTCTTTTAACTTATCAAGCATTAAGTCATTATGCTCTTTTATAATAATATATTTTGTCTTTATGCTCTTAGAGCTTGTAGAGTAACTTTGACTAGTAAAATAACATCATGTCCATATACTAATTTATAAGGCATAATTCTAGTTAAACCTTGTACCAAAATCCTAATTGCTTATAATGCATTATCAAGCATGTGATGTTAATTCCTTGAATATTAGCTAATGTGTTTTTTTTATTAAGTTGATTATGAGCTTATTAGTGGCTTTGACTTGCCCATTGGCCTTAGCATAATAAAGAGTGGATGTTAACATTTTGATATCCCTAGATTTAGCATACTTCTTAACCTTCTAACATATAAACATAGTTCTTTTATTAGTTATTATAGTTTCAATTAACCTGAATTTGCATTGTAACTTGTTTTCTATAAAATTAATGACATATGATTGCTTAATTTCTTTAAATACATTTACTTTAACCCATTTAATAAAATAATCAACAATCACTAATATAAAATAATGATTTTTGGATTATGGTGGGAAAATTTGCTAATAATATACAACACTTACCATCTAAATGGCCATGATTTAATTATGTACTTCAATTCAATAACTAGTACTCTTTGGATTAGCATAAGTTTTCACACTTTTCACAATCTTTGGAAAAAATTATGCAACCCTTAATCATCTATGGCTAATAAAATCTTTGCCTTACAACATCCACCTCATCTTGATTCTAGCATGGAGCACCCCACATATTCTTTCATGCACTTCTCTCATGGTTAAAACTACTTCAACTTCTGATGGACATTTTCAACAATTGCCCTTCAAAGCCTTTCTTGTACAAGTCTCCATCCAATACTATGAACTTTAAGGCTTTTATTCCAAGTGTTCAATTTGCATTATTGGATGGGTTATTATGATAGTTAAGCATTTTCTAATCCGTCAAAGACTAGTCAACATATAGACATAATAACTTTCTCTTTTCTAGTGGTTTAAGATTTGCATGTGTTCAAATTAATTAGGCCAAGTTTGAACTATTTATTTTATACCCTAATGCTATTTAGGTTAAAGTATTAGCATTTTCATTTTTTACTCTAGGTGACTAACAATAACATCATCAAATTTATATAACAATTTAGCTAAAATGACTAGATACTTAGTCATATTTAGATTTAGACACTTACATTCTTATGATATCTGCCTAATGATTAAATGTGAGTCCATATAATTTCTACATTGTGAGCTTTTTACTTTACTAAAAACTATAGGTTAGTTATTAATGCCTCATATTTATCCTCATTATTTGAACACACTTTACTTAATGAAAATATAAATTCAATCAATTGACCCTGCAATGTTATAATCAACATTTTGCATGTAGCTCTATTTTTATGATAGGATCTATCAAAATATAACTTCCAAAAGTTCACTTTGATGAAATTAATCAACTATTAAGATATTCAAACACAAAATCAACCATGATCTAGCCTTTTATTACCCTCAAAAGATAATATGTAAAGTGAATTCACTCAAGCTTAAAACCCATTTTCCCACTTGACCATGAATCAAAGGCTATGCTAACATGTATTTAAAAATATCGAACTTAATTATGACTAAAATGGTAGTTAGTAATATTTTATCTAAGTTTAGAACATAAAAAGTATAATACAAGATAAGTTTTCTAATTGTTAAATACCTTTGTTCAATTATATTTAATACCCTAAATAAATAATAAATTGCCTTTTCTTTTTGTTCATCATTTTGCCAAGCTAAAAACTATAAGGTTAAAACATACATCTTTAAAGGTCAGCCTTAGAAAGGTTAAGACATTACTGGTAGATTACTTAAATATTTCTTAATGTCTTCAAGTAATGGTTACTGTTTAGCTTGCAACATAAACTTCTCTTTATTTTTCAAGTTTTGCAATAGTCAAAACACCTTAGTTTAACCAGACAAATTTGATATAAATCTCCTTATGAAATTAACCTATCCTAAAAAACATTGTAGTTCCTTTTTATTGGTTGGTGTTGAAATTTCCATGATGGCTTTTGCTTTATTTTATTTGACTTCAATTCCCTTTTGATCTATAAGGAAACCTAAGAAATTCCCTACTAAAATGTCAAAGGCACACTTAACGGAATTCATTTTTAATTTATCTTTTCGCATTTGGGTAAAGGATTGTTCCAAATTAACCAAATGCCTTTCATAAGAATTTCTCTTAACTGTAACATCATCAATATACACTTTCATTGATTTTCCTATCATGTTATGGAAAATAATGTTTACTACTTTTTGATAAATGGCTCCAATATTCTTGAGCCTAAATGGCATTACCACTCACTCAAAAGCTTTAATGAAACCTAGGCATTAAAATGTTGTTTTTGTCATATTATCTTTGGCTATGTAGACTTGATTATACTAGGCATTCTTATCCATTAGGCTTACTACCACATGTCCAGGAATTGTGTTTATCAACATGTCTGTGATAGGCATAAGATATTCATCTTTAGAAGTCACATTGTTTAAAAGTTTGAAGTCAATGTACACTTGTAACTTTTCATTCTTCTTCATCCTAGGTACCATGTTCAAAATCCACAAAGCATACTTGGTTGTTCTAATGAATTTAGCCTTCAATAGCCTTTATATTTCTTCTTTAATCCTTAGCATAACATTTAGTGCGAAATGTTAGGCTATTTATTTATATGGATAAAAACTTCCTTTGATTAGCAACTTATGTTCAACTAAATTTCTACTCAACTCTGCATCTCCTTATAATTCCATGCAAAGTAATCCTTATACTCCTTCAAGATGCTAACTATTGCATTTTTATGTCTTATGGCAAGGTTGCACTAATAAAATTCAGTTTTATGTCATCTTCGGTGTCATGACCCAATTCTTGAACATCATGACTAGTGTAAAGACATTTAACTAGCATTAATTTACTAACTAACTATCCTTACAAGCACTTAAAATATACTTGACTTTTTACTACTTTAACTTTGTTGAAGATAAGTAAATAGACATTTATAGAAAATAGAATTAACTACATGTGCATTGGAAAATTTGAAAGATAATTTACGTCCATAAAAGGTTTATACAAGATACTAAAGTTTTTCAATAAAACAAAAGTTTACGTATAAAGGCTATAAATAGAGGAGTTTCTAATTTGACACATCCTATTCCTTTTCAAGGTCCTCCTCAAGGTCAGATTCAATGGATGGGGAGGACAAAGGGCCTGATATATTAGAACTAGAACTAGATTTATTATATATGCCTTCCTATAAATGACTAGGTAAAACAAGATTAATAACAAAGGAATTTGACTTAGAGTCTAGCTATTTAAGTACCACTAAGTAATCAATGCAAGGGCCTTTTGCTATTATCTAGAATCTATAATGAAATATAATTTGAAAAGTACCCCCAAGGTGACAAGAAAATTCTTACACAAATGTCAATCGTGCTTTGATGATCCATGCTTAGAATCTATAAATAAAATATTAAGAATAAAAGGTATCAATATTAACATACTTAGTGAATGGCTATACTTCTCTTTTTCTAAGGAGTTTTTAACATATTAGATCAAAGACATAAGTATAAACAATATGAAATAATAATATAAAATAAACAATAATCTAATTTATCCCTGCTATGTCTGTTATAACTTTTTTATGTAATGTCTACAAAGATTACTCTAAAGAATAGTAATAGTTGATATATGGGTTTCTTCTTATATATTTAGTTTAGTTTTATCCCTTGCCATCCTAGGCACAAAGTCCTTAACTTTATCCCCCTAACCTTTATGACCTCTGCTCCCGCAAGTGCACGGGTTAAGTCGAGTTATAGTATAAAAGATTATCGTTCTCCACAAGGATTGTAGGTTGAGTACTAACTAAATCTCAAGTAAAATTATGTAGGCAGATCAATTGATAGTTTGAATTAAGAAAAAATTGTAAAACAGAGCTTAGCTATGAAAATAGGTTTGATTCAATGGAATAAAAGTGTACTCAGCTTAAGGATTCCTTGTACATTTCATTATGGAATGAATATAAATTCTCTAACTTGGTTTACTGTTAATTATGATTGCTGGATTACCAAAATTTAGCTATACCTCATTGCAAGGCTACTAGCTACTAACCAAGAGATTAAGTGCTCAGAATTACTCTAGTAATCACTAATCTAGGTTGCATTAACTTTGCTTAGAATCCATTTTTGGACATTTCATCCCGTGCAAAAGAATTCAATCAGCTTAATTTCTAAGTCTAATTGATATTCCCAATGATCATGCAAGATCCGATTAATTAATTAGTCATTTCAACCTAGAATCAATTAATCTATAACACAAATCTAATATTCCGGCTATATTGGCTTGTTCCAGACAAAACAGCATAATCAAATCATAATTCAACAGTAAATCAAGCTAGATTATATAAAATTCAGTTCCATAAATCCATGAACAAGTTCACCCAAGCTGAGCACAAGGGTTTAGTGTGAAAACATTACAAGATCAGAAGAAAATAAGAAAATAGAGAGGGAAGTTAAACAATTCATGAAGATCTACAAATTTCTTGCTTGATTCCACAATTCCTTGCTTGAATCCGTGTTAGAAGTCACCTTTGGTGAGTTTGGATCTCTCCTTCGGCTTCTCCCAGCAGCTCTCCTTGTTAATTCTTGGTTTTTCCTCTCTCCTTCTTCTTAATTTCGCGCAAAACTTATATTTGTGATGTACACGAGGTCCAACACAGCCCGTGTTGTACCCCGTGTTTCTCAGTGAAAGTTGAGCAGCACAAAACACGTTGTGCAACACGTCCCGTGTTCTTCTATGAAGTGTCAAGCAGTAGTGTACACGGGGTAGTACACGGCCCATGTTGTACCCCGTATTCTTCAATGAAGTGAAATCAGCATGTTACACGGGATGTGGCACTCCCTGTGTTCACCTCAGAACTGAAGGTCAGTAAGATACACGGGGTGTGACACGGACCGTGTTCACCCCTGTGTTCTTCTCTGAGCAGACTAATGAAGCCTCGAAGCAATCCAGAGAGAAACACGGCCCTAAACACGGGGTTCCCATACCCCGTGTTCCTTGCTGAGTGAACAAATTTGCTTCATTTCTTCACAATTTGAATGGTTTTGCTTCCAGATCCTTTTCTAATGCTCATATGTGTCATTTCAAGACCTGAAAATAAAATATAGAGCATCTAAGTATCCTTTTCAATCAATTTGCACAAAATACTAAGTAAATGAGTGATAAAACACATAGAATTTAAGTGTATTTGTGCATTCATCAATTCTCCCACACTTAAATCTTGCTCGTCCTCGAGCAAGGAAATAAGAGAGCAGAAAATTTACTCCAATTTTTATTCTCTTCTCTTTTTTTTTATATTTTTTTATATATAAACAGGCAATCATTCAACAAATCAAAGATTAGGATCAAGTCATGCCAAGCAACTAAATGAAAATAAAACAACTAAACAAGTCAATTCTCAGCATAAAAGCAAAAAAGAATAGCCTCACAGGAAAAGTGTTTACTCACACTCTCAAGATAAGGTTTGTGTATGCTCTCAAGTTAATCAGGTCATGACTTAATGCTACCATATGCTTGCACAAACTCTAATCTCCACTACTATAATGTAAAATGCATGCAAATCAGAGGACTTTATTAGGAAAAAAGGTGAGGATAGGGGGAAGGAAAATTAAGGGGTAAAAAGTGATAGAACCCTGAGTTTGAAGGAAAAAGACACATTGGTCATGAATTTGACCATTGTCAAGTTCCATTACTCAGCTTAATAGCTTGCATCCACCCTTGCTTCAACCTCCATTCTTCTCCTTTTGATTTTCATCATTTTTTTCATCAACAAACACAACATATTTTTTTTATTTTATTATTATTTTTTTATTGCCAACAAGCTTTTCTTCCTTTTCTTCTTCCCAAATTATTTATTTGACACCATTTTTTTATGGTGCTTTGTTTTCTTCTTCCTTTTTTTTATTTATTATTATTTGTTTGATTTTTTTTTCTTTTTTTTTTCTAACAATCAAAGCTACAAACTAACTTATCCAACTAGCAGCACTAAGTAAAGACCTCTAAGTGACAGCCAAACTCATACAATATGTCTAAGTTCCCTCAAACTCTAAGGTTCAAGTTCACTTGGGCAGTGGCTTAGGATGTACATGGTATGACTAGGCTAGAAATGAGGGTCCAAGGCTCAAAGTAGCTAACTAGGGGAAAAGCTGAAGAGTTTTAGGGAAAATTAAAGAAAAGAATTCAAATAAGCCAAACAAATAAAAAGGGTAAAGAAACATGGCCTCATCATTTTTTACATGCAAAATACATAAAATGTAGCCTCAAAAAGAGAAAATGCAAGTTTTAGAGTACAAAGACAAGAGTGATGACATAATCCCTCAAGAAGAAAAATGAGCTTTAATTTCTAATGTGAAAATTGCTCAAAAGGCTCAAATCTCACAAGGGTCAATTATACTTATTACTCTTAGCTTCAAGCTTTAGATTTTCCTTATCAAGTTGCCAAATATTCATTAAAGAAACAAGGCATGAATCAATCACTTTATTCAATGAATTGCCTTGAATTTTTTTTTATTTACACATTTTTTTTAAATTTACATTTTTTTATATATCATTTTTTTTAAATTGGAGCAAATTTCAGTACTCTAAATCATTCAAGCAAATTCAAGTGCAAAACATTGCAAAGCACTGCTCCCCCACACTTAAAATTGGACATTGTCCTCAATGTACAAAACAGTAAATGAGAAAAGAGACAGAGAATAGTTGGGGAACTGAAACTTCCCTGACATGCGGATTATGGCTGTCTAGTATATCGCAAGGAGATCCAGAAGTAGAGACAAGGTAGGAGAGAGAGATAGAAGACCGGTAATCTAAAAGAAAGAAAATGTAATACTAGAAAAGAAATGCTGTTAGTTATTGCAGAAATTAATATTAAAAGTGCAAGAAAATAAAAGAGAAATAAGTAATATAATAAAGAGTAAATCAATGTGCATAGTCAATATACGTACATACCAAATAAATGGGAATAGACATGAAGAATAAGTAAAAAGGAAAACAGAATAGCTAAGTAAAAGGAAGAATAGGCAGTAATCAATCTAAGCTATTAGGTAGGAGGATCCGGGTCAACAGGGGAGGAGGGGTGGAATAGGTGGAACAGGGGCTCCACCATGCTCTCGATGTGTCTAGAGCGCCTGTCCAAGTCATCATAGAGTCCCTTGATCTGCATCTGACGCTCGGATATCAATCGGAGCTCAGCCAAGATCTGCTGCTGTCCAGAAAGGATGTCTCAGAAATATGCCTCATGTGGAACTCTGCTCCCAGTGGAAGAAGAAGGACCCACATCAGGAGCTGGAATATCGCCTGGAATATGTTGTTGCTCCTCCTCCTCATGGGGCTGTTGCACCGGCTGGATCCCCATAGCTATAAGAATACCCCTTCGAAGGGGTGCCATGTGAGAAACTATGGTCAGCAATCCATATGGCCGATCAAAGACTCATAACCGTCTGGCTAGTCGAGTAATGTACGGACCAGTAGCTATGCTAGCAACTCTCCTATCCGTGGCCTGGGCTGAGAAAAAGTGGGCAAATGCTCCTCCAATGTGAATGGGCACCCTCTCAATCATGCTGTAGAGGAATAAAATATCAGAGGTGCTCATAACTCCATGACTATGCCCCCGTCCACTCAGAGTGTGGCTGAAAATGGAGTGAAGGACTCTCCAGGCAACCCTCCTAAGGCTAGACACCTTACTCTTGGTGGGATCATATGTGTGCCCAGTAGCTATGTCAGTCCATACCTGTCACTCCTGGGTCCCATAGGGCAGTCCGACCAGCATGTCCTGATACTCTGGAGTAGTCACAAACTCCACAGAGTAAAGTCCCAGGCGAACAAACAGCTGGGTCACACTCATCGAATAGGCGATGCCTCCAAGTCGGAACTGAACGGTATCAGCTGAGTCGACTGTCCCAAAATACCTCTCCAGATAGAATGTGCTCAAAAACTCTAAAGTGAGCTCTCTGTAGGTAGGCTCTCTAATCTCAAAGAAGGTCTCCCAACTCCTACACTAATAAGCTCACGAATCTCCTCCTCCAGTCTAAATTCCCTCAGCACTCCCCAGTCTAAGAATCTCCCCTCCACATAGGACTTATCCTTGTGTCTATCATAGGCTTGAATGTGAGCCTCTTCAGTGAAATCTAAGAAGGGGTGTGAAGGTCCTCTAGAGGATGTCCCTCTAGATGTACTACCCTTGGTAGTCTTCCTAGCAGTGGTCTTTTGTCTTTTAGACATTGTCTACAAAAGGAATTAACAAAGTAAGAGAGTGTATTGAGAGTATATCAGCCAGCAGCAAATTCCAAGAACAAAAATTCAGCAATAGCTAACATCCAATTATTCAATATTCAATCATCCAATATGAATCACAATTCAAAATGCAGAACAATTCAAAATCCAATATCCAATCAATCAATCTCATGTTTATTAACAGTGGCTAAGTCAGTAGATTTAAATGCAATAGATCAGCATGTATTTTCAATATCATCCAATATCAACTGAAAAATAAGTTAAAGGTCAATGCCATGAATGCAATTGAGTGGTCATGTTAATGAAGCAAAACAGGCAATAAGGCAATCAAGCAGTAAACCTCAAAGGCTTGCAATCCAAGCAATCAAAAAGTTCCAATTCAAACAGTTAAAGATTTAATACACATAAGCAATACATCAATCAACATCCAATCAGTGGAGTTTAATGAACATCAAAGTCAATTAATCAAACTCATCCATCAATCAACAGTACATCTCCTATTAATCAGAGGTTCTAATTCAATTCATCACTCAATGCCTCTAATTCAGACAATTAATCATGAGAGGTGCAAATTCAATCAACTACATTTGTGGATTCCTATGTAAAGTCCTATGTAAAGTCATTCAATCAACCAATCAATCATCAACTTCAAAGGATTTCAACATTCCTATGAATTCTAACATGCATTTGGAGATAATAATCATTAAAAATTGCAATAAACTCCAAGGATTTCAAAGGAAATGCACGAACCTCGTGAGATGATGAACAAAAACCCTAGTTCGCGTTGAAATAAGAAGAGGAATCCAAATCACAGCTTTTCAACTGATTAAATCACAAATCAATTAGCTAAACAACCTCAAATGGAAAAATGAAACACTTTGATCGGTGTATTTTTGTAGTATGGTGTGCGAAAATGCAAGGAGAAGGGTTAGGGCAGCGAGGAAGAAGAAGAAATTGGGGGGAAATCTGGAAAAATCTGAGTTTTCGACGATTAAAAGCTCTCTCGCATAGGAACACGGGGTCCAACATGTCCCATGTGTTACCCCGTGTTTCTTCGCGGATGAGTGTTCTGGGTTTCGCAGACTTACACGGGGTATAACATACCCCGTGTTATCCCCCGTGTTTCTCTCTGGAAAATGATAACAATCCTCGCAATTATACACGGGATCAAACACGACCCGTGTTTTATACCCGTGTTTCTCTCTGGATGACACTAACAAAATGCGTAATAGTACACGGGGTATAACACGATCCGTGTTGTACCCCGTGTTTCTTTCTGGAAGGCTCAAGTTTAAAAGCTCTCATCAGTGGTTCAACCAGAGAGGTACACGGGATAGGATACGGTACGTGTTCCGCACCGTGTATCTCTTTGGACCTCCATAAAAATCATAAAGTCTTTACGCGAATCAGACAGTGAGGAACACGGTGTATAACATGGTCCGTGTTCAACACCGTGTTTCTCACTGGACTGCGTTGAAAATCATGAATTCTTTAAAATTGGCCAGACAGTGAGGTACACGGGGTAGTACACGGCCCGTGTTTTATACCGTGTATCTCACTGGACTGCGTTTTGAGCCCTTTGTGTAAGAAAATAGACAACAATCATGAATTCATGCCTAATTTACCTCAAAGACAGATACCACATGCAAAAATGAACATCCAAGATCAACACATCATGACTTAAATGCCTCCACTACTCATAAACTCATATTGAAAAGTAGAAAACTAAGAATTAAAAGCAAGTAAACAGAAAAACAAGCTTAGGTTGCCTCCCAAGAAGCACTTGTTTAAGGTCATAAGCTCGACCCCTAGTTTTATCAGTCTGGTGCTTCCATTATTGGTGGCCCAGCAACATAATTCTTCAATCTTTGGCTATTGACCTTGAAGTTGCCGGTGCTTTCGCTCTAAATCTCCACAGCTCCGAATAGGTACACCTTCTTCACAAGATACGGTCCAGTCCATCTTGTCTTTAGCTTCCCTAGAAATAACTTGAATCTCGAACTGAACAAGAGCACCGAGTCTCCTTCTTGAAATTCCCTTCTAAGAATTCGCTTCTCATGCCAAGCCTTTGTTCTTTCTTTATAGATCTTAGCATTATCGTAAGCTTCATTCCTCAATTCTTCAAGCTCAAGAAGCTGAAGCTTCCTTTTCTCCCCAGCAAATTGCAAATCAAAGTTGAGCAACTTGATTGCCCAATACGCTTTGTGTTCCATCTCTACTGGTAGATGACAGTTCTTCCCATAGATGAGCCTAAATGGTGCCATTCCAATTGGAGTTTTAAAGGCAGTTCTATAGG
This sequence comes from Sindora glabra, assembly GCA_020226215.1. Classification (NCBI taxonomy): domain Eukaryota; kingdom Viridiplantae; phylum Streptophyta; class Magnoliopsida; order Fabales; family Fabaceae; genus Sindora; species Sindora glabra. The sequence continues at coordinate 32,460,111 of CM035234.1, read as the reverse complement.
CCCATAAAGCATCATCTAACTTAAGTGCCCAATTCTTCCTTGATCTGGACACTGTCTTCTCCAATATGGACTTGATTTCTCTGTTGGAAAGCTCAACTTGCCCACTGGTTTGAGGATGATATGGGGTAGAGATTTTATGAGTTACTCCATACCCTCTCAAGAGCAACTAAAACTGATGGGCAATGAAATGAGACCCTCTATCACTAATGATAGCTCTAAGGATTCCAAACCTAGGGAATAACACCTTCTTGAAAAATCGAATTACAGCCTTGGCATCACAAGTCCGAGTGGCAATTGCTTCCACCCATTTGGAGACATAATCAACTGCCACTAGTATGAATCTGTTGCTGCAAAAAGGTGGGAATGGTCCCATGAAGTCAATTCCCCAAACATCAAATATTTCAACCTCTAGAATGTTATTCAGGGGCATCTCATGCCTCTTAGATATGTTACCAACCCTTTGGCATTGGTCACAAGAAGTGACATAATGATGAACATCTCTGAAAAGAGTCGGCCAATAAAATCCCGCCTGGGCAATCTTTGCAGCAGTTCTTGAAGCACCAAAATGTCCTCCATATGGAGAGGAGTGACAGTGGAACAGGATGCTTGCAATTTCCTCCTCAGGCACACATCTTCGAAATAGGCCATCTGCACATCTTCTAAAGAGAAGAGGCTCATCCCAAAAGTAGTGCTTTACCTCCGCTAGAAATTTCTTCTTCTTTTGATACCCAGCATCCGGGGGTAAAACTCCACTCACTATGTAATTCACATAATCAACAAACTATGGGATGGTCGAAGAAGAGACAGCTAACAAATAATCATCAGGTAGGGAATCATTGATTGGCATGTCCTTATCTTCCTCATCTCCTAATACTTGCTTCAGCCTTGAGAGATGATCAGCTATAACATTCTCGGTACCCTTCTTATCTCGAATTTCCAGATCGAATTCTTGTAACAAAAGAATCCATCTGATGAGATGGGGTTTAGCTTCCTTTTTGCTTAGAAGGTACCGGATGGCTGCATGATCTGTGAAAATAATCACCTTTGAATCCACCAAGTAAGATCTGAACTTGTCAACTGCATATACCACTGCAAGAAGTTCCTTTTCGGTTGTGGCATAATTCAATTGAGCTTCATCTAAGGTCTTGCTGGCATAGTAGATTGCATGAACCTTTCTATTCTTCCTTTGGCCAAGCACCGCTCCTATTGCATAATCACTAGCATCGCACATCACCTCAAATGGTAAATTCCAATCCAGTGCTTGCATAATTGGTGCGGAAATCAATGCTTCCTTCAACCTGCAAAAGGCATCCAAACAATCTTGATTAAAATCAAAAGGAACATCCTTAGCTAGCAAGTTAGTCAAAGGTTTAGCAATTTTAGAGAAATCTTTAATGAAACATCGGTAGAAACCGACGTGTCCTAGAAAACTTCTCACTCCCTTTACAAAATTTAGAGGAGGCAATTTCTCTATGATGTCCACTTTGGCCTTGTCTACCTCAATCCCATGTTCAGATACTTGATGGCCAAGAACAATCCCTTCTCTTACCATAAAATGGCATTTCTCCCAGTTGAGAACCAAATTTACCTCCTCACATCTCTGCAACACTTGAGATAAATTAGTTAAACAGTTATCAAAGGAAGTGCCATACACAGAAAAATCATCCATAAAAACTTCCATGATATTTTCAATAAAATCAAAAAAGATAGCCATCATACAACGTTGAAAAGTAGCTGGAGCATTACACAAACCAAAAGGCATTCTTCTATATGCAAAGGTACCATAAGGACATGTAAATGTGGTCTTTTCCTGATCATTTGGATGTATAAGAATTTGAAAGAAACCAGAATAGCCATCCAAATAACAGAAATGTGAATGCTTAGCTAACCTTTCCAAAGTTTGATCAATAAAGGGAAGAGGGAAATGGTCTTTCCGGGTTGCCTTATTCAATTTCCTATAGTCAATACACATTCTCCAACCCGTGACAGTCCTAGTGGGAATTAGCTCATTGTTTTTATTTTTCACTATAGTTAACCCCCTTTTCTTAGGCACAACATGAACTGGGCTAACCCACTAACTATCTGAAATTGGGTAAATTACCCCAGCATCTAACAGTTTCATTATTTCTTTTTTCACAACTTCTTTCATATTGGGATTTAACCTTCTTTGGTGTTCAATGGAGGGCTTACTATCATCCTCCAACAATATATTATGCATGCATATAGAAGGACTAATCCCTTTCAAATCAGAAATTGAATACCCTAAGGCTTTCCTATGAGATCTAAGCTGCCTAAGTAATTTTTCTGTTTCAATAGCAGTTAGATTGGCATTAACTATAATAGGATAAGTAGAATGGGGTCCTAAAAACTCATACCTGAGGGTAGATGGGAGAGGTTTCAGCTCTACCTTAGGTGGTATGTTTTCCTCAGTAAGTGCTTTGTTGGACTCCACCTCCAATTGTTCAATAGCTGCTTCAGGAAGGGGAAGTGGTGGGCTTACTTCCAAAAACTGGGCATATGCAGCAGCTTCTTCAGTTTCAACCACTCCATTTGTAACTAGACATACTTCAAGAGGATCTTGCAGGCTTCCCTTTTGATGGTCCTCTTTCACAGCTTTGTCTAGCACATCTACCCTGCATATGGAGTCTTCACAAACAAGTAATTTGATTGATTCATTCAAATTAAATTCAACCTTCTCATCCCCAACAGATAATGATAGTCTACCATTTTTAACATCAATTAAAGCTCCAGTAGTGGAAAGAAATGGTCTACCTAGAATGATGAGGATTTGAGAATCCTCTTCCATCTCAAGAATAACAAAATCCACTGGTATGAAAAACTTACCCACTTTGATAGGTATATCTTCAAGAATACCTACTGGATACTTGACTGAGCGATCGGCTAATTGAAGAGAAATCGTAGTGGGTTTCATCTCCTCTATGTTCAATCTCTTAGCAACCGACAGTGGCATGAGGCTTACACTCGCTCCCAAGTCACACAATGCCCGATCAATTGGAAAATTTCCTATAACATAAGGAATGGAGAAGCCGCCTGGGTCCTTTAGCTTAGGAGGTAGTTTGTTTTGGATAATGGCACTACACTCCTCAGTTAAAGCTACAGTTTCATGCTCCTCTAATTTCCTCTTGTTGGAGAGAATGTCCTTCAAAAATTTAGCATAGGAAGGCATTTGTGAAAGTGCGTCAGTGAAGGGAATATTGATGTATAACTTCTTCAGCACTTCCAAGAACTTTCCAAACTGCTTATCCAGTTTAGCCTTGGTTAATCTTTGAGGATAAGGGATAGGCGGTTTGTACGGTTCCGGAGGGACATATTTGGACTTGTCTAGTAATTCCCCTTCTTTCTCTTCAGCTTCCTTAGAAATTGAGGCCTTGTTGCCTTCCTTTTGCTCTTCCCCCACACTTATCTCCTTTTCAACTTCTTGAGTGGCAATTGGATCATTCAATAATCTTCCACTCCTAAGAGTTATTTCTTTGCAATGCTCCCTTGGGTTTGATTCCAGTTGAGCAGGGAGTTGGCCATAAGCTCTTGAAGAAGATGCTGAAGCTTGTTGAGCAATTTGAGTTTCCAGCATCTTTCCATGAGTGGCCAAGGAATCTACCTTAGAAGACAGTTGCCTAATTGAGTCCTCCATGGCTCTACCATGCTATCTGAATTCTTCATTGGTCTTCACTTGAGAAATAAGAAATTTCTCCAAGAGGCCTTCTAATTTGGTGGTGGAAGATGGTTGGGCTAGTGGGTTATATGATCTTTGACCTTGGAAACTGGGTGGTGGTGGTCTATTGGTGGTGGTTTGTGTGTTGTATGGATGGGTGGGCTTGTAGGAGAAATTTGGGTGATTTCTCCATGATGGATTGTAAGTGTTTCCAAATGGTTCACTTGAATTTTTCTGTCCAAACCCACTGTTATTCGCATAGTTCATTTGTTTAGTAAAATCTTGCCCCAATGTGCATTCAGTTGCAACATGCCCTGTAATTCCACAAATCTCACAAGGAATGTCAGTAGCACCTGTTGTATTTACACTGTTAACATGAAATTTGTCAAACTTAGCCATAAGTGCATCAACCTTGCTACCTAGGCTTCCTAATGCATCTACTTTAGCAGACAAATGATTAAAAGCGTCTAATTCATACTTCCTTGCTGCTTTCCTTGAAGGTCCCCTCTCATTTGACCATTAATAATGGTTCAAAGCCATATCTTCAATCAGCTTATAAGCTTCATCCAGCCTTTTATTTATTAAGGCACCTCCAGTAGCAGCATCCACAGTAAGCTTAGTATTGTAATTCAAACCATTGTAGAAGGTATGAAGAACAAGCCATTTTTCTAATCCATGATGTGGACATAGCCTTAATAGCTCTTTGTATCTATCCCAAGCATCAAACAGGGATTCTCCTTCCCTCTGAGAAAATGTAGTAATTTCATTCCTCAATTGTGCAGTCTTGCTTAGAGGAAAGTATCTTGAAAGAAAAGCCCTCAGTAGCTCTTCCCATGTAGTTATTGATCCAGCTAGTAAAGAATGCAACCAAGCTCTTGCTCTATCCCTCAAGGAAAAAGGAAAGAGTCTAAGTTTGATAGCGTCCGCAACTACACCATTGATCTTAATAGTATCGTAGTATTCTAGGAAAATCTGGATGTGGAGGTTGGGATCCTCCATTGGCAGTCCACCAAACTGGTTTTGCTGTACCATAGACAACAAAGCTGGCTTCAATTCAAAGTTATTGGCCTCAACAGCAGGCCTCCTTATGCTGGATTGAAGACCAATGGCATCAGGTGCTACAAAATCTCTAAGTGATCTATTATCCATGTGTTCAAGTACTGATTCAGTGTAGATTTCTTCTTGGCTGTGAACTGACTTTTGCTCTCTTCTTCTCCTATGCAGAGTTCTTTCAATTTCTGGATCTAAGTCAAGAATTCCTTCAGGACTTCTTCTTCGCATATAAAAGATTTTCTGCAAAATGATTATGTAACACTCTAACAGAATAAGGTGAGAAAGAAATGTTATAAAAATCTGAAGAAAAATCAAAATAAGATGAATTATGAACTAAAAGAAAAAGAATTTCCTAGTCTAATTCACTTAAAATTTGCTGTTAATATCAACTGGATACAATCCCCGGCAACGGCGCCAAAAACTTGACCTCTGCTCCCGCAAATGCATGGGTTAAGTCGAGTTATAGTATAAAAGATTATCGTTCTCCACAGGGATTGTAGGTTGAGTACTAACTAAATCTCAAGTAAAATTATCTAGGCGAATCAATTGATAGTTTGAATCAAGAAAAAATTGTAAAACAGAGCTTAGCTATGAAAATAGGTTTGATTCAATGGAATAAAAGCGTACTCAGCTTAAGGATTCCTTGTACATTTCATTATGGAATGAATATAAATTCTCTAACTTGGTTTACTGTTAATTATGATTGCTAGAGTACCAAAATTAAGCTATACCTCATTGCAAGGCTACTAGCTACTAACCAAGAGATTAAGTGCCCAGAATTACTCTAGTAATCACTAATCTAGGTTGCATTAACTTTGCTTAGAATCCATTTTTGGACATTTCATCCTGTGCAAAAGAATTCAATCAGCTTAATTTCTAAGTCTAATTGATATTCCCAATGATCATGCAAGATCCAACTAATTAATTGGTCATTTCAACCTAGAATCAATTAATCCATAACACAAATCCAATATTCCGGATATATTGGCTTGTTCCAGACAAAACAGCATAATCAAATCATAATTCAACAGTAAATCAAGCTAGATTATATAAAATTCAGTTCCATAAATCCATGAACAAGTTCACCCAAGCTGAGCACAAGGGTTTAGTGTGAAAACATTACAAGATCAGAAGAAAACAAGAAAACAGAGAGGGAAGTCAAACAATTCATGAAGATCTACAAATTTCTTGCTTGATTCCTCAATTCCTTGCTTGAATCCATGTTAGAAGGCACCTTTGGTGAGTTTGGATCTCTCATCCGGCTTCTTCCAGCAGCTCTCCTTGTTAATTCTTGGTTTTTCCTCTCTCCCTCTTCTTAATTTCGCGCAAAACTTATATTTGTGATGTACACGGGGTCCAACACGGCCCGTGTTGTACCCCGTGTTTCTCAACGAAAGTTGAGCAGCACGAAACACATTGTGCAACACGTCCTGTGTTCTTCTATGAAGTGTCAAGCAGTAGTGTACATGGGGTAGTACACGGCCCATGTTGTACCCCGTGTTTCTTCAACGAAGTGAAATCAGCATGTTACACAGGGTGTGGCACTCCTCGTGTTCACCTCAGAACTGAAGGTCAGTAAGATACACGGGGTGTGACACGGACCGTGTTCACCCCCGTGTTCTTCTCTGAGCAGACTAGTGAAGCCTCGAAGCAATCCAGAGAGAAACAGGGCCCTAAACACGGGGTTCCTATACCCCGTGTTCCTTGCTGAGTGAACAAATTTGCTTCAATTCTTCACAATTTGAATGGTTTTGCTTCCGAATCCTTTTCTAATGCTCATATGTGTCATTTCAAGACCTGAAAACAAAATATAGAGCATCTAAGTATCCTTTTCAATCAATTTGCACAAAATACTAAGTAAATGAGTGATAAAACACATAGAATTTAAGTGTATTTGTGCATTCATCACTTTACCACTCATTTCCTTCTTTGTAAAGGATGTAAACCTCCCCTTCACAATTCATGTATAGAATGAGTAATAATAAGATGTCAACTATAACATCAATTACTCTTTTCAAATTCATTAGATATAGTAAAAATACCAACTATGTCATAAAACCTAGCCATTCTTATATACATTCATATTTCATCATCTATAGACAATATATTCAAGATAATACATAATCTTTCTAATTAAGTCAATATTAACATTTAACTCTTTGAACTAACTATTAATTATAGTTTCAATATCATCATTTTTAGTTCCTCATGACATTGCTCAATAAAATAGCATTGAACATGGTATGTACCAGGGAGTTTTCCACGATTTAGTGTTGTTTTAGGCTTTCAAATCCATTCAAATTTTTACCAAAATTTTATCTAATGCTTCTAATATATTAACGAACATCAAACAATAATTTTCTTACAATTTAAACACCCTTGGGTACTGTTCACTTAGAATCAAAAGGGTGAATTTCAAATAGGACAATATTGGAGCAATTACAATCCAAGCTTATTTTCAACATCCAAACCTCTTCCTATCATTACCAAATTTTGATGTAACATCCTTTATATGTAAAATACTAAAAAAAACATATTTCACAAAAAATTCACATGATTACTATTCATATAAAATTAAAAACTCAAAATTGTCAATTCTAGATACTTTTGGAGTTATTGTAGAAAAAGGACTTTCTTGGCATGCATGTTAATTCCAATTGCCACCAAATTTCTATATAAGGTTACAAAAATTATAGTCAATATTAATTACTTTAAACTTTTTCAATCAAATTGAGGCATAGATGGCACCAAATAATAACATACAGAATCTAGTATTTTGTTTCAAGCCATTATAACTAAAGTCCATTCAATTACACTTTTTATAACTTTAAAATTTTTCCTCATCTATCCCAACACCATTTGTAACATAATTATAGAGAAAATTGGAATTTGAATAGCTTCAAACCCTTATTTTCAAAGAGAAAGATAACATATCATTAAACTGCTTTTAACAAAATTTTGTTTCTACACTTTCCTATAGTCATTTCCTATGAAAAAACTTAATAAATCATTTTCCGCTCATTTTAACATCACAATACTAATATTATATCTTTATATCTTTATATCAATTTCACATCCTATGAAAAAAAAATCAAATCATAGAGCACCATGTCTCAATTTCACATCCAATATGGTCAAAATCATTAAATTTTTTTATCTTTCATGAAAAACCTTAATAAAAAAAATAAAGGGATAGTTATCACTCACTTCAATTTTTTCACTCTTTAATTTTTAAAAAACCCTTTAGAATATAGCAAAAGAGCAATTTCACAAAAATAAATTAAATTTTAAAAATTTTAGAGAGAAGATGATTATAAAAAATTGAAAAAGATGAAGAAAAAAACCTAGGTTACCTTGCTAGAATTGATAAAACTAGTTAAAAAGCTTCTTGAAATTGTTTGAAGAGCTTAAAACCCTAGTGGAGTAGCACTCAATAGTCATGGTTTTGGCTAAAGAAACTAGAGGAATTTATGGTTGAAGAAACTAGAGGAATTTGTGCGAAAAATGGCCAATAGCTTTTTATAGAAAACCTTTTCAAAGCTTTTACTATAAGCTTCCTATTTTAATTTTTTATAAAAAATTGGTTGATAACTCAACACATGTGGCATAGTTTTTACTAGCCTAAACTCATAATATTTTCCTTTTAAATCCAATAAAATTTAATTAAATAAATGCCTAGAAAAACTTGCTAACATTCCCCTAGTTTTACATTTTTTTTAATCAAGATGTCATAAGCTTCTCTAGGAAGATTAGGCCTCGTTTTGCGCCTAAGTTTTTTTGGTTCCAAAAATCATATTTAGGCCAAAAGAAGTTGAGCTAAGTCAACCCCAATAAGTCAAGATAGTTTATTTCAACCTTAGCCCCTATCTAAGCCATTTTTCGACTATCAATATCCTAATTTTCTTGTCAAGCTTCCATAAAATTTTTCTGAACTTATTGTTAGGCTTTTTATGACATTTTAACCCACGCTAGTACCTAATATAAGTTCTACAAAAATTCTAGATAGATATACCCTCAAACTATATTTACAGTTTAGCTAAATTTATTTGGTTATATTTCCAAATTTCTGTTAGGGTGGTTTCTATCCAAAACTTCTTCTTAAATTTTCTTTTTATATTAGGGTATCACATTCAATCCCTATATTGATCTCCTACAAAGGATCTTGGACTTCAATTTTCTTAATGTCTTCTTCATTTAGAAGTTCATGAAATCTAAGCGAACTATCATCATATACAATTAGGGACCTTCTATTAAGCTCACTTAACTATATAAGCCAAAAGTCGAGCAAGTTATTGTTGATAATCACTCATTGAAACTACCAGTTGATCCCATTATTTTAGACATTAAAATTATTTTAAAATTAGAAATGCCTAGAATGCATATCTTGATTATTGCTAATTCAAATTAATTGGCGATCTACAAAAGCCTAACATTGGGCTTATATACCTTAAAGTTTACATTGCATTATTGCATGTAGTATAGACTATTATCAATCATTATGCTTTCAACCATTTCATATTCCTTTCATTCTAGCATCTTTTGATGAAAAAGGGAAGGAACCACTCTAACTACATAGATTCAATCTTTCATAAGCAACAAGTTATATTTAGCCTTAGATGTCATTATTATAAATAATGTTAACCTAATGATCGAACCGACCTATGAGTCAATTATTACTATTCTTTTAAAAGCTAACATATTTCTATTAAAATTAGTAACTACAATATTGAATGGTATGAAGCCTTTTAGCTACAACTATAGCCAAATGAATGTTATTTTCAGCATGAAGTTGACTACTGCCCTACCATCTATTAATACTTTATTCATTGTTCAGCTATTCAAGTATGCCTTAATGTGTAAAGGTTGTAAATGACTTTTTATAGATTTTCTTGACCTCTTAAATCTTCATATCACTTCCTTCTCAAAGATTTTTTTGTCATTATGGAGTTCTATCACTGCAATGGCTAAATTATCCTCAAAGATCTCACCACCATTAATAGTCTTGGTAAGAATAAATGAATATGGTAAAATGGCAACAAAATTAGCAACAAGATTCATTTTTTTGCCTTGAGTTTTGAGTTAAGAATAGATATTTTATTTTAATCATCTTCTTTCTTATGATTGCTGATGAGAAAAATATTTACTAGTTTATTTTCCTTTATTTTATGTCTCTTAGGTGTTATATTTGCTTAATTTCACTGATTAGATCTTGTTTTGTAAATTATGGTCAATTTTACAATATTGTAAATTTATTCAGTAAATGTTGAATTTTAACACTTTCTATTTTTCAGTCATATCTTAGGATTTGGATATCAGATTGAGGCAAACTTTTTATTGTTGGAAAGCTAAAAGAGAAAAATATAACTTTTATGTTTTGTTTAAAGCCTAATTCGGACTCCTTCAAACCTTTATTTGGCCAAGAAGCTAAAGTTATCTCTTTCTCCTAGTTGAACCCATTTTTGCACTTGGATCATATTTAGAGTTATAGTGGTTCGATTAACCTAAAACTAACACCCAAATTCTCACAAGACATAGGCTTACAAGTTTAATGTTTATGGGTTTTACAAATTACATTGATTTCATGGTCAAAATCTAGTTGAAAGTTAAACCTATGGGAATTCACTAATTTATTTGTTGGATTTTGATTGACTTGTAACAAATAGGTCTTGACTTCTAAAAATTAGAAATGCCTTATTATTATAATCCTAAGAGTCATACAATCCTAATCCAATAGGGTTTTAGCTTAATTAAGTCAAATAAATAGGGGAGAGACTCATCCTACAAACAAACTTTACACATAAGTTCAATAACTTAGTTTTCTTTCTTTTTTTCTTTCTTTTTTTGTTTTTAAGCCATGGAAAACTAAATACATTTGTTTGATTAAAAAATTATGAAGTTCTTCTCTTCAAGGATTATGAGATTTTGATTAGTAATGTTGATTTCCTCTTATTGATTTTGCTCTTTCTCCAATTATTTATGCTGAATTATTGAGATTACCTATGCTAAGTGTTGATTTGGTATAATTGATACTCAATCTTGTGATTTCTATTCTTTTACTGTTTGAATGTGAAATTATGGTTAGTTAATCATGATTTTACATGTTATGATAGAAGGTTAAAGAATTACTTCATTGATGTTTAATTTAATTTCTTAAATCAACTAAATTCTATCATTAGCTCAATTTTGATCTAGTTTCAGGATTATGACAATTGGTTAATTTATCTACTAATTTTAATTGACCAAACTCTAGTGATTGTCTAACGTAGGACTCGTGAATTATTGCAAGGATTCCGAATAATCCAAGATTGAAAAATTAATTAGAGCAATCAAATATTTTGTAATCTAAGATTAACTCACATTAAGAGCTATTATATCCTTGAATTGGCTACATTTCGTATATTGAATTCTTTTTTATTTTAATTTTTTATACATGCATATTGGCAAATGTCATAAATTCTTTCTTCCTTTTAAAAAATTTATCCTTGAATCTTTAGGGAAAAAAATGTCTTGTTATTTTACATAAAATTATCAAGAACTTGTATATTTAAATATGTAATCATCAACCGTAATTACTATGGGTACTTCTTTTGCACTCCCTTTTCTAATTCCTAGATTTTATAAATGGCCATCAATGTATCCCCAACTGGAGTAGTAACAACTAATATACATTGTAAACTAATTCTGAGTTCATCCATTTTCAAAGCTAGATCATTTTTTTAAAATGAATGCATAGTTCTGGGATCAAATAGTATGCTAACTAGAAAATCTTCTCAAAATAAGGTATGTGGTACCAGCATGTTTGATTCTTGAGCTTCCTATTAGGTTAGCACAAAAATTGTCAATTATGATCCCATTACTTTTTAACCCTTGTTGCCTTTTCCCACTTCATGGATAAGCACTATAGGCAATTGTACAAAAGCTATATTTTGCATTATAAGTGTACTTGGTGTGACAACAACATTTCAAAATGGCATCATTAGGCAATTTGCTGCTTTATGTCCTTTTTGTCCATACCTAAAACATGACCCCATCTTGCACCCACAAGGTCTATGGTGATAAGTCTTGCATAAATCATAATACAAAGCATTTGGCTATAATAAGTTGGTGCAAAATATGTTAGGTGATTTGGTAATCTTATAAAGAATGCAAAGCAATTTGCATTTGCCCTTTAAGAAAAATCTTTAGTTATTAAGTTGATTTATAATTGGTTCTCTTACTCCTGGTGTTGATAACATTTTCCTAATTTTATTGGAGGATCTCTCCTCAAGTGCAAGCTTCTTTCTTCCATTGCCCCTTCTTTTCCTTCTTTCCTCTAATTAAAGCTTAACACATAAGGCTTGATTCAAAGCATGTTGGTACATAATGGTGTCAGTAATTGTGACACGATTAAAGAAGTAATCATGACTACTAACATGATCAAAGAAGTAATCATGAAGTCCATGAATAAACTTCTCCACTTTAGCTTTTTCAATTGGAATCAAATACTCAATATAATAGGAAAAATGTATGAACTAAGCATCATACTAAGACATAGTCACTACTCCTTGTGTTAGGTATTCAAATTAACTTCCTTAACTTTTGATGGTGAAAATCAATCTATAAAGTCTTATTGAAATTATCCTTAGGCCAACCATGTAGCTATCACATCTCTCTTTTTCATATGATGAACATAACAAAAGTGTGCTACATCATCTAACTGATATCCTACTAGTTCTATCATAATTATCTCATTGCACCTTAACATTTTTTCAATTCTTTCAATTTGATCCAAAAACTAATAAGGATCTATAGTTAGATCAACTCCATCATATTAAGAGGGTTTAAATTTAAAAAATTTATGCACAATTTAGGGTTTATCTTAAGGTGATGCAAAGGGAGGTGATTATTACCAAGCTTGTTCTTAATTTATTCCAAGTTTTGTTAATTTTGATTTTGATTTTGTGTTGCATTTGTATGAACCTTTCTATTACTTGTTATAGGCTCTCTATTTTTAACCCTAGAGTTTTAGGGAGGTGAAGCTATTGACCTTTCTTATTCAAGTGCTACAAGGTTTGCTCTGATATTTCTTACTACATTAAGTCTTCTTCTTTTAGGTGGAATATTCTTACAAAATATTTTTCATTAGATACTATAAAATCAAATAAGTAAATGTTACATGAGGCTCCTAATAGTTTCTAAGCAGTAGATCTTAGTTAATAATTACAGCACTTAAGTTTCATTACTAATCTAAATTTTGCTCTGATACCATCTTTATCACAACATGAGTTCTTAATTGTGATCAATGTGAAAAATGTCTTCCTAATATTCTCACAAACCTTTTCTATATTTACTAAGAATAATAAAAACTGGAAAAGTGTAGTCATATATATATAGTAGCATATGTGAAACCAATATTCTTATATGTATTTGTTTATATGTGTGTGTATGTCACGACCCACTTTTAATTGTAACCGGTGTGGATCCTGTTATTGATTTCCACAAGCCTTACTATTATTACCCTTTCTATCTAACGTGAATTTTCAAATATGACAAAATCCACATACATACAAAATAATCTAATTTCACGCTTATAAACATATAAACAATTTATCACATCATGTAATTTAATAATTTTTTAATTATTTATTTATTTATTTATTTATTTCCAACTGCCAAATCTTTCAAATGAAGCGATTTTAATGCTTCATGGATGCTAACCTAAAAATATTAAAATAAAAATAAAAGAGTGAGTTCTACGAATTCAATGAGTATATAACTATCACTATTTTGCATGTGGTTATTTGAATATATAAAGAAAAGAATAGCAAACCAATTTTTGGATTCCTAAAATATATGGAACCATATCCTATAATAGAGATTCACTTGTACATGACTTAAACTCTATTCCTCGTAGTACAATTGTGGGAGTCTTAATTTTCCTATTAGAATTCAAAATCATGTATTACCCATTCCGGGTAGGCATCACACACAAACAACCATTAAGGTTCAAATACAAACAGATTGTCACAATCACCTCATCAATACAAGTCAATCACAAATAGTCACATGATGTCACATATTCAAATACAGTAAAAATACATATAACTATTTTATGGTATCAAGTGTAATTCTATACCTCTCTCAACTGTTAATTAGAAATTTCTCATCTAACTTTTGAATCAATATCATATCCTTCTTACATAACTCATCAGGAATTTCCCATCCGACTTTTATATCATTTCTTTTTCATCGATTACAATATTTGATATCATTATTCTAACATTATTCATCACTTTACAATGTCTCAAAAAGCTCAATTTAGGATAAAATACTGAAATACGGTTAGTTTACAAACTTTTTTCTGTTTTACCGTAATTTCGAAACATATTACTAAAGTACGTAAGGTGCCATTTGGAATGGCGTACGTGGGCCCGAAGGCGCCATACTATCTGGCGCCCTAGGGATAAATTGGAAACGGAAAGCTCCTTGAAGGCGCCTAGTGCTGGAAGGCGCCTTTCAACATGGCGCCATTGTGTTTCAAATTGGTTGGAAGGCGTCATATTGAAAGGCGCCTCCGAAATTTAAATTCGTTGGAGGCGCCAAATCAAATGGCACCTCCCTTCCTATATATTTTGCCCCCTCCCTCCTCCTTCTCTGCAGTTAGAAAAAAATCCTGCAGAAGAACCCTACTTCGGAGCAGCCACTCTTTCCTTCTCTCTTCGCAAATTTGTACATCTCATCCGACAACATTCTCTTTTTTGGAGCAGATCTGATTTTCTTTCCTTACTCTTCCTTGGTTAGTATTTTTATAATTTTTATATTTAAAGTGGTAGGAAAATTTTTATTCTATATTGATTATTATGATTCATGATATGAAATTATGATGTAAAATTTAGGAAAAATTTGTAAAAATTTATATGATCTGTGATAATTTGTTATTTGTACTGATTAATTTTTTTTATAATTTTTGTATGTATATTATAATTTTTATTAATTATTATAAGAATATATTTTACAGTTGGAGAGGATTTTTTATTTTATGTTAATTATTATGATTTATAATTTGAAATTATGATTGAGAATTTAGGAAAAATTTGTACAAATATATATGATATGTGATAATTTATGATTTTTACTGGTTAGTATTTTTATAATTTGTGTATTTATATTATAATTTTTATTATTTATCATAAGAATATATTTTACATTGGGGAAGAATTTTTTATTTTATGTTGATTATTATGATTAATGTTGTAAAATTATGATATAGGATTTAGAAAAAAATTGAATAAATTTATATGATCTGTGATAGTTTGTGATTTTAAAAGAAGAACAAAAGGGATAAAGAAAAGTGTCTTAAAATAAAATTTACAATTTAGGTAAAAATTATGTTTAGATATGTTTAAAATATAAAATTTTTTATGATATAGGATATGATAAAAATAAGATTCTTTTTATTATATGTTGATTATTACGAGGATATATTATCTTATTGATCAATATTTTTATATTAATTTTAGAGTAATATATATCAAAATAAGTAAATATTAATTAAGGGTATTTTGTAAAGACTTGATATTTTATGCATTATTTCTATTTGTTTTATTTTTTTATTGTACATTTTTGTTATTCTTTTTTGTTAACTCATAGTATTTAAACCATATACACTAACATTTTTTAACAGTAAGATATATCAATTTTTTTATTATAAATGTATTCTATATAAATTATATAATTTATTTAATTAATTAATTTATTATACAGTCAATTTTTTATTACTTTATACCGTACGTATTGACTATTTCTTATTTACTCTATTGTATTCTTCTTATATCTATTCGTATTGTCTATGGTTTAAAATATCAACATCATTAATTAACATAAATATAATAAGTTATGATTTTTTAGCTTATTATAATAATTTAAATAAATTAAAGCTGTAATATATATTTTATTATTAAAAATAATTAATTTTATATTATATATTTAAAAAATACTTGGTAATTAAATTATATTTTATTTATATAAATTTTTTGAAATTTTTGGTGATAATAATTTTTGAATGTTATGTTTTAAATTTAAAATATGTCAACTAAGACTTCTCCGAGAGTTTATAGTTCGTACATTAATTTTTCTTCATGTCATCTACTTTGTTTAATTTTTTTTCCTTTCTTTTTTCAATCATTCTATTAGAAGTTCAAATGCAATATATTGAATAATATAAATATAATACAAATTGTTTTCGACATAAAATTATTTTTAATAATCAAATAAACTATTTAATAAAGTTAATTGATTATATATTTAATTTTGAATACTTATTACTTTACCTTTCACATAGCACTTATCCTTTTTTAATTCATTTTGCTATAATTTTTTTATTTTGACTTATATTATTTATGTTTTAAATCATAAGATAATTACATAATATTGACATAATGTAACATATTTTATTTTAATCTTAAAAAAATTTAAAAAAATTAATGTTATGGGAAACATTAATTGAAATAATTAATTATATATTGTAATTCTAATAAAAGTATTTAAGAATGAAAATTAATTCTCTTTTAAAATTTATTGATATTTTCTTGATAAAAAAATTCAAACATTATATTTAAAATTAAATATACATCAATAAAATTTTATCTATGTTACTGTTTTTGTTCCTTTTATATATTGTCCTGCAAAGTATATTTAATTTAGCGTAATCTTTGCATAATTTTTTTAATGATACAATAATATGTAATAATTTTTACTTAGAGATTAAAGTTATTAAAATATCTAACAAATTTTTCTTTCATACAGAAGCTTTTTTCTGTTTACTTTTTCTAATACTTACCGATTAGTATTTTATAAATTTTGTGCTTATATTATAATTTTTATTAGTCATCATGAAAATATCTTTTATAGTGGTAGAGAAATTTATTTAGTCATCATGAAAATATCTTTTTTCTGTTTGCTATTTTTTTAGAAACTATTTTTCGTTTTACCATTCTTTCGAAATATTTTACCAAAATACGCACTGCGGCGGAAAGATGCTAAACTAAATGGCGCCTCTGAGGGCGGTCCAAGCACATCTCTCAAATTTTAAGTTAATATATAAATAATAAAAAATAATAAACTTTAAATTAATTAGGATATTTAATTTTTTTTATAAAAGTAATGATAATGACATCTCCTAAATTTAATAACTAATATTATTAGTTTTTTATTTTTACAATTGTTATAATTATCTATTCTTTTATTTATTTATCATGTTGAAATACATAAATAATATTAAAATAAATTAATAAATTTTTTCTTCATAATTTTAAATATATAATTATTTTTTAATTAAATTTTTTATCATTATTTATTTTAATATTATTAGTGAAGAAAGGAATAAATAGTTATAATAAATATAAAAAAATTAATAATATTAATTATAATATTTGAAGGATAAATAACCATCATCCTTGTAAATGACATTAAATGCTATGTTTATTCAATACGTTATGAGTTGAGTTCACCCAATATTGAGGTCAAAACACGTAGCACAATTGTCAACGTAGATGGGGATGTTGGCCATGTACAATACTAAAATTCAAGTCTTTTGGATCCACAATAAATACGATCACCAGCTAATTAACTTAGAAATAAGGAATAAGGGTGTTGTAAGCCAAAGGCGCCATATCGCCTAGCGTCCCTTCCCTCGAGCGCTAACGGCGTCATTTTGTCTGATGTTCCTCAACACGTCATTTAACATCTCTCAATCGTTGTGCGTATCTTCTGTGCATATTTTGACAAAAATGTTTCGAAGGAAGGAATGATAAAATGAAAAATAGTTTCTAAAAAAATAAATATAATTTTATTGAAATAAATACAAAGTAACAAAAATATTATTGGAATAAATACAAATAAAAAGAAACATATCTATTTCGTTATATTTCTGTTCATTTTTAACAATCTTCAACTTCGTATATAAAGAATATTATTGAATAATTCAATAAATTTACTTATGTGTAATAACGTATTAAATAATTACTTATAATAATATAATTCCGAACGGTGAAAATTTATAATTTCGAAAAATAATAAATATTAAGTGTCATTGGATCAAATTTTGAGAGGTATTAATATAAATTACGTAATTATTCTTTACTGATCCTATATTTTATTTTAATAATATTCAATTATTTACTAAATATTTATTATTTTTATTAAATATATTATTATCATTAACTACTTTCTTATTTAATTTCTATAATAAACTTATGTATTAAATATCAAAATAAAATTAACATATTTTTTTATGACATTAAATACAATTATGAAATAAATAATTTATTTTTAAAAATTTATTTTGAATCACAATCACATATTATTTATTTTAAAATTTTTAATTTATTTTTAAAATTTTATTTTAAATCACAATCATATATTATTTATTTTATAAATTTTTATTTTAGAAAAAATTGGAGAGTGCGGCGAGGGCGCCATTCAAAATGGCGCCCTTAAGTTTCTCCAATGGCGCCATGTGTGATGGCGCCTCCCCAGGGTGCCATGCACGGTGGCGCCTCCTCCCGTGGTACGTAATTTGGTAATAAATTTTTGATCAACGATAAAACAAAAATAAATTTTTTAAAAAATTATAATCTAATACTTTTGCCCTCAATTTACATATAACTATGTTTACGTAAAAATATAAAATTAATACTAATAATAAAAAAAATATAATTTAATATTTAAAAATATCTTTTAATAAGATAATAAAAAATGGTGAAATATACTCGCTTGAAATCGTGTCCCTTCTTCGAAGATTCCCAGTTCTTCTGCTCCACCTATTTCGTTTATTTTCAAACCTCCAAATTCAACTTTCTTACATCTTCTATGCCTTTCTTACATCTTCTATGCTTTAAGGTGGTTTGACAAAGCTGTGCTTGCGGCGAAGACTTGCCGGATCACCGACGGATGAGAAGAACCGTGGTCTTCCCCTGCTGCTGTTCCAGGCTGGCCACGGTTGCAGCTCCGGTTTTTTCTTGCTGTAGAGTTGTCTTCACCCAAGATAGTTTGAGAGCTGAAGCATACAACGACAACCACACCAGCAAACAGCAAGGTCCAGAAAAATGAGAGAGAAGAGAGCTCGTTATAATTACTCACTGCTATAATGCATGGCCGGAGCTCACTGGCGACAGAATCTCGCCGGATCGCCGGCGGTTGATGCAAGACAACAACTCTTCAATGATGTTCTAGCTGCTCCACAGCAGTACCTAACCGCAACTAGAAGCCGTCGTTCTGCACTTCTCCTTTTGCCACCAACAATGGCGGCTTGATGGTGAGGAAAAGGGTTCACAGAAAGTTCTGGCGGCATGTGGTGGCTAAAAAGACGGATCACTCGGTTACGACATCATCAACTACTCTCAGCTTGCTGGGCTTCTGTTGCACACGAAGAAGCTGTGGCAAAGCAGTAAAGGCTAGCCACCGTGCTGACAACGCCATTCGTAGGAGGCACGCGACACTAAGCAAGCAAACAGCAGCTCGACTGGCGTTGAGGAAGAAAAAGAAAGAAGGAACCAGAAGGAAAGAGGGGTTGTTGAGTTGGAAAATGAAAACGGAGAGGGTGTGCCCCGGAATGAAAGAGAAGAACCAAGAAAACGTACCAAACTCGGCTGCAAAATGCTTTTGTATGTACCCGATAAAAGAAACAAAAGAATAATTAAATAAAAGAAAATGCAAAGGCGGTGGGGTGGTGTACTAAGAGAAGAAATCTCTGCAGAGACGGAGGGGACAGCCACGAAAAAATACAAAAGGGCGACAGCTGGGTGGATAAGTGTGTATGTGGACAAAAAAAACTGCTGGAAATTCGTTTAGGAAGAAAAAAATAGGAGACACAGTACTCAAGAGAGAGAGCAGCTAATCAAATTTGTTTTTAGTCTTAATCTTCTAAATTCATTAAACTTGATCTTAACTATTAATTTATTTTAAATTTGCTATTTTTTTAGTCAAATCTTAAGTTAATAATTATCATAAAATAAATATACTTCAATTTTCATCATCAACATTATTTCAATATCTCAAAATCTTTTAAAAAAAGAGATTGAAATTTAATTATTAACCAATTAAATAAATATTCATAAATATAGAAATTCAATCATAAAATTAAAAAAAAGCTAGGATATTACAGTGTATATGAATTTTGGTTTCACACCTTCCTATGCTACTACATACATACATATATACATATATACATATTATAGTATTCCTATGGATAGCAAAGGTTAATAAAATTTGGAGGTGGTTCATTGTGCCCATTATTAGAAAGTAGTTAAATTCTAATGGTACTAGTTATAAACTAAATAAAAATCCTAAACTCAGTCACTTCTTAGGATCCATCTACAAAGTCAAATTTTCTTACAATATTTGAAAAATACTCAACAACAAAGTGAGTCTGAATACTTAGTAAGCAACTATTTAACTTACTTTTTGTTAAGTTATATCATCAAACAAATGCCATATCAATAATATATTTATAACTTGTCATATAAATACTACAAAATTTCTAAATAAATTACTCAATATGTAAATATATTTTCTTCAGAATGTGTGAAAAGAATGACAACAAGGTATATAAAATTTCTACATTGTTACTCTATTCAGCCATGTCCCTCTCTCTTCCAATCTTATCCTTTCCTTCAACCATAGCCCTTCTTCTACAAATAGCATCAAGTCAATATTTCTCCTATGTCATTTTATTTATTTATTCCTCCATTAAAAACTCAATATTCAAAATATACCTTTACTATGAAGATATTTTTTTATATAAAAATGATCTCTTTTGAAAAAAACTTAATAATAATAATAATAATAATAATAACAACAACAACAATAATAATGATAATAATATAAAGCAATTTCAAATTGAAAAAAAAAAAGCCATGATTAACTTTATAGCTTTCATTCAATACTATAACTTAAATGCTCTCCCTATAACTAGAAAAAGGAAAGAAATTTATATACTATTTTTTTACTATATTCTCTTAACACATAAGCATAATCCCATACACATATTACACTATTTTTGTGCCATGTTTTCCAAATAAAAACTCTTGTACATGAGCATACATAACTAATCCACCAATATAATATTAGATGAAAAAGAAAAACAAAGATATGAACAACAATTTATATAAAAATATCACTTTTTACTAATTAAACCTTTTCAAATAATAATAGTAAATATTATGAAAAATTAAATATATATATTTAAGGAAGAATTACTACTATCTAATTCATCAAATTGAGAGAAGAGAGTCACTTACCAATAAAAAAAAAAGTTTTGCTTGATCACTTAAAATTAAAAATTATAAAAAGTGTGGGTCTAGTTTGAGAAATGAGAGTATTTATACAAGGCTTAAAAGATCAAAATATTATCTAATTATTTAGCATATTAATATATGGGTATACATGTTGTGAAGCTCAAAAGAAAAATCTATGATTTAATTTGGCTACATACAAGTGTAGCCATCCTCATTTGGATCTCAAGAAAAAAAAATCCAAGTTCTTTATCCTTTTTTATTCCTCATGTGTCAAGGAAAAGGGAGATTATTCCTTTTGTCTTATTTCTTTGCTTGTTAATTATAAAGTATGATAAGTATATTAGATTATGCATACTAATATTCTTATATAGGCCAAATTTTTGTTAGTAAAATGTTAACTTTATTTTTATTAATAACATAATTATATAATAAGATAATATCAATATTTATTAATATTACATTAATATATTATCTTATTAACACAAACATCTAGTGATTTCTTCTTGTAAGCATAGTAAATGTCATAATAGAAACATTATGGATTGATGTTAACCCTTGAATACTATTAAATTAGTCAATACCCAAATTCGTAGTCTCCAAACTTCTAATTCCTTAAATTTTAATTTTTTAAAATTCTAAAATTATATTTTAATTTTTTTATACATGCATATTAGTGGATGTTAAAACTTTTTATCTATGTTCTTATCCTTTGAAGGACTCTACAAAGGTTTATTATTGAATTACATTTGAATTGTCTCTTTCATCCAAGCATATATACTTTTATCTATTTACATAAATTGTGCTTTCTTATTGTTTAAAGTTACAATTTTATTTTAATATTAACTAATTTGCAATTAACATGCCAATTCAGAACTCTACCAATAAACTAGGCCAAGACCCTTATTTTCGACCAAGTTAAAGACTTTGTGACTAAGTCGACTTGGACACTACAAATTTTGGTTAAAATAAATTGGCATATCTAGTGAAACACAATTAAACTATTTCAATTCTAACACTTTTTCATTTATGGAACTAAAAAGTAGTACAATTTTACTAACTTTCATCATGAATATTAATAAGGTATCTACTTTTGATACTACACATGATAATACTTTGTTTAGAGCGATACTAGAAAATATTAAGCTGCAAGATGTAGGTATTGAAAGTTCAAAGTCTATTAATAAGGCATCTAATGTCAACGCACAGAATCTAAATAATCAAAGTAATATAGCACAAAACCAAATGTAGGGATTCAAAGTAATAATAGTCTAAATAATGGTTGCAATCAACAAAACCCAAACTTCTAAAATATTCAAAACATAGCTAATCCAAACTAAAACCAAAATCATCAAAGGAGTGGCCAACGCAAAAATAGGCCATACAATCAAAATAATAATGTTTGGAAGCCAAACACTAATAATAATAGTCTAAATAATAGTTAACGATTGATGAAAGCATGAATGTCTTATGGCATGCCACAAATTAATGAAAACAATAAAGTGGCAGATCATAACAATTGAAATGCTCAGGTTGAATCAATACTAATATAGCTAAAGAAGAAGATAGAAGTAACAACTTTATCATAAGTAATCTAATTGCTTTAAGACAATAAATGGATGAGAGGAATTATAACATGATGCATACATTTAGCCTCATCATCTCCTTCCTTGCATTGGCTATAGCACTTCATGAAGACTTTCGTAATTTCTTCTTACACAATTCATTATATATTTCCTATGAACCAAAAACATAACCAAAATATTAAAAAAGGAAAGTAATATCATTATATTATTTAAAAGGAAAGTAATATCATTGTATTATTAAAACATAACCAAAATCTTTCATACAATGATCATTGATAAAAGAATATCAAGGAAAGTAATAACTTATATTATTTTATTATTAAAAAGGATAAAGTACTGACCAAAATCAACTTAGACTTCTTGCAAACAAACTGCTCACTATCCTTGTGAGTTTTCAAAAACATCCATAATGATGTAAGCACTTTCTAAGTTAGCTTTTCATGCAACACATTACAACAAAAATCAATTTGTGTACATGTAATTCAACTAAGAACATAAAAATAAAATTATTGTTCCTTATATTCTTTCTTTTAGGTTAAGTCGTTGCAATTAACCCTCTTATATGTAAGGAGAGACCTAGGCCATCACAATCATAATTTCTACTTTTAGTATTTTGCTTATAGTTTTTCAAAACTCTTATTTGTCTACCACATACTAAACATAGCTTACTAATTTGGATCACTTATCTATTTAGGAACATTTTCTTTCTCTTTGTATGCTTTTCTTACCTTGTATAGGAGGTCAATTAACCATTTAACACATTTAATTTCCTATAGCCTTCGAATTTCAAGCTCTAACTAGCATTTTACTAGTACTCTTTTTGTAAGATTAAAATAAGGAATCCAAGGATGTGTATGATAAATTTAGGATTGGTAACAAAAAGATAATTACAAATTATAAAAAGCATGTGAGTTAAACCTTGAATGTTGCAAACCATCCATCTTTATGCTTATCAAGCACTTTGGACTATGTGATCCTGGGGCCATGAAATAAAGCTTTTATTATCTTTATGATTCTCCTCATAATAATAACATCAAAGAATCTAACAAAAGCATTATCTCTCTTAATAAAATTTATCAACTATTTTATTTTAATATCAATTAATTTAAGAATTGGACCCTTATTTCTTACAAAAACAATAAGAAAGTAATTCAAAATTAAAATCTATCATGTTAGGTTCTAGAAACTAAGATGAATAGTTATATATAGCAAGCATATGATTAGTTTAGGTATTATTTGTAGTTAGTCCTTTTACATTTTATTTTCCATTTGTATTTTGTTAGATTTTTGTTCACAAGACTTGCTATACAAAGCCTTCTGTAGAAAAACTATCTATTTGTCACCAAGAATTATTCTAAATCAAGTTACAATAAACAATGTTGTACAAAAAAAGTAAAAAACAACAAGGCATCATGTATAACAAAGCATATAAAGGGATTTACCATAAAAGCATATCTATGACCAGTATAACTAGAAATGCACTATTTTTCTTTTGACGATAAATACATTCTTGATTTATAGGTAAGGGTAAAAAAAACTCTCTATAAGTTATGAGTACATAGAATAAGATCTAAACCAGTTTTGTATGTAGAATTCAAAATAACCAATCCTAAAGCCTAAATTATAAGATACCTATGCAGCAGTTTTCCTTTTAAGATGATAGGAATAGGTGAGGGCTAATTTTACTTCTGATCACATTTTGAAAGATATATTAAGATGTAAAGAGATAATCATAGATGACAACTTGTCTTGTTAGCTTAAAGTGTAGGTAATTGTATAGTTAATAACAAAACCTAAGACTATTAATATGTTTAGTAACAATGTCATTCGAAATTTTGTATAGATATAGAACATTATGTTACACCTTTTTAAATTATCAATAAATTATAAATTATTTTGTGAGATAGAATAACTAAGAAAACTGGCAAATTTAACTAAGTTGGGATTTTTATATGTGGAATATGAAATAAAATAAAGTTAATCAAATTAAAAATATGAGAATATGAATTTGGCAACAATATGGTTGGGAAAACTTATTGGAATCATGAAGCATAAAGTTTTATATTGATATGAGTATGTAAAAGATATAAAAGTAATTTTTCAAAAATACTCCTAGGCCCTATTTCTCTTATTTTAGTCTTCCAAACCCTAATTTCCTATATTTCTCTTTATCTCTCTAATTCTCCCACCTCTCTCTAAGTATTTCTTCTATTACTTTATCAATCTAGCAAGAAGAGCCTTCATTCTTCTTGATTCCTTCATCCAATCAATGTAAAAAACATTGCTTTTATCAAGAATTCCTTCTATTTTCTTTTAGTTGATGAAGAAATTTAAGACTTATTTGGTTTTGTTAGGTGTTCTAGACCTTAACTCTAGAACGCATGAATTTTAACATGATCAGGGTTGAAAGATTTTCAAACTAACTTCTTAGCATCCTCTTACATATAAGGTAAGTAAATAATCTAACTAAATTTATGAATTTTGTAGCTCTGTGATGGTATTAATAGAATTTTGGTTATTTTGTGATTTTGTTTAAATTTAGTTTATTTTGATGTGGTAAAAATAATAAATGATGTAGAGAAATGATATGATATGTTAAATAAGTGTATTAATAATTATATTAAAATTTGGTGTGTAACATATGTATTTAGAGATGGATGAATAGTAAATTTTTCATAGAAAACTAATCTTTTCATATGTGAATTGAGTGGTTAATTGATTCTAAAGGTCTAAAGATGAAACTAGGCTTTAGAATCAAGTGAACAATCAATTTTAAAGGTCCAAAGACAATTTCAAGATAGGTGAATTGATTAGTCAATCAATTAACTAAGCCTAAAATTCTATACTAACTTTAAAAGGGCATAACTCCTTTATCTTACATCTATTTTAAACAAATTACCTGTCATTTTAAAGATAATTAAGATTATTTTCAAATGAAATTAGTTATATCAATATATATATATATATATATATATATATATATATATATATATATATATATATATATATATTGAGATATCATCAAAATAATAAATAGAGGTCAAAAACTTAAGATTTCAAAAAATGTACTTTTTATGTTTATCTTCAAAAAAGCATAACCTTTTCAAAACTTAGTTGGTTTAAGAAAATGACTAGTCTATGAAAATTGAATTGAGTCTATTTCCATATAAAATAAATTTCATGAATGGTAATTTTATAATTTTTGAGTTATTCATAAAAAATCACCTGAAGGTTATAACCATGGTGACCATATAATAACCTATACCCAATCTATTTTATGTTTTTCATGACTTATAATGGCCTAACATGGGCATTTGATCACTAAACATTAAAGATAGAATGATTTGTGATAATTATAAAAAGAGTGCATGACTCAGGTAATCATGGCATGAGAGAGTATAAGTTATATGATATAATATTTGTTATAATGAACTTATTGCATTACTTATGGGATGAAATGTATTGAAAAATATTTGATGAATTAATTATTATGATATATGCGAATGCTCGAAGCCATACAATAGGGCATAATGATTTAGACAAGTCTTGTGATGTACATTAAAATTGAATTGTGATTGTATTAGATAGAGCTTGAACTCTAGTGTTTAAAATTACATTATGAGTCATGCAATAAAGATAAAAAATATGATGGGATGATGTTATAAATACCAGATGAAAAATTTTTGATGATATACTTATAAAGGATATAAGGCAAACCCTAAAGGGATAATGATATAAAGTTTATAAAGGGTATCAAGTTAATCCAAGAGACAAAAAGTAGATGAATATATTTTATTTATTATTCATTATTCTAAATGAGATATGACCTTGAGTAAAGTTAATCATGAGATGTGATACATTAAAAATGAAATTATTATGTATTAATGTTATTGTTATTAGTGCTTAGTTACTGATATACTTAAATGTGATGTGATTTATCAAAAGATAATAGTCTGATAAATAAGTTATTATAATTTATTAATATTATATTATATTATTCACTCACTAAGCCTTGAACCCACTCCTCCATAATTTCTTTTACAAATTTTCAGGTTGAGTCTCTACATCCACCTTTTTAGAACTAGATTCAATAGGAGTTTACTGATGATAGTATAGTAATATAGATTCTTGTATATAATATATTTTGAGCTTTACTTTGTCATAGATTTAGGTAGAAGAGATATCTAAACTAATTCCTTATGAGTTAGTTAGACTTAATTATCTTCATTTTGGGAGAACCATAAGCATGCCTAACTTTTTCATCTTTTGTATAAATCTCAATAAATGTTTTTTCTCTAAAGCATAATTTTCTTTTATATATGCAGGCACTGCTTATTAATCAGGACCAAGCTAGATAATTAGAAATAGGTTAGAGGAAACTAAAAATGAGTTCCATGCTAATCACAATCGAGTTAATATCATGATAAATGTAGTATTAAAACATAGTCTAGGTTCCTAGTGGAATGAGGCCTTTAAGTTATATTTATGTGCTACCATGATAAATGTTAACTAAAACTATACCAATTATATGTGTGCAATCAAGATCATATACCACAATACTATTTTGATGGACCCTATTATACCATAATAGTGGGTGATGGAGTTTGTGTGTGATTTAGTGCATTATGAACTATATGATAAATTGATTGATGAATTATGTAGTGATTATCTAAATTGTTATATGATTCTTTCAGAAAATTTATGAATAATTAGGAAATGGTTAACACATGAAGTCAAGCACAAGCCAATCACCTTGAAGATAAAGAATCATCTAGGGGCCCTCAAGCTTGTAATGATAGGTAAAGGGCTAGTGGAGAAATTAATCAACAATCTCCACCTTAGATTGCACCCTTTTTAAAACATGTCTTAGATTGAGTTGACACGGTCCTTACCTAATGGTTAGGGCATGATACCTTAAAGCATCAAAGTGTGCATTTAGGTAACCCTAGTGATAATGATGAAAGTTATGATCAATAAAGAGAATGTGAGCATGAGCATACCCTTCTTACAATGGGAATAAACGATAGGTTTAAAATCATATACAATTTCCTCTAATTAAATCTACCTAGATACCTTGGTCATGACCCAGTAGTAGGTCCACATCAATTCCTTGAACATATTATAAGGTTAGGCAAGATATTAAAAAGCCTTGTCTCTTTATTGATTAAGTTGGTAGGTTACTAACTAAATGATGTGGCCATTATTAGTTCACCGACATAATGACCAATTTGAATTTGCAATTAAAGCCATGTCATGAGCAACAATAAAGATGAGAAATGTGATAGGGGTGATATTATGAATATTAAATAGAAAATTCCCGATGACATGCTTGTAAAGGGTATAAAGTAGACTCTAAAGGGATAAGGATGGAAAACTTGTGGAGGATATAAAGTTAACCTAGGAAATAAAAGTGGATGAATGTATTTTATTTATTACTCATTGTTTCAAATAAAATATGACTTTAAATGTAATTAGTCATAAGTATTCTTATATGATACATCAAAAATGAAATGATTATATGTTAATCTTATTATTATTAACTTTTGATTACTAAAATGCTTAAATATGATGTGATTTGTCAAAGAAGGATAGTCCAATAAGTAAGTTATTATGATTTATTAATGTTTTATTACATTATTCACTAATTAAGCTCTGAACTCACTCATCCATGATTTATTTTACAAATTCCTAAATTAAACCTCCACATCCACCTCTTCAAAATTGGATTCCATAAAAACTCACTGATGATAGTATAGTAGCATAAATTCTTATACATAATATATTTTGAGCTTTACTTTGCCATAAATTTAGGTAAAAGAGATATCTAAACTAATTTCTCATTAGTTAATTAAACTTAATTACCCTTATTTTCAGACAAGCATACTTAACTTCATCTTTTGTATAAATCTCAATGAATGTTTTCTTTCTAAAGTACAATTTTCATTTATATATGCATGCTACTTCTTAATCAGGACCAAGCTAGATAATTAGAAACTAGAAATAGGTTCTATACCAATCACGACTAAGTTAGGATTGTGACATATTATTAAAAGTATAAGCTTATGCCTATTATATAACTATATAAAAAAAAGTGATATATCATCATATAAAATGAAATACCTAGCAAAAAACAAATGTTCATTCTTCTTTGGTTTACATATACAAGTTCTTTGTTTTTGCCCATGAAAATGGAAAGTAGAGA
Organism: Sindora glabra; assembly: GCA_020226215.1. NCBI lineage: Eukaryota > Viridiplantae > Streptophyta > Magnoliopsida > Fabales > Fabaceae > Sindora > Sindora glabra. The sequence goes on along the minus strand of CM035234.1, from coordinate 32,431,326 downwards.
AACAAAAAGTTCTAATCTAAAACAACAAACTAAAATCTAATATATATTGTCCTCATTTACCTATAAACATTTTAGAGACAACCCCTTGTTCTTGTGTTCTAAATCTAATGGAAATTACCATTTATATATTCTAAATCACCAGTACACCATATAAATTAAAACTTTATCATCTACTATTTATGTGATTACTATTATATACATACATATACATACATACATACATATATATATATATATATATATATATATATATATATATATATATATATATATATATATATATATATATGTTTGTGTGTGTGTGAGTGTATGTTGACAAATAGGTCAATTGGTCCTTCCACGTGCATAGATTCATTTTGTGGAAATCTCATTCTTAAATTCCCTCGATTCTTTCACTCTAGTTACACCCTTAGCTTGTAAACAAAGAATGACATTATCTACACTTTGTTTGCATGTGCTTCACTTAAGGAATATATCTATATAATGTATGATAAATGATATTACATGTGTGTTTATTCACTTACAATTAATCCTAATTAGAGTTATTAAACCAGTGTAAGCAAGCTGTAAACAAGAAGCAATAAATAAAGGAATCCTACTTTCAAAACTTTAAACATATTTTAAATTATTTGAACTTTAATTTGAAATTATATGTAATTTGAATTGCCTAATTCAATTTTAGAATTATAATATTGGAAATTAACTTATAGAATTTAAGTTAAACTAAAGATTAATGATTAATCACATTAAAGTTTGTATCTTTGTTTTTGCTAGCATATAGTAATAAAAGACAACAACACAAAAAAAATACAAAAGATAAGTTAACAAAAGTACAATATTTTTTTAGAATAATGCCAAATCTAAATTTATATAGACAATTGTAATTAGCAAATACATTCTTTGTTTTTCCAATAAAATCATTTTCTTCTTAGGTATAGAACTACTATAGTGAAAAGCAATCCTAAATTACAATTCAAGGACCGCAAAAAAATCAATCAAATAGTGCTACATGAAGTAATATCAGAGCAAGCCTACAACACCCAATCATTATCAACTAAAAAACATAATATTTTTTAGAAATTCTAGCACAAATACAAAATTAATGCTAGAATATAAAATAGAGCCCTAAAATTTTTTTAAAAATACCTATCATTCAATAGCATAAATTATAGCAAGTCTTAATGATGCATGTGTCACAACACAATTAAAATTAGATATTAATAGTTGATAATAACTTTTGCAATATAAAGAAATAGTTAGGTTAAACCTTTAATGATTCACTTAATATTATCATTTCATTATGATTTACTAACAAATAGAATGCAAATAAAATGCAAACAAAATGCAAAAATAAACTAGAATAGAATGCAATAAAATTACAATAGAACAAAATGCAAAAATAATGCAAGATTGCAATATGTAAAAAATAAAACAATATAAAATAAATGCAAGAAAAAATGAATTAAGGTTTAGGTCAAAATTAAACAAAACCAATATAAACAAAATGTAGAAATAAAATAGAAAGATAGAAAATCAATAAGGTAAAACAATTGATCCAAAGATTTAAGAGCTCTTATGTGAATTAATCATAGATTAAAAATATTTAATAATTTTAATTGATTTCTTAACCTTAAATTATCTGAAACCTTTATGATAATTCACGAATTCTACACTAGATAAACATCTAGAATTTAATCAATTAAAATTAGTAAAATTAAGCAACCAATGTAACTCATAAAGTTCTATTGAAATTGATTTGAAAATAGAAATTTTCTAAATTAAGTGATTAAACCATAAACCTCTAATTTAATTTTTTAACTCTTTGTTCCTACATAAAAAAATCATAATTAACTAAACATAATTAAAAAAAAAGGTAAGCATAAAAAATTGCAAAATTGAATACAAATTATATCAAATTAGCATTCAATTCATGCAATTTTGTGAGCAATCAACACAAAGAATAAGGAAAAGAATAAATTAATTAAAAAAGTCAAGATTATAACTTATGATCTCATAATTTAAATAGAAATGAAACTTAAATTCCTTAAGTGAACCAAAAATTTAGCTTTTCATAACTGAAAAGAAGAACCTTGAAAAAGAAAGAAAAACTATTTAATGTTATTGCTAAATTGTGTAAAAGTATTCATGCCATTGGAGATACAAAAATCCTATATCTAATTTCCTAACCTCTAAACCCAATGAATTGAATCATATACCTCTTAAGGTTATAAAGATTAAGGCCTTACTAATTTTGAAAACCTAAAACATATTTTACAAAACAATGTACTATAAAAGTTACTATATTGAAATCTCATAAATCTAACTTCTACTCAATGTAAGACTATGAAAACCATGTAGTTTCACTAAACTCTAAATATGGAATTATAGGGGCTAAGTCTTAGGAAACTTTAAGTACTAGTTTTACCTTAATTAGGCCTCTAAATCTCCATATATAGCCCAAAAATCAAAACTAATTTCATTGGAACAATAATAAAACTTCAAATTCTTGAATGAATTAAACCTTCCAAACATTCAAACTAGACTTTGACCAAAATATTAAAATTATAAAGTTTCGTTAAAGCTTTTCAAAAATATAAGGATCACCTCAATCCAATATCTAGATCTCAAAAGGTAATGAAATTATGTAAAAATTCAACACTAATCGAATAATTTCAAATTATTAAAAAATCAATTCCAAATTATATAACAAAGCTAATTCTATAAAATTAAACATATGTAATACACTAAAAAGTATAAAATAGAAGAAAATAATATATTAAATATTTTTCACATTACTTAACCCATCAATAACAGAACAATGGAGCAAAAACACAAGAAATTAGCCTTACCAGAGTGCAAGCTCACCGTATCTTGTAATTACCTCTTCTCATTGTCAAAATGTTATCAAAATCTGCTTTAACTAGTGGCCTTTGTCAATGCTAATCATGGAACCCTCTTCCTCCTTAATAATGATTAGTGAGAAACTTACCACTCACTGAAAACAAAGCAAGGCCTAATACCCTTCAAAAAATAAGTCATTCCCACCACTAAATAGCAAAGCATTTAGCAAGGAAAGCAAGGAAATCTTTCCTTGCTAAATTTAGCAATAAACATATCCTTCACTAAATGCTTTGAAAAATGTAAAAAAAAAATGAACTTAGTTTTCCAATATTCCCTTGCAATTCACTTGCTAAACATTAAAATTAGCAAAGGATGCAGTTTCCCTCAGTAATTTCCCCCATTAAATGATTGTTTTCTTGTAGTGATCATTGCAAAAAAAAATTACAAAAAGAAATATAACCTATCATGAATTTTAAAATTATAGAAACATTCATTTTAATTTTGAAACTAACCTTCTTTTTCTTTAATCTTATAAAAAATTAATGTCATGAAATATAATAAACTTCTCATTTTATTTATGCAAATTTTTTACTTTCTCATATTTCATTTATCTTTTCCATAATTTGTAGAATAGTCGATTTATTTTTTACTAGTTGATGTAATTTTTTAAAATTTAATATGGCATTTAAGTCGCATTAAAATATATTAGTAGAGTCACTTACCAAGGGACATCAATCATATATAAATAACCAATGCCTAAAATTATGGTAATGATAATTTCATGAATATAACCTACGTTGTATTATATTTATTGAAATGATGCTACTTTAATATAGATGATGTTTATTGTCATTAAATTGATGTCTAATAATTATCATTATTTAACTAGTATCTATTTTCACATCATCTATTATTAAAACACGAATGGAAAAGTATAAAAAAATATAAAAGTATTAGAGTACAAAATATAAGACTAAATTGCTCTAACCCTATTTGCAAAATTAAGATTATTACAACACAAAACTCTATCTTATGAACTTTAGCAAAATTGCAAAGTGCAAGTTGCTCTTCTACTTGTCTGTGCAAATAAGGTACACCTAACAAATATTCTTAAGTTTTTATTCTCTCTGTCTTGATATAGATGTTTGGTTTTATTTTTCTTATGTTTGTCTTAATATATTTAATTTAGGATAATTAAGATTGAGGTTATGATGTGACCCTAAAATATTTTTAATTCTCTATTAGCTCATAAATATGCATTGTAACCTTAGGTACAAAATATATTATATACAACAGATTAATTCCTACTATAAATGTATAGAAATATTTTGGATTTGGGTGTGTACTTAGAAAATATATATATATATATATATATATATATATATATATATGCATGTATCTTAGGCACATATCTAAGAATATGCACAAAGTGATGTGATATTGTCTTCAGCTAATGTTCATGTGTGTATGATTCTTATTAAATTGACTAGTCATAGGTTAAAGTTGGATGCATCCTAATGGGTGTGGTGTTGAATATAAAAATAAGATTGGTGAATTCATCATATTTGCAATTGCTCGAGGAATGAAATTTAATAATGACCTTTTATGATGCCCTTATAGTAACTATAGTAAAGTGAAAAGGGAAATAGTAAAATAAGTATGGTATCATCTATTTATCAAGGCATTGACATTAAATATAAACAATGGAAATGGCACAATGGAAGTAAATTTTATAGCACGTCTACTAATTATGAAGATAAGGATTTCAATAATTTACTATAAGAAAAATGGGTTTTTGCATCATAAAATTTTTTTTATAGGAAAGTTAAATATCATTGCAAAAAATATTTGCAACAACTTTCTGCATTGATGCGAAATCCACATATTTTGTAACAAAAATTTATGCTACATAATATGTTTTTGGAAACAAAAAAAAAAGTTGTTGCAATTACAACATTCTAATTGTAAAAACCAATTTAGCAATATTTCTTTCATTACATTTAATATATAAAGGTGACTTTTAATGCAACACTATGTTACGACCTAACTTCAATCGTGATCAATGTGAATCTCGATATCAGTTTTCACAAACCTTAATAATTTTCATTGTTTCTATTCAATGATAGTTTTCAAATTTTAGGAAAGCTCAAAATTTTATTTTAAAACTTTTGTAGAAAAATAGAAAAAATCTCCCCCTCTCATTGGATACTTTTCGAGGACCATACGCTCTAAAATACAATACCTGTGTTGTTTTCAAATATGACAAAATCATATACATGCACCATGCAACATAGTTTCAACATATGTATAAATAAATGAATCAATATATCATAATCAAAATCAACATTTTGAACATCAATTCTAATATTAATTCAAAACAATTCCCAACTATCAAATCTTCCATCCTAGGTAGTCTTTAATTTTTCATGGATGCTACAAGGGTTAAAGGTACTTATATTTAACTTGAAAATATTGAAAATAAACAGAATGAGTTATAGAAACTCAGTAAGCATATATCTATCATTACTTTATAGGTGATTAATTTTATGTATAATAATCATAAATTATTCAAAAACTAAACTAGAAAAAAAAACTTTAGCAAACCTATTTTTCTTGGAATTACTGTAATATATGAAACTATGCCTTAAAATAGAAGTTTCCCTACATATAACTTAAACTCTATTTCTCATAATACAATTATAGGAGTCTCAACTTCTTTTAGAACTCAATATCATATACTACCCACTTTGAATCAACATCACATTTATAAACAATCATTCAAGTTCAAATACAAACAAATCATTATAATCTTGTCAAATCTTTGCAATCATGTCAAATAGTGATATCCAATCACAAATAATTTTCAACATCACATTAGATCATACATCTAGTTACAGTAAACATACATATAATCACTTTTGTTTTTAAAGCTATTTCTATTTTTATTTTTTTTGCTTGTCACAAATTTCCCATTCAACTTTGAAATTAATCTTACATCCTTCATGATTGTTTGTTGAGAATTCTCCATTTAATTTCCACATCATAGGTTCATTATTGTTTAGTATCCAATGCCACCATTGGCATGTTTCATAAGTGATATATATAATAGAGCTCAATTCTCATATCAAAACTATATGTAAAATCATAAGTGCAAGATGACTAATTCATCATTAGAATGAACTATCATTATCATACTTCCACTACGTACTCTAATTAATTACCAATCTCTTAAATAGTTATTTGTACTTGTACCATGAAATTGAAAATATATATATGCATGAATATAAAATTCAAACTGTTAATAAGAAGATACAATTTACAATATCTAAATTATTCTTTATTAAGGCAAAAATTAATGATAAAATATATACTCACTTGATAAAATTCGCCTATTTCATTTATTTTGAAACATCCAAGTTAAACTTGCATTCATCATACTATTTGTAATTTACAAGAATAATTGTGAACACACAAGCATTCTTTACTTTCTATCCAATCACTTCAATTCCGGTCCCATCTCATAATATACTAAAAATCTAGATTAACAACTTCTTTAGTTGCCCAACATTATCTCATGAAGTCAATATATGATATTATATGATAATTTGAAATCAAGTTTACACATATAAAAATCTTAAAGCTCTAACTTTAAAAAGCTCACTTAATGCTACACATTCCTCTTGAACTACTACATTCTTAACTTTCAAATTTGTCAATGAAAAATCAAAATTTCTTACGTATGGCTATCTTTCGACTTTAAGATATATAATAATAATAAATATTAAATTCTAATAATACAAATATACATTAAGTATATTAGTTGAATAATCTTTGGTATAAAATTCTTATTTTATCATTATTATACCAAGTATCCAAATAATAAGCTAAGATAACGTCTCCAGATCAAATTCAAATTTTCTATAAATCATGTTCAATTCTATAAAATATTAAAATACAATACTTCAAGAACATTTTATTTATACTATTTTAACATTCTATTTCATAAAATTTTCACTTTATAAAGCCAATATCATATATGAGAATCTAGTAACTAGGGCTATAAAATAAGCGAACTCGATTAGATACAAGCTGATTCATTTAAGCTTGGTACATTTAGGTCCAGTCCGTATTACTCATAAAAAAAAGACTAAATACTAATGAGTTTATATCCAGTCCATATCTTTAAGTTTGCGAACCGATCCATGAACTTTAACTATAAGTTTATGGATCAGTCCATATCCGCCCAATCCATACGAATTTTAGTCTGCCCAAATCAGTTTGTATTACCCATAAGAAAACGAACAAAATTTCAAGTAATCCAAGTCTGTTAAAACTTATAAAGTCCACGAACTGATTCACAAATTTTAATCTATTTTACACCTCTACTAGTAACAATACGAATTTTTTTAACTCATAATATTCTATGAAAGCTCGACTTTAATCATCTTATTATAGGATATTTTAGTTCTTAGTATTTTAACTCTATGTCTCAAGTATTTTTCTCATATCACTATATCACAACTTTAGATCTTCTTTTAATTTAAATTTGATTTAAGTAAGATATTAAGATACAATTCTCCAAAAAAAATTGCAATAATATTATTTATCATTATATAATGTAAAATCATGTTTTCTTAAATACCACCAGTGAATCTAGAAGTTTCATAAATAGGGATTCTCAAACTATACATGAATTCTCCAAAGCAGAATATTATAGTACTCTAAAATCACCTAGCATTTAATAACATAAAATCGTATTTCTATAACTAACATCATTTACCTTCAAATATAAAAAAATGGGGTTTCTTTATGGATCAATCTGTAAGCAGTGGAAACACCAAGAATTTATAAAAAGAAAGATGACTTACAGGTCTCTAAGATAGTCCCTCAGAGCTTCTCCGGCGGCCAAAACGTTGCCAGAAAGCCGGCGGGGCAGAAAGGGAGCATTAACTGGCTACTGCTGTCCAGCCAAGCCTACCTTGCAGCTCCTCTAGACCAAGCCAGCTACGATCTGTAGCTTCCTAGAAGCAGTCAGACGCACAGTTGACCGATGAGGAGCTTCAACGATGGACAGAAACAGCATTCAGTTGTGGCACATAACAGAGCTGAGCTGAAGCCGAGAAGAAGAGGGATACGGGAAAAGAAGACGGGGAGAAAGAGAAAGGTGGCTAAAGATGGAGGGAGCACAACAGCATGCGACGGTACGAGCCATTGAAAGATGGTGACGGGAAGGAGAAGAAGGAAGCAGCTGCGTAGAGAAAGGGAGCTAGCCGAATAAAAATGAGGGAGGCAGTGGGAATCTTTAGAAAAGAGAAGAAACCGCCAGAAAATATGTGGAGCGAGGAAGAAGTTAGGAAGTGAGAGAAAGGGCAGCATCTAACTTAAAAAAAAATGGAAAAGAGCTGCACGAACATCGCGGAAGAAGTTGTCTGAAAATAAAGGCAGGAGAGTGTTCCGTAAGAAGAAAAAATGGGGAAAGGGGGTGCTGCCGACAAACATGTAAAAATAATTAAATAAATAAATGTTTAATAAACTACGGGGGTGCTTTGCTGTGCACCGTAAGTGCTAATATAATTTAATCCCATCCTTTCAATTAATTAGGTAAAATTCTAGCCATTGATTAATTGTAAAAATTTATTTTTATAAAATTTATTTTTATAAAATTTATTTTATTTGAAATTCCAACTCAATTATTTTTAATATTTTCAAAAAAATAAAAATTAATATATTTGTAATAACTTAATAATTTAAAGTTCCTAAAAACAATTTTTTTCAACTTTCCACAATTCCAAAATTAACATTATCATTGCAAACAATTTATTTTTTAAATTCCACACTTTCAAATTTTACATATTTCAATAAAATATTCTAATATTGTTTTTGATAAATAAAATTACAATACTCACATTTTCAATGAAAAATTGTAATAACCTAATAAATTCATAAATTCTTCAATTTTTACAAATAATTTATCAAATATAAATAATTAATTTTATACCTTTAATCACTAAAAATATTCTCCACTTTGTAAGAAAATTCTTATAAAAAATATTTAAACAAACCTTTAAGCCAACACTGGCTAATAAAATTTAAATATCAAAAGAAATTCAAAATCATTTATTATCCGAATAAATAAATATACACTGGCATTAAAATTTTTAAAACTTTATTTTTGAATATTATAAGTTCTCCCCTACCTCTTTCCAAAAAATGCCCTTGACTTTTAATTTAATGACATTTACATCCTAACTTCTTTGATGTGTGGACCCTTTTAAAAGTCCATTTAGGCCTTCAAAAACTAATCATAATAAGTCCATAATAAAATATAATTACATGATTCAAATATATCTCAATTTCGAGTTCAAAGGGTGAATTTTCAACCTACTAGGCCAAAAATATAATAAAGTCTTTCCTAATTGTTTCTTTTATTATTTCTAACTCTTTTTAAGTCATCTTAATTGCTAATAAATTTCTCATAAAAATTTTACTTAGAAACATATCCCAATTTCCTCTATAACTTACCCAAATCTCACTTGAATATGCTATCAGTTAACTACGTAGGGAGTTTTCTATTTTATATTTCCTTTTGTATTTTTTTTTAGTAATTCTTTTTCTCACTTCCATTTAGACTTTCATGTGATTCAATTCTAATATCCATAAAACCTCTTAAATAGGTTCAAACTAATTTATTTTGCATTCAGGCCCACTTTTCATTTTTGAAATATTTTAGGGCTTTTAATCTCTTTTTGTCATTCGCCCTTTATTTCCATTGTTAGGCCTTTGCTAGGTTTCCTATTAGACCTTGGCCTAATCAAATCCTTATTAGGCTTACCATACCTTTATTGAGCCTTACTGGGCTTATTTGAGTCTAATTGGACTTTTTGTCCTAATTTTGAAAAGAATCCCTTATTGGGCTTTCTTTCCCTTTTTTCCTTTTTGAACTCAATCACATAAAAATCATAAATAGACTTCCAAAAATTGGCTAAAATCAATTCAAATCAAAACCAAATAGTTTGAATCAAAATATTGAAATTTTGAACTCAGAATATCAATTCTTAACCTATTGACGCCAAAATTTCCCAATGGGGTCTTTATATAATTTTTCAAATTTATTAATTCATAACAATACCTAATAAATTTAATTTAAATTTCCATGTTTCTTTTGGAGATATTACAAGTTCTCCTTCCTTCAAGAAATTCTATCCCTGAATTTTCAAGAAGTCAAGTATGGTTACTCCGACTTATCAATGGCCTGTTTATAATCCAATACATCATCATACAAGTTAAACCATTGTGATCAACCTCACTTATTACTTAATTTTAAACATAATCTTATGAACTTTCATTACTTAATCAATTTAGGAATTCACTAACTCACACAATCATATGTACTTATGTGTTAAACATATTTAGGTAAGCTAAACACAACCAAGTGCCTAAACATAATTTATGGTCTACTGTGTAATCTCTAAGTACATATCTCATCTCTACTCAAATCAAGCAAAAAATTATGTTTACATCAACATTAATCATACATTGTAATCCTAGCACTTTCCTAACACAATCATTAAATGATTCTAGCCATTATCGTGAGAACATATCATAGCTAACAATCCACAATCAAGGATCTTAACTAAAGATTTAATCTTACAAAGAAGCCCATAACTTAACCTCATCTAGATATACAATCATACTTGCAATCATATTCACACTTTATCTAATCAATAAATAGTATTTATAATTAATGATTAGAAATCATAAACTCACCAAGCATTACTATAATCACTTATTTCACACACAACCTGTCGTGGGAATAAACTCAATAACATTATATTAAACAGAATTATTCAAGGTCAACCAAACATCAATATCAGAAATCAATGCACAACAATGTAAAGAATGACTTATATTAGTAGCTTTTAACAAAAATTCCTCCAATGTTTCTCCTTATATCTTCGATCCAACCTTATCCCCCATCACTCTAGGTTCGAGCTACCAACCTTTTCTTTCTACTACTAACTACTCCTCTCCTTCTTTGTGAAGGATGTTTATCTCCCCTTATCATAAATCATATACAATATGAGTATTCATTCTTATAATGGCCATTATAGGCAACAATTATCCATATCATCTCATATATCAATGAACAATACTAGGACACCATAGGCATCACATCATCATAATGGAACACTGTAAGCATCAACTATGCATTTCACTATCACACATTATAAGGTATGATCAGAATATCAACTATGCCATAAGGATTTTATTAATAAAACTTGTCATTCTCATGTCATCAATCATTTAGCATTAACTAACTACATAATTCACCACATAGTTTCAAGCATATTCATTTCTTAATCACAAAAAAAGACTGGCACACTTATCAATATTAATCACAGGTCCCAACTTAATTTTATTTCACACAATTCAATTCATCACACAAGTTTATCATTCCGACCAAGGATAATTTACTCAAGAATAGTTCATCTCGCAAGATAAACTATGGTTAATTTCAATAAAGAAACAAACAATGGCTAACACATACATGATAGGGAATCCATGGAGATTTTCAAGACGTGCCTTATAATATGCTCAAATTTGATAGTTGGATTGCACTAACCCATTTACCACTAGGAACCTAAAGCAAATATGAATAAAAAAAGAATGGAGATTCTTTCACAATGCATTTTCTTTTTATGTTATGACTAAAATAATTCTATTTTTATTTTAATAAAAAGATAATTTACATATGGTGAATTATATTCTTCTTATTGATAGTACAAATTTCATATTCACACTTAAGTCTATATTTATATATAAACTCAGTTTCGTGAATAGTTAAATGTTAAGTAATTGCTAGTTGATCAGAGTGTACAACAAAAGTATGATGATGTTATTAATGATCATCGAATGTTTATAGTTGAACTATTTGTCACTTGTATGCTCGAAATGATAGTGTAAAATGTGATTTAAAAGTTAAACTCTCTTATATATACTATTTATACATTTTACCATGGATGACATTGAAATTATGAATTGTATTAGAGCAATGATATTGAAAATTATGAATTGTATTGGAATGATACTTTAAAAGCTGGTTGAAAAATTCCTAACTAACAATTGTGAAAGATATAAGACTAATTTGAAAGTTAGATAGAAAATTCTCAACAAATAATTGTGGAAGATATAAGATTGATTTTAGAGTCAAATAGAAAATTCTCAACAAACAATTGAGTTAAATATAATATCAATTTAAAGGTTAAGAAAAAGGCTACACAAATGCTTGTTGTAATTACATGTGTGATCCTAGAAACTGTCTATGATCGAATGCTATAGTTGATATGATTGAGATAGTTTATTTTTGTTTAAGCCTTAAGGGATGTTTGAAATTGTGATGTCTACCCAAAATAAGTGGTATGTGATATGATGATGTTGTGTAGTAATGGATAGTTGAAGTTTCTATGAATTGTGATATGAGATATAGGATTTAAGTCGTAAGTAGGTGGACTCTCATTTCGCAATATGATTTCATATATTTCATAAATCCAAAAAATGGGTTTACTAATATTTTCAAATTTAGCATACAACTAATATGTAGTTATGATATATATATATATATATATAATTGATCACTTGCAAGATAGTAGTAATTATAAGTTCACTGATTTCCTATAACTCACTTCATTGTATTTCTAATGTTTTTATGTTAAGATAGCTATTTAAGCTATACCTCATGTATAAAGAATCAAATATTGCCTAGATTGAAAGATCTGACAATTGGGTTATATTTGAAATTAGGATTAATATTAAAGATAGGAAGTTGTTGATTCTTGTGATGTGTTGAATTATTATCTATATATAAATTTGTATAGTTTGTATAATTGTTTGATGCTATCATATCTCAAAAATAAACAAGTTTTAATATTATAGGGCATGTGGCCCTCAAGGAATATCCAAAAATAAAGAAAATTTTATCCGTTTTTCTAAAAAAATTTAAAATAAATTTTCAAGTTCCCCTAAAATTTGAAAATTCTTGTTAAATAGAAAGATTGAAGATAGTTAAGACTTGTAGAAACTAGTAATGAGATCCACGCTAGTCAAGGTTGGAGTTGGGTCGTGATACACTAATAAAGTGGTGCACTTGTGTGCTAGGAGATTAATGGCTAAGATTTATTGATATAACACAAAAGATGTAGGCAACCTAAAACTAAAATATTTATAAAGTAACCCTAAAAAATCATCCATTATCAATTTTTACTTAATATGCAATGGAGTCCAAGCCAAAATAATGGCAAAAAAGACAAGCAAGGGAGGTTAAGTTCCAGGCTTAACTATGGTAGAGGTGTCCGGCGGTTATAACTGGCATACTGCTGAAGACAGTGAGATGGGCGCGATGCAAAGAGCCTTTGATTGAAGGAACTGCATAGCAGCCCCAACATTTTCTTCCATGACCTCAGCTATTTGTCTTTCTATGCCATCATTTGACCACTTCTCCCAAGTTGGTTGATTTCTTCCTTATTCATTACCTTCTTCCTTATCAATAAATTCGTTGAATTGCTTATGAAAGAACACTAAAACATTTCAAAGGATAGATATTCTTCAGACTAATTACCTCAACTGATGATAATGGAGTGTCGATTACTAGTGGTGCCACCGCAATAACTACCCAATCTACTCGTGCCATGCCTAAAACCTAAAAGGCAAATACATAACTATTATTGGAGAGCTTCAATAATCTTAACTTCAGATTGCTAGCATAATTAGGAATGACTAAATTGTAATCCTTATCGTCAAATAATGAAGCCTAATTATACTTTAAAAAACTCTTGTTTTCATACTCAAATCACATTTCAAACAGTAATATGGATTCTCAAGATGTCTAGGGATCTCACTACAACTATCATCATGTTCTTGTTACTCATAAAAATTAATATTCACAACATAGAAAATAGGAATTCCAATTTGAGAGAAACATTTGAGTCACTAGCCAAGGACCTCAAGAAGTTTCTAGGAAGTTACAAGTCAAAGTTAGCCAGCCAATGTCCGTTTGAAGTCAAAAAGAATGTCGTTGCGATGAACTTTGAAGAATTGGCAAAGAATCCAACATCTTGCGAAGTCCAAGAATCATTGTAAGGACATAGGAGGTGCTCAAATTTTGCTTTCAAATAGGTGGATTAGATCCCCAGCCGGCAATCATGGGAGGTGTTTTTCCAAACCCATGTTCTATTTCAAAAAATAAAAATGTCAATATAAAAATTACACAAACTTGATGATAGAAATTCTTCAACATCAGTTAATTTCTTGAAAGATGAAATCTCAACCATTAGTCCAATAATGCATCAGTGCACCATTTTTTTAGAGATGCACTGAAATCTCTCCCTTAATATATGCACTTTCGCAGTAATACTTCCCAGGATTAGTTATAAATTTTATTGTTACGAAAACTTGTTTCATTCAAATTTTCATAACAATTTTTTATTAAAAATTATAAACTAATCAATTCATCATAATATTGCAAATAAAAATTTGTAACAACACATTCTACATGAAGGACAAAGAAAATTTTCAACAACATCCATTCCATTAGCAAACTATTGAGATTGTAGACATTTCAGGTTCAACTTTTCCTTTGGTTTGCTTAAACAAAATATAGAAGATCTTAGGACTAAAAACAAGACTGAAGATCTAGATCCAAGCTACTTCAAAGTATATGAAGAGTAGTCTTCTAAGTTTCCAGCATAATACAGTGTTTGGTAGTTTGTCCTGCAAATTAAAGACTAAGAATGTTGTAATAAGATACACTTGACAACTTACTTAAACTTTGAATAATTATAGGCATAGTGCTGCACTATAACTTAGACAAAAAATTCACATTATTTGAGATTACCTCATAGGTTAGACATTTTAAAGTTATGCAAGGCATCAAAAACACTGGAGCTTATTTGTCATTTTTTCTCCAAACACATCACTATAATCGTAATTAAGGACACATAATGGTTTCTATCAATAGGAAGATCAGAAAAATATCAAACAAAAGGCAGTAAAAAAGGTAGTAACTTTGTAATCCATACACAAGCGTAAGTTTAGTATATGATTTATTGTAATTATAAAATCTAAAACAAGGGAGTAACCTCGCAAATCCATAGACAAGAATGGCCTCGATACATTACTCTAACTATGAAAGCTTAAGGGGGCAAAAGTCATAGTTCACTCAATAATTAGAGATCTATAACAGGAGACGACTTACCACTGCCATTAAGTTCTCCCTTCATTTTGAGTCTTCTCTTGCTTATTTGCTATAATGTGGCATTACTAAATCACAGCCAAACAATTTATCAGAATGTTATATATAGGACTTATGCTGCAACACAAAAGGATCTTGTACAAATTTTTAATCCTTTAATTGCATCACTTATAATCCTATTCATAAAAACTACATAATTCTGACATAGAATATTCATAAAGAATGAAAAATATCTAGGAATTTACCCAATATGTGCTAAGCCATGACAACCTCCACAGCATTTCTAACTAGCAATTTACAACACCCAAAGAGCATAATACAGTTTAGCTGATAGACCCTGAGGTAGAATTAAATTCAGAAGTAATTTGACACAGCCATGAATTTCATCAAATATAAACAAAAAAATGTTCAACTTGATACCGAGTCCACTTTAGTTTAGGGTTGGGCAGGACTGTCACTTTGTGGGAGACTCATTTTACTAGATTTTGGAGAATTGATTTATCACATACTTGCTAAACATGATGGACTTTGACCATAAAGTTAGGCACAGCAATGACCGATGATATATTTATATAGCATAATGGGGTTAAGGCAAATTTAGGTAAAATAAACAAATTCAATTATACGTTGAGTTTAATATACAATACCACACTTGAGTCTAAAATATTTAAGCAGTAACTTTTAGAGCTTACCTTTGTCAAATAGCGGCATCAACTTAGCCCACAATCAAACAGGTTACAATTTAGAACAGAGATAGCAAACATGATCGCCCAGAAATAGAAGTCTTTAGGAAAAAACGGTTTGAATTCAATGAACCTAAGTAATAGAAATCATTGGGGGGGGGGGTGGGGAGGGGAAAATGGAATGAATAATGTTAGTAGGTGATTTACCTGATTCCAGCGCATAATCAGGAACCATTAAAGTGAGACCAATTAAAAACTAATGCTCCTGAATCAAACAATAAATGATTAAGTAATATTATGATGAGAGAGTAAAAAAATACACGATAGTAAGGTGAAAAAGTGAAATCAGTTAAAAGAGTTGTAGTAAGAAGCATTAAGAGAGAAGGGGGAGAGATAGATGAACAGCACATTACACCAATCAAACTAAGTCTTTAATGAGGCAGGGATAAAATGTATCCTAAAGAGTAGACAAAAGAATATAAGAATGAACTTTTAGTTGATTAGAGGCAGCTAAATGCTCAAAGGCCAAATACTGAAGAACATAGCACACCATTCGAACCTAGTGACCAGAGTCATATTTTGATTTTAAGTAAAAAATGTGCTGCCTTTGATCAACTTTATAATGTAACAAGTTCAAGTGTCTAGATAAGTGATAAAATACTTCTAAGTAAATAATGATAACATAAAAGGGCTAGATACCCTAAGACCAATCTGTTTATCTATAAGTACTAACAGCATAACTAATTTGTATACGATGCACACATGAAATTGATCCTATCCAACTGTCCACTTTGACTTACCAATGCGCCATACATTCTCCAATGGCCCTAGACTTCAATCAGCTAGATAATCTGAAAAGGAAAACATTTTTTCAGGAAAAAAAAAAACAAAAGAAGGAGTAATGTTTCAGGGAAACCCAGTGATTGAATCACATTTATGACTGACTGTTGACAAGAATTTATCAATTTAGCTTTAACACCACGAGACAACTCCTAAAATAAAATCAAGCTCCATTGCCTCTATTTAGCCATGGTTGAACTAACTTATATTTCTTTAAGAAGATTTGCCCACACCCTAAAATTATCATAGAACCAATTGAGACCAGAATAGGTGCAAGATCTACTCCATATTTCATCAAAAAATCCCATTTAAACAACAACCCACAACATCTGTTTATCTGCTCTAATTCATTTTATATGCTCTTCAATTATCACATATGCAATTATAAAAGAAACTAATTTCTAACCCAATTCCTAATTCCCCATGAAAACATTATATTTCTTGAAACATTATAAATTCAAACCCTAGAAATTTTAAAAATTTATATAATTCTAATCTAGTTTAGAAATAATCTTCTTTCCCTCTTGTTGGACTAATGTCACGAACTGTGGCTGGTTCTTCCATTCAAGGATAAGATTGATCGCCCCAATTAATCTACTCGGATACTGATTTGCTGGGTTTAAAATCTATAGCTGTAACTTGGCAGAGATAACGCTCGTGGTCACAAAGAAAGCGATGCCGGAGAGAAGGCCAGCAATGGAAAGGCTGAACAAAACATCCAAGAGCAGGTTTAGTCTTGTTCAACTATTGAAGAGAAAGGGGATTTTGTTTGCCTTGGCGCTTCTCGTCATGAAGAAGGGGTTTTGATTTGCAAATGTGCAAAACGATGAGTTTTGCCACAACAAATAGGCAGAAAGTTGACTGAAATAGTTTAAGATAAATATATATTTCCATCTTCAGGCACATTCATATTTCAAATAGATTGAATCAAGTAATAAGATTAACATTAATCGAGCTCGAAATCAAATTAAAATTAAACTATTTCATGAACTAATATAACTTGCTTGCAATCTTACACCAAACCATTTTTTAATTTAATTTTCCCTAAAATAATTTTGTTACTCTTTGCATTTTCAATTAAATTTTTAAACTTTGGAAATTTAGAATTAGTCTTTACACTTATTTTTATTTCTAATTTAGGGTGTGTTTGATAGTCGTAAAATATTTTGCATTGAAATTAAATACTAAATTCATTAAGTTTATAGCATTTGTTAAATTTTATTGAAACTCTAAATTTAATTATTAATTTGATAATTAAAAATCAAAATATTAAAATTGTGTATAGTTTTAATATTAACCTTAGAAGACATATTAACTGCAAGAAATATTTTTATGTGAGAATGAGAGAAGTGAATTTTGATCATTAAAACTAACATTGAAAAGTTAAGATTAATTTGATAATTACATATAATAAGTATTCATTAATAAAGTGTTGTCTATGTATATTAGTTATTCAAAAAATCTAAAAAGTGATAAAATTATTTAATTAAAAATAAAAAATAAATATAAACAATTAATTAAGATATCTAATTGAAATTAAAATTTAAATGAAACTATAAATTTAAGTAAAGTAATATTAACATTAATTTTATCATTTATTTATTCTAACTAAGTTGATAAATTGCAACAAAACTTATTTTTGCAACAAAAAATTGGAAATTTTACATCAAAAGTTGAATGATTTTGCAACAATACTATTTTGTGTAATTCTTATGACAATAAATTAAAATATTTTAGAATTTTAATTTATTTTAATATTCTTAAGGTAAGAGATATTTTAAAATTTAAACTAGGTGAGTTGGTTAAACTAAAAAAATATTAATATTATTACAAGTAACAATTATCTTATATTTATTATTTTTATATATAATGCATTTTGATTGGTTTTATTCTATTGGGTTTACATGTGTACTCATAATTTATATTATACCTTTATTTATTTTTGTTAAAAAAATGTTATATATTTTGTCAATGATGGATAAAAATTAGAGGATCCAATTGCAAGTGCAATAAGAATGATTCTAATATTCCGAAGGCTATTTCTAGAATATGTCTTTGAAGTGAGATAAATTTAACCATTATGAAAAATAGAAAGGGGTTGTAATAATTTTTTTTAAAAAATAAAATAATAAATAAAGTAATAAATGTAAAAGTAAGTGGGATGATAAAGTAGAGATAAGATAGAATGGCATCATGCCATTATATCCTCTACTCTTAATTTAAAATTTTTTTAACTTATCATCATTTAAATAGTTTAGCTTATAAATATCTTCTATCTATAGTTATAGAAATGCTTTCTACTATAATTTTTAGCTAAAAATTAGTGACACAGTCTTTTAATTGAAAGTAATTAGGAATTTAATCATCATATTTGAATTTTACTTTCATTATACATAAAATTATTATTAATATTATTATTTTTTGGAGAATAAAAGGCACAAGTTTTAGATTACATAATTGAAACGTGCTTACTCTCTAACACTAACAAGATAGCACATTTAGCAAAACAAACATTCATATTCCAGAGGTCCAATCTAGACACCATAGCTATAGCAACCAATTTATCCATAACTTTGTTTTGCTCTCTATAAAGTAGAGAAAATTTAATATTCCAATTCAAATCCAAAAGATTAATTATTCTTAAAACCAGCTTATAGCAAGGATGGCTTCTTAAATAGCTATATTTAATCAACTCCAATGTTGCTATATAATTAGTTTCAATGATCATGTTGTCTAAGCCCATTCACTTGGCTTATTGTAGGCTTATGAGAAAAACTTACAATTCAGCTTTTAGAACACCACTTGAGCTAGCTTGATGTAAAAATCCTTCTAGCCATTAGCCTTTATTATTTCTAAACACACCTCCACAAGCTATCTTTCTTCCACCAACCCTACAAGCACCATTTATATTAAGTTTAATCCAATTAGTTTCAAGAGCTATCCAATTATCTTCTTCCTCCAAATCATTCTTATGGCCTAAACCAAAATTTTGCAATATTTCACTTCCTTTAATGAACTCCTACACCATTTTATGAACTTCTAACACATCATCACTTAAAGACATCTTGGATTGAAAGATTGTCATGGTATGATGGTATTAGTTCACCTATCCAAAATCAACCTCCAATGTGCTTAGCTATTTCTAAATAAATCCATTTAAAAATTTAGTTCTAGTCAATCTCTCAATTCACTTTTAAAAAACTTAACCTAGTAACAAGGTTTGATCATTCTTAGCCAAATATTTAACACCACTAAACAATCCTTTATTACATGAAGAGTTATCTCTATAACTTGGTCACACCTGTCACATAAGCTTAAGTTTGTCATTCTTTTTTTCATTCTAGCTTCATTTGTTAGAAGTTTATTATTTGCAAAAAGCCATAAAAAGGTTTTTATGTGTCTAGGCCCTTTCTATCTCTAAATTTTTTCCATTATAATCTCTCATTAGTTATTTTATTATGGAAAATAGCATTGTAGGCTAATTTGATAGTAAACTTACCATCATTGAAGGACTCCTATACCATTGAGTTTATAGCCTCTTCCTCATTCAATTCCATGCTTGTTAGCATTTCAAGCTAAATTCTAACTATCATTTTCCATAAATTAGAAGCTTGTTATTTGTTATGGACAGTTGTCAAACTATCAGTATCACACCCATATTTGGAATGCAAAATTTTAGCTCATAAAGAGTTTACTTCTTTTATCATATTAAAGGTTATTTTTAGAGTCATGGCTTCATTATCATCTCTTACTTAGTGAAAGTCTAACCCTTCTATTTCTTTATTTTTGCCAACTTGATCCTAAGATACTCAATGTGGCTTCTTGTTTTCAACATTAGATCCCTATACAAAGTTCCAAACTAGCTAATCTAGATCATAGCAAACTTGAACTAGCAACAAATCAGTTTGCATGGCATATAAAGGAATGCTTAATAATATTGCTTTTGATAATATGATTCTCCTTGCAAGTGATAAATTTTTTACACTCCAAGAGGAAATGCATTTTTGGACCTTGTCCATTATATCTTTAAAAGTTGACTTGGTAACTCTATAGTAGTGAAAAGGCACTCTTAAATATTTTCCCAAATTTAAAGTCACTTGAACTTTAAAGCTTTAACCAAGTTCCCATGCTTTTGCATGATCTATATTTCTTGAGAAACAGAATCTAGTCTTTTGGAAGCTAACTCTTATTAACAAAAGACTTGGAGAAATTGATTAATAATATCAAATTGGTTCATAGATGCTTTAGCAAACAATATTAAATCATCATCAAAGAACAAGGGAATGATTGGTTAACCTTCCTTACTAAGTTTCACTTAGCATAGTTAATGTAGTGGGCTAGTCTTTTAATACACAATACAAAGAGATAAAGAGATAGTGCATCTCCCTAGTGTATTCCTTAAATTAAGAGATAAAGAGATAGTGCATCTCCCTAGTGTATTCCTTAAATTAAGGAGAAGCTATTTAAGGGAGTTTTATTCCATAACACTTTCATGATGCAACTAGAAACATATTCCATGATAAAAGTAACAATATTAACTAGTATGTTAATATCATGGAGCATTTCTTTTAGAAAATTCCAATCCATTCTATTATATGCTTTCTCTAAATCCACCTATGTAGCCATTCATCTTTTCTGACTTTTCTTCACCTTTATTGAATGAATAATTTCTTAGGCCATAATAATATTATCAATATTATAGCAACTTGGAACAAAGCAACATTGATTTAAAGCTATTAAATAACCTAAATAAAGCTTAAGTTTATTTGTAATTATTCTTGTAACTATCTTATAGATGACGCTATATAAGCTAGTTAGTTGAAACTACTTCATAGGCTTTGGATTCTCCACCTTTGGAATTAAAACAAGCAAAGTCTCATTTAAGTTCTAGATAGAGCTTGGATTTTCTAATATTTCAATATGATATCACAAACTAATTCGCCCCATCACCTCCCATTGGCTTTAAAAGAATATTGCATGTCATCCATTTAGGCCAGAAGCCTTCAGAAAAATGATACTAAATAAAGCTCCTTTGATTTTTTTTCATTAAATACTAGGGCTCTAATTTCTAACATAGCTTCTTCAAATAAAGTTTGAAAATAGTGTTATAAAGGAAGGCCATTATAGAAAGAATTTCCTATTGAAAAAAGATTTCAAAAGTAATTAGAGGCTATAATACTTAAAAAGTTCTCATCTTCAATCCACTCTCTATTATGAAAATTCAGTTCTCATATATAGTTCTTTTTCCTATGCATAACGGTGGATGCAAGGAAAAATTTTGTATTTTTATATCTAAATAAAATCCATTTATTTCTTAAGATTTGATACCAAGTTAACTCTTCTTAAATTAGTAGCTTTTCATACTCATGCCAAAGTTTATGTTGTAGATTTTGAAGATAATTGCTAAGACCTACTGTAAGCTTCCTATTAATCCCTTCTAATCGATGTATGATCTTGGACTTTTTCCTATAGAGATTCCTAAAAAAGTTATGATTTTATTTACTAGCTTCTATGAATTCTAAAGTAGCCTCAAACTAACCTATACTTTCTTTGTAACACTCTTTAAGAGAATTATTAGATAGATAAGTAACCAAGAATTTGAAAGATGAAAGCTCTTTTCTTCTTGGTAGATTAACCATTCTAAGAAGAATTGGCCTATAATTAGATATAAAAAAGGAAAGATGAATAACCATGGCATTGGTCAAATATCTCCTTCATATTTCCCCTTTCTTATGTGAACTTTAGTCCTATGTATTCTAAGTAAACCACTATTCATGATACATTTATTGAACTTTTTCATAACAGTTTAATTTGGATGGTTACCTTCTTATTTCTCATCTGAGCTAGTGTATGCATTAAAGTCACCCATCATAACCTATGGACATTTCATGTTTCAAGCAATCTCCTTTATATCTCGCCATAAGGCTTTTCTTTTGGTGCATCTAGGACTTGTATAGATAAAGGTCATGGAAGCTACACAATATCCCTTGACATCTTTCACGAAATAATGAATGAATTGATCCAAATACTAGACTATTAAGATACAAATATGGTTTGAGTTTTATAATACCTATAAGTCACTAGAATAACCTTTAAATCAATACGAATTGAAGCTTTGAACCCCTAGCTTCTTTATTTTTTTCTAACTTAACTTTACTAACTCTTAGTTCTAATAAAATGAAAATATAAGCATTATACTTCTTAGTCATGTCTTTAATAAAACCAAGTAGTGCTTTCAAGTCAGTTCCTTAGCAATTCCATGTTATGCAGTTTATGAAAAAATTAAATAGATAAAATTTAATAATGGAAACTTACTATAAAATCTTTCAACTGGCACTAAATTGGTTCCCATGGCCCTTATATTAGCTTCTTTGCTTAATTGATATACTTTGTTTGCTTTCTTTCTTATCATTTGAAGGATGAATTCATTATTGTTATCCGGTGGCTTTTTCCTTAACATTCACACCTCCATGTAACTCTTTGTTAATGGTATCATGTTCCTTTCTTTCAACAGGATTGATGTTCACTAGTATAATGGAGTTTTATTGGCTTGGGAGACTATTACTAGTGAGTTTATCAATTTAGTTAGAGGTTTAAAAAGCATATAACCCTTTTGTTTATTTAGACTAGTCTGCTTGGTTGCATTAATTTGTAAACTAGATGGGCCAACACTTTTTGTTTGCTTTTTCCTAAACCTAATAGCAAGTCTAGCTATTTTATTGTTCCTCCTTTTTTTTGTTTAAGGTATGATTTTAAGCTTTGCTCCTTGCTGTAATTTGAGCTATCATGGCCCTTTTTCCTCTTAGGCTTTGTTTCCTATTTTGTCAAGTATCTTTAATATTATTTTAATTGGGAGTGATATCTTCATTAATGTGTTGATCTTCATCATGATTGACATTATCTCATTCCTCACTCATGATTAAATCCTAGTTATCAATATTTATTAATAACTTATACTGTGATCCACTCCCTTTTTTTAAACTTTTCCTTTGTAATGTTATCTTTGAATTTTGTTCTATCCTCCATGATCAACGCCTTCAAAGCTTTAATCATCTTCCTTGGAATTTTTTTTTTTTTGCACTATCACCTGAAGTCTAAAACTTTCTAGTCCCACCAGAATTTTCCTTCCAACCTCTATGGACACTACATTGTGAGCTTGCTTATCTAGCTCATTTGTATGCTAAAGAATTTTAGGACAAACTTCCTTCTTATGATTATATTTACTGCATTGAAAATATATGAAGTGTAAGCCTTCATATTTAGCATGATAAACACAATCCATTAATTTAAATTTAAAGAGAAAATTTTTTTGAAAGTCTATTTTAACATAAATATGAGTGAGTTTTGGTTTCTCCACTATCTCTTTATTCCTATTATCCTTTCTTCTTTGTGTATTAATGTTTACTTTAACAATTCTACTAATCCTATTTCCCAATCTCTGAAGGAAATGCTTGTTATAGAACTTAATTAGTATACTTGGAATTTAAGCCCATATAACAATTTTCTTGAATTTATCCTTGTATGGATCAAAGTCAACTTTCCATTTTTAAGTAATTAAATAGTGATTTGCAATCATCTACGAACCTTCTTGAAGAATAAAATTGTAGTCTTTAACATTATTAAAGGGAATAAGATAATAATCATCATCTATGTCAATGAATTCAAAATCTCTTTGTAATGCCCATAATTTTTTCAATTGCATGTTCAAAAATTTCATACCCAAGCTCTTTCCTAACAACTTCATAATCAAAGTAAACTTCCATGGTTTACATAATTCAACTATCTCTTTTTTTTCCTACTATGATAGTAGAGTAAGTTAGATCATCTTCCACATCTATAGCTTCATCTGTTTCCTAGATCACCGATTCTTCTTCTTTCTCTCATTGAATCTATATTCTCTGCATCATTATTACCTTCCTCCTCCTTACTTCCATTGAATTCTAGTAGTTTATCCTCGTACAAGACCATTTTCATACTTTCTTTTGGGCTTTGACTTTATATTACCTAAATTTTCCTCTAATGATCCTTCTCCACTAGTTTTAGGCATTATTATATTGATGTTACCTGTTGCATCTCCTTTCCATCAATAATTACATCATCCTTTTCATTGCATCTTTCCTCTAGAATATTATCTATATGTATTTCAATCATCTCCAGGCCTTTGGCTTTTTGAATGCTTCTCATTAGCAAATTTTCTTCCTCTGTAATTTGCTCTCTCTAATCATTTTCCACCATGGCTTTTGTGATAAAGAAAAGAGCATTTTTTTTATGTATGAATAAACATTATATTTTTATTAAAATTTCAATATTAACTCATTTTATTGACACATATTTTCATATGAATTTATAATTTAAAATTTTATGATGATGGAATAATATTGAAATTAATTACAAATGTAATAAATATGATTTCAATTTTCCTGAGTGATTTCTATAATTCAGATTTACTTACGAAGTTGAAAAATTTTGATATTAGGATACATTTTTTTAAAAAAAATAAAATTACTTAAAAGAATTTCCTTTTATCTTGTTATTTTAATAGTCATGCTACAATCATTTTATTAAAAATCTTTTAGAAATAATAAAATTTCTACTTATGATATATCAAAGTTAAGTAATTTAATTGTAAATGTGATCATAATAGTACTTAACATTATTTAGATACTTTATTTTGTTTAAATCCTATCATAAAGTTGAATGGATTTGAAAACTAAATTAACTAAAATTAAAATAATCATATTATTATTTTTATAAAATTCCAAAAATAAAATTAGTTGGAACATGTGAGTATTATCCTAGCATTATAAAAGCAACATTTAAAATTATCTTTCCTTATTTTATTAAAAATATTTTCCTAAACATTGCATTGTAACAATTACTATAAGCATATATATTTTTCTAAATAGTAATAACTTTATACCACCAATTCTTATAAAGATCATGTATCACTTTTGATATTATAAAATATAAATTAGGATATACTAATCACATTTTTTTTAAAAATACACATATATTATAATAAGAACCATTGTAATTTGTTTAAAAAGATAAAATTAGAATAAGCAGGGAATTGTTCTTTGAACAAATGTTATAGGGTGCTTACAGTTTCCTTACATATAACCAACTTCTAAATTTAAATTCTAGAAATGTAAACCTATTTAAGTGTTCCAATTACACCGTTATAAAATGATTGTTGGCAACTCCATTTGCATTTGATTCATATTCTAACATCAAAGAAGGCACAAAATTGCACACCTCATATATCCATTGCAAGGCATATCGTGAAAACTATAATTGTTGAAAGACATGCTTTTTGAAGACAATATACTATCAACTCATGCTTATAAGACAAAGAAAATGATGTGCTTGATTGGTGTGGAGTATAGGAAGATTCATGTCTTTTCTAATGACTGCATAATATTTATGAAAATTAGAAAGTAATTTTTTTTCATTATAATAAGCCATTTCTTTATAATTGTTGCAACACTCAAATTTTTAATTGCTTACTTGGTTCCTTTGTGATTTAAAAATGCTCTAGATGTATTTCATTCAATAATGCAAATCATTATGTATACTTTAATCCTATATCCAAATCATATGGAATCAATATAGAGAAATTTAACTTCTATTTGTTATAAATTGCATTTGCTGAATTTACGATTATGTAGTATAATTAATATGAAATGTATATTGCTTTCCATATCATTTAGGATATGTATGTTTTACAAAGTTAGAATATTACGTTTTTGGAGAGGGAAGGTAATATAATGTCGATTATGTAAGTCAATGATATGGTCTATAATGCATTCCATGTCAATTAATAAAATAAGAAAATGTTAAATTTCAATTTTCAATGATGGTTACAACCCTAAAAACTAATATCTTTAACTTTAATTAACTATTGAGTTATATAGCCTACAAGATCGTGACAATTTATTTGTTATAGGAACTAGTATAATTTTTATTTTTTTCATGACATTTTTGTAACTACCATCATAAAATATTTATAATAGCATTTAATAAAACAATAGTCAAAAGTGGACATTTCATCTATTAAACAATCAGCATAAATCAACAATTCTATAATAGTTATAAAACTAACATTATACTATATTAATGTTGGTTATTAATAAATAACTAATGTTATTTCCCTATTTTTTATTAAATTATTGTTGTTACTGCTTGAATGTGATTAAGTTATAATTTTATTTTTCTACATCGGTTAGTTTTAGAAATCCAACATCCTATCATATGTATATCAATTTTTAATAAATAATTAATGTTATTTCTTAAGTTTTTTTAATTACTATTGTTATAACTTGAAAGTTAAAAACTAAAAATGAAATATATTACATAAGTAGTAGAATAAGCACAAATGTAAGCACCACATTTTAAATAACTTTAAATCATACAATGATACTTATAAACAACATTATACATTTAGCAATACCCTTCAAGCTAATGATAATCTCTCTTTCAATACATATGTAAACCATTCCTCTTGTAGGGCTTTTATTTCTTCCCTAATATACAGATTGTATCTTTTCCAAAAGCTAATTGTATCTTTTCCAAATATTATAAATGATGCTTTTCTTCTTATCATTGCTTAGTATATAATTAAGCTTCATAGGCTTATTGAGTCCCCTACATAATTCATGCCTTAAGTGGTTAAGCCGACATGCCAATAGATTTTTGTTAGCATCTAATAATGCTTACAGCATTATGAATATCAAATTAAGATAGTTGAGGAGAAAATATAACTAAAGATGAAGTAATAATTTATACACTCACGTACCCTTCATGGTATAATGCCATGTAGCATTCTCATTTCTTATCCACTAACATACACTTATATATATATATATATATATATATATATATATATATATATATATATATATATATACTTATTGCATTCTATTAGCAAATTCCCTACCTACTAAGTAAGGTGTGGAACTATGAAATTAAAGCAGAAGCCTAATTCCATATCCTCAACAACATAATGTGAGTACTTATCATTATTGTAATTTATGAGTTTAACTTCATAATATCTAACATCTAGCTTATTCGTGCTCAGAAGATGCAAGATGAGATCATTGAATGGGTGAATGTTACATTCATATACCATAACAATGTAAAACATATGAAGTAGTATAAATTTTGTGGTATATCCCATCTACAACATATAAGAGCTCTTACTAAGACTTACCAATTTCTATTTTTTATTGATGATAAGCTATTAAATTTTATAATTCTTTAGGTTTGTCAGCCTTGTCCTTGTCCTCTTCTAAAAACCTTTTATTGATTTCTTTCAATTGAGATATCTATAATAGATTACAAAAAAGCATTTGAACCAAATATGTTAAGTAATATGTATTTGACAATAAATAATAAACTTCAAGCAATGGAAAGCCTTACTTAGGTAGAAAATGTAATTAAGGCCTTTAGGTAAGCAAAGTAGGTTCCATCTACAAAGGCCATTGTAGTCACTTTATTGATCAGCAATGTCACCTCAACCATGCCTTCGTAAATAATGTTTACCATGACCTTACATTAATCTTCTAACAATGGAATATGCATTTTGGAAAAACTATGTCCATCACCACCTATCTAACAAGTTATTTATACTGACAAGTAAACCAATTAATTCACATCAATGTAAAAATACCATATAATTAAAAGGTACCTAGCAATAAGCAATAGGATGATAAGAATTTACCTATGATGACTAAGTGAAAAGCTCAAGGTTAGCAAGGTAAAAGCCACCCTACTATGGCATAAGGGTTGCCATCTATACTTCCTCCTCCTCCTCCTCCTCCCTAGGGTAATGGCTAATGTCCTACCCTTCTACTTGAGCATGGCCTTCTTTTCTTACATAATATTTCTTTTCACTTTATTTGCTATTTCATCTATAACTTATACTTTCAACTCTTTAATATCCCTATTGAATGGTCTACTGATGTGAAAATGTTTTAAAGCTCCTTTAAAGTAAGCCTTAAGCTCTATTAATCCTCTGATGCCTCTAACATGTATGGGAAGCTGTTAAGTTCTTAAGGCAGCAATTAATATGTCCATATTCCTTTTTGCTGGAATTACTTTTTGGATAGCTTGTTGCATAAGCTTATCTTAACATAATATAATCATACATGATTAGTATAACTATTTAATGGTCCCATCTGGTCTATCCATGGACCAATTTGTGCAAATTAGCTATAAATGGATCAAACCAGGTTCAATTTGAAAAAATTATAGGCTTCTATTTAAGGAGTTTGAGTTTTGAATTTATAGATCATGAATTCATGGATAGGGTCCATGAACTTTTTATAAAAAAAATTAATTTTAAGGATTTTAAAATAACTTTAAGTTAAAACTAACAATTGTAGATTTAAACATTACACATTTAACATATTCTTAATCCACACCCATAGTTCAAGACTAAACAAATTATAATAAATATTTGTTAACTTTGAAATTATTAATTTAGAAATAAAATCATTAATTTAGAATTAATTTGTTTAAGGTGGATTGAGTTAAAAGATAATGAATTAAGTATTGAATTGGTTGAATGAAGATTTGTATAATGCGTTAGTTTAGTTTAAAAATAAAAATATAAAAAAGGAAAAAAATGAAACCATCCATAGGCCATTCAATTTGGTGCATACAGTCTATACACCTGGCAAACTAGATCACTTTAGGTTTATATTTAAATGGATTCATATTTTGTGGGTCCTAGTTCACATTTTTTTATGGACTCATGGACCATTTGTAGACTTGAGTCCATATTAATAACTTTAACGACTAGTTATATGTTAATAACTAACACACTTTATACTTGATAAATAAAATTGTATCATCACTTACTATTCATTGAGTAGCCTATTAACTCTCCTCTATCATGAATTCCCCTTGCTTGTTAACTCTACCCCTCATTCATAACTCATATTATCATATGGATGATAATAGAGGTAGATAATTGATTGCCAAGTTAATCATCAACCTCCTTAATAACTTCTATCCTTTCCTTAATGAGCTCATCTATTATGCCCTTATAATTTGTTAAAACCTTATAAGCAAAATTTTTCTATATTTGGCATGTAAGCTCGAACTTCCATTTACATGTGGCTTGCAAATTTTGAACAATTGAAGTTAAATCTATGTGCATTGCCAAATTCAAGTATAAATACAAAGTTAATGACATTAATACTAAATTTAATTACTAATCCTTGAACAAGTCATTATTAAGCTTTTAAGAGATACTATTGTAGGTAAAGGCTAGCTCTATGAAATGAGCCTAAATCACCTTTATTATGTGTTTAATACGACTATAGGTAAATGAAACATTTAATGTATAACCAAACACATTAGTGACATATATATATAGTGATTGAAAAAATATTAAAATTCAATGTTAAGCCAAAACTTACAAGTCACCCTTGCGATGAACCTAGACTCTACCATCATTTAAGTCTCTACCCTATGGTTAAACCAGTGGCAATCGTAGCCAAGCCACCAAGGTAAGAGCACTTTATTGGTTGGGTTACTTCTAAGCATACTGCTTTGAATTTATCGCAAGAAGCTATAAAGTATAAGACTCTTATCCAGATGATTAGCTAGGTAATGCTTAGTGACTAGTTAGTAGTTCCTATACAATAAGGGTGGGTGGTGTGATGGATGTGTTACAGCCAGTGTGATGCTCTAAATTATGAAAGATGATAGTGTCATCCTATAACCACTATTACAAATGATTGTGTGGCCACCTATGTTGGAAGTAACTCTATCACTTCCATAAATTAAAAACATGGTAACCTAGAACAAATGAAAAATAAAAGTTAAACAAAAATTAAAGTTAAACTAACTTAAAATTAAAACTAACTTAAAGCATACATTAATTTCAAATTCCAAATTCTTTCTTAACTCAAAATTAAGGTTAAGTTAAATTTAATGATAATTCCAATTCCTAATTCTTTCCTAACCTAAAACTAAAATTAATACTAAAATTAACTTGAAAATAAAATTAAAACTAAAACTAAAACTAACTTAACTAGAACTAGCTTCAAGCATACACTAATTTCAAATTCCTAATTTTTTTCCTAACTTAAAATTAAGGCTAAGTTAAATCTAACATTAATTTCAATTCCTAATTCTTTCCTAACCTAAAACTAAAACTAATGCTAAAACTAACTTAACTAAAACCAAAACTAACTTAAAGGATACACTAATTTCAAATTCCTATTCCTATTCTTTCCTAACTTAAAACTAAGGCCAAGTTAAATATATCATTAATTTCAATTCCTAATTTTTTTCCTAACCAAAGACTAAAACTAACTTAAAATTAATAGTGAAACTAACTTAAAATATACGCTAATTTTAAATTTCTATTGTTTTCCTAACTTAACATTAATTTTAAACAAATTATAAATTACAAATAAATAATAAATAATTAATATAAACAAAATAATTAAAATTAATCAATAAATTAGCACATTAAACACCAATAACTTCCTATTTTACATTCAAATCATCATATCCCAATTTCAATCAACATGAAAAAACCTTAAAAAAATAAAAAACTTAAAACAACTCATAAATTAATAAAACAATTGAAATTAATTAACAATATTGTCAACTATCAAATTCTTATTTCACTTTCTAATTACTATATCTTAATTTTAATTAGTATAAAAACCCCAAAAAAAGAAAATAAACATCAAATAATTTATATAAATTAACAAGATAATTAAAATTAATTAACAAATTAGCATAGTATCCACTAATAACTTCTTATTTCACTTTCAAATCATCATATCTTAAGCTTAGTTAACAAAAAAAAACTAAAATTTAAAATAACTTAAATAATTCTTATAAATTAACAAACTAATTGAAATTATTTAATAGATTAGCTCATTATTTAACAATGGCTTCCTTTTTCACTTTTAAGTCATCATATCCTAATTTCAATCAATTAAAAAATCCTAGAATTCTAAAGATCCTAAATAAAAAAGACTCACTGATTAAGGACAAGTAAGGAACACTAATAACATTGCTAGTGTAACAATGGGCAATAGTGACAAGCAAAGAAGGCCTAAGAGCTCACTAAAAGTGTAGTGGAAAAGTGTAAGGAGTGCAATGGCAGAGAAGTAAAGAAGAAATAGGAAGGAAGGAAAATGTAGGGATTCTGTCACAACTTGAATATTTTTAGTTTAACAATAGCTCAATCCATTATCAATGCTTTTCAATAAGATGGTGCATTTCATTAAGTGATGGATGTAACTCCCTTACTTATCAACACCTTATTCCTTATTTACTAGATGATTATACGTACTCATTCGCCATCTACCTCAAGCTAATACAGAATATCTCAAATTTCTGTACTTTATACACATGAGCAAAAGTCATATAACTATACAAAAAGAGTTCAATTTTCAATTCGTACATCCATTATGTACAAAATTACCAACTATACAATCACTTTTGATATACAACTTCAAAACATTATTGTCCCTTATCATGAGAGCCTTGGGAAGCATCACCTGGAATGGTTAGTCACAATACAGAAAAACATAAGAAACAAAGTTTCCCAGTAGCTAGTTATTGCCATAAAAACATTTCAAGCCATTCCAGATCCTTAAGCAAATAAAACGTATATTTCAAAATCAATCAATCATATGTCACCTCATTCATTACCATTGTAAGAAATGTGCATCACACATAGCAATCAACAATCCCCTTCAAGGACTCATATCAATATCTAGATGGCCATCACAAATAATTGCACCTAGGCCTCATATACAGCATCACGCTGTCTTCCCGAGGTACTCTAAAGGCCATAGTCCTCATATACAGCATTTCACTGTCTTCTTGGGGAACACTAAAGGCCATAGGTACCACACACAGCAATTTTCATTACCATCTCGGGGAAAACTCGGGCCATAGGCCTTACACACACAGTATTACTGTCTTCCCGGGATGCGCACACAGCTATCTCATACACATTCCATACAATGGCATAAAATACAAAAAAACATATAAATAGAAAACAGCTTAAGGATAAAGCTAGCTACCTTTCACAAGCTTCCAATATGATGTTCCCTTTGCTCTCACCAAAAACTCCTTTACACTTCCTCTTGCCTTTGCAAGTTGTCACTTCTTAGTCTATACAAATACATATCATAGTTCTTTATTAGAATATCATCACTTTCCCTAATCCTCATGTATTCTTTACTTTCTTCACTTAAATAAATGCATACTTAGATGCTCTATACTTTGCTTTCAAGCCTTGAAATGACACATATGAACATTAGAAAAAGATCTAGGGGTAAAGCCATGCAAAACATGAAAAATTAAAGCTAAAAAGTTCACTTAACAAAGAACACGGGGGTCCCATACCCCGTGTTCAGGGCCGTGTTCCTTACTGGTTCACTTCGAGGCTTCACTGGGTTACTCAACCAAGAACACGGGGGTGAACACGGGCCGTGTTCTACCCCGTGTACCTTACTGCCCTTCAGTCCTGAGATAAACACGGGGAGTGTTGCACCCCGTGTAGCACACTGATCAGCTTCGACGAGGAACACGGGGTACAACACGGGCCGTGTTCTACCCCGTGTACCTTGCTGATTCTCCGAAAATACTTTAAACACTAAAACTCCTTCCTTCCTTCTTTTCCATATTATGGTTTTAGCTTCTCAAAAAGGAAAATGCACATAAACACCTTCACAACTCAAAATTTCATCTTCCATAAGCTTCATAAATTCATAGAAACCAATTTAACTTCATTAATTTAGCCAAGTTCTAAACATATCATGCCAACACTACACATGCACCATTATGCCTCTAAAACCCAAATGTGTACATCATGTTTCTTATTGTTTTTACACCAAACCCAAGCCATAAATCATCATAACAACATTTAAAACACCATTAAACATATTCAAATCATCCTAAACTCCATGTTCAATCACCCTTGACCACACCAACCTCAAGATTTCAAGAAACTAAGAAGAGTACATTAAAGAGCTCTTGAAGGAGAATAATTTTACCTCTTGCTACAACTTGAAAATCCTCACTTAGAGCTCACCAAACTTGATCAAACTTGAGCTTCTCTTCAATCTAAACACACCAATAGATAGAGCTTGATGAGAAGAGCAATTTCCCTTCTATCCCCAAGCCTAAATCTCACTATTTTTTGGTGAAAAACTCAAAAGAAACTTTCTCTCTCTTTCTCTCTCTCTCTCCTGCATGTTTTGGAGCTTTCATGGAGGTGCTGCAGCTTTTGGAAAAATGAAGAAAGAAGACTTTTCATGAAGCTTCTAGAGGCATTTTGGTCCTTTTTGAGATTTCCAAGGGTATTTTAGTCCTTTTTCACCAATTATTAAGGCTATTCTTGCCATTATTTTTCTAACAATGACACTTGTCATGAATCTATTGGTCATACTAATTAAAATCACATATTGCACCCCAAACTCTTGGTTATTTATATTAAATCCCAAATCCTTAATTATTTACACTTTAACCACACTCGATTCTGCACTTTTGCAATTTAGTCCATAGGATTTCTGTCTGTTTAAAATTCCTTACACTGTCAGACTTAGATAACTCCCCTTTTTAGGGTTCTCTAACCTCCTCTGATTATTTATACTGTTTAGGAAAATTAATTCTTTTCCTACTATCCTCTTTCCTTCAAAAATTTCATTTACCCTACACTTAATTCATTTCAACTTGAGATTCACCCACGAAGCTAAATCAAACGTACTCTTCATTTCTACAGCCTCAGAAAATAAAGATTCAAATAATAGAATTGAAAATTCGGGACATTACAATGGACTTAACGAAAGGTACTTAAATTTTTATCTCTAATTTATGAACATATTTTATTAGTGTGCTAACAAAAATTCAAATTTTAGACAACAAAATCTGTTGCTAATATTCATCACTAATTTCTTAATGAACTATAGTAACAAAATTAGTAAATGTCCTTTGCTAAAATTAAAATCCATTGCTAAATATTTTTAAGGCCTACAAACTTATTTACCGATAGGTGATTCATAGCTAAATATAATTTTTCTTATAATGTCTCTTACTAAAAGTTGACTATAGTTACTAATATCTTTTTTAAAACTTAACTGCTAGCAAAATATATCGTGAAGGCTTTTGCTAGTTGCTTAATTATTTTGATGAGGAAGTGAACTTGCAAAGTCTTGCCTTTTCAAGTATGATGGAGAAAGCATGGCATATGATTGCATCTAAAGTGCTAAAAAGTGACATACACACTTGAAAGGCCTCTAAGTGTTCTTATAGGTTTATAGAGCTATTATAAGGATCATTATGGGTTGATGGCTTAAAATAAGTAAGAAAGGCAACTGTCATTATAGAATTGACAAATATGTGGCTTTCTTTATTGGTGATCGATAGTGGTTTTAATCCTTAGGAATGGGTATATGTCACATTAATTAATGGGTTAAGCAGAATGTATTTTGTATGATTGAATTCTAGTAGATTTTGATAAGATTTAATTTAGTTACCTATGATTTAAGTCATAACGGACAAAGGTTAAGATGGGGGTTATACTCAATTATGGTAGTGATCATAGGATTTAAAAGAGTAATGAGTAACAAAGTAAGTTATATGTGAAATAGGAAACTCCCTATTAAGATATAAGAATTGGGTTGAAGGAAGTGGCAAATTAGTATTGGTATATGTAAGAGTGAGGTATATTTGAATTAGAGGCTAAAAGGATGGAAAAGAATAGTGGTGCAAAAGTTTCTAGATCGAATAGTGGAGATGGAGGTGAAGATGGAATGTTATTCTGAGGATAAGTTTGAAATTACATTAAAGACTAAATCTTAGCATGGAAATGGTGAACTTACTTTTCCAAGACATCAAGCTTAAGCTCTATTGCCTTATAATGAACTTTTTCTACCATGAGAGTGGACAAAGAATTAATAGAAGTTCCATGGTAAGAATATGAAAAAGCAATTTCAAACTAAGAACATCAAGGCATAGTTACTAATTACACCATAAATGATGCCAATTGATGCCTTATAAAATAACTAATAGATAAGATAACTAGCATGAGGAATAAATGATTTGTAATACATGGGCCTATCAAGCACATTTCGATGTTTAAGTCAATATTTTAGTGAGATAAAGTAACATTATGAAAGTATAAATGAATTAATATGAATGTAACTTTATCTATTTATAACCTAAGGCACGATGTTTGGTGTGATTTTTATGCCATGAGAATGCACATATAGGCAGGGAGTTATGAGATTCTTATTATTACATGCATTGTCTAATTGAGGTGATTGGCATGCTTTTGACATGGTTCATCTTAGTAGGAACAATGTTTAATGGATTGTGAAAAGGTTGCTTAACCATATGCTAAATGCCTAGACCTAATTATTATTGGACAACCTTGCATGAATTGGACTCGAGCTAAGTCAGGCTGTTAAAGATTGGATCAGTCAAATTTAGTTCAATCAAATATTTGAAGTTGTATAACTTTTAAAAGCTGATATATAAAATTTTTATAAAAAGCAAAAGGATTTAAACCTATGGAAAAGAGATTTTTTTTTTTTTTTGAAATCTCTCAATTTTCTTTTGAGATTATTAAGAAGGCCAATTTGTTAATTAAAAGTAAGATTGAAAGTAAACTGAACTGTTTACAAGCTATTTATGGTTTGAATTTTTAAATGCCTAACTTAGTTTGTTTATTTAATTAAATAAACCAAGCCTATGCCAATATGTTGATATATTTGTTAAAGATGTATAACCTATGTAATTTTCAACTAGACTTGTTGGCTTATTAACATAACTTATTTAACTAACATATTGCTCTATTCTAAGACTTCTAAATTAATTAATGTAGTTGCATTTTAGTTGTCACTCTTTTATTATTGTCTTCTCCTTTTTCAACCTAGTCATCAATCTTATCAAAATTTTAGAACGTCTAAGTGTGACAAATTTATCTTTTTATATAATTTAATCTTTTTAATTTTTTAATAATAAGAATAATCAAACTATTAAACACACATATAAAGATCAAAGATCAAATTTTAGATAAAATATTTTTTTAATTTTAAATAAATATGATTATATCTTGATATATTAAATTATTAAGAGTTCTTTACAATTAAGGATAAGATTTTGTTCAATGTCTTATTTATTTAACAAATATCTTATTCCATTTCTTTTTACTAAGAGTCATATGTATGACATATATACTAGTATTTATAAGTTGGATCATTCTTCAATAGTCCCTTAAAATTAGGTGTATCAGCCAATACAACCTTTGCAATTTCTTTTTCATAAATTTTGCAATTTTATCATAAAATTGTGTAATTTTTTCATAATATCTTACAATTTTTTCAAGAGCTCCTATAATTTTAATGCTGCAATCATCATTGTTTATGTTACAAATTTTATGAAAAAATTGCAAGATTTATATGAATAATTGTACTTCATAATTTATATCATTTTAAAAAAAATACAAACTTTATATAAAAACTTACGAGTTTTATAAAATACTCTCATAAAATTCATAATTTTATTAAGGTAGTATTGAAACAAATCTCTTATAAATTCATCAATAACTTATTTAAATTTTAATAATTAAGCCTAAATAGGTTTAACTTATCTATGTTAACTCAAACTTGGCTTGATTTGTTTTCACTACTACTAAAAAAGAAATATATTTAAAAAAAATGTAAAATATCTCTTTTAACTTTAAAATAGTTGGATTATGCATTCTTCAACTTTGAAAATTTAGAAATTAGTCCATTAATCTTCACAAAACTTGAAATTAACACTCATTGTTAACTTAATTAACTATTTTTATAATTTTATTATATATTTTTTAAATAAGAATCACACTATTATAGTATACTATTTTATTTTATCATTTTTTATATATAATTTCATAATTCATTTTTTTATTATTTAACTAAAACTTTATATATCTAATTTAATTCATATTAATTATATAACATAGAAATTATTCGAAAAAAACTAATATACTATACTTTTGTAATATTTTTATTCTTATTTAAAAATATTTAAAAAATTATATAATTTGATAAAATAGTTAAATTTAGATGTTAATTATGAGAATATAAAGTTTAAGGGAATAATTTTTAAAATTTCAAAGTTAAAAAAGACAAAATCCAATTACATCAAATTTGAAAGGGGGTATTTTATATTTTTTTAAAAAATAATTATTCAAGCATGTCTTGGTATTAAGGTACAATTACACGCCTTATTTTTTAACCTTTTCATTCTGGAGATGTTCAAAAAGATTAGAACAAAGTAAGGAAATTCAAGCTAAAAACATCGTGCATTAAAAAGTAATAGGGAAAATACACAAAACTCCTTTGAATTTTGCACTAGTATTGAACTTAGCACATGAAGTTTAAAACCCTACAAATCATCTCCTTGAACTTTAAAAAAAAAGAAAATGCTTCTATTTAAGGTTAATGATGCAAAGTGAGTAAGCCATGGGTTATTTATCTTCATTAGACATTATTTCAATTCAAATACATTTGTTTCTTTGTTTATTTCATTGCAACTTCAAAAAACTTTTCTTTTTCATGATTTTTGGAGGATGTATGTCTTGCAATACAATTTCTACTACGTGTAGCTATTATACAACTTTCACATCTTTGCTTTATCTGAAGCAATACATCGAATGATTTGTTAAGAAAGTATCCTACAAAATAAAGAACATATTAAATCCATTTCATTTCCTTGCAATCCTTAAGCTTTAGACCTAATTTCAGGAAACTAGTTTGCATCAAAATGAAAAGAATGTTATATTTCCTTAGATATTACCTAGTGAAAGAAATAGTTATAGTTTTGTTTACACTAAAAGAAGATAAAATCCATATGATTGAGTGAAGAGAAAGCTCTCTAGGAAGCTTATATGCAGTAGTCTACTGTTTTAAGAAAATATTGGTGGCATTTTGCCCTAAAATCCTTGGAATATGGAAAATCATTGATGTTACAGAAACATGTACTAACTTAACTTTCCATGTTGCAATAATTCAAACTTGAGCCTTTGCCTCCTCTTATGGACCAAAAAAGATATTCTCCTATTGATGTTCTATTTAGCATATTTCCATTAACATTAATAAGTTAAGCATCAATCACATTATTTGCCACAATGCTAAATTTTTAGAAGATGGTACCAAATCCTCTTCCATTTAAATGTCCTCTAACTCCAACATTTGGACATCTTCCAATCGAGAAGCCATAGACATTACGTTTCTTTACAATTGCATAATACAATTCTCCAATGGTAGCTTCAACTCTAACCCATGCACTTTCATCATCGATGTCAGTGCTTCTGTAAATCCAAGGCCATGTTAACTTGAAAGGCTTCTTCATATCATTTTAGTTGTAAACATATTCTTTAGAAATGATCATTTGTTTAATTTTAAATGATTTACCAAGAAAAAAAACTAGAAAATGAAATAAAGCCCTCTTAATTGACTATCTTATTATAACAGAAAATAGTATAAATTTTATGTTAAAATTAAGATGGGCTCCACAATGGATGCATGAATTGCTTGAATTTAAAAGAATTTGAACTAAGAAAAGGTCCTTATGTGGACTAGGAGAACTAATTCAATACATATAACATTAAACTAGTAGTAGCTTTATTTTCTATTATCAATAAGGGCCATATGAAACCAAATGCCATGAAAACAAACATCCATAAATCAATTGTTTTGCCAAAGCACTAGTATAACCCTATTTGCTATCCTTAGCTTCACACAGTTGCAACACAAAGCAGAAGTTATATAATAGCAACATACAGTAGAAGTTATATCATAGCACACACGCTTACCAATAATCTTGAAAAAAGAAAGGATTTTTTGAAGTTGCCATAAAATGAAAAGAGAAATAATTCTATTTGAGCTGAAGTAGCCTCTAATGACGATAAATAAGCTATGTCATAGTCACATGTGCTATTAGCCTCAAACAAAAACAAAAATTTTCATTTTTCTTCCAAGTTTAGGGGATGAATTGTAGAATTTTAATCTTCATATACTAAATTTAACATTAATATAAATTTTGGGAAGATTTTGTGTATTTTTCCTAAAATAATAGTTAGCAATGTGTGTAGTGGAATCCAAGAGGGTGCTCTTTCACAATCCTATATACCAAAAGGAAAGTCATTAACAACCATAAATATCAAACAATTTTATAAATAAGAA
The DNA here is from genome assembly GCA_020226215.1 of Sindora glabra. Taxonomy (NCBI): domain Eukaryota; kingdom Viridiplantae; phylum Streptophyta; class Magnoliopsida; order Fabales; family Fabaceae; genus Sindora; species Sindora glabra. Next base: position 32,391,502 of record CM035234.1, on the reverse strand, counting down.
ACCAATAGCATTGCACAATTAAGAAAGTGGAATCAATTGTCAAACACATGGTACTTTTTTTACTGTTGAATTCAAGTACATGTCCTACATTTTTTCTTTTGGCTATAATATGCCTTACATTTGAGCTAATTTATTACTTTTCTTACCCCTTTCACATAGGAAAAAATTTAAACAAAATATATTGACTGATAGAACTTAGGTCAAGCATAAAGTTTTTTACCCTTGAGTTATCCTTATCAAAATCATGAAAAAGAGAGAAGGAAGGGGAGAAAGAGTGAGACAGCTTTTAAGCGTATCCAGAGATTGTCTATATTAACAAATTATACGACATGATGATATAACTTCACTTAAGGTTCCAGGAAGTTATCCCTAAATAGCTTCTATGGATAACATAACTATTCTAAGCTAAAATGTTAAAGGTTTGAGTTATGCCTCTACATTCCATAAACTTAAACAATTCATTAAAAAAAAGAAAGTTGACATCTGAAACTCTATAAAAATCAGAGCAACTAGAATGAAAAATTAAAAGTTTAGGTTACAAAAATTTGATTTGTATTAACCCAATAGGCAAGAAAGAAGGTACCCCATGTTATACATGCAACTTCTACCATACTAGGTCATAATATGGTTTGTATCTTTTTCATATATGGTCCTCCTCACTTAGCAAAGAGGAAAGTTTTTTAGGAAAGACTATCTCACCCTAAAGTAGAAAGGGGGACTGCATAGCTTTGTACTAAGGACTTTAATCAAATCCATTCTCTATTTGATAAGCTAAGCTCGTCTCCACTAACACCAGCCACTAAACTTTTGGACAACTTCTTAACTAAATGGGGATTGTTTAATATTCCACTTAAAAAGGGATGGTATACCTAGACTAATAATCTACAAGGTAAACAAAATGTATAGGAAAGGATTAATAAAGTTGCATATAATGCTAATTGGTTAAATATAATACCACATACCAGCTTGTCTGTTTTGCCTTTAACTTCATCTAATTGTGCTTCTCTCATTCTTGCCTTTGATCATTATAATCAACCAAAAAAACAAGATTCCTTTTCAACATTATTGGTTTAAACATAATGATTATCATAAAATAATAGAAAAAGGATGGCATACTACATTTCATGGGTCACTTGCCTGGATATGTCTTCAAAAACTCAAATTAGTCTCTACACCCAAATAAAGTACCAAGTCTAGATAGCTTACCTAGAAGATTTTTCCAACATGATTGGAGTCTACTCAAAAATGACATCTCCACCATCATATATTTTTTTTCTTGAAGAGCTACTTATTAAAGGAATTTAATCAAACACTTATCTCATTAATTCCAAAAGGCAAAACCTAAGAAACTGCCCATGATTTTCGACCTATCAACCTAGTAAATGTTACCTACAAGATCATTTCAAAAATAATGGTCAATAGATTACAACTAATCATGGATCAACTCATATCTCCATTCTAAAGTGCATTTTTTAAAAGAAGTAGTATCATGATAACATACTTCTTGCAACAAAAGTCATGCATAAAATGCAACAAAGTAGAGGCAAGAAAACATTTTTGGCTGGTTTAAAAGTAGATATTCAAAAAGCTTATAATAGTTTATCATAGGAATTCATTGAAGAAGTTCTACATCAAATGCAATTCCTAGAATTATGGATCTAAGTGATCATGCAATGCATTTCTACAGTTTCCTACAAAATTACAATCAATGGTTAATTGTTGGAAACTATTCACAAAAAATATGGCATCCGTCAAGGTGACTCTCTTTCCTCTTTCATTTTTATTATGTGCTCTAATGTCTTATCTTGCATGCTTAGAAATGCAAAAAATAAGCATCAATTTTATGGTATCAAAATCACAAGACAAGCCCCATTAATTACACATTTAATGTATATGGATAATCTTATTCTTTTTTTAAGATTACTAATGAGTCATATACAACAATTAAAAAAATGCTATACTTATATGGAATCATCTCCAGTCAAAAGATTAATAAAAATAAGTCAAGTTTGATCTACAATAATAATACTCCTACACACATTAAGAGTTAATTAGTAGTAAAATTTAGAGTTAGAATAGACAATTCAATTCAACATTATTTAGGCTCCCTGCTAATAATAAATGGCAAACATAAGTAAGTATTTCATGAAGAGTTACTTCATAAATTTAAAAATAGACTTCAAACCTAGAAATTCTCTTTACTATTTAGAGTAGGTCGCCTTACACTTTGTAAATCAATATTAAACTCTTTGCCTCTATACCAAATGACAACTGCTGAGATCCTACCTAAATACACACACAAAATGAATATGTCTATAGTTAATTTTTGGTAAGGACACAATGAAAACAATCATAATCTCCAGTTTTTACCATGGAGGAAACTCTATAAACCAAGAACATTTGGGGGATTGGGCATTAGATGAATGGATATTTTAAACAAAGCCATGCTAGCTAAACAATTTTGGAGGATATTCAAATTCTTAGAATCATTATTAAGCAAATGCATCATTGCTAAATATAGAAAAGGCAATCCAGAAAACATTATTCAAGCATATAAAATAGGTTCATGGAGATGGAAAAGTATTATCAAGGCTGCCTTATTTCTTATACCTAATATCAAATAGAATTCCATTAGTGGTCAATAAATCAGCTTGTAGAGTGAATTCTAGTGGCAACTGCAACATCAACCTTTATCAACATTACAAACAATTAGTCAACTAATGAATAAAAACCAAGGTACTTGGAGTTTACCCACTCTAAAAAATATTTACCCATATCACATAGTAAATATCATAACAAAAAACCCTTATATCATTATTTGGGGGTAAGGATATGTTGATTTGGACAAGATATGCTAGCAGTAAATATACTGTCAACCATGGATAAAATTTCCTTATTAAAACTAAATTGCAACATGATTTATCATCTATGAATGGACATAAAGCTTGGATAAATTTATGGAATCTTCACTTACCCAATAAAATAATCATGTTCATTTGGAGACTTATCAATAATGCCTTACTAGTAAGAACAAATTTAAAAGCTCATCACATCCAATTAGATATAGACTATTTGATATGGGGTCATCATAAAGAAGAATTAAATCATCTCTTCCTCTTCTGCACCTATACCAAAGCCATCTAGTTTGAACTCCTTGTCACTTTCAAATCAAAGTACATACATAATGGAAATTTACTAGAATGGTTAATGACAATGTTTGACAATATCATATTTCCTAATCACCAAGAAATGCAACATATTCAACAAGTATGTATCACATTATGGAATATCTAGAAAAAAACAAAATCACCAAATTGATAACAATTAACTTAGTGACCTAATACAAGTTCTTCATAATGTACATTGGCAATATCACTTTATATTAAGGACCTTTTCTATATATTCTACACCATTAACCAGAGAATCCTACCTAAGTACCAAACTAGGAAAAAGTCATAGCATCTCAAAGGATTTTTAGATCCATGCATGGGGTACAAAAATGATCAAACATTATGGATCTGAGATTTATCATAAAAACATCAAATTGCTAATTAAGGTTCATAATCAGATCCAATGGATTGCAAATTAAAAAATGGTTAAAAGTTACAAGGATCTAAATATGTTTACCATGTAACTACTTAATACCATACATCAATGCCTTCGATGGTTAAGGAATAATGGCAAATTTCAGATGACAAAATCTCTCAGTTTCAACTTCCAAAAAAAATCACAAGCTACAAGCCTTGAAAAAGGAATCAATCTCAGCAACTATTCTAGCACATGGAAAGATCTACAACATCTCAAAAGGTAGGGTTATCATCTTCAATTTTGTGTATTAAATGAAATGGAAAGTAGGTATATTTATGAGAGTTTTAAACAATTCCTCTACCATAAACCTATTGTGATTTTACCCACAAGTTTGTACATTACTCTACCTAATACAGACTGCCACATTTAAATAGGAAAAAAAATTTTAGGATTTTTTCAATTTAATTTTTATAATAAGTAATTTCATCTTTATACTTGTTTAATTTTTGTCTATCCTTTTAGGATTTTTCATTCAGTTTAATTACTATCATAGGCAATTTCATCTTTATATTTATTTAATTTACAATTATGTCCTTAAAATTTATTTTCATTTCTAAACATTCATTAATTTATGTAAAATGTAGACTTACATACCCTAGTAAAATACTAAGGTAGAAAGCCCTGCTATGTGGCACTCTTCTAACCATTAATTCTCACCATATTTGTTGTGCACTCCTCAATAGAAAAAGATGGATTCAAGCTCTTCAATATTTGAGAATTATAATTTTGTCATTTAACTTTTAATTTAATAAAATTATAATTTAATCCTTTAGTCTTTTATTAATAATATATATAAATGTATAAATAACAATATTTACCAAATAATATATAAATGAGCAATAATAATAATTTATACATGATAATAATAATAATAATAATATCATATGTTTTATAATATCTAATTGTTTTTAATATTACATATATTATTATATTATATTTCAATATTTATATATAAAACTAAAAAAATTTAATTAGATTTATACAATATTTTAGACATAAATATTATTTTTTAAGGTAAACAAAAGATTTTGACTTTTTTCTATTTTTGTTTTTTTCTTTTTGGATTAGTTAGAGCTAAAGTTACTTTTTTTTTTGTAATATTTATGAGTTTTTAACCTCAAGATTTTTGAATTTTTTTATTTACAAGATATTAACTTTTGAATACCATTTTAATGTAATCTATTTTTCTAATTTTTCACTTTTATATTTTTAATAAATTTTTAAGCATATTTGTTAAGTTTGAAGATAAGGTTTTTTTAAGCTAATATGAATCTTTTATTGTCTTTTTATAGTTCTACTTTTTTTCCTCAATAAATTAGAGTGATGCTTAATTTTTTTAATAATACATGTAGGTTTTTATTCTCATATATTTAAAATTTTTAAGGGTTTTTATCTTAAAGGTGCTAATTTACAATATCATTTTAACATAGTAAAGTTATAGTATACTATTCATGTAAAATTATTTTACTTGTGCTTTATAATAAATTATACATTCTAATTTTAAATTTTAACTTCTTTCTTTTTCCTCTATTTTTTACCTTCTTTTCATATAAACAACAAGGACAAAAAAAATAAGAAACAAACAACAATAATAATAGTAATAATTTATTTTACAATAAATTGCATTATGATACCACTTTCTTGACTTCCTTTCAAAAAGATGTTAATACTGATCTTTATTTTAAAAAAGTACTATTTTTATGAATTATTTTTATTATATTTTTAAAATATCTTTTTTGAATTATTTTTTATTTTTTAATTATTCATTAATAAGGCATAAACTATACGAATGTGGTCGTAAAATAGGAACTTTGGAAGAGCAAAACTTTATAATTACTTAAGCATAATTTTAATTTATCTTCTCATGATCTTTCGATTAAAAAATAAGAAATTTTAATTTCAGTAGAGTTCACCCAGTAAAAAATATATACATTGAGCTTAAAATTTTGAACAATTATAACTTTGTGCTTGATTATCCAATTAAGGCAAAATTTATGTTAATTTCATTTAAATTTTCATGATCTACACACTTATAAAAGGTCAACGACATTTCGCTCATTCTAGCTCACTAAAAATGGCCTTTCCAATGAATTTTCTCAATTTTTCTTCATTTTCTTGTCATTTTGCTAACTTTGATCTCATTTTTCTCAATTCAAATTCATTTGAACCCCACATCAAACTCTTGCTCCCTAATTCTTTTGGTATCCAATAGTACCATAATAACTTTCTTAATAACAAATTACCAATGAATAATATATTACTATTTACAAACTAAATAATAACATACTATTATTTGGTATCTAGATAGTAATATTAATAAAAAAATTCAAAATAAATAGATAAATTATATCTTAATAACAACTAAACTGCTAAAAAATAACATGTTATTGTTTCATATACAAATAGTAATATTAACTAAAAATTCAAAATAAATGCATAAATCTCATTAAAAACCAAATTACTAAAGAATAATATATTACTATTTGTAAATCAAATAGTAACATGTTGTTTGATATTTAGATAGTAACATTAATCAAAATTCTAAAATAAATGGATAAATCAAGTCTCATTAATAACTAAAATGTTAAAGAATAATATGTTATTATTTTTAGACTAAATAGTAACATATTATTATTTAGTATCCAAATAGTAACATTAATAAAAAATCTAAAATAAATAAATAACTTAAGTCTCATTAACAACTAAACTACTAAAGAATAATATGTTACTATTTGGTATCTAGACATTAACATTAACTAAAAATTTAAAATAAATAAATATATTAAGTCTCATTAATAACGAAATTGCCAAAGAATAATATATTATAATTTACAAACTAAATAGTAATATATTATTATTTGGTATCTAGACAGTAATATCAACCTAAAACCTAAAATAAATGGATAAATTAAATCTCATTAACAACTAAATTACGAAAGAATAGCATGTTACTGCTTGTAGACTAAATAGTAATAAGTTACTTTTTGGCATCCAGATAATAATATCAATAAAAATTTAAAATTAATAGATAAATTAAATTTTATTAATAATCAAACTGTTAAATAATAACATATTGTTGTTTGTAAACTACATAGTAACATATTGTTATTCGGTATCTAAATAGTAATATTAATTAAAAATTTAAAATAAATAAATAAATCAAGTCTCATTAACAATTAAACTATCAAAGAATAACTTATTACTATTTGATATTCAAATAATAACATCAACTAAAAATATAAAATAAATAGATAAATTAAGTTTCATTAATAATCAAATTACTAAATAATAGCATATTACTTATTGTGAACTAAATAGTAACATATTGCTATTTTGTATCCAGACAATAATATTAACTAAAAATCTAAAGTAAATGGATAAATTAATTCTCATCAATAATTAAATTGTTAAAGAATAGCATGTTAGTGTTTGCAAATCAAATAGTAACATGTTGTTGTTTGATATTTAAACAGTAATATTAATTAAAAATATAAAATAAATTAATAAATTAAATCTCATTAACAATTAAATTTCCTAAAAACAACATTTTATTATTTGCAAACTAAATAATAACATCAACCAACATTTAAAATAAATTAATTAATTAAATCTTATTAATAACCAAACTACTAAAAAATATTATGTTACTATTTATGGATCAAACAGTAACATATTGTTGTTTAATATCCAAATAGTAACATTAACTAAAAAGTTAAAATAAATGAATAAATTAAGTCTCATTAACAACCAAACTAGCAAAAAATAATATGTTACTATTTAGTATCCAAACAATAACATCAACCAATAACTCTTTTTACTTGACTTAAAAATATAAAATCTTCTTTATAAAAAATTTAGGTTTCATACCTTAGATTTATCGTTAAATTTCTATTTCCTTATCTTCATGGAGCTTATTAAAGTTTTTCATTAAATTTAAAATTGGTTCCACATATTTTAATTCACATAAATATATATAATTAAAGTATTATTTTAGTAAAAAGTATATAAATTTTGTACAAATTTTATCTATTAATAAGGAGGCTTTAACTTTTAAATATAACATTTATTAGAAGGATTAAAATTCATTATGATTTAATCTTTAAGGTTATTATTTATCTTATTTAATGGTTAAAATTTTTTTTGAATACACATACCCTTCACAAAATTGTGAAAATTTTAATCGAAACTAAAGAAATCAAAATTAATCATATTGGCACAATTGAATGTATAGAAAAATATTATCAAAAACATCAAAATGAAAAATTAGAGAAATTCATTTACTACTTATACTTCAAACTCATTGTTCAATAAATATAAAATTAGATAAGGAAACATAATTAGTAAAAATATAAAAAAGGAGAAAAAATATGATAAAATTCATGCATATAAATCTATCTAAATTTTCTTAATTTCATATATGAAAATTAAAATAAAAGGTGAATGAAAATATAGAAATTGGATATGCCATGCATGTCAAAACTACCATACAAATTAGGAATTGTTATTTAGAAAAATTGATTGCGTTAAAATGATATTTAAAAGTTAAGATCTCATGAATAAAAAAATTCAAAAATCTTAAGGTTAAAAATCTACAAATATTACAAAAAAAGTATCCCCATCTCTAACTTATCCAAAAAAGAAAAAGAATAAAAATACAAAAAAGTCAACATCTTTTGTTCACCTTAGAAAAGAGTGCTTATGTCCAAAATATTGTATAAATCTATTTAAATTTTTTTAGTTTTATATATAAATAATAAAATATATAATAATATATATAATATTAAAGTCAATTTGATATTATAAAATATATGATATTATTATTATGTATAAATTATTATTTATTTATATATTATTTGGTAAATATTATTATTTATATATTATTAATAAAAGACTAAATGATTAAATTGTAATTTTATTAAATTGAACATCAAATGATGAAATTATAATTTTTAGATGTTGAAAAAGATGAATCCCTCATTTTTTGTTAAGGAGTGCACAACAAAATTGCTAAGAATTAGTGATCAAGAAAATGCCACATAAGGAGGGCTTCTTGCCCTAATATTTTATTAGGGTATGTAGGTCTATGTCTTTATGTAGTTCTTTCATGACAAAAAAATATGAAGAAAGTAAAATTTCAATCATGAGAGTTACTAAAAGAATTGAGAAGCATAATTTGAATCATACAAATGTCAAAATTTCCGATCAGATGGACTGTTATTAATTGCAATTTTCAATTTAATAAAAATAATTTATTAAAATTTATTTATATTACAGAGTATGTTTGATACTCAGTTTAAGATATGATATGGGCTTAATAAATTCATATTAACTTATATGATTTGAAAATTGTATAAATTCAAAATTTATTAAAAAATTACTAGAATTCTATTAATAAAAATTTATAGTTAAATCTTATTTTTACTTTTAATATACACATTCTACCTACAAAGAATTGATATAACAAAAAAGAGAGAGGAGAAAGAACTACCTTACACTAATACGCTTACATCCACTGATGGGACATATATGCTTCAATAGGAACATAAATTTACTTATTAATACATGATATTTTAATATTTTATACATAAGAATATGGTAGAATTCTTACATTATATTTTCATGGATTCAAATCCATTGTAGTTGTCTAAATGCGTCTTTCGAGCTACAACAATTTGTCCCAACCATATATTAACTCAATTGATGACTCCTCGTTATTACATCGCCATGTGACTCGTAAGTCCACAAGTATTATTCCCATCAGATAATTGTAAATGATTATATTCAAATTAATAAGTGTAAGAACTTAATTACAAATAAAATAAATTTTAAAGGCTTAATTACATGAAAAAAGTATAAACTAAAATTATAAATAAGTTAAATTATAAGGACTAAAGGTTTAATATAATCTCGTTAAAATGTTATATACAAAGTCTTACATTTTTACAAAATGTTGAAACTTTGTATAAATTTTCTTTGTATAAGTACCTGAAAGAAAGTTAAAACTTCGTTCATCAAAATTGCATCACATATATCTTACAAAACTTTCAACTTTAAGTCGACAGGTAACAGTCTTGTTGTGACAAGGTTCCAAAACAAGTAAAAGGCCTATATAGAAATAGAAAGAATAAGTACACATGCAAACTTCTTAGAGTATAAAACAGAAAAAAAAAAAAAGATCTATTTGTTTCCCCGAGAAATATTTTGTTGAAAAAATATAAATTATTTTCTTCAATTTTGGGTGATTAATTATTATCCTCTTTAATTTTGAAAACTTGGAAATCACTGCTTTAAATTTTACAAATCTTAAAATGAATATCCATTTTATTAAATTATATAATTTTTTATGAATTTTTGAATAATAATTAAAGCATTATAAATTTTTTTATTTATTTTTTTATTTCTTGAATAATAATTTTGCACTTTATATACAAATATTTAATCAATATTTTTATATATAATTTAATTTTTATTAATATAATGTAAAAATTATGGAAAAAAATAATTAAAAAATAACATACTATAATATTTTGATTATTGTTGAAAAACTTCAAGAAAATTTCATATAATTTGATAAAATTATTAATTAAATAGATAATGGGGATTAATTCTTAATTTTATAAAATTTAAAAAAGTGATTTTCAAATTTTTAAAGTTGAAAGCCATTATTTTATTTTTCGAATAAGTAACTGTTTTCAAATAAGTGGTGGTCTCATTACTTAAAAAGATTTTTGAATACTTTTAGATGCCAATTTATAAAAAAAAAAAAAAATTGATGTGTAAATGTTAAATGTCCTTCCAAGTGATCTCTAAAATGCTTTTTAAACGACAATTATTTTAGATAAATAACTAATGTTGTAATTTTGATGAAATTTTATGTTCAATTCCCATCAACTTTACATGTTGATATTTAATCTATTCATGGTCTTATAGAAAATACATTAAGAAATAGAAATCAGTTTAGGCATTATTTTGCCTATTACATCACTTAGGATAATATCAAAAGCTTCCACATGAAGGTTACCAAGGATGTACAAAATATTATCATTTGCATTAACTATTTTTGCTAAAAGATCAACTAAGCAACTGACCTCTCTATAAATATGTTGAACATTTTGCACTTCCAAAATAAAGAGGAGCCTTCTACAATCTTCAAGTAAGCTAAAAATATCAAAAGAAAGAGTTACATCCTGATTGTATAAGACATTAATGATTGACAAAGCATCCAACTTAACTATCAATGGTTTAATATTTCTCTAATGAGCCAATAATAGCCTATCCCTAAGGCTAGTTTATTTAGCCAAATAGTTTGAGCAAGTCTCAAGGCCTCTTGTGCAACCAATTATCCATTTTCTTATATCATCTCTAATAACAACAACATAACCAACTTTACTTGAGTCTCCATTAAATGCTCCATCCGATTTCAATTTATAATATCTAACAAAAGGATAAACCCACTTGACCTCAATAATTAGTTGTGGAGTGGAATATGTAGCATACCTTTTCATAACCTAAAATTTAACAGCTTTTGTAATAGTCATATGAACAAGATTCATATCTCCCTAACTAGATTGGAAAATTTTTCTGTTTCTATTTAACCATTCCAAATAGCAAGAGCAAAAATGATAGGCTAAGGAACTTTAATTCTGCATCCTAGTTGATTTGAGGTTAAGTTTTGTTTCAATCAAACATGGAAATTAACATGACAAAGATGTAAACAAGAAAAAAGAATTTGTATATCATTCCAAAAATGCTGATCTAAAGCATATAAGGAATAGTGAGGTGGGACATCCATACCTCTCTTATTTAACAAGTCTCTAATAGCAACTCTATTCTATATAACAAACCATATAAAGAATTGAGCTTTTGAAAAAGAAGAAATTTTCTAGATCCACTCAAAATTTAAAAGATCATATAGAACAATATTTTTCTTTAAAAATAGATAAACACTCTTTACGGAATAATTTCCATCTTTTGAAAGACGCCGTACTAGTTTATCAAGATATCCTATTCAACTAAAAGCAATTCTAAAATTTTTATTTTGTATAATGGAAGGGAAAGGTGTAGATATTCGGTTAAGATCTTATTTGTCTTGAAGTATATAGTTAGAAACTTTCAAGTTATATTCATTTTAGGGAAAAGGGCATTGAATTATCTTACAAAAAGGACTGCATTTTAACTAATTATCTTGCTAAAAGTTATTTTTTCTCCATTTTCAACTATCCATCTTATCCCTGCATGGAGAATGTGAGTGGTGGACTTTAAAGCTTTCCAATTATGGGAGGAAGGTTTATTCAAGCTTAAGCTACCATTAGAATTTTGATACATGTATTTAGCTCTAAGATCTTTAACACAATTTAAACCACTATCATGAATAAGGGACCATGCTAATTTACCTAAGAAAGTTAAATTCATAAAGTGAAAGGCTCTAATTCCTAAACACCCCTAATTTTTTTAGTAAGGTAACAAACATCCACTTAACTAAAGACATTTTCTTGTGTTTAGCATTACTTCTCTACAAATTTTTTTTACTATTTGGTGTAATTTCATCAATATATTGGAGGAATTTTTTAGAATTGCATATAGTAGAGGGGCAAAAAGGATAAGACTAAGTTGATAAGAATAACTCTTCCTACAGAAGATAAATACTTTAATTGCCATTCTTGAATTTATTTTCTTAGGTTATCTACCAAAAATTAAACATCTAATGCTTTATAATTTGCTTTAATGAAAACTCCAAAATATTTTCCAAAGTTTCCCCAGTGACTTATACCAAGGTCTTGACTGAGCAAGTCCTTCAAATCCCTCTCTGTGTTATTTGAGAAATATACTCTTGATTTTTCAAAATTATCTTTTAAGTTGGATACATCAAGAAAATCAAGCAGAGTCCTTTTAATTGTATTGCAGTTCTTTCTATTTGTCTTGGCAAAAGTTATTATATCATCAACATAAAATAGGTGAGAAAGATAAACTATATTTACTAAACTTAACAGGATTCCATTCCTTTGTTTGAAAGTTATATTGGATTAAATGATATAAATATTTCATATATAGAATAAAAATATATGGAGATAATGAGTCTCTTTGCCCAATTCCTTGAGTAGGAGAAAAGGAAGGAAGTTTTCCCCCATTAAAAATAATCTAATATGAAACTGTAGAAATAAGATTCAAATAAGTTTGATCCAAGTAGGAGATAAGTAAAAAAGGTAAAGACTTGTTTAATAAAATCTCACTCTAATGAATCATAAGCTTTTCCTAAATCAATTTTTATAATCATTCTACCTTTTCTGGCCTTTGATCTATCTATCATATGCATAATTTCCCTTAAGATAATAACATTATCTCTAGGTTTTCAATTTTCGATAGAAGCTACCTCAAAAAGGCATACAAGTTTTTTTAGAAAAGGCTTAACTTTGAAAGTCAAATTTTTTTAGATAATTTTCAAAACTATGTTACATAAGCTAATGGGTCTATAACCATTTATAATTTCATGGATCCAGCCTTTTGGAATTAAACAAATGAGTGTTTCATTTAACCAAAAAGGAATTTGAAGGGATTATAAAACTTGGAAAATACATTGGCAAACTAAATTTTTAACATTTAACCAAAACTTATGCAAAAAACTTGGGTGAAGGCTATTAGGACTAGAGGACTTACTGGCCTTTTATGACTTTAAAGCTTAATAAATTTCTTACTCTACAGAAATGGACATTAAAGTATGCTTATCTTTTTCTTGAAGAGTTATCCTCTAAAAAACAAGAACAGGAGGTGTGAAAAGGACATAATTTTTTGAAGAAGTAAATCTATCCAAAAATTTCTTATGGATATAATCTTGGATTTCATGAGTGTCATTTAACCAAAGTCCGTCCTCATTCTTTACATTAACTATTTTATTATACCTCCTCTTAATAATGGTGCATAAATGACATGTACAAGTATTCGTATTATTATCATCAATCCAAATCATTCTAGATTTAAGAGCCCAAAGCTCTTCCTCTTGCTTAAAGATTTGGACATATTCTTCTTATAATAATTTATCTAATCTTTGAAGGGATTTAGTTTGCCTATATTGTAAAGCTAGTTGGAGTCCTTTCAAACAAGCTAAAATTCATTTTTTTTCTTTTTAAAGACATTATAAAAAATATAAGAGTTCTACTAAGAAACTTGCTTAGTAAAGTTTTTTTTTTTTTTATAATTTCATCAAGGGAAGATGTGGAGTTCTAATTATGGGTAACAATATAAAAAATATTTGGATGAGAAAATTAACAGGTCTCAAATTTAAGGGAGCATTTGGTTTGTGAAATATTATTTAGATTCCTAAGAATATTTTATGAAAATGTTACATTCTCAAATTTGATTTAAAATTTCAAAAAAATTACTTGGGTATATAACATTCCTTGAAATATTGTAGAGCCTAACTATCCTATCAAATTTCTTATGAAGGGAGATGAATGTCTCAGATTCCTATCTCATAGGAATGTTAATACTAAAGTAAAATTTTAATTTTAATTTTATTTTTCTATACCCTTATTTATTTTAAAAAAAATTTATTTTCATTTTTTAATTTTAACTTATATCTTTCATTTTTAATTTTTTTATGATAACAAGTATAATTACACTAACTAATTAAAAAAAGTAATTTCTATATTCCAATTCTAACTTAGTTTGAAAATTTTTCATTTTTATTTTTAATTTTTTATGATAATAAGGATAATTATATTAAATAAGTAAAAAAAATAAGTACTTTCTAAATCCAATCTTATTAATTTATATGCAAAAAATTTGAATTTAAATTTAAGTAATATTTTTTATATTTGATATAAATAGAAGGTCCAAATAAGTTTTATAAATAAAATAAATTCTCTATAATTTTATTAAATATTATTTGAAATGAAAATAGTGTCTTTAAATAGTCATTTATATAAATAAACTTTAAATAGTAATTTTTTATATTCGATTATTAAAAAATTATAATTCACTAAATAATTTTTTACTATAAATAAAATTAAAATTTGATTTAATTATAATTAGCTTCTAGCCCTAAGTCAGAGTTCTTGACTCTACTGAATAATATGATATAACTCATCTAAAATTATGTTAGGCTATAGTCCAAACTTATCATTTTAATTAACTTAACTAACATTTTAACTCATGGCCCATATGAGTATTTATTAATTTTTTGTTATTAACATAAAAATAATTTATATATAATGAAAGAAAAAATTAGAAGTTCTTAAAATTTAATTTGTTGTATTTATTTTAAAATTATTCATTTAATTTTATAAATAATTTTTTTTAACTTTTTAAATATTAGAAATGAGTTATAAAACATTAGCCAGATTCTAATTTATATATATTTAATTTAAATATAATTCTTAAATTTCAATGTAACAATATTAATAAAATTTAAATAAATAAATTTTAATTTTAATTTGTTAAATAATTTTATAAAAATATAATATGTAATTAGTTCAATTAAAATTTTATATTAAAATGATAAATTATTTAAAATATTTATATATATAATTTAATTTGAAATATAACATTGAAAACTAATATTGAGAAGATGTTGATAATATTTAAATGAATAAATTTGACATTAATTTTTAATTATTTTTTATAGAAAATAGAATATATATTGAAATTTTAAGATTATCTTATATTTTTGCTTCTTTGCTTCTTAGGACTTAAGGATGACAATTATAAATATAACTTAATAGTCTAACATAAATATGAAATATTTTATGTGTATTTTAGTTGAGATTATATGAATTTAAATTATAAATAAATTAATTCATATAATTTGAATAATGAATAGATTAGATTAGGATTGATTCAAGATGTTGATTTGCTAACTTATTTAAGAATTAAAATTAAAATTTAATTTTTTTATTTTAAAATTTTTAAATATTATTTTTAATTATCAATATAAATAATATTTTATCCCTTTATAAATATATATAAATAATATTTTTTATAAAAAATTTATTGATAAAATAAATGAATACTTAATTTCTTCTCTTATTTAAATGAAGAAAAAGGATGAATAAAGAATATTTAAAAATAAAATGTTTGATTATTATATTTTAATTATTTAGATTTTAAAATTTTTTATTTTATTTTCAATTTAAATTTAAAAGATATTATTTCTCTTCTTTCTCTCTTATTTTCTTTTTAAAGAAAATAAAAGCTTCTTGTTAACAACAGAGAAATTACTTATTTATTTTTATATAATTAATTATATAAAAAATTTAAATTCAAATTCTTAAAAATTTTAAAATTTTATATATTAAATTATTTATTATATTTTAATTAAATAAAATTTAAATTATTAATTTATTAAATATTCAAAAGTCTCTATTCATATATTTTAATTAAATTTATAATTTATTATAATTTATAACAAAAAATTAATAAAGGTATTTTTTGAAAAAGTAATAAAATTTCTAAGAATATAAAATATAAACCAAACTTGGGAATATAATATATCTGAGAATGTGAAAAAATATTTTTGAGAATATATATATTGAACCAAACATAAGAATCTTATATTTTCAAAAATGTAAATTTTTTTTTAATGTAAGATTTCGCAAACCAAACACCACTTAAAGGTCTATCTAAGAACTGAGGATTAGGAGATTGAAGATAGATAGCTATAGGGTAATGATCAAAATGTATTCTTGATTGGTTTATAACAAAAGCTTCAGGAAAAATAAGGGGCCATTTAGGATTAACTACAACCCTATTTGATCTTTCTTATATAAGATTTGTAGAGGTTTTATTATTTGACAAAATAAAGGTAGGTCTAGAGTAACTTAAATAAATTAGATTGTAGAATTGTAAGCAATCATTAAACATATTAACTCTTTGTAAACAAGTTGGAGCTCCTCCAAGTTTTTCTTATTAAGATTGAACTTCATTAAAATCACCAATAGTTAACCAAGGGAGATTATGAGCATTAGCAATCATTTTTAAATTATTCCATAAGATTTTCCTATTGTTAAAATTTAGACTTGCATATATTCCACTCAATAACCAAGTTTGAGGGTTAGTGTTTACCTTTACTAGATCATGCAACTCTTGTTTTGATTTGTTCAGAATGTCAATGGTAACTTCCTCCTAGTTCCACAATAGCCAAATGCCCTTAGCAAAACCAATAATACTGGTGCATTCAAAGTTTGTAAAAAAAAGCCCTATAGCAATTTGTCTAGCCCTGTCTCCATCAATTGGGTTTTAGTCAAGAGAAGAATTTTTATCTTGTCCCTAAGAAAAAATTCTCTGACCAATCTTTTAAAGTCCGAGTGCTAAACATCTCTAATATTCCACATTCTAATACCAAAATTGCTAAGGCCCATGTTCATGGTGAAAGAAGGAGAAAGTCTAGGTGACTTGTGAACTTTAAAGGTCAGTTTAAGGATTATATCTTCTATCATTTGATCAAACAATTCCTAATCCTAAACTACAAAGTTCTTTAGAATGATTTGAATATGAAAAGGGTAAGGGTGAGGTTGAGACTGAAACAGCTGAGGTTTTCCTCCCTTGAATGTTAATCTACATTCTTTCATCCCTAAAGGAATGTTCCATTGCTATATAAGGTTTTGCCATATTCATCTCAAGGCCACATGAAATGGATCTGAAGGGAATTGCAATAATGATGGCTTATTGGAGTTCGGGAGATTAAGTTGAGTATAGAGGTGGGTCCAACTGGGCTAATCATCTATGTGGATGATTGTTGGTAGGATTAGGGTTTCCCCTATATCCTTTTTGAGGGGATAAGGATTGTCACCATTTAGAGGACATCTGAATGGTGTGATTATTTGCCATGGGTTCTTTAGATTAGGATCGAATGTTCCCATTAGCATGGTTGGGTCTATAAAGATCCATTCCTGTGTCTCGAATGAAACTTGATGAAATTTCCCATTGAGAAATGCTCCCCCAAATCACTTCCAATTGATTAATTTTTACCTTTTCCATTTCCTAATTAGACTTTGAATTGCTAGATTGAGACATCATTCAAGTTTGAGTATAAGGTTAAAGGCAGTGTTATAAATGAAGACAATTCAATTTGAGAAATAAAAGGTAAGGCTAGGGTTTGATTTTTCTATTGATTGTATTTTAGAGATGATCGTTGGGTATGGATTAATGAAATATTGGCCTCGAAGGATGATCCACTTCTCTTTCTATCAAATTTAGGCCTATTCAATGGTTTGTGCTCTAAAAAGCACTATTAATGGTTTCCATTGAAGGAGAGCCAATATATTTTGACTCTAGTGGCTGAATGGAGATTTCCTAGAAATAAGCCTCAAAATGGTACAGACAATTTTGCTTTTGATGCCTCAGATGACAACAAGCAAAACAGAGACGATTTAACCTTTTATATAGGATTGATTGTTTAAAATTTCCTATATAGATAATGTGAATTAAAGGTTTGTTCAGGTCAATTTGAACGCATACCCTTACATTGCCTTTATATCTAAAAAAAGTATAAGAGTCAATTTTCAATACAAGTCCAACCTTGGCGACCAGATGAGGCAAAACACTTAGAGTTGTAAAATTCAATAGGGATTTATAGGAATCGTATCCAAACTATAGTAGATGAAAGCTTAGCAAATGAAGGTTTAAAAAACAACTCCCATTTTCATAATGCTAGGAAATGTTCTAGGATAAACTAAGTCCCTCCACTAAGAACTTTGGAGTCATCTACTTGGGACTCAAATTTAAACATGTAAAAATCATTACTTACCTCAAGAACAAAGAGATTCCCTTTTGGTTGCCAAAAAGACCATACTTTAATGTCTAAACATGCACTAAGATTTTTATCTCTACTATTTTCTGCCATTTCTACCTCTGTATTTTCTTTGAAGAAAACCTTTTGATAAGCCGCTGGAATGAGTCCAACTAATTGATCTTTATAGCTTTGTTTTGGATGGTGCTCCAATAGTGTAGACTGCTAAAATTCTTGTGGGACAGAGCTTTCATTGCCATTTAGCTTCTTTTGGCTTCGAATGAAAGCATTTTTTTTTCTTTAGAGAGAGTTAGATGTTCGGATAAGAACATCTTTCTAACTTTTTTTATATTCTTGCAAATTTCTATAATTCTACCGCATAACTATAAATGCTAGTTGTTTTAAAAACTATCATCTTATTTTTTACAATAATTTCAAAAATGTCACTACATTTATATAAATGTTAATTTTTAGTATGACCGACATCTCTCAACCATTATAGAATTGTAATTTTATAATAATAAATTTATTTTTTTAATTATTAAAATTAATATTCTATAAAATCATGGGAGACATTGGTTTATATTTTAGGTTATATTGTTATGAAAGGTGGAATAAAAGAAAATTCAAGTGGATGAGAGAGTCAGGAAAAAGAGGATGGGTTTAAAGTTTAAGGAGGTGGACGAATAAGTAAGAAATAGGAGGCTGAGGTTGGGAGCGATTGGATGGCATAACATACCATATTAATTATTAAAATAAATTAATGTGATTTTATATAACTGATACTAAAAATAGATATACAATAACATTCAAGTACATATTAGCCATATACTAACATAAAATTCTCTAAATATCTAACATTAATCGGTCCTTCTATAGTAATGCCACAAGATCCAAGAAAAGTACCCATGTAAAAGAATGGCTCTAATATTTAGAATTGCCAACAGTAGAAAACACTTAATGGCTGATGTTGAGGGGATCCTTGAACCAAGGAGTGATCAAATAAATTAATAATTACAAGATCGCTCTGGAAATTTATAGAAGAACTCGACACCCTGACTTCTAAATTTTCCATAACTCAGATGACTTGCTAATTTTTATTGATACATAACTCATTTGTGAAGATTCTTCCCTCACAACTTTTTAAGACTAAAAGACGATTAGCATGCTAAATATATCTCTTTAAAGATGTTTGTAAAACTTCTTCATTTTGTTTCTATTGACACTAGAAGTTTTTTTTTTTTTATAAATAGGAAAGTGGTTAAACTGCTGGAGGCATACACACAAAAATCAAAAATCAAATTCGAAGTGTAACAAAAAATATAAAACTTCTAAGGAATATTATTTACTACTTAAACTAAAGATTCTCCACGACTTCAGAATATATTTATTTGCAAACACTAGTTGCAAGTTTTGAGATAAATAAAACCTCATCAGTCAAATGGTCACAGAAACAATCACAACCTGTTTTTAGAGCAAATAACCAAGAGTTAAGAAGGAAAAAGGAGAAATGGAAGAGCGCATTAAATTCAAACTACACCAAACCAAGATAGAGGTTTCTACTTGCAGAATATCAGATAAGACCAATTAGCGATCTTTATTGGATCTTCACTGTTGTTCTCTTCTGACCAGGCTTGAGTTTCTAGAGACGAGTCGAATCCCAGGATTCTGTTGCAACGCTGTACTCCGTGGTTGCTCCTCTGATGCAACTGTTATTGATGTTCCTGCTGACGCAGGATCTGAATCTCCTTGAATCGTAGAGCTTTGTGCACTTGTACCAACTTCCTCTTGGTCATTTTGGTGAACACCTTCGGAAATTCCATGAATTTCATCCTCTGTGTAACCACCATTATAAATGTAGTCCCAAGAGAAGTACCCATATAACAGAAGGGCTCCAATATTCAATATTGCTATCATTAGGTAATACTTATCTAAATGGCTGGTGTTGAGGGAATTCTTGAACCAAGGAGTGATCAAATAAATGAATAACACGGTTAGGATGCTTCCTAGTAGGAACACAAACTCCATGAATGGTTCCACTGAGACCGACATTGATCGGGATACATGATTACGGAAAAGTACTTCAAATCCATCTTCAGCAAGTCCTGTTGCTAATCCTAACAGAAAATACTGCGGAATTAAGATTGCAATACTGATTGACATTTCTTTATCTGGATTTTCAAGGATACCCTCTTTTCTGACTACATCTTTTCTTTCAATCTCCACTAGAAATGCCACAAAGCAGCAAACCACCGCACAAAACATTCCCAATCCAATCCTCACTACAGTGATTTTTTGTCGGGTTAAATTCAACCACCTACATAAATTCTGCATCAGCAAGCGAGTGAAAGATTTAAACAGTGCTATAGCAAGAATATACTCACTATGCTTCATATTGTCAGTTTGCATGAGGAAAAAAGTACCCTCACCACTTTTCACCAAACTGTAAGGCAAAAGAGTGAGACCAAAATGTGTCAGTGACATGACAAGCTTTACATCTCTCACTTCTTCCACAGGGCAGAGCTCACCATTGATCTCTTGCCTCCCTAGGCTATTGGCATCTGAAGGTTCGTCTTTGATAATGGCAGCTTTGTCCAAACACCTCCAGAATAATGGAACATGTGGTTTCAATCCAATCTGGGAAGCCCTCTCGTGATGTAAATATAAATCTTTCTCAATGATGTTCTTCCAGTAGTATCCTTCTAAACCCGAGCATTTGAGTCTCGATTTTGACCATGCTGCCCTGAATACTCTGTAAATTTTAAACAAAGAGCTTTCGCTTGGTTTTTCAAATTTGTAACAGAAACAGCCACAGTAAAACCACAGGTACGTTGCTCCCATGATCAATCCCGAATACATGAAACAGTCAGCCCAAGGTGTAACCCAAAACATAGCCATGAGATATCCCGGAATCCAAGCACTATTCCACCAGATACAAGCGCTAATATTACCATTACTGGTATGATCGGTACTTTGCTTTTTGCTTTGCTTCAACTGATATTTAAGAAAGTCAGATAGAGTTGATCTTTGGGCATCACCTAGTGCGATTGGTATCAACGACATATAAATTATAACACGAGGTGTGGAAGGAAAGACCGTCATCCATAGCAACATCATTCCCTGCACCATGATATATGATTCCAGCATATTAGTTAAGCTAGAGGTGACTCCTGTAACTCGGTTATTTAACTATACATATATATCTTTGCTTTGTTCTATTCATAGATAAATGGGTTGAGAAAGTAATGGACCACATAAAACAAAGGGTATCTGTTAATCCATTTATATTAAAACTTAGATCTATTAAAACAATAAACAAAAATTTCATTTCTTTGAATTAAATTCCACTTTCGATTTGTTGGCATTGTTCCGGGTCTCGACATATCTATCATATCTGTTATTAGTAATGTATTAATCACTATAATATAATATAAGAGCAATGCTATATATAAAAAAAATGGAATCCAAAATTAGGTTTTGAATGAAAATTAAGAATTATTATTAAATACAAATATAAATACAAGATTTTAAAGCAAATCTATAAAATTTAATTTAATACATACAAAAAATTTGAAATTCAATTGTAAAACTCATTTCTTTAACTTATAGTATTTTTTATAAGATAATAGGCATGATGCATGCAAGTACTTCGATATACTTACTGTAGATAAAGTTAATAGAAAGATAGTTTGAAGAGATTGATATAATTAAAAAAAAAAAGATATTCTCAATAAGTAATGATATTTGATGTTGCTTAAATTCATCAAACTATGAATAAATAAATGAGTTGAATCTAACCATTTATATATGATTCATGGAAGACCATATGACACTTTTAAAATTTTAGATTTCTCATAAATGAATAAATAAAATAATAATGAAATAATTATTTATTATGGAATTCACATCCATTGGTCTGTTATCTCTATTTTAAACTATGCTTTTATAATTACAAAGTTGTAGACAATTTCACCCAAAAAAAAATCTGCTGCGTGGAAAATTGTGTTCATCGAACCCTAATATTTGCATACTCTATAATTTGAAACTGTGCATCCGTCTAATACTAATGAGGAATTGACACCATCTAAAAACTTACAATGTTACATAACTCTAGAAAATGTTTTTGTACAAATATCAATCATGAAGATTAGGTACAGACACCACCTGTAATACATACATACATACATATATATATATATATATATATATATATAATTTCATCTTTATCCATATAATGTTGCACTCCATCAATATATTTAAAATTTACATAAATTATACTTTTAAACGTGGAAAACAGTTAAACGCTTGATTAAATATTTATTATTCTCTTTTTCTGGAATTTTGCATATAAGATCAATACTCTAATTACTTGTAATTTGATAGTTGGATTAATAAAAATTAAATATTTTTTAAAATAAAGTTATGCAACCATTTAAGAGTTAGTGTAAATTAAATTAGTGGGTAAATCTCACTTACCCCTAAGATTCAGACATAAATCATTCTCCTCCCTTCTATTTTCAAAAATGACACCCACCTCCCCTGCCCGTTAACAACCTGAAGCGCTGTCAGTCGTAATATTTCTTTACTTCATTATGGAACGGACTGACCTCGTTTTTTTTTTTCTTTTTACCTTCTGGCCAACCCTCTTTTTTCAAATTTTTTATTATTTTTACAAGATTTTTATTATATTATTAGTTCCTTATTTATAAATATAATAATTACTATATTTTTTAAATTTTATAATTAGTATTATTATCTCTTTTTTTATTTTTATTTTCATTATAATTATTTATTTCTTCATTTACTTACAATATTAAAAAAATGAAATATATTGAAGTGAACTATTAAATCCTATGTTAATAATATCAAATACTTGTTTATTTTTTTGGTTATATGCTTTTTTCTAATAATTTATTTTAGTATTACAAATGAAGACAGGAAATAAATAACTATAATAAAAAAATAAAAAACTAATAGTGCTTACTATGAATTTTAAAAAATATAATAATTATATATTTATAAATAAAAAATTAAATGTTACGTTTATTCTAAGTATCATAAAATATCGAAAGTAGCAAACGTTGCATTTTAAATTTTCTATCATTAAAATTATATTAATAAATAATTATATAAGTAGCTGCCTTAGTTACTTCATGAATAAAATCTATACTATAAATATTTGCTTTTAAAAAAGAGCTATACTATAAATATTTTTAGTACTTATTAGAATTATTAAATTAGATTTTAGATTCAATAGCACTATATTTATCTTATTAATATATTATTTTTCATTCCAGAAAACTTTTAAACTATTCAATATTTCAAATAATGTATAATTAAATTGTTAGATATGTTTTTAAACTCAATTTAATGTAAATTAAACATAACCTTTATTCAATAAATTTGTCCCCATCACAGTTTTTTCCTTTTTGATTTCATTTTCTTTTTTCCTCTTTCTTTTTCCATCTGCACCACTCCCTCCTTTTTCCAACTTATCTTCCATGCCTCTTCCTCCCTCTTCAGTCTTCCACCCTTTTCTCTCCCTCTAGACCCATCATTGGTCATTTTAGACGTTGACACCAATGCTGTTGCACCTTTTTCCTTTCACCTCCGCTTTTTCTTTTTTTCATATTATTAATAAAACAGTGATGGAAACAAATTGGTTGGATAAAGGGTGTAATTCACATTGAATTAGGTTTAAAAATATATTTAATAATTTAATTATAAATTATATGAAATAATTGAACATATATAGTTTAATAAGTTTTTGTGATGAAAAATAATATGGTACTGATATAATACACAAAAAGATTAAAGAATTAAAATAACAATTTAAATGTAATAATATTGAATATAAAATCTAATTTTATAATTTTGATACATATTAATAATATTTATAGTATAGCCTTTTTTAAAAACAAATATTTATAGTATAAATTTCATTCATGAAGTAAGGCAGTAACTTATATAATTATTTATTAATATAATTTTAATGATAAGAAAATTTTAAATGCTATGCATTTAAAATAAATATAATATATAATTTTTTGTTAATAAATATAATGATTATTATATTTTTTAAAAAAATTATAATAAATAATATTAATTTTATTATAATTATTCATTTTTTACTCATAATACTAAAACAAATAATTAAAAAAATATATACTTAAAAATAAATATATATTTAATATTATTCATGTGAAATGTAGCGATTCACTTTAATATATTTCATTTATTTTGATATTGTCAGTGCATGATGTAATAAATAATTATAATAAAAATAAAAAATTAATAATATTAGTTATAAAATTTTAAAAATATAATAATTATAATATTTATAAATAAAAAATTAAAAATATTGTAAAAATTAAGAAAAAAATTGAAAAAGAAGGTTCCCAAAAAAAAAAAAAAGAGAGAGGCCAGTCTGGTACTTAATAGGGTAAAGAAATAGTATGACTGACAACGTTACTGGTTGTTAATGGGCAGGGGAGATATGCCTGATGTTGAGAGGTAACTCATCTATGCCCAAATTTCAGAGGAAGTAATTCATCCTAAACTAGTTTGAGTTCCTCTCAGCCCTGAATCAAATACTTACAATGATACTGGCTCCAGTGCAAAAGATAATGACGTCGAAACCGCTGACATAGGATTTTGAGATGTGAGTAGCAATCACAAAGATATTTTTTGTTTTAAGATATTTTTTATTTTTTTGTTTGAGTTCCTCTCAGCCCTGAATCAAATACTTACAAACCGCTGACATATTTTAAATCATATATAGGTGAGTGTTTTGTTTTAAGATATTTTTTGAAGTATCATCTCATATTTTTTATTTTTTTCTCTTTTCATAGAATTTTTTCGAAGATTCTTAATTTCTCTTTTTCTTTTTCTTTTTCATTTCGCTTCAAGATTCCTTATGAGACTTTGCTACAAAACATCAAATGGATTGATGTTTTTAGTCTTATATTTTTTTGTTTCTAAAATCATGCATAGGTAAGCATTTGATTTCAATTTTTTTCAATATTTTTATCTTTGATAATTAATACTTATTTTTTTTGGGAAAACTATTTTTTTTTTGCCTTGTAGCATTTGAAGTTAATTTTTTAATGCCCTTCTCACCTTATTTTTTGGCTTTGTCAACAAATCTATATGTTTTCATTTAAAAAACTGCTCTACAACCATTCATGTTAGAAGTTAGGAGGTTTTGCTACAATGGAATATTTTAAAGTATGTAAAATCAATTCTACAATATGGATTAATTTGTATGTAAAATCAATTCTCATATAAATTTAGTATAATTTTTGAAAAAATTCAATTTTTTTGGGTTGTCCTTCTATCTAAGATGTCTTCTTTTGAAAAGCAATTATATTATATGAAGTGTTCACTTGATATGTTTTCATTTAAAAAATTGCTCTACAACCATTCATGTTAGAAGTTAGGAGGTTTTGCTACAATGGAATATTTTAAAGTATGTAAAATCAATTCTACAATATGGATTAATTTGTATGTAAAATCAATTCTCATATAAATTTAGTATAATTTTTGAAAAAATTCAATTTTTTTGGGTTGTCCTTCTATCTAAGATGTCTTCTTTTGAAAAGCAATTATATTATATGAAGTGTTCACTTGACTTCACTTAATTATATTGGATCTACAACTTAGATGTATAATTTTTTATAAATTTATTAATTTTTAAAATTTTAATTTCTACATATTCATAAATGTATATTAGTGATGATCTTTTGCTAACAATAAATAAATTATATTTTTTATCATTATCTTTTAGTATTTTAATTTTTTATTATTAAAAATATATTTTATTTGTCAAGAATTCAAGAGGTCAGATCTCATGATAATGCTACTCAAACGTATTAAAGTTATAAGTTAATACTACAAGAAATTTTGAATAATTAAAATTAATTAGCATTTTTATTTTAGAATACTCATAAGGTCTTGAGATAGTTGGTCAAAATAAAAAAATTTATTTTCTATAAATAATTATTACAATTTTATCATTTAGATTTGTAATTAAAATTGTATTTAGGATACTTATTGTACATTTTCTTATAGCCTATATTATTTTATTATTTTTTGTTCTTACTAAAGAGAATTGTAGGAAATTTAATAACTAAAATTATATATGTAATTTTATTATGATATCTACCCTATCAAAGACTTAGCAATTTTTGAATTTGTTAACATTGTTTTAGGAATTAATTTTTTTAATTTAGGGATTGTACTTAATTTTTATATAGATAAACAAATGTATATTTCTTAAAAATTATAATTCAATATAACATGTACAACTAAAAAACATAATAATAATCTATACAAAATTATATTATAATGATTGTTATATGAAAATTATATCTTCTCAAAAACTAAATTATGATTTATTAATCATATTGTATCCTTTTTATCTTTTTAATATGTTTTATTGCATTAGTAGATTAAAAATAATATTGAATTATAATAAGTAAAATATCTATTTATTCTATTTAAAGCAATAACAAAAAGTTAGAAACATCAACTAAATTTATTATCAATTTTTTAACATTTTATAAATAAAGCATAACACACAAATATTTAGATAAAATTTTGTACCTATTATGTCAATCAATCATCCAATATGTATACTTAATTATTTCATTTTTAATAGTAAATCGAGAATTACTTAGAGAGTAAAATAAATAATTACAACTATTACTTAAAAAAATTAAAGGTTGAAAATTTGATAAATAACAAGCCATCGAAAAATGTAATTATCTCATTTCTTGATTTGTTTTTATCAAAAAATATGATCATCTATTAGAGCTTTTGAAGTGTATTTTACACTTTAAAAAAGTTGGATTCATGTATTAAGAATTAACTAAAAAAACTTTACTTGCATTTTGCCTTTCAATTATGGGATTAATTATATATTTTATATTTTAAAAAATTAAAAATAGGTAAATATTAACAATGCACTAATCCCTTTATCAAATAATAATATATTATTAATTAATTTTTTATTGGAAATCTAAAAATGATAGGATTTGAATTCTTTCCTTTTTTTATCCTTTGTTTTATCTTTTTCAAAGAGATATACAATTATCTATTTGAGAATAATAAAAATATATTAGTATAATATATGTAAAGTATTGTTATAAATGCATGGTTTGCAACATAAAGGCTCAACACAAGTAACTTCATTACATATCTTATTTCATAATTTACTATTAGAAGCAATCATTATAATCATCTATCATATTTTATTATAATTTTAATATTAATTAATTGATAATTCATTTTAATCATCTATGATATTTTATTATGTTTTTAATATTAATTAATTGATAATTATATTGTTATAATCATATTTCTTTTTAAATAGTTAATATATATTTATAATATTATATAATATTGAATTAAATTTTTTATGCAATGTATGGGTGACTTCTTAGTATTTTATATTGACAATAAATCAAATATAAATTTTATTACTTTTATGCAATTTATTTTATTAATTTTTACTAATAATTATTATTTTTAATAATAAATATCATTTACTTTATTAATTTATCCTATAAATATTTATTAATCGTAAAAAATTATTATTTACACATAAAGGTAAAAATATTTTTATTTTTGGAAAAGAAGATGACACAATATTTAAAATATAGGAAAAAATTAATACTAATGGAAAGGTTTTTACTAACATGATTGAAAAGTATTTTGTGTCAAAAAAAAATGATTGAAAAATATTATTGTGATTTGAGCACATTAGCATTTCTTTTACTGATCTTTTTATCCAACCAGTTAATAATAAATTATTTTTCTTTTCTTTTTATTTTCTTATTTTCTTCTCAATTAAATATAATATAAATATTTTTATTTTTTTTATTTCTTTCATTATTTTCTTTCTTTCCCTTTTTTTAAGCATCCAAACAAGAATTAAAAGCTTCCCACTCATAGGAGGGATTTGTTCCAAACTCAGATTTTTGCTCACCGTTTTGTCGACATGAATGTCGGCCCTCCCTTACCCCTTGTTTGGTTGAGGGGAAAATAGGAGGGAGGGGAGAAAAATTTTTAAAATTTAAATTGGAGGGAAATAAAAAAAATTAAATTTTAAAAAATAATAATTATATATTTTAATTTTTAATTTTTAATTTTTTATCAAATAAAAAATATATAAAATTTGTTTCCATCCTATTTTCTTTCACTCCTACTGGGAAAATACCGCGTGCACACCGCACAACTCTCCGCTTAACAAAAATACGGATAACGAAAAAAAAAATAATAGATAATTCGATAGTGCGGGGGGTGATGATTAATCACGACTCACGAGGATACGGTACCGGAACACAAATTCTTCCCCGAGATTTGGTGGTTTTGAGTGAGTACTAAACAAAGGCCATGCCAACATGTCCCTCTATTATTATTGCCGTTTATGAAAAGTCATTGACTTACGTTGACTCTTACAAAAATTCTCTTCCTTCGAAAACATATACTTCTTTGGTGGCACTCTTAAAATAAAATATACTAATATAATTATTGTAAATTTTATAAATTTTTTTATAAAATTCATAACATTTTATTTAAAATTTGTAATTTGTTCATAAAGTTTCACAATAATTTCTTAAGTTTTTACATTATAATACTACTATTTCATATTATAAAATTTATGAATAAAATTATAAAATTTTATGAAAATATAAATTTTATATAAATAATTGTACTTTATATAATTAATATAAAAAATTATGAATTCCATAAAATTTTTAAATAAAATCCATATAAGCAATCATATTGATATAATTTTTTTGCAGGTCATACGGATGTAAATCTCATAAATTTATCATTATTTGGTTCTGAAACTGGTTGAAAGACACGTGCATATGCAAACAAAGAAAACACAATGCGCTGTGTCTATTACGAAGATGACGGATCGGAGTTAGAAGATTGGGACTGGGATTAATTGGTTCGGTGGAGAAATGAAGTGAAAAGCAAAGACTACAAGCACAAATAATAAGAAGGTGGATCTGGATCCTCTTTGTTAATTTCAGAGGAACAACAAAAATATAATTTTCATTTAAGAATTCACTATTTTTTGTTAGAATTTATAATTTAAAAAAATTATATCTATCTTTCTTTAAAATTTATTTAGTATATTTCTTAGAAAATATACCGAATTTATTTCCTAAGAAAATTAGAACAGAAATTAATTGGTTCTTTCATGATCCATTAACTCATAGGGGTACTTTTATTGATTAATTTATATCTAAGCTTTTGTCTTATTTTTCCTATGTGTGAATTTGCTGCCGGTGTTTTTATAGCACATTCCTTTTCCCTTCATTATATTTTTCTCTAAGAATTTACTCTGAATTTTAAGAGAAATAGTTTAGTTTATATGATATTATCTTTTTTTGAAGGATGGAAGGGAAGAAATGGTAAGATAGAGCAGAAGTAGAAGTAAGAGAGCAAGCAAATACTTGCTAAAAAAGAAGGATTTTAACCAAAAAAAAAAACTGCAAAAAGAGCTGAAATCACACACATATATTACACTTTGCTTTAATCCGTGAGCTTTGGGATCATTATGGTGTTCTAATATACGTGCTTATTAGTTTTAGTTTGACAAAACTTTGAACCTTCATGCGTTGATATTATACTTACTATTTTATTGTATAAAATTGGTAAACCTTTTATTTTGGAACCATCTTTTGCATATCACTTCAAAAATTTTCATATTTAACAATGAAATTTAGTAATGGATGTTCAGCGACTAATTTAAAGATGATTTTTTTAATTAATAAATAAGATTTCATAAATCATTTTTATTTTTTGAATTTAATAATAAAATTAAGAGAAAATTATATTTTACTTCCTTCAACTATAGAGTTGTAGAATTTTACTCCTTAAATTATAAAAATTTAAATTTTATCCCCTTTCAATTTTATAAAATTTAAATTTTATCCTCACTAAGTTAACAATTATAATACTTAGCGGCAGTTTTGCAACACTTAACAATGATTAGAAACCGATGCTATCATCCTTGAATTACCACTAAGTGAAATATGATAACAACATTTTTATTAGCAAATTTTGTTAAGTTAGTAATCATAGGAGTAAAATCTAAGTTTTATAAAGTTGAAGGGAATAAAATTTAAATTTTCATAATTTAAAGAAGTAAAATCTAATGACCCATAATTAAATGGTTAAAATGTAATTTTTTCTAAAATTAATAACAAATATTTCATTTTATCATTATATTTATCGATAGTTTCAACATTAATTTTTGAATTTTTAGAATTTTTGTAGTTAAAACTTTATTTGCTATTAATTTTATTTGTAAATTTTACTGATAAAGTTAGTGACAAAATAAAAAAAATTCAAATAAAAAATAAAATTAGAGAAGAATTTTAAACAAAAATTTAAAATCTTATTTAATGATAAAATAATTTTTTTTCTTAAAATTAGCAGCGAAAGTCTCTCAATTCATTTTGCGGTGATGGTCAATATGATATGCTGGGTCGGTACACAAATTCTCCCTCGGGATTTGGTGGTTCCGAATTCGTACTAAATGCCACGTGACGATGTCCCTCTGTTATTATTGCGCCATTGACTTATATTGACTCTTACCAAAATCCTCTCCCATTAAAAAAATAAATTTCTTTGATGCATTTTTAAAAATAAAAGTATTATATAATTATTGTAAATTTTATAAATTTTTTATAAAATTAATAATATTTTATTTAAAATTTTTAATTTGTTCATAAAGTTTTACAATAATTTCTTAAGTTTTCATATTATAATTTACTGTTTCATATTATAAAATTTATGAATAAAATTATAAAATTTTATATGAATAATTGTATTTTATATAATTAATATAAAAAATTATGATATTTTACAGAAAAATTACGAATTTTATAGAATTTTCACATAAAACCCATATAAAAAGTCATAGTGAAATAATTTTTTCATAGGTCGTACGGTTATAAACCGCACAAATTTATCATCATTTGGTTCTAAAACTAGTTGGAAGACACGTGCATATCCAACCAAGGAAAAGACAATACGCCCCGTCCATTACGAAGATGACGGATTAATGATTTGTTGGGTTAGGGGGTGGAATCGGAGGAAAACGGTAATGAAAGGAAAAAAAATTAGAGAAAAAGGAAAATGAAAGTGAAAATTTTTTTTATTGTTTACAACAGGTAAAAATAAAAAAATGGTGAAATTTATTTCTTTTATTTAAAATGTATGAAAATTGAGAAGAAGTTAAAT
Organism: Sindora glabra; assembly: GCA_020226215.1. Lineage (NCBI taxonomy): Eukaryota > Viridiplantae > Streptophyta > Magnoliopsida > Fabales > Fabaceae > Sindora > Sindora glabra. The sequence goes on along the minus strand of CM035234.1, from coordinate 32,359,926 downwards.
GACTATAATACTCTCAAAATATATTATATAAAAATAATTATAATATTAATTTATCAAATTCAATGATATATTAATAAAATATTTTATAATTAATTAGTGGTAGATTTTTTATTAAATATTTTGAATTAATAATATTAAATTTTTATTTCATATTTTTTTAAATATTTTTATTAAATATTATGTTAGTTGAAATCTTTTCGCATATTATTATTTTAACGGAGGTGACGGCGGTGGGCAAAACAGACTTGTAGTGGTTGAGTTACGAGCGGATGGAGAAGGCGAAGGCTGGGATGCTCTAGGGTTGTTGCAAGGGCAGCTAGCGGAGAATGCCAACAACACCCCCTTCAAATTTCTTTCCATTTTTGGAGGGGGTGAATTACGCTGAATCCCACAAAATTTTCCCACCTCATTTACAATCTTTTAAGTTAAAAGCCATTGAAAACCTTTTTCTTTTGGTTTTGAAAGAAATTCTAAAATAAAAAATATAGTAAATTTTGTTTTGGAGTCCAAAATCTAAATCATAACAAAATAACTTTTTCTAACTTAAGAAATAATTGAAATATAATGAAGTGATTTCATAAAAATATCTTTTATTAGAAAATATAGCTTTACTCCCAATGAGATCTCAAATTAACAAACTGAAAAAAATTTATTTAAAATAGACATAAGAAACAAATGGTCTAAAGAAAATCTTTTCTAAGAAATCAGAAAAACAACTATTGAAGGACATTTTTTATTTTTTGGAAGATTTATGTTCAAATTAGATATGTAAAATGAGATCCGTGATTGCAAGCAACCCACGATCATGGGCTAATGCGAGCAAATTAGCATAAAACTCCCATTTAATGCAAGTTTATGTGGGCAAGCCCACATAAGTAAAAGCTTCTGCCGTGAAGCCCGCGATTAGGTAAAAAATATTTTTTAATTATTTTTTTCTTATATTTAAGTTTAATATATATTAAAATTTTTAATTTAATTACTTTCTAATAGATTCAATCCAATTTCTATATTCTAATTCAATTTTTTACCTAAATAATTCAATAAAAATTAAAATATTAAAATATAATTTATAAATTATAAAATAAAATAATTAATAAAAATATTAAAAATTACAGGCTACTTGCGGGCATCCTAGTGTAACGGCTGCATGAGCTAAACTTATATAAGCTCGCCCCACCCATTTTACATATCTAATTCAAATCAAGAAATAATGCACCAAAATAGGAATATGCAATAAAACTTAATGAAATTAGATGATTTTGCATGGAAAATACTTCGAAAATACCTTCATAATCAAAGATTGGATTTCTTTATTTGAAATCTAAGTAGAAATACTTTTTAAGACAAAGCATATGTTTTCGGAAAAATCAGTTACCTTTGTTGCTAAAGAAAAACAATTGTTCCTTTCCTTTTCTTTGAAAAGTTATGAAAAACCTCATTTGTATCATTTCTTAATAATCCCTAACTAGATAAAACATGCAATACTAAACATCATATTCATATAGTTAAAATATATACTGTTTATATAGAAGTTACAAGTCTTATTATATCCATTTGTTAACTTATTTCTACTAATGCTGCAAGTTAGTTAAAATTTATACAAATATTAACAAAATAAAACTGGTAAGCAACTATTAGCTAGAATAACTATTGACTAAGACATCAAAATATAAGTCCATATCGAACTCATCATAGTTATCGAAGGGTGAAACAAAACTAGAGGGTCCTAGTGGAATATAAGGTAGGACTGGTACCATAATCAATATGGGTAAAGAGAGTAGAGGTGTCAAAGATGTAGGAAAATGGGCAATAAAGTGGGCAGATTAGGAACCAAATTAGTAAGATCAAGAGGCAAGTCGCTAAAAAGGACATTTATAACTCTTTTCGCTAAGATAGGTTCATGAAGTGGTGGATTCAACGAAGCTAACTAATAGCCTCATTTTATTAAGTATTATTCCAAAAAGATTTGTACTGAGTCTAACTCCTAAAGAATATATGTCATTTGTATCCTAGACTCTTGGGAAATGTTGCCATCCTTGTAGATCAACAGGATGAAATGGAACTTCTTTCGATATATGCCATGTAGGGTGTAGTACATTTGCCACCATATATCAATGATTTTGTGGGGTGCTATCGAGAGGTATCTAAAAAATATATCCATAAATATAGCGAGTAATATATTTAATCAATGAAATAGGTACCATATAAATGTTTTAGTCAGTTTTAATCTAGGAAATATTCATATACATGAAATATATCAAAACATTTCTTATCAAAAGCATATAAATCAAATATTTTGAATATAATATTAAAATGTCTAATAAAATGACATGGAGGCATAAAGGTTTCTCCTCATTATTCTTGACCAGCCTTTATCCTGCACATATTCTAACCTTTGTTCTCCAGGGTCAACTTTAACTCACTTATCTTTCTATGTCATTTGAAAAGTCAAGGTGCTAAGCCAATCCTAAAACCCTCTATAAAGTTTCACAATCACATAATCATGTCACATGTCACATATAACATTCAAGCTAATAATATAAGATAAGGCATTTAAACACATACTTAGCTTATAGCCACCCATTTCATATATAGCATGAAGTTAGTTGCACATTAAGCTCTCATTAGCCTATTTCACATATAATAAGGTAAGGTCAAAATACCATTGAAAGTAATAACCAAAGTCCATCATAAAAATATCTAGCAAAAGAAAATTCATAGTTACCTATCATAATTTTAATGATTGTAGGAAATAAGGATGCTTCCATTTCATATGCAAGATTACTATTTAGCTTCCTTAAAAGCTCAATGGCCACTAATCATTCTTATAAGCTTTAATCACAAGTATCTTTCATATAAATACATTAATCTATATGTAAGTTACAGAATAATTCAAACAGGATTTCATACACTAACCTTTCAAATATGTTTATGGTTTCATTCCAAAACCCTTAGAGCAATATCCTTTTTTTCATACTCTTGCCATCAACCATTAAATATGTACTTAAACCATCATCATCTCATGATATCCATAAAAATATTGGTGTGGAAGTCATCACGTGTCCCATAATTTCTCTAGTAAAATTGTGTAGAGTATAACTGGCTTCCCAAGTTCTATAACTTATGATTTTAAGTAGTTTTCAACTTAAACTTTGTGTTTTATCTTCACAAATAAGGAAAACTAGTTTTCCTTAAGTAATCAAGTATTTTGAGGTGCTACTCAATTCATAAATACATTTCTTAATCCACTAAACATTTACATCAAAATCTAGGAAATAGTCATAAACTCTAATACAGCTTTGAAAACTACCTTGTGTTTATAAATTCTACTAAAAATAGCAAACTTCTTTCAAATTTAACAAAAATTTTCAAAATTAATATTTTGATATTTAATAACATCATTAAGCTTTCTCTTCAACCAAAATAAGTTATACAAGGTATTCTTACTTCTAACTATCAAACATTATCAAAAAAAATGAAACTTTTAGCTTAGAAAAATCCATTTAAATATCAAACATTAATAAAATTTTATGAAAATTTTAGAATCAACAATAAGTCATAAAATATCATTTACTTAAAATAAGTTATACAAGTTTTTCTAAATTCAAACCATTAATATACCTAAAAAAGGACTTCTTCATATTTCAAGAACTCTTTTCATGTGCAAATTTTTATGAAATTTTTTAAAAATTTTCAACCAAATTTAAGAGGCTTAAAACATCATTAAACAACAAGTTTCTTAAGTAATTAAAATATTTTACTAAAACAATTAACTTGTAAAAAATTACTTTCTACTTGAAAATGCTAGATTTGAAAATAGTTTTTAAGTATAAATCCATAAGCTTCCAAATATATTTTTAAAAATAATTTCACTAAAAAATCTTAGCATAAATGTTAATAAACATTTATAAAATAGTTTATAATTTGGTATAATAAGTTTTTCTTACAAAAATCAAAATTTTCCTACCAAATAGCCACATTCCCATAAACACTTCAATGCTATACAAAATGAATCTTGCTTGTAAAATATCATTCTTTCTCTCTTCCTTGGTTGAAAAAAAAATGGAACACTTTAAGATGCTCACAGACTTTCTTCTTTTTGCTTGTGGAAATCATGCTTTCAAAATCCTTATTAGTTTTAAAAGAAACCCTTTCCATAAAACCTTTTTTTTTTCAAAATCATTTCTTGAGCTTTTAAGAAAATATTTTTACCACTAGCCCATTATGAGTTTCATAGCTTCAACCCAACCATCAAAACTACATATACACATACATAAATATCTTCTAAGAATAAAATTAAAAAGAAAAAGAGTAAGTCTTTACTCACTCAAAAGGCTTGTGATCCTTGAATTCCCTTACTTAACATTCAAAGCATACCATCCAAAGTAACATAAAATTAGTAAGGAATTTATAGCAAGAACCATAAAAGGATTGAACCTATGGAACTTTAGAGACCAATACCTCCTCTCAGAAGATTAACCAACTTTTCTCCTTACCTAACTTTGAAGAACACCAAAGAAACTAATAAAATCTCATAAATGAATGATAAAAACTCACTCTTTCTCACCAAATTTCTCTTTAGTTATATAGCTATGTGTTCGTGCAACAAATCAAGATAAGCTTGGCTAATTATAGAAGAAAAGAATGCACTAGGGTGGGAAAAACAAAAGTGCATGATTTCCACTAGCAAAAATATGATAGTAATTTTCCAAGTCTATTTCTTAGTCTTAGTCTTAGTCTTTATGTTTATCATTGCATATGTCGTTTATGTGTTTACATCATTGCCTATGTCACTAACTTGACTAACTTTGTTCATTGCATATGTCATTAACTTGAATAACTTTGTAGGAAACTTCCTACCATTTTTGTAATCCTAATTAACTACTAATCAATTATTCTTTAATTTAATCATCTTTCCTAACCATCCATTAGGACTTAAATTAGAAGTTTTTCCTTATCTTTCCATTAATGCCTTTGGAATTTGTCATATTCTCACTCTTGTCCCCATAACCATGTATACCCTTCCTTTAATGCCTTAATTTACATTTGTCACACTATAGGGATTCCATAGTCTATTAACATTATGACATATTGCTATTTAGAAAAATTATCAAGAAGCAATAAGCAAAGAAACAAATATCAAAATATAATGTATTTGATTATTAAAGAAGTATTTTCCTCATGTGTACTTGTATTACACCCTTATTATCTCATAATGAATCAGCAAAATTACTTGTTACTTTAAGGGTTTTATAGGATGCTCTTAAGTATAGCCACCAAGTTACTCTAAAGCACTATTAACTTTAGATCTTAAGTACTTTTATTTTTCTTAGATTTTTCCTAAATAATTCTTAGCAAATTGTCTATTTACTAATTTTAATAAATTCTTTTGCTAATATTAGTGAGTATTCCTATGAATTACCCATTTATACATGTTGTTTGGTTTAATTCTGTCAGGTTTTAACTATAGGAGTTTTTACTAGGTGCTATAGTTATTTTTTCCTTTCCTTTGATGGTTCTTTCCTCCATCTTCCAACATTACATAACATCTTTATGCCATTTGCCATTGCCATTGAGTGCTGTTGTTTGCTTTGCCACCATCTGAAGGAAAACTCAATCAGTAAGTTTTCATCATTTTGGTTTTTTTAATGTATTTGTCTATTTTATGCTTTCTAGTATGTTTTACCAATGATTACATCTTTACTCTCTTTAATTTCATCAATTTTATGCCTTTTGTTTCTTTAATTTCTTTAATTTTATGCTTTATGTTTTTTACTAATTTTTTACATATGAATTTTATTCTTTCCATTTATATTTTCTTTTATATTTCTTGATTAGATTTATTATTTGTTTTCTTTTTTTTTTTTTTTTTTTTTTGAATTAAAACTCAAATTCATTTTTTTATCCATATTCACTATAAATTTTGAAAAGTATTACATAATTTAAATCACCTTGAAGTTTCGCCAATCACTTCCACTTAGAAATGATATTTATGTTTTAACAATTTGTTTACTTGCTATGAGTGTTGGAAAAATTATTCTAGACTTACCTAACCTTATGATAAGTTACATAAAGCTTTTAAAAGTTTGTTGAAAAATTCCTAAAAGGTCATGAAAAAATATCTTTCTTTTTAAAGAAAAATCTTCTTTAGAAATGGATTCTAAGGTTTTGAAAAATGAAAATCAAGTTTTTGAGGAAATGAATAGTTTTCAAAATAATTTATTAAAGGAAATTTTTTTCTATCAAATGAAGTAATTTCTTTGCAAAAAGGAAAAAAAGTTTGATAGAAAGAAAATGATGTTTTAAAGAGAAAGATGTTTGTTTTTAAGAAAATAAATCAAACAAAAAAGGTTGCTCCTTCAAAAGGCAACCTAAATTCTAACAAGTAAAAAGTACTCCTTAAAAGACAATCCAAGTGTCAAAAGCAAGTAATTTTCACTTAAAAAATAGTGCCCAATGGTTTTAAAAATAAAAGAGAAGTTTCTTTTTCAAAGGAGAACAAAATTTAAGAAAAAAATTGGTTACTTATTCATTAAAAAATAAAAATTTCTTTAAAAAGAAAGTAAAAGCTTCATAAAAGGATTTTTCTTAATTTGTAAAAGGAAAAAGGAAGTTGAATGCTCTTTTAAGAAAATAAAAATATTCATATGACAAAAGGGAGTTAGCTTCATACAAGGAAATATGATAAATATATAAAATTTTCTTCATAAAAGTAATTCAAAGTCTTGTAACTTTTGTGGAAAAAATGGACATATATGTCAATCTTTTATGCATAAGAAGAGGTTGCTCATTTATTATGCATAAGGGAGACCTAAAGGCCAATGTCTAGAAAAGCATGGAACTAACTTGAAAGGACCTAAAATAATGTGGGTATATAAGACAAGATGGTTACTTTTTGTAGGAAATTTAAATGTAAATGTCAAAAAGGACTATTGGTTTCTTAATAGTGGTTACTCAAAGCATATGAAGAGACTTAAAGCACATGATAGGAGATGCAAGCAAGTTCTTCTAAGTCAATTCAAAGAGGTGATGTAGTTCTTAGTGATGACATAAGATGCAAAATTATTGGGATTAGTAAAATTGGTATAGATTCTTCATCAAGTCTCATAATGTTAGAATGGGAGAAAGACTCAAGCAAAGTATATTTTATGGGCCAAAGAATAAATAAAATTTATGTTATATCCTTAAAGGATATTCCTCTAAAGGAAGATAAATGTTTTATTTCAAAAAATAATTAAAGTTAACTTTGGCATAAAAATCTAAGAAATGTTAACATGTGCTAATTTCAAACCTTTATAAAAATAACCTAATTCATGGCCTTCCCAAAATTAATTTTGAGATAAATGATATTAGAAATTCTTGTTAATAAGGGAAATAATTAAAATCTTCTTTTCAATAAAAAAATAATGTTTCCATTTTAAAACCCTTTGAGCTATTGATATGGATCTTTTTAGTCCTATAAAGACCAAAGCTTTAGAGGCAAAAGATATGATCTATTATTGTTGATGATTTCCTAAGATATATTTAGGTGCTTTTTCTAGCTCATTAAGATAAAACTTTCAATGAATCTGAAAAGTTTTACAAAATGATCCAAAATAAGAAAGCTGTGAGCATATCAAGGATAAAAAGTGATCATGGTGAAAAATTCAAAAACCATTTTTTCAATGTTTTTGAAGAAAATGGTATTAGCTATAATTTTTCATGTCTTAAAACTCTCCACAAATTGGTATAGTTGAAAGAAAAAAATTGATTGATATGACTAGAACAATATTTTGTGAAAATGATATTCCAAAATATTTTTAGGCAAAAGCCATAAACACTTCTTATTATATCACAAATAGCTACTTGATGCATCCCATCTTGAAAAAGACTCCTTATGAGCTTTGAAATGGAAGAAAATCCAATGTAAGCTATTTCCATACATTTAGACACAATTATATCTTGAGCAATAGAAAAGACTATCTAGCAAATTTGTTTTAAGATTTGATGAAGGTATCTTCTTAGATTACTTATCACTAGCAAAGCTTACATATTTTATAATAAAAGACTCTTATGATATAATAATCCATACATGTTATGTTTGATGAGAACAATGACGTTCAAATGAGAAATCATTCATATAAGGATGATAATTTCATCTCAAAAGTAACTCATCAAAATAGTAAGCATAATAAAAGAATTTCAATAAACAAGTTATTCTGATTGAGCAAGGTGATTAGAATAAAAAGAATTTCAAAAAAGCAAAATGGATTAAAAGTAAGATAAGTTAAATGAGCAAAAGGTTCAAATTGAGCATCCCAAGAAGCAAGCTCATAGGTCTTAATCTAGAAGTCTTTTAAAAGAATAAAGACACATGCCAACATATCAAAATGAGAAATTCATAATAATCCTTCTAAGGAACTTGAACAAGGCCTTCATTTAGAAATAATAACAACTAAGATTTTCTCTCATATTGAATCAAAAAATATTGATGAAGCACTTCTTAATAATAATTTGATCCCATGCAAAGGAGCTTAACCAATTTAAAAGGAATAAAGTATGACCATTTATGCCTAAGCCTCATAACTAACTATCATTAGCTTTAAGTGGATATTTTTCAAAGCTTGATGAACCTAAAAAAAGTAGTAAGAAATAAAGCAAGATTAGTAGTACAAAGTGCAGTCACCTGGAAGGTATTAATTATTATAAAACTTATGTTTCTATTGCTAAACTTGAATCATTAGAATACTACTGCTTTTGCATCTCACAAAAATTTCAACTTTATAAATGGATAAAAAATGTTTTCTAGAATGATTTCTTAAATGAGGAAGTTTATGTTAAACAAACTCATAGATTTAAAATTTTGAAAACTAGATCATGTTTTCAAACTCACCATTACTTTATGTGGTCTTAAGCAAGTTCTTAGAGCTTGACATAAAAGACTTAGTAAATTCCTTTTTAAAAATGTTTCCAAAGGAAAACTAGATATTAATCTTTTTGTTAAACATATTAAGCATGATATTTTAATTATATAAATATATGTTGATAATATTATATTTAGGTATACTAATAATCTCTTATGCAAAGAATTTTCTAATCTTATGAAAAAGGAGTTTGAAATAAGCATGATGAGTGAGCTTACATTCTTTCTTAGACACCAAGTGAAACAAACAAAGATAGGATCTTTATTAACTAAGCTAAGTACATTGAAGATGTCTTAAAGAGATTTGAAATGGATAACGCAAAAGTTCTCAGTACATCTATAACCCCTCTATTAAACTTGATAGGATGAAAATGGCAAGTTGGTAGATGAAAAGTGGTATAGAGATATAACTAGTTCATTGTGTTATTTAACTACTAGTAATTTTTATATCATGTTTTATACATGCTTATATGAAAGGTATTAATCTAATTCCAAAGAATCATAATTGGTACGTCTAAAAAAATCTTTAGATAATTAATATATAAAATTTTATTTATATTATCTCCTTCTATTTTATGCCTCTTAGTATATTAAATATGCTTAGTTTCATAGAATTAACCTTATCTTGTAATTTAGGGCTGGTTTTACAATATTTCATATTTATCTAATTAATGGTATATTTTTATACTATTTTAAGTTTTTAGCTATATTTAGGCTTTGGATATTGGATTTGGCTAATCTTTATATCATTGGAAAGTTTAGAAAGTTTTACAAGTTTTATATTTTGGTTAAGGCTCAATTTGGACTCTTGGAAGGTCTTATTAAGAAGTTGAAGCCCTATTTCTATCTTACTAAGCTAGCTTTGATTTTTAAGCTATATTTGGAGTTATAAAGGTATAATTAATGTAAAATTAGTGCCTAAAGATTCCTAAGACCTAACTCTACAATTTTATGTTTGTGATTTAGTGAAAATATATAGTTTTAGTGGTATTAAATTAAGCGGAATCCAGACCTATGAAAATTCATTATTACAACTCTTGTAATTCATTATTTTGTAAAATAGGTTTTGAACTTTTAAAAAATTAGCAAGATCCTATTTTTGTAACTTGAAGAGGCATATGACTTAGGTCAATAGGTTTTTAGGGTTGCCAAGTTAGATAGGAGGCAAGAACACACATACTTAAGACTTTATACTTTATACAATTCAACAAGACAATTTTTCTTTCTTTTAAGTTTTGTCTTAGCTTTAGAGGGATAAACTTCTAGTTAATTCAAGGACTTTAAGACTTATCTATATTAGATTATGAGATCTTAATTTCTAATATTAAATTTTTAATTAATTTTTCTTTTTCTCTAATTCTTTATATTAATTGCTTTGAAATTGTAAATATTGAATGTTGATTTGGTATAATTGATATTTAACATTGTGATTTTTTACTTTTATCTATTTTTATATTGAATTATGGTTGGTTAATTATGGTTTTTACATAAGGATAAAGGGTTGAGAGATTGAATTAGAGGTTTTTGATTTAATTCTCAATTTAGTTGAATTCTATTTTTAAATTAATTTTGATCTAGTTTTCTTATAGATTATAGCGATTGCTTAATTTAGCTAATTTTAATTGATTAAATTATAGATGGTATCTAACATAGAATTCATGAATTATTGTAAAGTTCCAAATAAATTAGGGTTGAAAAATTAATTTGAATAATGAAATATCTTGTGATCTATAACTAATCCACACTAAAGCTCTTAAATTATTAGATTAAATGTTTCATTATATTGATTTTATTTCTTGCTATTTACTTAGTGTTTTTGTTTTCTTTGATACATTTAGTTTAATTTCGAATCAAACAAGCCCCTAAAATTGTTACTGTTAATTTCATTCACATTTTGCATACTATTTAAATATATCTACATTCTATGTGCATTCTATCTATATTCTTTATTTTACTTTTATTTGCATTTATTCTTTCTATTTTTAGTGCATAATGTGTAATTATTATTAGTAAATAGTTGAAAAAACATATATTAAGGGATTACTAGGGGTTCGATCCGGTTTATCTCATTATATTACATTTTTTTGGCAAACTAGTATCAATTAGTTTTGGTGTATTGCAACTTTTGATAAATTTTAGCACTATTTGCGGGATCCACTTGAATTCATCCTTTATCATCTTTGATTAGCTTTGTATTACATAATTGTTTAAGCATTTTAGTCTATCTTGCATCTGTTAGTACTTTGCTTGCATTTTACTATAGCTATCTTTTTTCTGCATTCTCTTATATTCTTTAACTTTAGTATATTCCTCCTCTTCATTTTTTTCTTTTCCATCATATATTACTTCATTTTATGCATTATTAAAGTTTTTGGCTCTAAGAAAGAAGCTATACACTCGCTCTACACTCTCTACCCCTCTTTAATAAGTATTAAAGTCATTAGTTTTAATTGAGTTGAAAAATTTTATGGTGATAGAGTTAATTTTTCTCATCAAAAGTATTAAGCTATGCTTGTAAGGTGCCTTTTTTTGACTAAATTTCATCATTTTGATTACTTTTTAATTTTTTAAATTTTTTATTATATTTTTGGGTTTTGTATAGTTATATTTTGCATTCCATGGTGGTCCCATAATTTTTAAAAATATTTAGATAGGTTATTAGATGTGTTTTGAGTGATTTTTCATAGTACATTAGCATTTTAATGTTTTTATGTTCCTATGGTTCATCTAGTGCAGTAGGGTTGCTCAATTTTTACTCATTTGGTGGAAATCAACCACTGGGGATCAGAGTTAGTTAGTCAATGGTAGTTATATGTGATTGGTGATTGAAATTGGAGGAAAACAATGGAAATATGTTTAGATCGGGCAATTATGGTTCAACAATGCATAGTCTACATAGGACTAAGTTGATCAAGTGTAATGAAGACAATGCCATTTTGTGTTGTGGCATGGATTTTGTAGTGAAGTGACTAGATAGAGACACAACGCAACTCATTTCCTTACTTTTGATTGTTTTCGTATTTCACATAAGGTAAAGTCTTTGTCTAAATCCTCTCTCCTTCATTATTCTTTTCATGCTTCTTTTTAGAGCATTTGCACATTGTATTAATCTTAACATTTGTATATGTAAAGGATCTTAGCAAACTATTGGATTGGAAGCTTCTGTGCCTTCTTGAAGCCTCCCTCTCTTTAGGAGTTTCTTGGTTATCAAGTAAAGTAAACTAAAAACTCTTAAAAATTAGCATCATTTTAAGAGGAACCCCCTGAAAATCTGAAAGTTAGAGAAAAAATCTTGAAGACTAAGTGCACTCAGTGCCACACCATTGAAAAAGAAGCTAGCCACAAGTAGGGTAATTTACCTTTCATTCCTTTATATTCTTCAATTCATTGTATTATGCTAAAAATTCATTTTAACAATTAATTTCTAGGTGAGCAATTGATGGAATCTACAGAGTTTTGGATGGTAGATTTATTTTGATCTATCTTATTAGTCCTTTTATATTTTTAATTTGATATATGGGTTAGATCTAGAAATAGAACAGAGCTTTAACAACTTAGCTTTTATGTTGATTAAGTTTGATTATGTGAAAAGGGATATTGAGTTAGAAACTAGTGTTAGGTTTTTTTTTGGAAGAAATTTAACTTACTAAAATTCTAAATCTATTAGGTCCTTAATTGGTCAATCATTGGAACCCATTATAACCTAATAGATTGCATTATTCGCTGATATGGTTGATTGGGCACACAAAAATGAGTTCTATTGATTAGCACCCAATAATAATTTTTATGATTGGTTGGGTAAATTTTCCACTCTTAATTGATTATAATCGACCAATGAGTAGCCTTATAGTATAGTGTAGTGATAGTGCATGATTAGGAGAATTGTTGATAATTTGTTAGAATTTAATTTTAAAATAAATAAACTTTCCATTTTCTTTGTAAGAGTAGAAATACAAGTAGTTCTAGAATCCTTGCCCCCATTTAGAACCTTTTGATAATTATGATAATATAGCAAATAATAATAAGACATTAAAGGAATTAGCTGTCTTTGATGTTACGTATTAACCTTTAGGTATACAATATCCTGAACTTGATGTTGATTTTGAACTTAAATTTGGTCTAATACATTTGCTTTCTAGATTTAATGGTCTTACAGATGAGGACCCTTATAAGCACTTAAAGGAATTCCATATGGTTTGCTTTACCATAAAGTCACATGACATTTTAGAAGACCATATTAAATTGAGGACATTTCCTTTCTCACTCATTGATTCAACTAAGAATTGATTATACTATCTATAACTAGGTTTTATTTTAAGTTGGAATGACATGAAACAGCTATTTATTAAGAAGATTTTTCCTTATCAAGAGTTGCTACAATTAGAAAAGAGATATATGGCATAAGACAAATGAATGATGAGACATTATATAAATATTATGAGATATTTAAGAAGTTATGTGCAAGTTATCCTTACCAATAGATTAGTGAACAACTCTTTGCTTAATATTTCTGTAAAGGACTTCTCTTTATGGATAGGAGTATGATTGATGCTATAAGTGATGAAGTATTAGGAGACAAAACTCTTATGGTAGCAAATTCACAATAATTTAGCACCAGAATTATAGTTGTTACTAAAGGTGTGCATGAAATAAATTTCTCCTATTTAAACTAGCAAAAATTAGAAAATAAATTAGATGAATTGACCTTTCCAGTAAGGTAAATGACAATAGGATAATAATAGCAATTCTAAGATCATTTTCTTGCTAAACTTTATGGTATATGCTCTTGCCCAACTCATCCCACTGATACATGTCCAACATTATAAGAAGATGATTATCAATATTAAGCATATATAGTAGCTATTTTCCTTAATAGACTAAAATACCGCTAGCAATAATAACCAAACTAGTACTAACAACAACAAGCTCAATACCTTAGTTAGAGAGATAACCAAAACTTCAAATATAGTAGGAATTTAAGCTAAATTCATTATCCTTTCACATACACAAGAATGTAACCCAATCTTGCTTATAAATTAGAAGTAACTTTGTCCTCTTCTTCTCAACCATCTTTAGAATTGGTTAAGTAAATGACAACAAATAATGTGCAATTCTAACAAAGAACAAAGGTTACAATTACAAATTTGCAAACTCAAATTAACTAATTATCTTTTACTATAAGTGAACTAAGAGCATAAGGATTAAGTTAACCATTTTTGGCAATGTAAGAGGCAAAGAAATTGTAAATGCCATTATGCTATAAAGTGGCAATTATGTTAATAAGCTTCATCCTTATAGTTAGAAGCAAGTAATCAACTAAAAGAAAGCAATAAACCAGAAGATAACAACTAGAAGTAACTAGAAAAGGAGATCAAACATGATAGAAATAAGGTAAATTCTATCCTTAAAGCCCTACTTCCCACTAATTTTCTTACTGCCCTACTTTTTCCAAAAAGAGTTATTCCTCTAGAGAAAATTATGAATGATAACCAAATTTTAGACTCCCTTAGAAAAGTAGAAGTTAACATGCTTTTGATAAATTTGATAAAATAAATTCCAAGGTATGCTAACTTTTTGAAAAACTTATGCATCAATAAGAGAAAATGAAGGGATGATGAGAAAGTAAGTGTATATGTGAATGTGTCTGCAATTTTTTAAAGAAAATTACCAAGAAAATGCAAAGATCTAAGTACATTAACCACTCTATGTGTTATAGGAAAAACCAAAAATAAGCATATCATGTTAGACTTAAGAGCTTTAATTAATATCATGCTTCCTTTTATTTTCATGCTTTGAATTTGAGACCCTTGAAATAAATAAGAGTGGTTGTTTAATAGCAAATAGATTAACATTTATCCTATCGGTGTTCTTAAAGATATTTTAGTACAAGTTAATAGGGTTAATTTTTCAACAGATTTTACATTTTAAAGATAGAAAATGAGTCATATGAGGTTCTTTGCTTAATCATTCTTAGCTGGCTTTTTCTTAAAATACCAAAAATTGTGATCAATGTTTAAGATGGAATATTAACCATGGCATTTGATGCTGTTACAACTAAGTTTGACATTTTTGAGGCTATACAAAACAATTCTATGTTTTTTCATTTTTTTAGAGCCTTCATTGCATGATGTTCCTCCTTCTAATTTTTCTAATGTTGCTATTTTTTATTTTAATTTTACTATTTTTATTTTTGCTATTTCTGTTATTTCTAATTTTGATGTTGCTAGTTCTAAGTTTGTGCATTTTAATTTACATTTTAATACTACTCATGATGACATACTTGTTGAATTTCTTAAAATTTTAAATTTATGATTATATAGATGGCCATAAGTGCATTTGGAGAGATAGTGATATTAAGTATGCTATATGTGATGAAATTTTTTCATTTATAAGTGATGCAATTAGTATTGTTTGAAAAATTACAAAAAAAATAATGATGAAGACATTCCACTTTAGAGTAAATAAAGTTCTTTTTGTTAGGTTTTAGATCATCTCTATGCAACGAAATTTAAAATTTTGATTCGAATTCTACCTAGGATCCATGCAAAAGGATATAAATTAATTGTGAAGGTTTTACCTTTTATGTGCCCGTGTTTCTTTCTAAATAAAACCTTGAGAGAGCAGGATGAGTCATGAATCAAATGCTAGCCAAATGTACAGCATCTCTATAGTATCTACACAGAGTGAATGAAAACCCCTCACCCTCCATGAATATGCTAGGATGCATCTTTTTCTTACTAGGATTAGGGTTTGTGCATTTTTGGAATGATTTTAGGGTTTAATGGTAGCTCATATCTCCAAGGTGTACCTTCAAGTTCCTTTTATAGAACTAAGGCATACAACATTCCTAACCTTACTAGAAACAATGCTTCCAGAATCCTAAAATTACTTAAAAACTATCACCTTATCCTTATCATAAAAGAGAGTGAGGAGAGATAGGACTTATCCATTAATTATCTAATATTTAGATAATAATATTATTTCATAATATAAATATCTAATATTAAAACGCATATAGTTATCAAATATCAGAAATAATATTATCTTATAGTATAATTATCTAATATTTAATAACACAATTATCTGATATTATTTTAATATCAAATAATATAACATAATAACCATATTTATTAATGTAAAAACTATATTATTATTTTAATAATATATATATGCACAAAAATAAGATCAATTAATTAGATTTTAGTCTAACTAAGGCCCAATTAATTATTATCTCATTCCTACTCCTTTTGTATAACCTTATAGATTTTTACTATGTTGGTAATGGCCCACTTATGCACCATAGATAGTGAGTGGTATCTAGTAATACATAATTACCACCCAAGTAGTAAAAAATATAAGTGACTCAATATTCACTTAATGCATGAATAACACTTTGCAACATAGGCCTTTTTGTAATGATATCCAAATCGAACTACAGGTATGAAATGCGTCATCCTCGTTGATGTTTAATTTATATTTCTTAATAATGAGCAGCTTAACTTAAGCAAATGATCAATATCTCTTATTGATCCATTTGAGCATGGTTATGCACTTCTTAATCTCACTCAATCAAGGGGCCCAAGGATATCACTCTTATTATGTAATAGGAACAAAATTTCCATCTATATCACTCATATCCTTCTGTATGATTTATAATACAACCAATCAACGTCTTATAACATATCCCTGTTAAAGATGATAGAGGATAATATCAAAGTGTGCGACTTCTCATGTAGGGAATCGTAGTGACTTTAAGTTAAAGGACTTTACGCATTATAGTCACATGAGAATAAACTAATGACATATGACAATCCATGTAGTTTTCTCATTACAAGTTAATCTAGTACATTTGTTTACTAACAATGTACTCATGTATCGACCTTGATATCATATATCCATGATTTGTAATCATTAATCACTATACATCCTAGTCTTAATATATTATTACTACCCCTTTCGCAATAATACTTGATTAGGGGCATTTTAGAAATAATAAAACTATTACAGGGATAATTATTACATTAAGTTATAAATTACGCAAAGTAATAAAAAATATGAAATAAAATATAATAATTTGAATTGCTTGAAATAAAATATAATACATTGTGCATTTATTACAATCATCTCTATGGTTAACTCCTAAGATACACACCAACACTTTTATATTAATCATTCTAGCTATTTTAACTCATCAAGTTGAATTATTATATAGGATAATTTTGAAAATTTAAGGACCAAGAGTGATTTAAGAATCGCACTTGGAAAAATTATGATGGATGATTTCAATTTGCAAATGATCTCTTTGATGTATGATTTAAAGGTTAACAAATTGGAAGCAATGGAGATAGTTAATTAGTATATAGATCCTGATTGGAGAAATTAAAACCATGTCTAGTTAAATGTGTTAAAGAAAGGTACTTCTTGAGAGGTGATATAAAGCATTTAAGATTTGCTTTCTTTTCTTATTCTTTTTTTTTATTTACTTATCCTCTATCTTTCATAATGATTGTTAATATATTTTACATTAAGGATGATGTAAAATTTAAGTGTAAAGGGAGACTTTTTACGATTTATTTTGTACTTTGTGTCTTCATTTAATGCTTTCAAAAAAAGAAAAATTATTTTTCACTTATTTTTTAGTCTTTTTAAGTTATTTAATAACTTTTCATTAATGAAAATTTTGCATTTTTATGAGTAGGATTAAATTGAAGTTAGATAGGATTTATAATATGATTGAATAAATGATCTTACTTCTTGAAATTGATTGATATAGTGATAAATTTTAAATTGTAGATTGAACTTAGTAGCATGACTTTTCTAGTGAGATTTTGAGCTTTATATTGAAATTTTATACTATTATCTTTCCTTCTTATGTGATATTCTTTTATGATCTATTTCTCTAGAACTTGTTTTGATTCTTTTTAAGATTACATTTACACATGCATGTACAAAAATGATAAAATTATTCTTTTTTTTATTTAAGCTAGAATTATATAGTCAACTTTGAATTTTTATCTTTTTGAACCTTTGTAGGCTTAGTTGCCTTTTTCTTATTAATTAGTACATAAGTATTTTTTCAATTAAAAATAAGTGTCTTTATCTAATATTAAGGATTAGTAGAGTTTTGAATAAGTGTAAGGTGTGTGAGTTTGTGTATATCTTGAAAATTTATCAACTTCAAATTTAAAAGTTCATTAAAAAAAGTAAAAAAAAAAAAAGAGAGAAGAAAGAAATGAAAAAAAGAAAGTCAATAAAAAATATAAAAATAAGTGAAAAAAAAGAAAAAAAACAACGTAAAATGAAATTAAAAATAAAAGGAAAGGAAAGAAGTTGATAAGTATTTAAATTTGAATTTAAGTTATTATGTTGAGTTATAATTATTTATGATTGGCTCATATGTTTATAGTTCAAGTACTTTATTAATTTTTTTAGTTTCTACACATTTTATTTTCTCATTTTTTCTTTCCTTTTTCTTAACCACATTATAATCTTGAATAAAATCCTTTTAATTTGTGTTGTACATGTGATTTGAGTAGTGGGGATTAGATGATTAGTAAGGTAGAGCAATTTCATGAAATGAACTTGAGTGAACCATTTTCCCTAAATACTTAGAGAGTAGAAGAGTGAATTTTGTGAAAATCTACTATGTTAATTTACTCTTTTTGAATGAAGTTGCTATGTTATTTAGTTTCAAGTTTTCAAGAATTTTCTTCATGATATGTTATATTTCTTGCTAGCTTTGTTTGTTTCTTACTTATGGATTTGTGATTTAAAGTTTTTGAAAAATAAGCCTTTTACTTTTTTAAATAAAGTTATTTCTTGATTGAGATTTGTGCAAGGGCTAAATATAAGGGAATTTGATATATAAGATTTTATCTATATTTTTTCCTCCTATTTCACGCCGTTTAGTATTTTATATATGCTTAATTTCATAAAATTAGTCTTGTTTTGTAATTCAGGATTAGTTTTACAATATTTTGAATGTATTTGGTTAATATTAAATTTTTTACATTATTTTAAGTTTTTAGCTATATCTTGGACTTTTGAAATCAAATTTGGCTAATCTTTATATTGTTAGAAAGTTTAAAAAAGTCCTACAACTTTTATATTTTGGTCAAAGTTTAGTTCGGACACTTGGAAGGTTTTATTTTGGTAAAAATTTGAAATCTTATTTTTAAACTAATTGAGCCAACTTTATTTTTTGGGTCATATCTAGAGCTCTAGAGATCTAATTAATTTAAAACTAGCATTTAAGGATTCCTAAGACCCAGCTTTACAATTTTTATATTTGTGGTTTAGCAAAACTATATAGTTTTAATTGTCTTAAATTAGGTGGAAGTTAAATCTACGAGAATTTACTACTATAACTTTTGTAATTCATTATTTTGTAAAATAAGTTTTAAGCTTCTAAAAATTAGCAAGTAATCTTAAGAGGTATATCATTTAGGTCCAATAGGGTTTTAGGGTTATTAAGTCAGATAAGAGGTAGCAACACACACACTTAAGACTTTACAATTTATATAATTTAACAAGATAGTTTTTTCTCTTTTTCATGCTTTTTGTTCTTCAGCCATGGAGGGTTACACTTTACATAATTCAACAAGATAACTTTTCAACCATGTGTTGAATGTTGATTTTGTTTAATTAGTGTTCAACCTTGTGATTTCGAACCTTTATCTATTTTTATGTTAAATTGTAGTTGGTTAATTATGGTTTTTCACATAGGAACAAAGGTTTGAGAGATTGAATTAGAGGTTTTAATTTAATTCCTCAATTTAGTTAAATTCTATTTTTAAATTAATTTTAGTCTAATTTTTTTATGAATTATAGCAGTTGCTTAATTTGACTAATCTTAATTGATCAAATTCTAGATAGTCATCTAGTGTAAGATTCACAAATTATTGTAGGGGTTCCAAATAATTCAAGATTAAAAAATTAATTAAAATAGTCAATATCTTATGATTTATGATTAATTCATACTAAGAGTTTCAAATCCTTATATTGACTATTTCATTATATTAATTTTCTTTCTTATAGTTTACTTCTGTGTTTTGTTTTGTTTGATACATTATTTTAATTTTGAACCAAACAACTTCTAGATTTGGTTCTTTGCTAATTCCATTTTGCATTTTGCATACTATTTAAATCTATCTATATTCTGCATGCATTGTATCTATATTCTCTATTTTACTTCTATTTGCATTCATTCTTTCTATTTTTAGTGCATAAATAACTTAAAGAACTGTATAATCATTGTTGGTAAATAATTGAGAAAAGATATATTAAGGGATCACTAGGGATGCAACTTAATTTTTCTCACTATATTGCATTCTTTTTAGCAAGCCAGTATTAATCAATTTTGTTGTCTTGTGGTTTCTTATCAATAATTACTTGTTTCAAAAGATCTTGGTTTGTGCTATTCAAAAATGATTGTTTTGATCCTATTGGATACTATGATGTTAATTTTGTTGGATAGAAGTTAGATAGAAAAAGTACTAATGGAGCATGTCACTTCTTATGTCAATGCCTTGTTTCATGGCAAAGTAAAAAGCAAGCTTTAGTTGCTTTTTCTATAGCTTAAGCAAAATATATGGCAATTGGAAGTTACTATGCTTAAATATTATGAATAAAATAATAAGTTTGAGATATTAGTTTTTTTATTTGATAACTAACATTTTTGTTTATAAGATATCAATGCCTTCTTATGATATTGTTGAATAATTGAAATAAGATATTAATTTTTTATTTGATAACCAACATTATTGTTTATACAAGACATCAATAATAAATTACCATTGAAAATTAACTTTATTCATAGATTAAAATTCATATCGTACATTGATTTTTACTAAACAATTAAAGTTTTTTACTTTTCTTTTATCCAATATAACTTTCCTAAACGTAAGTACCTCTAGAGCAATATTTGAATTTGATTATGGAATTTAGCAACTCATATAATTATACAAATAGTAAGACAATAGTATTCAAGTACTATCTCAATATCTATGTAGTCAAAAACAATATCCCAAATACAATAAACAGCCAATAACAATAATTTTATATATTTAATTGGATTCCCATAGTAGATGACCTGTAATATATACATTGTGAAAACTAGAAATAATACCTTTAAAGACATAGAAGGAAGTTATATTGTTTTTTAATGACATATCTATTGATAAAATTCCTTGTGAATCCCACTATGGCAATAGATGTTGTAGGTGCAATATTAATACAATATGCTTCTATTAAAATGAAATTTGTTACCTAGTTTATGTTATATTGTATGTTATTTGCATAATATTCTTGTTATTCTAGCCTTTTGTATGGAAATACCCATTGATTTTCTTCGTAAGTAAAGGGTCTGCTACCTTTTCTTCAAATCTAAATGTGAATTCCATTTAAACTGTTCATTGAGATTTAAAACCTTCCTTTTAGCTTTAAATAACCTTAGTAAAATGATTCAAATGGAATTCATGTTTTTATAAAAGGAATATAGTGTGAGACATATCTTAACACACATATTAACCAAAATCCTAAATAATGAAATTCAAAACATAAAATCTAAATATATTAACACAATGCCTAATAAACAGACATTCTTTATTAGATTTAGAGGAAAAATGAGGTGCTTAAATAGACCTTAATGTTAAGAAGTAGATACCAGTGAGTTTTATGAAGGAAGACATAGCTCCATAGGGCACTTCAAATTTCATAAGCAAGAAATTATACTGTAATTTGTAATTTAGGACATGTTTTCTTTGTATTTAACTCCTGTTTTCATTTTTACAAGTTTTAAGAAAAGAGAAATAACATTATTTAAGTAACTCACATTACTTACAAACTAAAACCAATGTCATATAATATTAACATCTTGTTAACCAAATTATTGCTTTTTACTATCCAATTTTGAGAAAGACAAAGTTTTACATTTGCACTTCAATTGTATAATAAAACTAATGTTGTTTTATATTTTTATCAATTTATTACTTAATTTTAAGTAAAACATAATTTTACTTTTTCATATTGGATATTTGTATAAACCTAATGTTATATAATATCAATGTTGGTTATTAATAAACAAGTGACATATTTTCTTATTTTTTAAAATTACTTTTGTTATTGTCCAAAAGCCAAAAACCAAAATTGTTACCTAAGTAGCAAGGTAGACATATTTGTTGATGGAAAAGAGCATTACTTTCTAAATAACATTAAATTATACAATGATACTCATAAATAACTTTAATAATGCATGCAAAATAATATATACATTTACAAGTAATTACACCAAGTCTTAGAAGTACATGCATATATACATTTTCATTTACTATTGAGGTTAATAAGTTACACATTTGGTAGTGCCCTGTCATGTCAATGCTTGTTTCTTTCTTAATGCATATGTAGCTTATTCCTTTTATAAGGCTACTTCATCTTTTGCACTACAGGTGTTATGTTTCTTTGGAAGAATTGCATGCTTATATACAAAATTTGATAAGACGAAACTACATGTTTTCCATAAGTGTCTACCTAACTGAAACAAACATGATGTTGCTTGTTTGTGTGAGGCATTGTAACAAACTAACTTAAAATAATTTTAATTTCATATAATGATGATTAATCACTATACTAGGTGTTTTAACATTTATAATAATGTGACATTCACTTTTACCTATTTGATAATGCATGTTTTACAGGAATTATCATTATTGATCCTTTCATTACCTTATTGAGTATTGCCTTCTAACTAAGGCATGATTTATGCTTTACTAAGTCAGGCTAGTAAATCATCATCTCCTTCAGATAAATGACGCTTAACATCCAATGGTGCTTACAACATTATCAATATCAAAGTAAGAGAGCTGAAGGGAAAATGTAATTGAAGATTAATTAAAACCTATCTTTGCATCTATATACCATTTATAGTATGGTACCATGTAGCATTATCATTTCTTATTCATTCACATAACCCTATGTAAGTACTTGTGCTGAAACTCTAATGTTATCCCTACCTTATAAGTCCTATTTCGAATTAGGAAATTGAAGTAAGAATGTAATTTCCTTCCTTAATGACACAATGCACATATCATTTTCAAAATGCATGAGCAATAGAATTCATAATGTTTAATATATGTGCAAAGCTATGGAAGACTTGAAAGGTAAAGATAAACACATCTAATTTAAGTATCTATATTGGTAACATCTATCTCATCCATGCTTAGAAGATGTAAGATGAGATCCTTGGTCAACAGAATGTTAAATTCATATCCTACAACATCCAAGCTCATGGACAATTGAATAAGATCAATATTTAACACCTTTTGTGCAATGAATTGGATCTCAAGATATGCCAACCTTTATTTTTTTATTGAGGTTGAACTATTAAAGTTTTTTATTCTTTGGACTTGCCATTCTTGTTCTTACCCTCCTTCAATAGCCTTTTTCTTTATTCTTTTCATAGAGCTACCTAGAATAGATTATAAAAACATATAACAATCAAATATGTTAGGTAATATTTTATTTGACAATAAATAGTAAACTTAAAGTAATGAAAAACTTTATCAATATGGAAAATGAAATTATAGCCTTTAGCCAAACTAGGTTAGAGTCAATTGCTTAGGCCATTGTGGCTAACTCTATCAATAATGGCACCTCAGTCATGGCATCTTTAACAACATTTATCATAACCTTACATTAGTTCTCTTACAAAGTAAAAGTGCAAAGCACACAATTTGGAAAAACTATGCCCTTTCCCACCTGCTTAACAAGGGATTCTTTAATCCTAAGTACATATTTATGTCTATCATGCAATGACAAATAAACTAGTTAATTAAGTTCAATGTAAAAGTAGAATATTATCAAAAAGTACCTAACAATAAGTAGTGAGGTGATAAGAATTTATCTTTAGTAATTAAATGAAGGGGTTAAGGTTAGGAGGATAATAGTTGCCATGCTATGGTAAAAGGATAGCCACCCATACCTTCTCCTCATTCCATAGAGTGATTGGTATCGAGAAAATCTATACTTATTTTCAAGGAAAAAGAAGAGTCTCTCTAAAAACAAGGAAAATCCAGGAAAATTTAAATCCATTTCCAATGAAGAGAGAACACAAAGTCCCTTTAAAACAAAGGAAAGTATTGTTAACCTTAATTTTACCCAAGAGGGGGGTGAATTGGGTTTTTAAAAGTTTACAACAAATAAAATTATATTCAAAAAGCGAGAAAGAAAAATGAGAACAGATATGTATGATATACATGTTTGAGAGTTTTTTCATAGAAGGAAGTAAAAAAAAATCAAAGTAACTTCAAATAGATATAGAGATAAGGGAAAGAGAGATCAAATGTTGTTATTTATAGTGGTTCTAGCCTTAAAGATCCAACACTTCAAAGTGTATATCCATTACCAATTCTCTTTGACTTGGATTTGAACCCTTGATCACTATCCCTTCAAGTTTTGGACACTTAAAAAAGCCTCAGTACAGTCTTTATTTTTCTTTCACTAATCCCTTTAAGAAATTTCTCTCAAAACTTTTAATCTCTCAAGAGATTCACCACTCTTGAAGTTTCTAGGGATACCTCACCCCAGACTATAACAAATGAGAACAACTAATATAGTTGAGAAGCTTTCAGTCTCTAAAAGATGGATTACACAAGGAAATATTGTGAGAAGGATGATTTAATCAGATAAGCTCAGGGATTCTCAAGTTATGAAGAAGGGAAAAGATGTATCTTATCTTTATGTAACAATATATTCACTCTCTTGATGTTTTGAATGAAATGAAACCTTTATATAGAGTTTTGAAAAGCTAAAATTTTGTTGCTTTAAGAAAAATAGCCGTTATAGAGTAGTTGGCGCCTTATGAATCGATTGGTGAATCGATTCAGGCTCCTTCAAAAATTTGAAAAATGCTTGATAAATTAATTAGTGAATCAATTCATATATATATATATATATATATATATATATATATATATATATATATATATATAGTTTTCTAATGAATTGATTAGCTAATCAATTCACTCAACACCATTTTGGCTCTAAATGTGCAAAATTAATTAGTGAATCGATTCATGCATTCCAGATTGCTCTCTAGATGCTTAAATTGAAAGGTGAATCAATTCATGCACAGATAAAAAAAATTTGCAAGGTATTTTTAAGAAAAATAGCAGGCTTTGCAAAAGTATAATCCAAACTCAATTTCTAATGAGTAAATAGACATAAGATTGATGTTTTCTTTTTATGAGAACCTTGAACTCCTTAATAAATAACTCCTCTTTACAAAAAAAAGTCTATGATCTTAACTAGAAAGACAAGACCTTCATCATTAAACTTCACTTTTATACTAGGATTCTAGTTGAGTAAGTGCTAAGTCCAGTAATGTCAAAGTGCTTTGTTATGATAAAAAAAAACTTCTAAAAGCAGGGGTTAAGAAAACAAGGGCTAAGGTTAACAAGTATATCTTTTGAGCAAATTCCTTGCTGGTTGATTATCCATTCTGAAATAGAACTCAAATCTAAAACTCAATTCTATTCAAGTTTTCATTTTGAAGAATCCTTCATGGAATGGAACATAAAAGGAGCCATTGGAGGGATTAACAAAAATAAGGCAATGGGAATTAATGCTTTAAGGTAGATTAGGGAATGAAATCCTTAGAAATCTTTGGAGTTCTCCTAATGTAAAGATAATTCAAATGAAGAAAAAGGAAAAATTACTTGGGTACCCATTCAGACTTGAAAATAAATTGGGCCTAATAAGGTTGGATCTATACCCAAACCCTATAAAATGGATCTAATTAGACTAGACCTATCAGGTCCAATACTCATTGGATCGAGTAAGCCCCAATAGGTCTCGGCAATTTTACCATTCCTACAAGTAAGTAAGAATAACCATGTAAATATATATATATGTATGTAAATTCTTATATCACAATGGAGCATCGTTCATCTTAAAAACTAAGATAGCATGATAATCTTATACACAGTATGTTTATACTTTAATATTATTCCAATTCAAATAGTCATCTAAATGACATCTTTTGTGAATAACTTTATCATATATTAAAA
This sequence comes from Sindora glabra, assembly GCA_020226215.1. NCBI lineage: Eukaryota > Viridiplantae > Streptophyta > Magnoliopsida > Fabales > Fabaceae > Sindora > Sindora glabra. Next base: position 32,333,961 of record CM035234.1, on the reverse strand, counting down.
TTTGTTAAAGTCGATAAGAATTCATCATTTCTCACAAAGAAAAGAGAATATCTTATATTATCTTATGAATCATCACTTAAAAACCCTTAGTCAATGTAAGGGTAACGTTAGAAAAGAGTTTAATAAGTTTCACATAATAAGTCTTGAATTCTAGATTTGATATATAGTAGTTGAATAATTAGGATTTTGAGTAATGCACCACAGTATAAGCTTAACTATGAAATTGTATAATGCATGACAATTGCAACTAAAAAGGTTCATGTTTATAATTTGGGTTAACTAACTTGTGACATGTTGCTAGATGTTGAAAATAAATTTTAGGATTTAAAATTAATGATATAATTTCTAAATATTAAATTAAAAAGATTTAATTTAATTATCACACATTACTGGTTTAATGATGAATTTAAGGGATTAAATACATAAGATTAGATGTATTCAATCACTTATACATTATTGATAAAAGTGTGAATGTGTAATGTCACGATTCTACTAAGATTGTGACTAGTGTAAGAAATTGTCATTTATATCCACCCATAAACCTTATTAATACATCATGATATTATGAATGTTAGCCTATAGAATTGATTTAGGGTACTCTCGTAGGTTTTTGACCCTGCATAATATATTATGCAATGGATTACATTAGTTCTATTTAAAGGCATTCTATTGTACAGTAGATTATCTCTATTCTAACTTCAATTCTTCTCCTATAATGTGAAGTTTGATAAAACAACCACTATGATTCATGATAAACACGTCATAACTATAAGATCCATTTTTAGAATAGTTACCTACTTGATGATTAAAAAAAAGTTGGTTTGGTGTTCTTGTTTCAGAGAAAAATGAGAATATCTTGTGTATTATTAAGTCTTAAAAGGTTTGATCCTCTTGCAAGAACTATCCATCAATTTTGTTCACATGAGTTATAAAAATAAATTTTAGTCTTGAAATATTTTAATTTAATAATTATGTATATTTTACCAATTTACTATAAAATTGTCATCATAGCTTACTATTTTTTAAAAAAGATTTCTTTTGTACAAATTTTCATGTTTTAGTTCAAATATTCAAATCTTAAATAATATATTGAGAATAATTCAAAAGAAATTGGAGGAAATTAATTAGTCAAATGAGATCTTAAATTATATCTTATTTTGATTCTTTAAAGAAATTGGATGGTTATAATTTGTTCTCATAATAAATCATTTATCAAAATTTCTTTTTGGTGAAACTCTAACTAAATTTGGATAGGACATTAAGAGTGGGGTACATTTTCAAATAATCAATAATGATGATGCACTTTCAGAAAAGTATATTCAAATGCTATTCATTGATATTTCATGCTTTAAGAAAAATCGTAGATGCAATCAGTAAAACAAATTAATAATTGAAATTATGCCACAAAGTTAAGACATTTATGCCTTTAGTTATCAGCCAAGGCATCGTAGAATTAGCCTTAGCGTATCTGTCCCGCTCTCTTCCATGAAAGTGATGTATCAATGCATAGTCTTGCATCAGAACATCCAATTAGAGACTAAAAACAAAAGTGTGTAACTTCATACCACATTATTTAATTTTTGGACAAAGCAGAATCAAATATAAAGGGAAAGCTACTCTGTGCAAAGGAAAAGTTAAACCCATAATGTTTGGTTGATCACCCTGGCATCTGAATCATTTTCGTTTCACTAACCTTAAATTCATATTCAAAGGCGAGTAGTTTATCATACTGTTTGATGAAAGATATAAAATTTATAACAGGGTTCAATTTTTTTTATAAAAAAGTATGAGAGTAAAAAGAAAAAAAAACAATTTTATTTTCTTAAAGTATGATTATTTTATTGCTTTCTATTTTATTTTTCTTCTCGCTCTTCCACAATTTCTGTAGTTACAAGTTATTGATGATTATCATATGACCCATCAATTAGGATGGATCCACTATAGATAATTTATATGCAAAAATATGAGCCCCCCTGACCTATATAATGTTGTGGAAAGAATAATTTCCCAATATGATATTATTTTAAAACCATTTTCCAATTTAATATTAATTTTTTAAAAATAAGTTTTATTGAGGTAATGCAACTCTAATAAATTAATTTTTTATAATAAATTTTTAAAATTTTTATAAGTAAGTTTCGATAGTTTTATTATTTATAATTTCTTTAATTTTTTATTTTTTATTTGTTATAATTATGCATTTAAGTTTTATTTTTATTTATAATTAATTTTTTACACCATCATAAATTAATAAAATGTGAAACTATAATAATAAAAATACAAATTAAAATAAATTATAAAAGTTAAAAACTTAAATTAATATTTTTTTAATGTCAATGCTGTATTTTTATCTTAAAAAGGAGAAGCTATCTAGTTGATACAAAAAATAAATTTTGGAAATAATTATTTTTACAAAATAATTTTTGACATTCATTTGTTTGAGTGGCAAATTATATAATGTATTTATTTTTTTTATATTTATGGAATATTTTTGGCTGTTATTATGTATTTACAATATTTTATATTTGCTGTGTTATTCTTGTGCATGAAGCATTTAAGCAAAAATAACGGTAAATTATTTTTACTCATTGTAGACAATTTTGATTAAAAAAGGTGGTTGGGTGTGTTAAGGACAATGAAGAAATTTATCTTATTAAGTTAATTGTAATATATTAATGATTAGTTAAAAAATTTTAAATTAAAAAATTTAAAATAGAAGAAGTGATATTTTTAATTTTAATTTAATTTATGCATATGCAAACACATAAATGTCATCCTAATAATATTTATCTAACTTGCCAGTTTTATAAATGCTTATTCATTTACATATATATATATATATATATATATATATATATATATATATATATATATATATATATATATATTAAAATAATATTCATATAATACATAATTTAATTATAAAATATGAAGTTTATAAGAAGCATAATTTATTTTGTAAAAAGTTTAATTTTCTACAAAAACTTATTTTTTGTATGAATTACACGATTCTTCCTTTTTAAAATGAAAATGCAACAGTGCATTTAAAAATATATTAAATTAAGTTTTTAACTTTTACCGTTTATTTTAATTCATAATTTCATTATTGTAGTTTTAAGTTTCATTACTTTATTTTAATGAGTGTAAAAAGTTAATTATAAATAAATAAATTTTAAATATATAACTACAAGAAATATTGATAAAAATAAAAGATATAAAAATTATAAATAATAAAATTATCAATTTTTTTATAAAAATAAAATTTTTTTTCTGCAGCATTATGCAGGTCAAAGAGCCAAAATATGAATAATTTGTAATTGTCAAAGTTTTTATGCTATCTAGTTTAGAATTTGAGTTATCTTTCTCTTGTCTTTTAATTATTTTTGTATTATGTTGAAGGGAAATAGGTGTAAAATTTTTTATAGGTTTTATAATACATAAGAAAATTCTAAACTTTACTCGACATAAAAATTTTGCTTTCAGCTTTTTTTTTAACATAATAAAATTGAGATTACGAGAAAAAGTATAGCATTCAAATCTCTAGATCTATCATGTATCTTGCTTCTTTCGCCTACAATTAATGAAAGCTGTTGGACTTGTCTAGCCACCATTATCTGTCGGAGAATATCCACAAACGCAAAAAATTATTTTCTTAAAGCTTTAAAACAACAAAGAAAAATCCAAGGGCGCTTTGAATAAAGCATATATATGAGACGAGATGAGATGTCACAGTCGCTTTTTGTTAAGGGTTTTATGCTTTACACGTACCTGAAAATTTTACATCTCTATGTATTCCAACAATTTTTAATGATAATTTCCGATTTCTTTACTAAATAGCATTGTTCAAGCCTATATGAAGTAATAAAATTTTGTAATATTTATTACATTCAAAATCTGTAGGATTTGTGAACTACTCTACCAATATATATATATATATATATATATATATATATATATATATATATATAATGGAAGTGAATGATGTTAAATTTCCAACGCAATGTCCAAGTTCATTTCATTTATACAAACGCCTTTTGCTCTGTGTAGTTAGAATTCAATATATTTTAAATAAAATTTTAATTTTAAATTTTATAAATAAAGAAAATAAATATTAAAAGAACTTTCTCTTAAATTGAGATTTGATGCAGTTGTAGCTGCCGAAAGCTTAAATTAAAAAAAAAAGAAAAAGGTCATTTCATTCATCCTGCAAGATTCCACTACCAAATTTCGGCCTAAAATAATAAAATTTTAATTGATGGTTGCAAATAATAATTATTCACACAATCCTAAGATATTTGTAGGGTTTAGAGGCGAGCTCAAACTAACAGAAAACTACCATGGGAACCCATTGTGGTTAGACATGGGCGAAGCGGATGGCTAAACCTCTCAAATGACGTGGTCTTTTGATCCAAATCATGCTGGTCTTGAAGGCAGAACCAATCGATGTTTTGAAAATTAGATTGGGTATCGAATCAAAAAGGTTTTCAATTCATGATTTGATTAATTCAATCCATTGAACTAATATTTAAAACAAATAATATTATAATTAAAAATTATATATTCTATAAAATTTATATAAATAAATTAAATATTTATTTTCAAAATATAAATCTTAATTTATATAAAATAATAAATTTAAGAAATAAAATTATCATAAAATTAATAAAAATTATTAGATAAAAAAGAAACTTTTTATTAGTTTAGTAATAATTAAAAAACATTTTTTTGAATTGAGTTTTAAGAGTATTAATCCAATTTTGTAAAAAAAGGTAAAACAACAAGATTCTAAAAAAAAGAGGTCAAAATGGTATTTAATAACTAGACCAATTTTTCGATTTGATCTGATTTTTACCAATTTTGTTTGGTTCGAACCAATAGTAGTTCTAAAGATCAATTCAAGCTGTTTTAAATGCCGGTCAAATCGGTCTAACCATCCAATCCAGTTTAGTTTTGTAAACATTGGCCACAATATTCAAAATTTAAGTAATAATCTAATTTGGTAAATTTCATAAGGGTAATATTATTTTTTCTCTTGTATTCATTCTTTGCTTACTCTATTTTTTATATATAATAAAATTTATAATTTTGTAAACTCCATTATTTATTAAAAAGGAGAAAATGCTTACTTTCTAGAAGAGAAATACAAATAGTATTTTCTAATCGTTAAACTGATCGTGCTAACCAGAAAAAACGATCTTCTTGCTAGACAAAATCATGTTGGATATCTTGGATAGTTCTACATCCAAATACTCGTGTCTAGATTATCAGTTACCAATGTTCATCAATATAATTCTATAACATCCCAAAATATTTTCCATGTGCTTGTAAATATATTTCTTAAAAAAATTTAGATGTATAAATAATTTGTACAGATGATTTATAAATATATTTCTTAAAAATACTTAGATTTTTAGATAAAGTGTGTGTATGCGCGCGCGCATATTTCAAATTTAAAAATTAATTTACAAAAGTAATAATAAAATGTATCCTTCATAATTAATAATTGAGGTGTCCTAAATGTCTTACTTATTTTGTAAAATCCCTGACTTGAAATTTAGGAAATATCATAAGAGTTTATTCAACTGCACTAAGAATAAGTTTTTTTATTTTTTTATTTTTTTATGAAGACTAAGAATTTGTGTATAATCAAGATGTACGTATATAGGATTATTTATTGTTAGTCTCAGCTAAGAAAAAAAAAAAAAAAAAAAAAACGCAAAATCATTTGCTAAACTTAATAATGATAAAAGAGTAAAATTGAGTAGGAAAGGCTCGTAAAAACTGGGAGTAAACCAGTCATAAGTTTCAAAATTTGGGTGGTTATGAATTTATTTTTCTTTATAAGAAAGAAGGTGGAAATAGAATAATATCAAATACCCTTTCACGCAAGGAAGAAAAAAAATATATATGACATCCACGAAATGGATATATACAACAAGCACTCCATCCTAATTATAAACATCTTGAAAATTGCTCACGAAAACAAGATAATAGAGCACAGAAGTGCGCTTGGGTCAATGCTCACAATATTATGTAGAATATTATTGTCGTAGATGACACTGTGGTTACTATTTATTAGAACTTTACATCATAATTGATAAATACTCGTATTACGTCAGGCTGAATTTCCCTCCTGGGCTTAGATCAGCTTGCACCAATCAAACATTCATAAAATTTTATAAAATTGTTTTAGGTGAGACTATAAAAACCCAATGGTGCTGACTATAGGAAATTAGGAATGATTATTACAACTAGAAAGTGGTTATTACTAATGGGACACTCACATTTCCTAAATCACTTAAATACCCTCACTAATATTATAACATAACCACCAAACCCCAAATAGGAACACCTTTTATAAATACTAGACATGCCACCCACATATGCTCTCTAACCTCACTTCTACTCTCTTATTTATGCACTTTGAACTCGCTTATATTGACTTAAGTTTTGAAAGGCCAAAAGTGGACCACAATCGAATATGGGTTGCTTACAGGTGGCAAGTATCATTCTTCCAATGATTCTTTATGTAGCCAAGGATTCCACCCAAGAAAGAGGTATTGGGTTTTATACCTTTTAAAATCAAAATCAGTTCTTCAAAGGATTTTACAAACTTTTAACATTGTAAAATACTAGATAAGTGTTTAAACTTGAAAGTAATCAATATATAATCAAGTAAAGTAATTCAATCAACACACTATCGAATAAACATTAGTAAAATTATGTAGAAAATGTAAAGAGATAAGGTTAAGAAGATCAAATGTAAGGATTTATAGTAGTTCATCCTTAAAGATCTAATATTCTAGATATTACATTTATTACCAAGCTTACTTAACTTGGATTTTGCAAATTCCACTATCTTTTTAAGTTTAATTAGGGAACTTGAAAAGCCTTTTATAATCCCTTATTGAATACAAGAAAATTCCTTTAAGCTTCCTCACTTAAAAAACACTCCACTAATAGATGTCAGACTTTTAGGAATCTTTGGGATATCTCAACCTAAAATACAAGTAATGAGTGTTTGAAATTAAAATTTTAGCTCATAAAAATCTCAATTGTAGATTACATAATGAAGAGCTAGAAAAGCAAATTTAAATCTAGTGAGTTCAAGGGATTTTAATCATTGGACAACAAAAAAGTAAGAAGGTTGTGTCAATGGAATAGTGAAAGCTTAGAATATATGTTTAAAATCAAATTCAAGTCTTTGAATAGGGGTTGGAACCTTAAATGCTCGTTGGACTCTTAAAAAAGCCATTATAATTGCATCAACACAAAATGAAGCACTTTGTGAAGCATTGTGCTTGTTGGAAAATTAAATTTTCCAAAAGATAAAGTACTTTGCAAAGCACTTTGCCCTACATAGGCAAAGTTATTATAACTGGCAAACTGCTTTGTAAAGCACTCAATTAGGGCCATTTTGCAAAGCTAAAATAAGGCAAACAAAGCACTTCATGTCCCTCTAGATTTCAAGTCCCATTTTAAGTAATTTTTAAGATGATTTCAAGAAGCATTTTCAAATACTTTTAAATTATTTTCAAAAGATACCGAAATTATTATTAAACCAGTTTTAAGTATTTAATATCATTTTCCAATCCAAATAAAATATTTTGCCTTTAATTTATAGTTTTTGCCTTTTAAATTAAAGATTGATGCAAATTGGATGTCTTAAAAATAACTTATCTTTGAATATGATTTCCATTTTTACAATTAGACCTAATTAAAATGAAAAAAAAACCTAGCTAAGGGTTTTCACCAACCTTCACGCTTTTGAAAAGTTCAATGCAATAAATATTCATGTGACACACTTAAACAAGCTAAAATATTTTGTTATCATCAAAACTAACATTTTAAATAAGGCTAAAGCTAATACTCTATTGTACTTAACTCATTACTACTACTTTCATAAGATAAAACTAATATTTGGTGCCATCTATTAGCGAATCACAACTTATTTTGGTTCAATACACTATAAGTTATATTGCTCTATTTCTAATCTTCAACATGAATCTTGAATTTATCAATCTAAAAACATCAAATATTATCAAAGTAGATTGGAAAAGATCATTTCTTCGAATCAATTTCATAGCAATTACACATTTTTGCATGTTTACAAATGTTACTATTCAATTTTCAGGAATTGAATCATTGAAACATAAGTTTCACTAATTACATTCATCTAAATTGACCAATAATAAGATAAGTACAAAAGAATCCATGACGATCTCTACTTTCATGGAAGGTTACCAAAAAATCTATTGAGAATAAACACTTTGATGGATGAACTTTCATTTTCTCGAGGATTTTCCATGAAAATCAAGAACATGAACTTAACTAGTAGAATTTTTCAGGATTCTAATAACTATTATTGTAAAAATAATCTTGTTTCTTGATGCTCTGTTTCTTCATATAATTTACTATGCTTTAAAGAATAATTTCTATATTCATTATTTACACTATAAGAATGATATTTTTATAGTTCTAATCATATCTTTTGAAAATTTTGTTAAATTGAGATCCTTTAGTCTAGCTACCTTTAAAGAAATTCTAAGAAACAAGAAAATGCTACTAATTTTCCTAAATAGTAACTTTCTTGGAAAATTCTTAAACAAGAATGGATTAATTGATTCAAACAATAATTATTATTTTTTTCTAATAATGACTTGCAATAATAATCTCCTTTTTTCTTTCTAAACATCATGTTCATCTAGCTCTTTTGCCAAAACCATAAGTAAATGCCATATAATTCACTCACTAAACCATTCTCAACTTAGCCGTTGAATGAGAACTTGTTCTATGAATTAGCAACAAGCCAATAGCCTTCCTCCTCATTGGTTTTTTGATTGATACAGTGATGATTGAATATTAACCAATACTTAGAGCACAACTTGCTAGATAATGAAAACCAACAACTAAAGGAGTAGCTAGAATACCTATGAGAAGAACTTCGGTGAAACATTAACTCCTATTGTGGTTTGTTTGAATGGCTAGAACTAAAGCAATAGAAAAGAGAAAGGTTGATCACCAAATAGTTATAGCATATATAGATAGAACAAAAATGCCTAAAATGTGTGGCAAGAATAAATGATCATGCTTTATTTTTCTATAGACAAGAAAACTAGGAAAGACTTGCTAAATTTAAGGGAAATCATATTGGTTCCTAACACCAATGACCTCCAAGAGATGGTGGAGCCTTCAATCAAAATAATTAATGATGAATAATTGATCCGCTAAGAAAATATCAAGCCCAATAACAAAGAGACTTATCACTTCATTCTTATCCTTATGCAAGTTCTTGTTGTTAGGAAATTTAGATCGCATCACATGCAAATACAATTAAATTTTAATTTTTTTAATTAATCCAAATTTCTCATCCTATGGACCACTTATGCAAATAATTTAATTCATAAATATATATAATCCAAAAGATGATTTTCCTCTTCTATCAGTTGCATGCATTCTAGAACTTTAATTGAGAGATCTAAGCATACCTCTTCTAAGGTTAGTCCACACAATTAGCCTCTATCCCATTATAACTTCATGTTAATGTTGGTGAGTGGCAATTCTAGAAAGAATGGAAGAAGAAAGGGTAATTTTTTGTGATCAATTCAATATATGAGCACACACATGTTTTAGTAACTAATGGTTGCAACTTTTATAGTCACTTTTTATCAATCTTTTCTATAACTCTTGTAGATATTTCTTTATAATCATTTCATGAATTACCTATTAAGGATGTTTCTACTAGAATTCTAATTAGATTTTTAGGAATCCTAATTAATATAAATATTATCTTAAAAATTACCTAATAAATAAATAAATAAATAATTTATCTATATAATATTTTTATAAAATAAATTAATAAAAAAAGTCTTTATTTATTATTTATTTACAAGAAGTATTAATAAAAATAATCTCTTTATTTATATTTATTTTTTGTCCCCTCATCCATTTTTATAGTTGAATTATCAATTATCTCATAATTGAATTATTTCTTCCAAATAAATAAAGGTGAATACATCCGATCTTATATGTGTAAATCTTTAAGCTCATTATTAAATTAGTAGTTGATTATGATTAAATTAAACCTTTTTAATTTGAAATTTAGAATTAATCTCATTAATTTTAAATCCTAAAACTTATTATTAACATCGATCAACATGTCATAAACTAGTTAATGGGAATTCTAAACATAAACCTTTTTTGTTGCAATTATCATGCAGTATAATCTTTCATCATATAATGTCCTAATTAAACTTGAGGCATGGTGTATTAGTCAAAACCTTTGTCATTCAAATACTATGTATTCAATCTGGAATTCATGACTTATTATATGAAACTTAAAATCCTCTTTTTCTAATTTCACTTCATTTTGGATAAAGATATCCAAATCATGATTCATAACATAACATAATATATTCTCTTCTTTTTGTAAAAAATAATGAATTCCTTATTAACATTCATAAATCTTCATATATGATAAAGTTATACCTAATAGATGTCCTTTAGATGACTTTTTGAAATTAGAACAATATTAAAGTATGACGTACCATGTATAAGATTATCATGATGTCTTAGGTCAAATGATTAACTCTACATTGTTGTAGCATAAAAATTCCAATTTAACTTATGCACTAGTGTTACTACACTGATATCCATAAAACAAGACATCCTTCCACTTGAGCATGCATCACATGTATTAGTCTATCTAAGTTATCAGTATCCATTCCAAATAATTCTATGATTAGGAGCATTTTAAGATTTAGGCCTGTAAGGAATATGTTTTATGATAATCATTTCAATGTACAATCATATTCCATAAGTTATCTTAATCTTTGGAGTTTATTAAACATAAATAATAATTAAATAATTAATAAAGAAAGATAAAAATTACCTTTTTGTTAATAATTGATTGAACAAAAAAGTTTATAATAAGTGTCCTACTATATCACTTGTAATTGTCTTATAGGATATAACTTTAACTCTTGCTCCATAAAATTACAATGTCCTACAAACATGGAGGCATATGATAAGCTAACTAAGCCCAAAGTGCACTTGGAAACATTTAGGGCACTAATGTGCAAAGCATCCTCTACAATGTTGAAAAAGGCTTACTTAAGATGTGTTATGAGCCTAAAGCTAAACTCAATAGCCAATTTCAAAGACCTAGCAATGCAAGCACACTTTGCAACATCTTATAGGCATAAGAAAATATGTGCCTTATTGATAAGTTTAAAGCAGGGAAGAAACAAGCCTTTCAAAAACTTTCTAGGCAAGTTCAACCAAGTGGCCTTATAAATAAAAGATTTAAAAGAAAAGGTCATTGTTCATTCTATCATGACCAGTCTTAGGTATGATGCCTTTTCTAAGTCTTTGGCTAAAAAGCCTCTAAACAACTTTGCTAAATTAGTTGCCAGGTCCACAATATTCATTAACATGGAAGAATTGGAGATGAACAAAACACAAGTTAAACATAAAGGCAAAGAAAGTAATAAAAATGATTTCAAAATTGATAATAGGCAACAATTAACCAAGCCAAAATACAATGATACACACATCTGAACACTACATTAAAGAAAATTTTAGATAATGTATGAACATCAGAATTACTAGAAAATAAACCTAAAATAAAACCACTGAAAACTTTTCCATCACCACCCCTAGAATGAAAACCTTCTACACATATTACCAATCCTAGACCTATAACACATAGGATTGTGTAACATTAGGAAATGAGATTAAGAAACTCATTGGAGATGACCACTTGAAGCAATATGCCAAATTTGACTAATCATTATACCAATAATGTAACCAAAATCTATATTGTGATTAAAAGGTTAGTGGGAAACAAAAAGGGTGAATAATTAAAGTTTCCTTCTCAATCACCACCCTACAAATAAACTGACAAGGGAAAAAGAGTAGAAAAGCTATAAAAAGTCATTAATGTCATAAATTCATAGTTGGCAGCTTCACAAGAGGAAGTTTATAAAAAAAAATGCAAGAAAAAGACACATTTGGTGAATCATAGTAGTAGAAAATAAAAAATCGAAGGTTAGTCCATCATCATATCACTTTCTCAAAAGTAAATAAGTCACTTAATTTAAAAAAAGGCCATAATGATCCTATTTTTTCTTTACCTCATCATGCTTTATAAAGGTAACCTAGTTTGTTTCCTAGGGAAATAGGTCCCAGTAAAAGCATCATTAAGATTATGATTGACAATAGGGACATGGCCTATAATCACAAATATAGATGTCCTCTTAGTGGTTGGTACACTAACCACTGCTTATAATACTATTCTAGCAAAAAAATTTCCTCAATTATGCTAGAGCAATAGTTTTAGCTCCATATCTTTTCATAAAGTTCCCTACTAACTAGTAGATCAACCAAGTAGGAGCTTATTACACAATAGTAAGAAGGTACTACATGAACAATCTTAATAAAATAGAGCCATTAGGAGCAAAAAAAATGAAGAAAGTTGAAGGATAAAAGCTAAAGAAGATTACTAACTTTTAGTTATCAAATCTCTTGATCCTAGATAAAAAGGTTGAAAGAAAAATCCAAAACCAAGATATGACACTAAGAAAATGGAAAATCTTCCATGCAAATGGCAACCAATCAATAAAGATTAATAAAGGCTTACCCTTTAAGTTCAAAATAAAATGGTTAAAGCTGCTAAAAAATAATATAAAAATATCTATGTGATTTGTAGTAGATATGCTAAGTATAAACCTTAAAGTAGTGTGCCACAAACTTACAATTTATCCATCTATCAAGCTAGTTAAAAAAAAAAAGATCAAACATAAGCTTGACAAGATTGTTCTAATTAAAGTAAAGGTTAATGAGATGATCAAAGCAAGATTCAGTAGAGATGTCCATCATACCATTTTGCTTTCTAATCTAGTCATGGTAAAGAAAGCTAATGGATCTTAAAGAATACGTATGAACTTCATTAATATGAATAAAGCCTACCTAAAAGACTCATACCTATTGTTAAATATAAATTATCTTATTGATGAAGCCTTTAGGTTCGTTATCCTCAGCTTTAGAGATGCTTTCTTTGGATATAACTAGATACTTATATAGTTATAAAATCATTTTCATAACAAATAAAAGAGTCTATTGCTACAAAGTTTTACCTTTCAATCTAAAGAAGATAGAAGCCACCTACTAGAGAATGATAAATAAAGTGTTCAAAGACTAAATTGATTATAACCTAGAGGTATATGTCGATTATGTGCTAATCAAATCTCGCAATCTAGATGAACATTTGGAAGACTTTAAATAAATCTTCAATGTTATGAAAGAACAACATAGGGATTATCCTAACCAAATGTACTTTTAATGTCATAACTGGTAAGTTCTCAAGTTTTATGTTAACAGAAAGGGGAATAAAGGTCAACCTTATAATGCAAATCAATCTTGGAGATAAAGAGCCTTGTAAATTTGAAAGAATTCTAAAGGCTAAAGGATCACATTACCTCTCTCACAAGATTCCTATCATGGTTTATAATTAATGCATTTTTAAATACCATAACCATTTATATATGCTTTCAAAATGAATTTGCTTAATAAATTTTGACCTTTTATAAGATTGCCTAATAATTGCTTGCCATTCTACAAGAACTCAAAAAGGTCTAAAAAGTTCAAATAAGATAAAGCTTGTGAGGATGTATTCATGGATTTAGAGAAATTCCTAACTTATCCATTGATGCTATCTAGACTGAATTAAGGGGATTGCATCAATCACCTTATTAAAAGTGACTTAACATGCATTGGTTAAGTATTCATTTTACCTTAGACACTATCACTTAAGCTTAGTATGCACCAATCACTTAATTACAAATTAACTTGATATGAGTTAATCAAGCTTTCATTTGGCTATAAATGGCATTACTAAAGCTTAGTATACACCGACCACTTATTAAACTACTAACTTGATTTGGAATCCATTAACTTATTACCTTGCCTTAAACATTTATTGAACTTTAACCTATTATACACTAGTTGCCAAAAGAACTTTAGCTTAGTAAACACTGATCACCAAATAAAATTAGCTTAATATACGATAGCTATTTTATCACTTTGAAATATTTACCATAAACTGATATATATAAAACTTAAAATATGAGTAAGCAAGTTATTTGCTTAGGTAAGTTTTTAACACTTAACCAAAATTTTCACTAATTTGATCTAATAAAACCCCTAACATTTAGCTATAGTTCCCCATACTTGCTTTAATCAATTTTCAATAATTAAGTGTTAAGAGTTTAAAAATAAGAACATCTATAAAATCTTAAAATACTTTTAAAAAGTAGTAAATGAGATTTAAAAATAAATAAAAGTAAAAGTATCCAAAATTTAAGAAAAACCTTTTCATTAACATATTTAAAGTTGGCATTACATTTTAAACTATATTAAAATTAATCCTTTACAAAAATATCTCTCTAACTATAACTATGGTTCTTACTTTATAACTATAACTTACTCATTACTTCCTTCAGTATTTTCTTCCCCCATATGATTAGTTTTTTGGGTTGTACCCTAAGCTTTAATACCAGATTAATTTGCTTCATTTACATTAGAAATAATCTTTAAGAGAGGTTGATCATTTACAACCACATTTTTAAGAGAGGTTGATCATCAACAATAACACTCTCCATTGGTTAGTCAATTGCCTCTTGTTTAGACATTTACTGATTAACTACCTCATCACTTTTTTACTTAACTAATCCTTTATCATCACCAAAATCCCTTAACATGTCTAAAGTAGTCTTTAGGATATCCATTATTTCAGAATTAACATTAAGACATTAAATTTGAGCTTAATATTTGGTAAAATCAAAAGCCAACTAATTACTATTTATAACCAAGCTTGATACTCATTCATAATTTTTCCTTAGTTAATCAAATTGATCCTTCATACAAGCATTCTTAACATGAATTTGATTAAATTTAACGTTTATACGAGTATTCTTAACATGAGCTTCCTTAGTTACCTTCTTTAAATTCTCTCAATCAATTTCAAGATAATTTTTTTTTCCATTTCAACAAATTGAATTCTTCCTTCACCAGACCTCTTTAAGAAGTTACTAATTTCATCTCTTTTTACCTTTACTCAATCTCTTTTTGCTTTGCCTTAACCTTTTTTTTTTCATATTAGCAACTAGATCTTCCATCTTTTTTTATCTACTTTCCAAGTTATTAATAATGTCATTCATCTTAAAAAGAATCATGTTCTTCTATTTCACTATTCTTCATAACTCCTAGGTTATTTTCATAGCCTTTTCATAGGACTCATTTAACTTTTGGATCTTTTTCTACAACCAATCAATCTAGGATAATTTTTTCTTCTATAAGCCCTCTATTTAGTTCCTTATTTTTCTTGAACATAATAAGATTAGTAACAAATTGCAAATAAGGATGTAGTTCTAAAAAAATGGCTCAAACCAATTTCACAGACCAATCTCTTCCAAATTATTTTAATCTTCTTAGAATAAGAGCTGACCATCCCTAAAAGGTATATTATTCATGTCTTGATACCATAAGTTGTTTGATGCTAGTTAGGATCGAGCAATTCCCCAAGATTAATTGTAAGATAACTTTTAAAATTACATTCTCTTTATACTCATTTAATGACAATTGAGGATACCAAAAGAAGCCTAATTAAGAAGATTTTTAGGACACTACTCTAAAGGATGAATGGTGTGAAATAAAAAAGGTGGGATTGGATTGAGGAAACTGAAACATGGATATAATCATTCTAGCAAATTGAGTAGTAGCATTAATAGTTTTAATAGTTATTGTAGTGGCTTTCATAGTAAGATTTACTTCTTTATTTTTTATATCCTTCCTTTACAAATGAATTTTCTCATGCGAATGAGACAATTATTAAATTGATTGATTTATCTATAACAATAGCTTAGATGAAAGAGGTTCCACTTAGCTACATGACCTTCCCTACTTTTGTATATTAACAAATTAGTTAAATGATCCTTTTGCCTCACTTGTACCTTAAAATGTTATGATCTATCTTAGTATAGTCTCTTGGTAAGCATATTAATTCTCTTATGAATACTCTTTTTAGACCAAACACCTAGAGGACTTTAACCTCTCTTTCTTCCCTTTGATTCCTTATAACCTCTTTTCTTTTTATTAGCCTCTCATATCAAATCTTTCACTTGGTCCATTGTAAGCACTCTTCCAACTAAATAAAAACTTTAGAAAATAATAGTGATTAGTTAAAGAAAAATGAAGGAAACAACTATATAGCTAAAAGGAAAAACATTAAATTAAACACATTTATAACATCTTATATGTCAAGTAGATAAGGTTTAAGATCTCCACCAATTTATCAAATAATGATTTATCCAATTTATCCAAATCTATCATTTCTTTTATAATATTTTATTAAGACCATACAATCGAAAATAAAGCTAGATTACTCAGATGAAACCAGCAAGCACATTTTCCTGAGTGAGTATATACTTTAAAATATATTTCTTTCCAACCATGCATACTAGAATTTAAGACCTTAAAGATATATTTCCCTTCCTTATACATGTAAGATAGTTAAGGTAGAATGGGTCAAGCTAATATGAGCTTGCTTATATAAGCCCACATCTTACACAAGAAAAAATGGTTAAGCCTGTGGAGGACATTGGGTAACCTAAGGGACTTGTGGGTAGCTTATATTTTTTTTAACTAGGAGCAATTAAACTACATTGATGCATATGCATAAGAATCAAAGATCGAATCCTGGATGTAAAGAAATGCACCTTTAAAGGACATTAAGTTGGGTTGGAATAGAAAAAAATTTATTTTTAAAATATATTTGATTCATTAGATTTATTTTTTATTTTATTCAATGGATTAGTCAACTAAATTTTAAAAAATTATATTAGGTCATTAAATAATGGATAGGAAATTTAGTTAGATTAAAAGAGTCCCTAAATTCTTGAAGGATTACAAAAAAAGATAATTAAGCTCATAAGCAAATTTGTAATGAAAATGTGCTCCAAATAAAGAGTTTATGAGCTTATGGGCTACCCTTCCCTGGCACCAAAATATGTTTATGTCATAATCCAAATCTGATCATAATTGGTACGGATCTTTTTATCCAATTTCCACTAGCTTTGCAATTATTTATGCTAATTTTAGCCATAAAAAATCTCTTTATTTTCTTAAAGATTCAAAATTTATTTTAAATTTTTATGGAAAAATGAACATAATTTCTTTTATTTTTTAGACACTTCCTAAAGGCCACATGCCTTAAATTATGAAACCTATACATTTTTTACAAATACAACAATAACAAAATATATACAATACTACATAAGTTCAAAACATATGATATTTATATAAATACTAATAACTTCACTCTTAATCCTGATCCTAATCTAACTATCAAAATCTTCTAATAGGTTAATTCTCTATAGATGCTGCAAAGCTTAAATACACCTCTTTCAATATGAAAATATTGAAAATAAATAAAATGAGTTACGAGAACTTAGTGAGCATATATCTACCATAACCACATGTGAAATCAATTACAAACCACATTCTTGGATTCTGGAATTCACCATACTATTCTTGAATTGATGCAATTACTTGCACATAGCCTAAAGTTTCCTTTTTCACATCATAAATAATAATAGGCTTAATAATTTATTTTGCACAATACAATTATAATTTCACATGCAACTTATTTTGGATAATTATTAAACTTTAAATAGTTAGCAAGGCTCTATCATAACTAAGTCATCTAAATCATATCAAATAGAAATATTAAAGAATAACCAAATTTTCATTTCATAATACAATAAAAAGAATAATATATCACAAAAACATGCATCCATCTTTTGACTCCTAAGTCAGCCTTATACTCTCCATAAGCTTTCCATCTTTATCTTTCCATAATCTACCTTATACCCTTCTTAAGCTTTTTACTGAAATTCCCCATTCAATTTTTACATCATTGTTCCTATCACATTTCTTAATTTCAATGCCACTTATGGCATAATTTATAATATAATACATATATATACTAGAGCTCAAGCTCTATATATCATAATTTTAATGCAATTTTAACTTAAGGTATTTAATTCATCATCACATGGAAATGTCAAAGTGTATAACAGCATATATATATAGCAACACCACTATGTCCTCATGTATGGCCACTACATTCATTCGCATCTTAATACAATTGGCACTATATTTTCCAATATACAATAATCACAATCAAGCAATAATCAACAATGGCAATATTTTGCTTTCTAAGCATGTTCAATCCATATATGCATTCATAATTTATTGTTCCATTAAGTAGTAGTAAATAACAATGGTAACTTACTCTCATCTTAAGGTCTCAAAATGGGAAAATAACTGCATCTTGTGAGATAACCATATGAATATATATATATATACACATGCTAATGAAGCAAGTATCATGACTACATATTAATCAAGTGGACAATCACAAGTATTAAGATTTAAGCTATCTAATTATAATTAGATTCAATTCCGTATATGAACATATTTGTGATCCATTTAGTTAGTAAGGAAATTATAAATTTTAAACATAGTGTTCAACTATTATAAGTAAAACGTAAATATTAGGGTAAGATTTACATTCATCTAGTAACATCCATGCACTTTGAAAATCTCTAAATCTTCTGCTTTCATCTTCCATTTCTTCTTATCTTACAATTATAATGATAATTTATGAATACAGGGTAACCACTTACTCTCCTTTTGAGCATTATCATTCTAAATTTATTTTATAATTATATCAACACTCAAGATCATCAACTTCTTATATTTCATAATATGGACTTACAAGATTAAAGTAACATATTTTAAGGATTTACTTAAGTTAACTTTGAACACTAAAAGTATTAGGTTTGTATGATATAGATGTACTTTAAGCATACTAATCTAATATCTTAAAGCTGTAAATCATTATTAGTATCCAATTAGGATGGTAAAAAATGGGATTTCCTGAACTAGGTATAAGACAATCAAAATATTGAAACCTCATGTTACAAAGATTCCATATTCATTTCATTTTATAAAATTATACATATAATTCATGATATCTTTAGCTTTATTTCAACTTAATCACTAATTCATATTTCACCCCTTTAGGGGTTCTTTGAATCCTTCAAATTTTGAAAGTAGTGCTCTGTAAATCCTCTAGCAATACTATTCTAGCATTTCATGTAATAAAAATTATATTTTTCATAAGTATCATCATGTAATCAAAATGCTTTTAACATAGATTTTCTAATTCAAACTCACAACAATAGAAATATTAGAATTTTATGGTGTAAGCTAGCTCATCTCTTTAAGAAAGCCTTATCGGAGTTTTGTCGATGGTAATGACATGCTAGAATGCTGGCTACAAGAAAGGTTAAATGTTTTTTCTACTACTATTTGGTCTTGCTGTGAATTATGATTCCTCCATGCTAATGAGTTGTAGTTGCTAAATGGTGACTCATGGGCAAGAAATCAATATAATTGTGGTAGGAAATGACACCTATCATACCAAAATTGGGAGAAGTAATAGCTCTTATGCCACTACAAGTTGCAACAGAATGAATAAAGTTGGGCAACAATAATCATGGTGTCCTTACATATGCATTGTTGGGATTTCAGATTATCACATGTAGCGAAAATTTAAAATTTGATCCAAATTTTACTTATGATCCATGCAAAAAGCATAAATCAATGATTAGAATTTTACCTATTGAGCACTCGTGTTTATACTAATCAAAATTTGAGAGCGGATGAATCAAACGCCAGCTAGAGGGTACAACATCTCTACAGTATCCACACGGAGTAAATAACGACCTATATGCTGGAAATCGCGCATTATACATGCACAGCGAAATAAAAATTTTGCACGATTTCCACCAAGGATCCATGCGAATAAAGAACGCCATAGATTAGGGATTAGGGTTTACACCTTTCGGCCAAAAATCTTCTGTCCGCTACACAACAAATCCGATCTATTTCTAAATCACGAACCGGAAGATCAGATTACTAGTGCAACGTTTGATGTGGCTGCACCTCTATGGTATCCACACGAACCTGTGAATCACCGATGAATGTCCACACAAACACCGGTTGGAATTGATCTCCTTTCACCTCGTAGTGCTAGCTATGCCTCTTCAGGGGTTTTTGGTCAAGAAGAGTTGCTAGAGTTTTCTATGCCTTTTGGGGTGCGTGAATAATGATAATAATAATCCTATTATTACCCAACAAGCCTATTTAAATAGGTGCATAGAAAAATCTAACTTATTTGGGCTTTATTCCATGTACAATTATAGGCTTACTATTGGGCCTTATAATTATAACATGAATTCCTAAATATTAGCCCAAACAATTTGGTCCATTAATTCCAAATTCACTAGGCTCTAAGTTGCGACCCTACAGGCTCTCATTACGTTAGCAATGACCATTGATCATATTAATGATCATAAACAATGATTGGTGTCTAGCAACACATCATTGTTACCCAAGCAATGAGAAATTTGGTGATTTGACTAAACCTTTACACGTGATCATCACTTATGTCCTTTTATCCTATACATCTAGATTGAGCACGAGACATGGACCGTGTCATTCGTATAGCCCAATCTTAAGGTTTCCTGATTCCTAAGTAAGCTGATGAAATAAATGTAATTGACATCCCATGTCAATTCATCTGAGCATGACCATGCATTTTCTCAGCTTTACTTAATCAAGGGGCCCAGAGATGTTACTCCTATTATATAGGAGGGACAAATCCCATCTTGATCACACAAATCCCTCCGCATGATATGTGACATATCCAATATCTACCCTTACATTCACTCAACCATTAGTGATATAAAATATGAAACTCACATGTAGGGAACCTTGGTGATCTCAGGTCAAAGGACCATATTAATAATGATCACTAAGAATCACTCATGACACTCATATAACGATCCATGTAGTGTTCTTAATATGGGTCGGTCCAGTATACAAGTTCTCTAACTTGTACTCATGTGTAAACTTAATATCCCATATAAGTCTTCACACATGCTAGTCTTAACATATCAAAGCAACCTAATCCACAATGATATATGACTAGGGACATTTAAGAATACAATTATTCTAAGATTATTATTATAATTGAATATATATATTACGCAGATAATATATATAATATAATAATTGGAATTGCCATTAAAATAAATGATTCAAAATTACAATCACCAATATGATTGGTTTTAGGGCATATACACTAACAATCTCCCACTTGCACTAAAGCCAATCATCCATGTATCTAATACCTATGGATCTCATATGACTATCATGCTTTTGCTGCGTCAGGGCTTTTATCAGTGGATCGGCGACATTATCGTCAGTCGGTATTTTGCATATCCTGACATCATTTCTGTTAACAATATCTCTTATGAGATGATAGCGTCGAGTATATGTTTGGATTTCTGGTGAGATCTAGGTTCCTTGGCTTGCGCAATGGCTCTTATTGTCACAATAGAGCTCTACTGGGTCAGCAATGCTAGGAACAACTCCAAGTTCATTGATGAACTTCTTAATCCAAACAGCCTCTTTTGCGGCATCTGATGCTGCAATGTATTCAGCTTCTGTTGTAGAATCAGCCACTGTCCCTTGCTTTGAACACTTCCAGGTCACAGCACCACCATTAAGGCAAAATACATAACCTGACTGCGACCTGAAGTCATCTTTATCGGTTTGAAAGCTAGCATCAGTGTAACCATTTACAATGAGCTCTTCCTCACCTCCATAAATAAAAACATGTCTTTAGTTCTTCTTAAGTACTTAAGAATATTCTTGACAGCTGTCTAGTGACTTTCACCAGGATCTGATTGGTATCTGCTCGTCATGCTTAAAGCATACGAGACATCAGGACGAGTACATAACATGGCATACATGATAGACCTAATCACAGATGCATAAGGGATCTTACTCATGCGCTGTCTCTCATGCTCTGTGGAAGGACATTGAGTTCTTGAGAGACTTATGCCATGCGACATCGGCAAGAATCCTCTCTTAGAATCTTGCATGCTAAACCTTTTTAGCACCTTGTCGATGTATGTACTCTGACTTAGGCCAAGCAATTTTCTCGATCTATCTCTATAGATCTTGATACCTAATACATAGGAGGCCTCACCTAAGTCTTTCATAGAAAAATAATTTCCTAACCAAGTTTTTATAGACTGTAGTGTAGGAATGTCATTTCCAATGAGTAATATGTCATCTACATACAACATCAGAAAGACTATTGTGCTCCCACTAACCTTCTTGTACACACAGGGTTCATCTTCATTCTTGATGAAACCAAACTCTTTGATCGCATCATCGAAACGAAGATTCCAACTCCGAGAAGCTTGCTTCAACCCATAAATGGATCGTTGCAATTTGCAAACTTTTCCAGCATTTTTCAGGATTTACAAAACCTTCAGGTTGTGTCATGTACACATCCTCAAGAAGTTTCCATTAAGGAAAGCAGTTTTGACATCCATTTGCCAGATTTCATAATCATAATATGCTGCTATAGCTAGAAGAATCCTGATGGATTTAAGCATGACAACTGAGAAAAAGTCTCATCATAGTCAATACCATGGATTTGTTTGAAACCTTTTGCAACCAATCGTCCCTTAAAGGTACACACATTACCATCCATGTCAGTTTTCTTTTTGAAAACCCATTTGCACCCAATGGGTTTTACCCCTTCAGGTGGATCAACCAAAGTCCAAACTTGGTTTGAATACATGGAGTCCATCTCTGATTTCATAGCTTCTAGCCATTTCTCAGAATCTGGCCCATCATAGCCTCTTAGTAGGTTGTGGGCTCATCTTGGTCCATGAGCAACACATCACCATGATGAGTCACGAGAAAACCATATCTCTCGGGCTCACGATGTATCCTACTAGATCTACGTGGGTTCTGTGTTACATGAGCAGGTTCTTCTACAATGTTTGTGGAACCGGCTCAGGTTCCATCTCAAGTTCAATGTTTTCTCGTTGATCTTGAATTTCTTCAAGTTCTATTCTTCTCCCATGATTCTTTTAGAGATAAATTCTCTCTCTAGAAAAACACCAGTTCGAGCAATAAACACTTTTTGCTGGTTGGATTATAGAAATAATATCCTTTTTTTCCTTAGGATATCCAACGAAAAAATATTTATCAGATTTGGGTCCAAGTTTATCAGAAGCCTGACGTCTTACGTAAGCTTCGCAGCCCCAAATCTTCATAAAAGATAAACTAGGATTTCCCAGTCCATATCTCATATGGTGTCTTTTGAATGATTTTGATGGAACACGGTTTAGTGTGAAAGTTGGTCTCTAGAGCATGTCCCCAGAAGGAATTTGGAAGGTCAGCCTGACTCATCATTGACCGAACCATGTCTAACAAAGTTCGATTCCTCCTTTCAGAAACACCATTCCATTGAGGTGTTCCTGGTGGAGTGAGTTGTGATACAATGCCACACTCCTTTAGATGATTAAGGAACTCTCGGTCTAAGTATTCACCACTCGATTGATCAAGTGCTTTAATACTTTTACCAAGTTAGTTTTGTACTTCATTTTTGAACTCTTTGAACTTTTCAAAAGATTCAACTTGTGTTTCATAAGAAACACATAACCATATCTACTGAAATCATCAGTAAAAGTAATGAAGTACTGATAACTCCTCTAGCTTATGTATTTAAAGGTCCACATACATCACTATGTATAAGGCCTAATAAATCACTAGCCCTTTCACCTTTCCTAGTAAAAGGGGCTTTAGTCATTTACCTAATAAACATGACTCACATACCTCATATGATTCGAAATCAAATGAGTCCAAAAATCCATCTTATGAAGTTTGGAGATGTGTGTCTCATTTATATGGCCTAAACACAATGCCAAAGATAGGTTGGATTTAAATCATTAGTTTTGACCTTCTTCGTGTTTATGTTATAGATTGATTTTCAAGGTCCAGAACATAAAGACCATTCATTAATTGTGCACTGCCATAAAATATTTCATTTAAATAAATAGAGCAACATTTGTCCTTTATTATAAATGAAAAACCTTTCTTGTCTAAACAAGAAACAAAATCAAATTTCTACTAACAGTAGGCACAAAATAACAATTGTCCAATTCTAAAACTAATCCACTAGGTAAAGATAAATAATAAGTCCCTATAGCTATGCAGCAACTCTTGCTCCATTTCCAACTCGCAGGTCCACTTCACCTTTAGCTAATGATCTACTTTCTTTAAGATCCTGCACATTTACACAAATGTGAGTACCACATCCAGTATCTAATACCCAAGATGTAGAAGTAGATAAATTAACCTCTATAACATAAATACCTGAGTTGGAAGTCCCATTTCCTTTTGCTTCTTAAGCTCTTCCAGTAAATCTTGCAATTTCGCTTCCAATGTCCTGGTTCTTTACAATGGAAGCATTGCCCTTCCTTGGCCACGCACCTTTGGGCTTCAGTGCAGAGGAACTTGACTTGGACTTTCCATCAGTCTTGTCCTTTTTCTTTTTATTCTTGGCCTTAGATTGCCCTTTCCTTTGCCCTTTTGAACCATCATAATGGAATTAGGCTTGGACTTTTTCAAGTTCTGCTTAGCAGTTCTCAACATGTTAAGCAGTTCAGGCAAAGTCTTATCAATTTCTTCATGTTGTAATTCATGACGAATTGACTGTAGCTTCAGGCAACGATTGCAGAACTATATCAGTGGCCAATTCTTGCTGTAAAGGAAAACCCAATCTTTCAAGGCTATTGATGTACCCAATCATTTTAAGCACATGTGTAGCAACGGGTGTTCCTTCAGCCATCTTACACTGAAACAATGCTTTAGATACATCATATCTCTCATGTCTTGCTTGCTCTTGGTAGAGCTGTTTAAGGTGATCAATCATATTGAACGCCTCCATGTTCTCATGTTGCTTCTGAAGCTCAAGTTCATGGTAGCAAGCATGAACAACTGACATCCAGAGCATCTTCTAGATGCTTCTTATAAGCATCCTTTTCTGCTCGAGGAGCATTAGCAGCAGGCTCATCTAGGAGTAGGTTGCTCTAGGACATACTGCTTTTTCTCATGCTTGAGGACAATCCTCAAGTTTCGATACCAATCGAGAAAATTCGTCCCATTTAGTTTATCCTTCTCAAGGATAGATCGCAGTGATAAGTTTGATGCATTTGATGCCATGGTTATCTACAATAGAAAAATATGCAAAATGAGAATCATGTATTTTATTTATTTAATAAGGTCTTTTATTAAATAATACTCCCACTATTTTTCTCAAAATAATAGCCCTCACTATTATTTCAGAAAATCGTAGCGTTTGAATTTTCTAGTGGGCTAAGATCCATATTTCACCTAGACTTAAGTCAGCTTTGGCTGATCACTCAAGTTTTGGCTATTTAGGTAGGCAACTCCTTGCCAATTACATCTTATGTAACTCTTGGATAGTTGGTGAACAACACTTGTTCAAATCCATCTCATGGACTTAAGCCTAACTCCATGCCTCTAGGCCCCCAATCCTATTGAGATGGCCTAGTTAAGTTAAAAACCTAATTATTGGCATTTGGACATCACTATTGTCCTATCGTGTCTCACCAAGATAAACTAGGCACTTTGCTTTGGCAAACCTACCTTATGTTGATCAAGGCCTTGACAAGTGCCATTCATTGGAAGGCATCACTTTTATTACTGACTTAATATTTGCATTAGGGATTTAAATGTCTATTTTAGATCTCACCATTATTTGCCATCCATACATGCCTATATCTAACATATCATATACATTAATATAAAGCATGCAATAAAGCATAAAATAAATGTGCATAGTTATGGCCCAACTACATTGGTTTTCCCAAGCAATGAGAAAACCAAAAGGTCAACCTAGGGTAAAGATATCTTCTTTAAGCATCTTCCATGGTTGTCCTCATATTGATTTTGGCTCCTTGTCTCCATGGCAGCAAGCTCCAAGCTTAAACATGTCGTACATTTGAAAGAAAACTATTCTAGCTTTACAATACATAATGAAGGAGAAAACTCGAGTTACATTCGATAGTAAGGTGAGAGAAAGAATGTACAACTAGAATTTATAGAGAAAGGCACGATACGCAGGCCGTATTTAATTACAATAAAACAAAACAATAAATGAAAGATAACCATACATTATGGTGTAAGGGCCATAACTATGCATGCAGCAAACATCACATGTAAGCATACAAACAACCATAGGTATTCATTGAAATTGATCTTGTTTCCAATTTTAACTTGTTTAAAATTAGAAGGTTGTGATTGATTTTAAAATGCAGCTTAGATTCAGGCTATCAATTATTGCGCTACGCAGAGTTAGCACGGCGGTCCCGCTAGCCGGTTAGCGGCAGGGGTCGAGGGGGGGCCACCCCTTGTGGGGGTGAGGAGGCGGAGCCCCCTTCCTAAAAATTTTTATGGATCTTACATTCAAAATTTTGAAGACTTTCGGGCAAAATCCAGAAAATTTTGAATGTTATAGTTTCTGTATTAACCATTAAAACAATCGGCCAAAATTAGAATTTATCAAGAACCCTAATTCCAGAACTGTTCCAGAATCCTATTTTTTATGTTCCGCCATATTAACTCAAACATTAGTCCATGTTTTTGTTTAATTTAATCTCATTAAACGAAACAGAATGCATACATCACATGTATACGATCAGACATGTTTCTGTTCGAATTTAATCTCATTAAAATAAAACCTTCATCAGCTACGTTTCCAATTTTTTTTAATCTCATTAAAATTGAATCATTAATTATGTATGTTTCAATCTAATTTTAATCTAATAAAAAACCAATTCATCAACATATAGAATTACATTAATCCAGAACCCTAATTGCATCATGCATGATCTGATTAAACACGAATTATCCAGATTTAAACGCATAACACAGAAAACTAATCTATGGATTCGTAAGCGGCTCTGATACCACTGCTGGAAATCGTGCATCATACATGTACAGCGGAATAAAAATTTTGCACGATTTCCACCAAGGATCCATGCGAATAAAGAACGCCATAGATTAGGGATTAGGGTTTACACCTTTCGCCAAAAATCTTCTGTCCGCTACACAACAAATCCGATCTACTTCTAAATCACGAACCGGAAGATCAGATTACTAGTGCAACGTTTGATGTGGCTGCACCTCTATGGTATCCACACGAACCTGTGAATCACCGATGAATGTCCACACAAACACCGGTTGGAATTGATCTCCTTTCACCTCGTAGTGCTAGCTATGCCTCTTCAGGGGTTTTTGGTCAAGGAGAGTTGCTAGAGTTTTCTATGCCTTTTGGGGTGCGTGAATAATGATAATAAAATCCTATTATTACCCAACAAGCCTATTTAAATAGGTGCATAGAAAAATCTAACTTATTTGGGCTTTATTCCATGTACAATTATAGGCTTACTATTGGGCCTTATAATTATAACATGAATTCCTAAATATTAGGCCCAAACAATTTGGTCCATTAATTCCAAATTCACTAGGCTCTAAGTGTGCGACCCTGCAGGCTCTCATTACGTTAGCAATGACCATTGATCATATTAATGATCATAAACAATGATTGGTGTCTAGCAACACATTATTGTTACCCAAGCAATGAGAAATTTGGTGATTTGACTAAACCTTTACACGTGATCATCACTTATGTCCTTTTATCCTATACATCTAGATTGAGCACGAGACATGGACCGTGTCATTCTCGTATAGCCCAATCTTAAGGTTTCCTGATTCCTAAGTAAGCTGATTGAAACAAATGTAATTGACATCCCATGTCAATTCATCTGAGCATGACCATGCATTTTCTCAGCTTTACTTAATCAAGGGGCCCAGAGATGTTACTCCTATTATATAGGAGGGACAAATCCCATCTTGATCACACAAATCCCTCCGCATGATATGTGACATATCCAATATCTACCCTTACATTCACTCAACCATTAGTGATATAAAATATGAAACTCACATATAGGGAACCTTGGTGATCTCAGGTCAAAGGACCATATTAATAATGATCACTAAGAATCACTCATGACACTCATATAACGATCCATGTAGTGTTCTTAATATGGGTCGGTCCAGTATACAAGTTCTCTAACTTGTACTCATGTGTAAACTTAATATCCCATATAAGTCTTCACACATGCTAGTCTTAACATATCAAAGCAACCTAATCCACAATGATATATGACTAGGGACATTTAAGAATACAATTATTCTAAGGTTATTATCATAATTGAATATATATATTACGCAGACAATATATATAAATATAATAATTGAAATTGCCATTAAAATAACATGATTCAAAATTACAATCACCAATATGATTAGTTTTAGGGCATATACACTAACACTATCACCCTCCGCAAATCTATTAGGATGCATTTTTCTCTCTAGGATTTAGGATTGGATATTTTCTGAGTGATTTAGGGTTTTGGAAGCTTATGAGTGTGTGCATAAAAGTGTTGTCCTTAAATCCCTTTTTATAAAACTTAGGTAAACCACAATCCTAGTTCTACTAGGATAATGCTACCAAAATCCTAATCACACTTAACAACTCATTTTATCCTTATCCTAGAGCTAATCGGGAGAGATAAGACTTATATATTAATTATCTAATATTAGATAATAATATTATCTCATAATATATTTATTTAATATATGATAACATAATTATTTGATATTACTTTAATATCAAATAATATCACATAATAATAATTATATTTATTATGTAAAAAATATATTATTATTTAATAATATATATGCACGAAAATAAATTCAATTAATTGGATATTAATCTAATTAAAATTTAATTAACTATTATTTTATTCTTACTCCTTTTGTGTGACTCTGTAAATTCTTACTACGTTGGCAATGACTCATTATTGAGCCATAGACAGTGAGTGGTATCTAGCAATACATCGCTGCCACTTAAGTAGTAAGAATGTCTGTGATTTGACATCCACCTAATATATAATCAATGTTTTGCATCATAATCTCTTTTTGTAATAACATCCAAATTGAATTAGAGTCATGGAGTGTGTCATTCTCGTCAATGTTCAATTTATATTTCTTGATACTGAGTAGACTTAAAATAAATGATTAATATCACATATTAATCCAATTGAGTATTGCCATACCTTTTTAAGTCTCACTCAATCAAGTGGTCCAAGGATACTTCTCTTTTATATAAGAGTAACAAAATTCTATCTACATCACTCACTTCCCTCTGCTTAATTCATTACACACCCAATCAATGCCCTATTCGTCATCCTGATTAAAGGTGACATAGGACAATATTAAAGTGAGTAATTCCTCATATAGGGAACCATAGTGACTTCGGGTCAAAGGTTTATGTGTATTTATGATCATGTGAGAATAACTTATAACATGTCTATCCATGCAATATTCTCATAGTAGGTCAGTCCAGTACATTGTTCACTAATAATGTACTCGTGTATTGACTTGATATCACATATCCATGATTCGTAATCATCAATCACTATACATGCTAGTCTCGATGTATTATTACTATTCTTTTTGTAATAATACTTGACTAGGAGTATTTTAGGAATAGCGAAGCTATTTCAAGGATAATTATTATATTAAGTTATAAATCGCACGGAATAATAATAAAATTATGAAAATAAAATATAATAATTAAATTGCCTAAAATAAAACATAATATATTGTGTATTATTTCAATCATCTATATGATTAGTTCCTAGGACACACACCAACATGCACAATAGTTGATAGAAGAAAGATACGCTGAAGAAACAAAGAAGAGTGACACCTTTCATGTTGCCAATGTGGAGCTTCTCTTATCGTAGCAACATGACAAAATGCATGATAAAGATACCCTATAATGGTGGCACTATGGCCAGAGAAAGAAAGAAAGGAAAATAGGCTTGCTATGGAAAAAAAGGGAAAAAGAGAAAGTACCCAAAAAAATAATATAGGGAAAGGAAAAGAGAGAAAAATTCTAAAAAGGAGCTATGGGCATTGATTCCATGCTTCTAACACTTATAAACTCAATTTTCTTTGTAAAATCTTAACCCTCCAATTCCTATTTCTAATGATCCAGCCTTCCCTTCCAATCACATTAAAATAAAATCCTAACTCACATGTTCTTAATCTTTCCCCAATAATTTTATAATAGCATGATAAATTTAAAAGCCTTAAAATGAATATTCCAAGCTTCCACAACTTCCAAATATAATTATTAATTACAAGTATTTAATTTCATAAACCTTTTCCCCCATGCTTACTAAAGATATTTTTAACTTGTAAGAAAAATCCCTACAAAAAAATATTTAAATAAGTCTTGAATCAATACTAGCAAAATAAATATTATCATTAATATTATTTTAATATCTTGGAACCACAAAAAAGAAGAGAAATCTAAACCCAAATATTAATCGAATAAATAAAATTCCCTTATCTTCTTTATTTAAAATAAATATTTCAAGGCATTAAAATTTATACAATTTTTAAATATTACCTCAAGGTGTTACAGTCCAAAGCCGATTGCTTTGCATGCATTCTGAAAAAAATGAAAGAATTATTCACTATCAATCTCAACTCCAAAGTGACTACCAGAAACTTAAAATAAACTAATTGTAAGCTCCCATTGTATGCTAGTTAAGTAGGTGTTGCATTTATTGTTTGAAGAATGGCCTATTAAAAATTAATGAAGGAGATTTAGCACCAATTCTTTCAATGGTCAATCCATAGAACATAAAAAAAAGAAACCAGTATCAAAGTTGTAGACTCTTTTATCTTGTTCAGCTAGTACAACTTCATTATTTTTTAGCTTCTAACCACTTTTTAGAGGAATTTTAAGTCTTCACATTGTTATAAACAAACTCTATTAGCTTCAACTCTCCTTCAATGAAACAAGCTTCACTAATATTTTGGTGGTTCCTAGATTAAGTAAAGGATAATGATCTAAGGTAGTTTACTCCATAATTTTTTTTTTGTGTAAAATTCACCATGTGTGCATAGCTCAATGGAAGATGTCCTAGCATGATCATTAAAATTAGATTAAGTAGGAAAACTTGCATAATTGATCGATACAAAAGAACTGATCATATTAGTAACTCTAACTAATCTTTTTTTAGAAACATAGTTCTTAATATTTATCCTACTGTTGATTAGTTCTTCTCATTGTTTAGCTATAGCAACAATTCCTTCATCAACTCTAGAGTCTAAAATAATTATCTAAGTCATAATGTCTTCATCCAAAGAAGTCTTCCTATGACTAGAATTCATAGTAAGGTACTTATCTATTAGTCTTTCACTAAGATCAATATGGTCTTTAGCCATCTTTTTGAATGTTTCACGATGGTTGCAACTTCTTAAAATCAAAGAAAGGCCTAATCCTACTAATTCATCCAAAAATCCCTCACACATATTGGTATTTATAGAAGAATTGAAAGACAATATATGGAAAAGAAGAGCAATAATTTAGGATTGAAATATACTTGCAATAAGATTAAAAAGATTAATCAATACGATTTTTAACAAAGGAATGAATGCCAAAGATATTAAAAAATAATCTACATTATGATGGAAAAATGGAAATAACTTCCAATGCCAGTGGCAAAATTTCATTTCTAGTAATGAATTCCATTAGTAATGTCAAACACAAACAACCAATAATCTTATAAATACAAAATCTAGGAATAGTAATTCTATCTTAGATAATGAAGAAGAGTAATGATCACACTTCATTTTTTATGAAGATAAATAGCAACAGACTACAAAAGAATAAAGGCACTAACTCCACTAAAAGAAAATTTTGAAATTGAAAGGCCTAGTAGAAGTGATGATTTGAAAAGGAAAAACTGTTGGTGTGTGTCCTAGAACCAATCATATAAGATGATTAGAGTTATACACAATGTATTATATTTTATTTTAGGCAATTTAATTATTATATTTTGTTTTTATTATGATGCGCAATTTATAACTTAATATAATAATTATCCTTGGAATAGCTTTGCTATTCCTAAAATGCCCCTAGTCAAGTATTATTATGAAAAAGGATAGTAATAATACATCGAGACTAGCATGTATAGTGACTGATGATTACGAATCATGGATATGTGATATCAAGTCAATACATGAGTACATTGCTAGTGAACAATGTACTGGATTGACCCACTATGAGAATATTGCATGGATAAACGTGTCATAAGTTATTCTCATATGATCACAACTACGCATAAACCTTTGACCTGGAGTCACTACGGTTCCCTACATGAGGAATTACTCACTTTAATATTGTCCTATGTCACCTTTAATCAGGTGACAAGTAGGGCATTGATTGGGTGTGTCATAAATCATGCAGAGGGAAGTGAGTGATGTAAATGGAATTTTGTTACTCTTGTATAAAAGAGAATATCCTTGGGCTCCTTGATTAAGTGAGACTTAGAAATGCATGGCCATGCTCAGTTGAATTAATATGTGATATTAATTATTTATTTTAAGTCTACTCAGTATCAAGAAATATAAATTGAACATTGACGAGGATGACACATTCCATGCCTCCAGTTCAATTTGGATATTATTACAAAAGGGTTATGATGTAAAACGTTGATCATGTATTAGGTGGATGTCGAATCACAGACATTCTTACTACTTGAGTGGCAGTGATGTATTGCTAGATACCGCTCGCTGTCTATGGCTTAATAATAAGTCATTGTCAACGTAGTAAGAACCTACAGGGTCACACAAAAGGAGTAGGAATAAGACAATAATTAATTGGACTTTAATTATATTAATATCCAATTAATTGGACTTATTTTCGTGCATATATATTATTTAAAATAATAAATTCACGTTTTATATATATATATATATATATATATATATATATATATATATATTATGTGATATTATTTGATATTAAAGTAATATCAAGTAATTATCTTATCAGATATTAGATAAATATATTATGAGATAATATTATTTTGATATTTGATAACTATATGCAATTATCTAATATTAAGATATTTATATTATGAGATAATATCATTATCTAATATTAGATAATTAATAGATAAGTCTTATCTCTTCCCATTATCTCTAGGATAAGGATAAGATGAGTTGTTAAGTGTGATTAGGATTTTGGAAGCATTATCCTAGTAGGACTAGGATTATGGCTTGCCTAAGTTCTATAAAAAGGGACTTGAGGGCAGCACTTAAGAATCACGTTTTAAGCTTCCATATAAACCCTAAATCACTCAGAAAACATCCAATCCTAATTCTTAGAGAGAAAAACGCATCCTAGCAGACGCGTGGAGGGTGAGAGGTCGTTGTTCACTCTGTGTGGATACCGTAGAGACGCTGTACCTTCCGGTCGGCGTTTGATTCATCCGCTCTCAAGTTTTGATCAGTAGAAACACGAGTGCCCAATAGGTAAAACCCTAATCATTGACTTATGCTTTTTGCATGGATCCTAGGTAGAATTCGGATCAAAATTTAAAATTCCGCTGCATGTGATAATCCGAATTCCCAACAAAAACCTATATGTAGGCTTTTCAATGATCAAGATTCAAATCTACTAATATGCATCCAATAATTGAAGATTATGTCTATAAGGACACACATCTATATCCAACAAATTTAAAGAGCAATAGTTAGGATCACAAATTGATCCAACAGATGATACTTGTTGTATTTCTTCAAGAAGAGATCCAATGATCCAGAACTATGAACATGTAATTTAAAAGGTCTCATAATTGATGATGAGAATCCCTAGGTGCAATAATTTTGAGATATGTAGTACATGTGTATTAAACGTTTTCACTTTTGCTTGAAATGTCATTTCAAGATCTACACTCTAGAACATAACCAATTTGCACTAGTCAATTAGCTAAGCAAAAACATTCATGATTTCCCATACACTCAATCAAGTGACCACATTGGCCATATTGAGCCAAGCTAAATTCTCCTCCTAGGCCTAGACCAATTGGCCCATCATAAAACTTTATAGAAGTGACCGCATTACAAAGTGACCAATGAAACTATAAAAACTGGATGGTGCTGACTATAGGGTATTAGCAGTAGTTATTACAATGGAAAACAATTATTACTAGTAGGCCACTTACACTTTATAAATGATTGAAATGCCCTCACTAATAATATGACCACCATAACTTAAGTAGAAACACCTCTATAAATACCAAATATATTTCTCAAGTACACTTTCCAACTTCACTTCTACTCTTATTCATACATTTTACCCTCACTTATATTGACTTAAGTTTTGGAGGGTGAAAAGCATACCACAATCCCCTATTGACTTGCTTGTAGATCGTGAGTAACATTCTTCCGGTGATTCTCAGTTATACTCAGCTCTCTGCTACTACTTTGGTATGATAGAATTAACGGTAATGATTATTTCTTTTTTCATATTTACTTATAATTTTGTTAATTACATACCTCCAAACTCAAGTACAATTTCGAATCATGTGTTAACAAAAAATATCTACTTTCGTGATTGTTTTCCTCTCTCAACTTCGAATTGTTGGAATACTTTCTGTCGTTAATTAATTGGTCAGAGGAATATTCTTCAAGCATAACCATACTCCTGACCCACACACTACCTATGTCTGCATTGTTATCTCCATTATTGCGATGTCTACGCGTCCATCGGTCCTATCCTGCTTGAAAAAGCCTCAATTGATTAACTGTTATGGTGCTTTTAAATTGCCGCTTATTATTATAATTGTTGTTATATTTGAAGGCTTAAAAAAGTCTACAAAAATTAATATTCACCCCTTGTAATTGAAGTTCTGAAGAGAAAACTTTCCAAATATATAGCCATACTTATAATGAAATATTTATTAATGATATCATACATTGTTGTTGTCATTTTGTAATTTCCAACAGTTGCGTCGGTTTCCATTATTATAAATATTTTTGTAATTATGCAATAACAGAAGGGTGCATACTTCCAATAATTTTTTTTTTTAAGAAATACTATATAAAATTATTTATTTCATTCAATATACTCCTATTAATTTATAAATTTTACTCTTATTGAAATTCTGAAACACATTTGTTTTTTCCTGTCTCCATTATTGCAATGTATCCAGCTCTGGATTTAAACCCGAAACATTAAAAAAAAAAAAAAGTCCCAACAATATCAAGTTACTACAATTTAAAATTATATTCACATGGATAAGCCTTCTTGGGAGGAATCATCGCACAGAGGAAGAAAAAACTAGCCTACAACCACAATGAAGAAGATTATTTGTCTCATTTTTACTAAGTCAAGGGCTTGGTTACACACTCATCTTATCTTCTCCAAGTCTCTTGTTTTCATTTGGGGTGTGTGTATTTATGAAACTGAGGCTCTTTTGTGTTTTGTTGAGAATATATGGATTTTTTTCTCTATTACTAATTACTATATCTAATGAATTCAATTTAATTTCAGGTATGATTTTTATTCATGGCTTTGTAGAAATTGGTGTGGTGAACATCCTGTTTGATTATTTCTTAATACGTTTTGTTGAAGACAGTGTTCGCAAAGCTGTAATGGTTGGCAATATTGTAGAGGGCTTATCATCCATCCTTGTTGTTGTCACTCACTTCTCAGAATCATATGTAGGTCACTTCAACGTGATTATCCTATGCACAGCATCCACTGTTATAGTAAGTATTTCATAACATTAGAATCATCGTTATATATTGTGATTGCAGTTATATTGAGAAAAGGAAAATTGTCAGAAAATAGAGATATTCAGTTACTCGGAGCAGAAATAGAAATGACAGTGGTGGAGGCCTGTAATTTAAAACTATATCTCTAATAATTAAAATATTTAATGCAGAATCATCTTCCTGTTTCTTGAAAAGTCTTCCCATTTTCTTGTCCCTAAAGGCTATATTCCTCTTCAGGGATTGATGTTACTATGGGTTTCAGCTGAGAGTCACCTTCCTATTGGCATATTCTATGTGGCTCTGATACTAATCGCCTTGGGTGAAGGTATGGAATCAACTCTACAAGATTTTCTTGAATGCCAAGTGAAGCAAAAAGTAAAACAAAGTGCTGATAATACCCCTACCAACTCGGCAAGCCAAATCCAAGATGAAGGGGAGAACAAAGTTGGTCGCTTTACATGTTGGTGGGGGTGGTATGTTGCTATGTTAAGTGGATCTCTCTTGGCATCCTCTTGGTTTGCTTCTATAGAAAGTAGGACGAGGACTGCACAATTCTCATCTTCGTCTGCTTTTATAGAACCCTGGACCACACAATTCAGGATTGCCGCGCTGTTCATGTTAGCAGCGTACGTCTGGTTTTACCTTGGCTGCTTTAGTTATTTCTTCCAAGAGCCCAGTGGAAGCCCACTATATAAAATGTATAGAGTCTTAAAAACTGCAACGTGGAAATTGAAACTCAAACGCCCAGCTTCGGAAGATGGATATCATTGGGAGAACCTTACCCAGAAAGAATATCTCTATCGCAGAAGAGACGGTCAAGTTCGAGTGAAACCTCATGTTCCGTCACCGTGGAGGTGGTTGGACAAAGCTGCTATTCTTGAAAATAACGTCAATAGTAATGATGAACACTGCTCTGTGGAAGAAGTGAGAGAAGTGAAGTACGTTGCTTCACTCATACATTTCGGTATTACCCTTTTGCCGTGCAGTTGGGTAAAGGCTGCAGGCAGTACTTTCTTTATTGCGCAAGCCCGAAATTTAGACAATGATTTTCATATCTCTCTCTTATTATTGCTCAAATTTTGTACGCGTGAATTGGTGGTGGTATTGTGTTGGATTTTCAAGTTGAATAGACGAAGACGAATTACCATCGTGAGGATTGGTGCTGGGATGATTTGTGCTGTTCTTTGCTGCTTTGTGGCATGGCAGGTGGATCTAATTTACAGAAAATACATGGCGAGTATAGCTATCTTGGTTCCTCAGTATATTTTATTAGGCCTGACAGAAGGACTTGCATGTAAAGGGTTCCAGAAGTTTTTCTGCAATAATGTACCTGAATCGATGTGGAGCC
The DNA here is from genome assembly GCA_020226215.1 of Sindora glabra. NCBI lineage: Eukaryota > Viridiplantae > Streptophyta > Magnoliopsida > Fabales > Fabaceae > Sindora > Sindora glabra. The sequence continues at coordinate 32,296,880 of CM035234.1, read as the reverse complement.
TGAAAGAGGCATATACTGAGTTTGTTTTAGGTTTAGGAAACTTGCTGCTCATCCCAATTGTTTATTTCTTCGTCACTGGTGATTCCATCGAGAAATGCCGTTTCTATGACTATTACCTAACGTTAGGATTTCTGAACATTGTGGCTCTTCCGATTTTTGGATACTATTCTTGGACCTATGCATACAACGAAGGTGGGAGTATGGAAACGGAACACATTTCAGAACAAAGTCATCGTGAAGGCCAGGAGCAAGTAGTTGCAGCAGAGGTGAACCGTATGGTTTTAGAAGGTTCGGATGATGCTCCAGCTGGAGGAACATCAACATTGGTCGCATCAGACCAGCAATCACCCAGGGTGGCGATGCAACAGATTAGTGAGACTGGGCTCATCTCCAGAAGCTCAAGCTTGGTTAGAAAAGATCAACCGCAAAGAGAATTGAGCTCAATGTAAGGGACAAACAAATGGTGACCCAGCGGCTAGGAGTTCGAATAATTTGTTGGAGATATCAAGTTCAAATCTCTTGACTTTCAATTCAAAGTGAGATTTTTAATTGGTCAAACAATGGCAATCCCGTGCACGGACATATTTCCTTCCTGTCAACGTACCAAAATTGAATCCAACATGAAAATTTTAATTGGCTAAATTAACTGTGGCAATCTGATGCATTCACACACCTACTCATTCTCAATGCACAAAAATTGAATCCGACATAAGTTAAGATTTTTAATCTGTCAAACTGGAGCAATCTCATTCACCAACATGCAACTGTGGGGCCACAAGCAGTGGAGATTAGCATTTATCTAATGAGAACTTCATTGGTTTAACTATTACCCAAGTCCGTACTATATTCAATAAATAAGGTTTAATTGATGTACTCCATTCCTGTCGTTATCCATGACATTTTAAAGAAATTTTTATCCTATTTTATTTATTATTTTAAAATTTTAATAAAATATTAAATATTTTTTTTAATTTTATCATTTTCTTATTAATAAATACTTCGTATATTTTATACATTTATCTTAAGATATATTAATAAATTTATTTTATATTTTTTTATTTTGAACCATCTTAAATTTTGTATATAAGAAAGATTTATGTGTCCATTCAAATTTGATTACAAATTTTAAGATACGAAACAAATTTTGATTTTGGGTTATTAAAAAGTAGCTTTGAAAATTTTATTAAAAATAAATAAATTAAATTATTTTTTACGGTTAAGCGTGATAAATAATAAGGAAGAGAGAGTAATTTGGATCTCTGGGAAATTGGTCAAACTTTCAATACTTACGGATTTCAAAAAAATTAAGAAATGGGTAATAGTTCATAATTAACCTTCGTTTATTGGTTGAGAATTGATCGGGATGTTGGAGTTTGTATGAAATTCTCTGTGCGGTTGGTGTACTGTTAATTACGGTCAAAAGCGAAGGAATAATTCCTGGCCGGTGCTAGTGACCACCTCTCATCTTATAGTGCATATGTGATATCTGTCCAACAAGGCAACAAGTTAATTTAAATTCAGCTGTTGGTGAGCTTTGTAGGTCAAGTTTTGGGTGGCAAAGATCACGACATATAATGAGCCTTAAGTAAAAACTTAAGTTTTAACTTATATAATTCTAAGTTCATTTATGAATTAAAATTTAAGCTTATGAATTTAGGTAAAACCTAAGTTAAGCTTAATAACCAATTCAATTCATTATAATAAATTAATAATATAATATCAATATGTTTATCTTATTATTATATATGCTATTATTACAAATTTAATGCAAATATATATACATATAAATCTCATTAAATTAATTATTTTTTACAAATTATATGAATTTATTTTTATTGTAAAATAACTTGCATGTTAAAACTTTAATAAATATAACTTTATATTTTTATTTACATTATACACATAATATATATATTTTTATTTTGAATTGAATGCATTTAAAGCTGGAGTCATCAAAATTGCCTTTGCCTCTATGATCCTCTTACTGTAACACAACAGCAATGTGAGGATTAGACAAAATATTTCAAAATGTCCATTTTAACAACATACCTCAATAAACAAATATTAATCTCATCTCTCCTTGACGAGTAAAATGATTTTTTTTTTTTTTTAGTTTACTTTGAGGAAGAGTGACATCTGATCTAATATACATTCTCAATATTTAAAAAAAACTCAAAAACGATAATAAATATCACTACATTATTAAGAATATCATTATTAACAAAAATGGAATTATGAATTTTCTCTATAATAGTAAATTTTACATACATAAAATGTTACTAAAAAGATTAAATAATTTTTAAATATTTTTCATAATTTTGTATACTATCACATATATAATTATTATTGTATAATGTAAAATTAACTTGGATTTAAAATTGATTATTATTAATGTAAATAGCATTATACTATTACTTAATTATATGTTACTATGTTAATAAAATATTTTTAAAATTTTATTATTATTGTAAAAAAATTTAATTATTATTTTTTAATGATATACCTTTTTTATTTATTAATAATATAAAATATTTTTTACTAACAATAAATTAAATTGAAACTCAATTAATTTTAGTCATTGGATGAGTAAAAGTTAAAGTAGATTTCATATTCTCAAAATAATTTTTTTCACTGGTGATAAAATTTACAGATATATTCTATTTATTTGTTTTTAAGTGTTATTTTAGAGAAAAATCTTATTCTTATTTATTTGTCATTTTATGAAATCAAGATTACATTTATTGTCTTTTTTTAAATATTATCTTTTTAATAGAGAATATATTAATAAATTATAATTTGTTTTATTTAAAATTAAATTTATTTATTAATTTCTTTCATTATAATAATTAACATTTAAAATCGCATGGGGGACTAAATCATATCAAAGAGAAAAAAAAAGCAGAGAGTTTGAGCATGACCTCACCTCCATCTCCAATTCAGTAATTGGTCAAATGAATTTATACACTTTTTGACCAGCTAGAGAATGAAATAAAGGTGCGGTTATAATTCATCTCAAGTAGAAAAAGATACTAAAGAAAAGCAGAAGAGAAAATAAAGGATAAAGAATAAAAATATACTAGCACAATATGTATTTTTATTTACATTATACATATATATATAATTACCAATGAAGTTGATGACTTTATTCTCATTCTTTCATCTACTTTCTTTTGCACACAATGGAAGTATAAAAACATAAATAATGTCACACTATCTCATAAGATCATATTACATGATTATAATTTTATAATTTTTTAAACTTTTTTTTTACAAACTTTTAAGAATTATTTGTTCAAGAATTTGTAATTTAATTGAAAAATTATGATTTTATAGAAAATTTTTGGATGTTAATATGTTAAAGACTTCATCTAAAGTCCATAATACAAACGTGACATTTGGTTTAGAGACTACAATGTTAAATCAATTTCATTTTGTTTGGAAAACCATAGAAATCAGAGCACCTCTCACTTGTGTTCAACATTTTAGAAGATAATTTTGTAACTTGGATTTCAAATGGACTAGAAACTTCTCATTTTGTTCAATCTAAAGTGAGAAAGCCAGTAAGTACTGCTCTCTGTCCATCGTAGCCAGCACATAAGTTTGGTTGTCAATCTATGTAAGCTTGGTTTTAAATAGGGATGGTAATGGTTTAGTTTGAGTAAAATCAATCTAAACTCAATTAGATTCAGACTACTATTTGAAACTCATTAAAGATTCAAATTCATTAAAGACTTAATAACACTTTATTAAAAAATCCAAAATAAATTCATTTAGGTTTGTTAATATAATTTAAAATCTTTTTAATAAAAATAAAAATTATTCTTTTTTGTTAACAATAATTACACTTTATAATTATAAATTATATCAATTTTTTTTCTCACATCCATTTTTGTTTTGACAAATCCATACTATCCATATTAACTTAAGGATAAATATGGGTTATATTATTCTTATTAATAATAATTACACATAAAAATTATGAATTATATCTATTTTCTCATTCACATCTATTCTTATTTTGATATATTCATATTATCCATAGTAGTTGTAGAAATATGGGTTGTATTGGCACTACAACAAAATAAATCAACACCGATGATATTTTAGCGAAAACAAACATTCAGTTGTCATTATAAACTATAACAACTTTTAGCAATAACAATGTTGTCAGTAAAAAAATGACACCATTACGAATTGAATGGGCGGGAAGTGAAATACTTCAGTGACGACAATGTCATTGCGAAGGCCATGTCCTTTAGCGACGATCGAGGAATTTGTCATCATTGAAGAGTCTATTTGTATATACCCTCATCGTGCTCTTAGCCTCATTTGCCTGTGGCGAGGAGGGAAGTTGAAGTCAGATATTTAGGTATTTTTTTATATTTTAGTATTTTTTTCATTTATATTTTTTAATAATATAATTTTGTTATTTATATATATTGTTTATTATTTTATTTGATTAGATATTGTTATTGTTTATTGTTATTTGTATTTGGTTTAAGGATATTCAATCAATAGATTTATTCCAATGAGGTATGTATAATAAATTTTATAAAATTTTATTTCATTATGTAATTTAGGAGATCAACAATTTCATATGAAATTTTCTACTATAATAATATGTAATGAATTAATTTATTTTGATGGTATGATATTTTTAGCATGAAATTAATATTAGTTTGATTTATATATTAAATGTGTTTGTATAATTTTTCTTTCATGTGTAATTTATAAATATAAATTTTATTATTGTTATGTTACTAAGTCAAAATGTAGTTTTGAAAATTTCAATATATGTGTAGATTATTTAGTTAAGTAGATTGTTCTGTAAATAAAATTTAGGATGTAGTTTTGGAACACAAAATTTTCTAATTTTGTTGAAACATAATAATTAATGGAATTATAATAATTATATAAACATTTTTAAAAAAATATATCAACACAAAAATAAACTTTTAAGTATGTTAATAAATTTTTTAATATAACTTTATAAACATACTTTAAACTATAAGTATAATAAAGAAAGTTTGCTAATAAAATATTTGATGAAAACATTGTATTGAATGAAAATTTTTTTATATTTAACAATAACATTAAAAAATTTAAGACATATTTTTAGAATTTATCACAATGTAATATAATTTTATATGATTATACAATTTAACAGGGAGCATAATTCATAAAAATTTCATAACAATATAAATTGAGTAAAAATAAATAAATTATCATTCAATAATGATTGTTATGTAATTTTTAATAAATAGTTCATGTAACAATTTATGCGAAAAATTTTATATTAAAAAAAGAATGAAGATAAATTGTTACATGAAATATTTTTAATATAAAATTAAATGAAAATAAATTGTTATATGAAATTTTTCATATAATAGAATGTGAATGGAAATTTTTATTATTTTTTAATTCTTTAATGTAAAAAATTCAAATGGAGAAATTTTCCATTTGTTGTTGCCATAAATACTTCATAACATTATATATTGATTAAAATAAAAGGCATTTATCAATATAGAAAAGAAATTTCATATTACAATTTATGTACTAGTATAATAATTTCATATAAATATATACTTTAATAGGGATTAGAAGTTACCCAAGTTTCATAGCAATATATCATGTTTATTCAATAACGATTAATATGTATTCAAATTCTTTTATTTTCAATGTTTTAATTGGAAATGTATTAAAAATAATAACTAATCAACAATAATTCAAATAGGTTTTATTGTAATTTTTAGTGAATTTTTTATTTTATCTACGAATTTATACAATATCTAACATTTTTGTTTTGTATAAAGATAATATCTATTCACTATTGATCATTCGTATTCATTCAATGCAAATATTTTTAAACACGATATGAATTTTTTATAAGATAAAATCTATTTGAAAATGTGAATTAAAAATATTAAACATTTGAAAATTAAATACATAAAAATATTTCATTTGAATATATTAATATTAGATATTAAATATTTAAAATTAGATTTTTTATATATTCAATAATAATATATATTAGATATTTTATGCACGATAAAAATAAGAAAATTATAAAATACCATCAATAGGATTACATACGAGTATGAATTTTAAAAGAATTATAAAAGTTTAAATTTCTACATCAACGAGAATTCTTGTACAAAATACAATCAAAATGAATTTGACGATTGTACACTAATAGAAACTTGAAAACTTTAACCTTTTGAAAATATATCTATACTTATAACATACACGAGTGGACAAAAGAGTTAAATACTTATAAAATACCTATTATGGTAAATAAGGTGAACTACACATCTTATAAATATGGTAAAGTAGGCTACAAATTTGAATTCCTTATCCTAAATTATTGAACAGTGAAAATTTATGTAGACATTTAAAATAACTAACCATATAGATAATAACACACCAAAAAAAAGGGCATTCATAAAATGTCACATTATAAGTTTAAGATTATTGTAAACAAATTTTTACAATAAGTTTAAATAGAATTGCATTTGCATTATATGCTTAGACTCATTCAAGGGTTAGTTGATCTCAACATGTCAACTAACCTTGGAATTATCTTATAAAGTTGGACAGTTTAGGATATGTTCTATAGTTATTATTGAGAATTTATTTGGTTCTTGTTTCACACTATAAATTTTTTTGGCATTTTAACTGTACTTTGGGTTTGAACTATACTAATGTATAGTTTGCACACTTAGAGAACTATAGGGAGATGTTGCTAAAATTTTTGCATGGAAGAAACAATAAGTATGGATGAATTAATAATTATAGAAATATCTCGAATGAGATAGGATCCTATCTTTGAGAATAGAAGTGATACGGTGGATTTAGGACATATAACAAACATTGATCCCAACCCTTAATTCCTTATGAAGTCATTTTTTTCCTATTCAATGATATGATATCGATAGATAAAAGCTAGATCCATCTATGAAATCACTTGTGAGATGAGTATTGGAATGGTACGATGATGTTTGTTGATAGAGCTAAAAACTTTATAGATGAAAGAGGCTTAGTGAGATGTCTATGTAAGAAGTGTGTAAATCTATTATTCCAAAATTTAGGAACATTAGAGGCACATATCATAGATAATGGATTTCACTCCTTATGCACGAATTAAGTACATCATAGTAAAGCAGATGTTTCCACTTCCAAGGAATGAGGGGTATCTCCTAATAATAAGGATAAGATGGTGGATATTATACATGATTTCATCAGCCCTCGTAAAATTAAGGACATGGTTAGCAATGAAGGAGAGAGGAATAACTATGTATCCAAGGGGAACATTGGATTAAATCATAGCAATTGTGATAATTTATTTACACAAATGGAAATAGAACTATATTTAGGCTGCACATCATTCTCAGCCTTAAACTTTTTGGTGACACCCATGCACTTGAAGGTGTTACATAATTAGACTAACAAGTTATTTAATGCTCTCTTAAAATTGTTGAAAGAGGTGCTATCGATAGATAATAAATTGCCTAACTTATATTATGATGCAAAGAAATAGCTCAACAATTTAAGGTTAGGGTATGAGTTAATCCATTTATGTGAGCATGACTATGCACTTTTCTAGAAAGAAAATACTTTGAAAGATAATTGTCCAATATGTGGAGAGAGCCGATAAGTTAACAAAAATACAAAAGAGAAAAAGGTGCTTCAAAAAGTGCTTTAGCATTTTCCACTGACTGTTCAGTTGAAGCGATTGTATGGGTCGAGGCATACTACAAAAGATATGACATAGTATCATACTGGCAACTCAATAGAGGATGGGGTAATGCGACATCCTATTGATGAACATCCTGTTAATGGGGAAGTTTGATAGGAATTCGATAGGAAGCATCTCGATTTTTCCACTGACTTGTGAAATGCTAGGTTAGGCTTAAGTGTAGATGGATTTTATCCTTTTGATGATAAGAATTTATTGTACAACATATGGCCAATGGTCATGACTACCTATAACTTGCCACTATAAATTTACATGTCTCAATCCTTTTTTATGTTGACTCTATTAATACTGGGGCCTTAGTCGCTAGGAAAGGATATAGATGTCTTTCTAAGACTAGTTGTAAAGGAATTAAGGCATCTTTAGAAGAGAGGGGTTAAGACTTAAGATGCTAATACAAATACTATGTTTAACATATGGGCTACTTTGTTATGGAGTGTAAATGATTTTCCCACACAAAGTACTCTCTTTAGATGGAGCGAATAAGGTTATAAAGCATGTCCTACATGTAATTATAATATTCTATCAATTTAAGTTAAGGAAAAAATTACTTATGTTGGTCATCGTTGTTGGCTTCCAAAGGGTCACACATGGAGAAATTGAAAAGAATTCAATAGGAAGATAGAGAGGAAAGCCCCTTCTTGTTCTTTTATTAATGAAATTATCATGGACGAGTTGTGTAAGGTGGTATAGAGACTTCCTAGTAAACATATTCAGTTTGGCAGTCTAAAGCAGAAAAAAGGGGCTGAAGAACTTAATTAGAGTAAGAGAAGCATATTTTTTTACCTCTCATATTGGTTGACAATGATCTTGAGGCACAAAATTGATGTGATGAACATTGAAAAAAATGTATGTTATAGTCTTCTAGGTACATTATTGGATATTGGGCATAAGACAAAGAATATAGATAATGCAAGGCGGGATCTAGCAGATATGAAGATAAGGCCGGACTTGCATCTGTTTGAAGAGAGGGGCCAGCTCTTCAAACCATACATTGCATACATCTTTAACCAGGAAGAACGACGACGATTTTGCCAATTTATAAAAAAATATGAAATTTCCTTATAGGTTTGCTGAGAGTCTTAAGAAAAATATAACTGATCATAATATGAGGTTAAAAGGGTTGAAATCACATGACTGTTATGTTATTATACAGATGTTATTAGGACCTTCGGTCCTAGCATTTTTACCAAAGGAATTATGATCTCTTATTATTGAGTTGTGCAATTTTTTTAACCAAATATGCATTACAACTCTTAATAGGAGGGATGTCTTACAAGCTAAGCATGATATTGTCATCATTCTATACAAGCTTGAAAGAATACACCCTCCAGCATTCTTTGATATAATAGTCCAACTGTTAATGCATTTACCCAACAAAGCATTATTGGGTCATCTTGTTCATTTTTTATGGATGTACCCATACAAGAGATATACAAAAAAGTTAAAAGATTATATCAGGAATCGTGCTCGACCTGAGGGTTTAATTATAGAAGGACATGTTGTTAATAAAATGTTAACATTTTGTTCCATGTATCTGAACAGGATAGAAACTAGATTTAATCAGCCTGATCGAAACCAAGACGTAGTATCCAAACATATAAAGGGCATTGTCAATATTTCGATCTTAATGTCAAACTTTGGGGAAAAAATCATATCTCATTTTAATAGGAAAGATCAAGATATTGCCATATGGTACATCTTGAATAATTGCATAAAGATAAAAAAGCATCTTCAGTAGGTTTTTATATTTATTTGTACATTTCTCCCAAATAATTATAATGGACTAAATTATATATGTTTTATAGTGAGCATCGACAAGAGCTTAAATGAAGCGATGCTGATAATATAGATAAGTTACAAAAAAAAAATTTCCTAGATGGTTTTACTCTAAGGTAAAAAAATTTTCTTTCCAAACATTTTTTTATCAATCATGTAAATGTTGTTCCCCACTTATAATTTTTTTTCAATTTAACTATTCATAGAAATGCTATTTTCATAAATGTACCATTTATATAGAAATGATTCTCCTAAAGCCATTAAAAAGCTTATATTGTTAGCTTTTGGCCCTAGTTTTATTGTTATGATATACTCAACATGCATTGTTAATGGAATGCATTTCATAGTTGAAACTCAGGATGCGAAGCATAAAACACAGAACAGTAACATTTCTGTTCTAAGAGCTGACAATAACATATTTTATGGTATACAAGAGGACATTATAGAGCTGACTTATCTAAATAACTATACTATAAGTTTATTTAAATGCAAATGGTATGATATTGATCTAAGGAAGAAGAAGATTTGCATTGATAAAAACATTACAAGCATTTCTGTTAACGGGCAATGGTACAGAGATGACCCTTACATTCTTGTAACTTAAGCACAACAAGTCTTCTACATCAATGATCTTTTTAATGGGCCAAATTGGATGGTTGTCCATACTATTGTGCATCGTAACATATGGGATCTACCTGACGATGATGTCAATGTACAAGGTTCATCATTCCTGTAGGAAAGCAACTCCTCTAATTTCAACTTCACAGTTGATCTTGGAGATTTCTATTTAGTCAACTTAAAGGATCAGAGAAATGGTCCTTCAATCATTTCACCTTCTATGAATATTGGGTTTGCGATAGAAAGAATGGACGTCTTCATCAATGATAATGATAACTTCGAAGATGAAATAATTGAAGATTATAAGGAGGATATGCTTGTACAATCTAAGGATAGCAAAGAAATAAACAACAGTAAGGATGAGTTTATTAGGTCTAGCAAAACTGAATTGGATTAGGAAATAGAATTATTTTTTTGCATGATAACTCACAATTATGTAAGAGTTATTGTGTACTTTTATTATATGAATATAATAATTTGTATCTTTCTCATTTGATTCAATTATGAGCTTTTCTCTTAAATGCTTACATAATGTGTATTATTCCAGTCATGGCAGACATTGAGGCACGACACCATAGAGGTGATGCTAGAAAGGACCCTCTACATGGCCCACTCATATTCCCTCACAGTGTGAGGCGTCAGATATCTTTCATAACTGTCCACACTTATGTTGATTATCTATTAAATATGATTTTATAATATTGATACTTCTTGTTATTCATCAAAGCTACAACTTTAAGAAAGAGAGGTCTAAATAGGTCTCGTAGGCTGCACGAAAAGATGGAAAAGAGTAGAAAGAGACCGGTGCTTGTACAGTTCGATATGACTGGTACATAGCATTCAATTGGGGAGAATGTCAACCATCTCATCCACAACATAGGCAGCATCATTTAAGCACAAGTGCCACCTTATTGTAAATCATGATAATCAGTGTCCCAGCAACTGCAAGACAAGGTTATGCAGGAAGTTTGCATAAGTATCCATCTTTTCTTTATCTTAACTTAATTACATTTGGTGTTAAAATTTTTAGACATAGTTTTCACTAATTTGTTAAATGTCTTTTACTACTATCCCACTTTAACTTCTTGGGTATCATTAAGGCCGACCGAGATAGAATGCTTAGTGGCTTAATGTGGAATGCCACCGACCTATACAGAGATTGGAAGTACAGGTTGAACATGCACTTTCTAGGTCAATTGAGATCAGGATTTCGACCTAGACCATGTTAGGGGCTTTGTGCCATGATTTGTCTCACCTTAGACAGTGACAATTATAGAGTAAGCATGATATTTAATAAAATTATATTAGTATTTCATATATTTAAATTGCAAACGCAACTATATTATATGATTAATTCTTAGTTGTCTATAAGAAATGCAAATAACCAAGCAAAGAAGGTGGTAAACAATCGACATAGATCGAAATCTATTACTACACATCATTATTGTAATGTCCCGAATTTTCAATTCTATTATTTGAATCTTTAATTTCTGAGGCCGTAGAAACGAAGAACATGATTGAATTAGTCTGGTGGGTGAATTTTAGGTCAAAGGAACTTAAGTATAAGGTAAACGAAATTTTGAGAGAAAAAGGGGTGGTAGGGAAAGAATTAATTTCCCTAAATAGTATGAATGATCAGAGGAGGTTAGGAAACCCTAAAAAGGGAAGTTGTCTGAGTCTGAAAGTGTAAGGAATTTTTAAATAGACAGAAACCCTATGGACTAATTTGCAAAAGTGCAGAATCGGGTGTGGTTAAAGTGAAAGTAATTAAGGATTTGGGATCTAATATGAATAACTAAGAATTTGGGGTGCAATATATGATTTTAATTAGTGTAACCAATGGTTTTATGACAAATGTCATTATTAGAAAAATAATGGCAAGAATACCCTTCTTAATTAGTGAAAAAGGACTAAAATACCCTTGAAAATCTTAAAAATGACCAATATACCCCTAGAGCTTCATGAAAACTCTA